>CM024519.1:15702517-16338005 GCA_014182375.1 Eucalyptus virginea
ATTCAGCTATCAAGAAACCAAAAAGGTTGACGTCTGTCGTTTGGAATCATTTCGAACGCATCCGAAAGTCCGATATATGTTATGCTGTTTGTCTACACTGTCAGAAGAAACTCAGTGGATCAAGTAATAGTGGAACAACACATTTGAGGAATCACTTGATGCGATGCTTGAAACGATCTAACTACGACGTGTCTCAACTGCTTTCAGCAAAAAGAAGGAAAAAGGAAAGCACGCTTGCCCTCGCTGGCATTAGCTATGACGAGGGACAGAGAAAAGAAGATTTTGCTAAGCCACTGGCTTTAAAGTATGATCACGAGGTGAAGCGTGATGAAATCATTAGTCTTGGAAGCAGTAAGTTTGATCAAGATCGCAGTAGGCTTGATCTTGCCCGTATGATCATTTTGCATGGTTACCCTCTGGCCATGGTTGACCATGTTGGATTTAAAGTATTTGTCAAGAACATTCAGCCACTATTTGATGTAACATCTGATGGTGCTGTTGAGAATTCCTGCATGGAAATCTACGGAAAAGAGAAGGAGAAAGTGCGCTTGGCATTAAATAATCTGCAAGGCAGAATCAATGTCAATATTGAAAGGTGGTTCTCCATAGAAAATGCTGAATATTTGTCTTTGACAGCAAATTACATTGATGAGGATTGGAGGCTGAAGAGGAAGATTCTTAATTTTGTTACACTCGATTCTTCTCACACGGAAGATATGCTTTCAGAAGTAATTATCAATTGCCTAATGGAATGGAATGTTGACTGTAAGTTGTTTGCTGTGACATTTGATGATTGTTCCGCTGACGAGGGTATTGTCATGAAAATTAAAGAGCAGATCTCTCAGAACAAGCCTCAGTTGAGTGCTGGTCAATTATTGGATGTTCGTTCAGCTGCACATGTTGTGACTGACATCGTGCAAGATGCAATTGAAGCGCTGCGAGAGGTGACACATAAGATTCGTGGAAGCGTGAGATATATTAAGAGTTCAAAGGTAAATCAAGAGAAGCTCAATGATTTTGCTCAACAAGTTGGAATTAATAGCCCAAAGAGCCTGGCACTTGATTGCCCAGTTCGATGGAACTCAACATATCTCATGGTTGAAGCAGCATTAGAGTATAGGGGTGCGTTTTCTCTTTTGAAAGAGCACGACCCCTTGTACACATCTGCTTTAAGTGACACAGAATGGGAATGGGTGAAGACCGTTTGTGGATATTTGAAAGTTTTGTATGAAATTGCTAATGTCCTTTCGAGCAACAGATGTCAAACTGCAAATGTCTACTTCCCAGAGATTTGCCATGTACACATCCAGTTGATTGAATGGTGCAAGAATCCTGATGACTTCATTAGTAACATTGTGCAGAAGATGAAAACTAAGTTTGACAAATACTGGAATAAATGTAGTTTGTCTTTGGCTGCCGCAGTCATTTTAGATCCACGATTCAAGGTGAAGTTGGTCGAGTATTACTACTCTCAGATATATGGCAGTACAGCTCTGGATAGAATAAAAGAGATATCTGATGGGATTAAACAATTGTTCGATGCATATTCTATATGCTCCTCATTGGTTGATCAAGGTTCAGCTTTACCTGGCAGCAGCTTGCCCAGTATGTGCAGTGACTCTAGAGATAGACTGAAGGGCTTTGACAAGTTCCTCCACGAGACATCTCAGAATCAAAGTGGGGTATCTGACTTGGACAAGTACTTGGAAGAACCAGTCTTTCCTCGTAATTGTGATTTCAACATCTTAAATTGGTGGAAGGTTCACACTCCTCGCTACCCTATATTGTCCATGATGGCACGAGATGTTTTGGGCACCCCCATGTCGACTGGCAGTCCTGAATCAACATTCACTAGTGGGCCCAGAATGCTTGATCAAGTTCAAAGTTCACTTGACCCAGATATCCGTCAAGCATTGATTTGCACGAGAGATTGGTTGCAGATGGAATCAGAAGGTTTGCTCATTGCTAACTTGTTTTAACACCTGCGCAAATTCTGTGTTTCTCATTCAAGCATGCCCATTTCAATGTTTTGCATTTTCTTCATGTCAGAGCTCAAGTCATCCACAAGCCAGGCTATAGCCCTTTACGTTGAAGCAACTTAGTTTGTTAAAGGTATGCCTATGTAAGTTGCAATTTTGGCCTGTCCTTTGGTACTTATGTTCACCTACGATTTGCATGGTGATTGATTTGTATGATATGTCTGATTTGTTTTGCAGTGTCAATGGATCTCATCACCTCATTTGAGTTGTTTGTCCTGATCTGCTGGGTGTAACCAGTGCTGTCAAGTCAAAGAAAACCTTAATCTCTTCTTCCATGTCCATAGCGTATAGTAAAAGCCTTGAGTTTGTTGTTGCATTTCCTTGTCCATATAGTCAAGTGTATATTTTGACTTACGCTCATTGCTACGCAGTTTCTAGGAATCCTTGAAGAATATTTGATTCATGAAAGAAAGAACGCCTTCTTGATCCTTAGAAGTTTTAGCTATGCTGAGATCTAGTAGTTCGATGTCTAGATTCTGACAAGATGTCAGAAGCTTTTGATCATCTTCATTTGGAGACTTTCTTCAGATGATCCCGCGATAGAAGGATGAGAAATTGGTCAATTTATATAAGAGATTCATTGCCTTCTGTCATATCTGTGAATAAGAATACTCCCTTTCATCTTTAATTTATGGGGCTTCAAAAACTATAAGATGAGCTACAAAAGGCTTTTCCGTTCATCTACCACGTACTCCCACAAATTTTGCCATCGAGTTGCCAAGTTTTCATTTTACAGGTCAATGCCGTCTTCTTTTAAATGATGTGCTGGGTAGATCCCACATTGCATTGTGGCAGTCGACCTGATCTTGGATGTGCAACGAGTCGAGATATGATGGATTGTGCAGCATCTCATACCATTTTCATCTCATCTCTCTCAAGGGAACAGAAAAACGGTTCTACTCAATAATTTTGCAGTTGAATGAAGCAATGAGGGATGCATGGAACTGAAGATGGAGCTTCTTTCTGTTTGCATTTCCAATAGTCGACCACCATATACTTTCCTACTAAAAATTGCACTATGGAGACTGTTTGGAGAACAACGACACCAAACATTGATTAAGACAGAAAAATGTCCCTCCCATACATTGTAGTACCCTAAGTACATAGGATGACACGCAGGATGAACGCTCAAAAAATGGTTAAATCTTATTAAAATACAATGTGGCATCTCCATAGTCAGCTTCTACCACCGTCACATGGGGTGAGCTAGAATCAAATAAACAGAGAAAGAACTCCCTAACAGATTCAACTTCGATTTCTTTGACTGGAGGACGACCTGAAGCTGATAATTACGAACAACGATAACGCTAAAGAAGGCTAAAAGAAGTGTAAGAGGCTGTCTCGTGTAATTTAAGCAGGAACCGATCCGGATACCTACCCTGAAAGCCAGTTACTCCGTGACGTTTTTCTTGTTTGGCTCGAATACGTACTTGATGAGCGAGTCCTTGATTGATAGCAAGTCGGGGAATTCGTTCTTCAATTTGGTCGCATCCATCTCGTTGTTGCTTCGTGGGGCGACTATCACCTGCGCTTGCTCTTCCAAAGTAAAGTTAACCCACTGGAAATCAGGGTGGATGTAGCTCTTGTACATCTCCAGGATCTCATTATGGCTCACAGCTCCAGGGTTCGTAAAGTTCCATATACCCCTCAGGTTCCGCTTCGCCATCTCTATGGAAACTGGGAGGAGTTCGTCCAAGACGGTCATGCTATTGGGGATGTTAACCACCTTGTTGTAACGAGATATCTTGGTGATGAAATTGCGGGGGTTGTTGAGGTCCGACGAGATAGGCATACGGACTCTGAGGGTACAGACATTGTCATACTCCTTCAAGAGCTCTTCCACCTGATTAAGAAGAAGAGGCGATTTAAATAATCAGCTTCCCGATGGCATTTTGCAAATTGGAAAAGAAATTCTGAATATAACTCACCATGGCCTTGGTTTTGGAGTAAAAGGAGCCAGTGAAATTGGGCTTGTCCTCTTCCTTAAAGCCGATGCCAGAGCCCTCTGGATGGGAAGCATCGTACTCAAATATACAGCCGGTGGCAAAGTTAATCACAAGGAGTCCATGTTCCCGGCAGACATCAGCCAATGTCAGCGTTCCGGCAACATTTGTGCGGATTGTTTCAGTTTTGTGGGATTCACACCAATCGACATTGGGTCTACCAGTCACACCAGCAGCATTAAAGACATGCGTCGGTTTAACATTTGCAATGTCTGCCAAGAGCTGTGACCGGTCCTCGAGACGCCCTCTTCCATATTCAAACGGAATCCCTTGCATCTTGCAGAGCTTTCCAAGTAAGCCCCCAATCCAGCCACTTCTACCATAAATCAGGAACTTGAAGGATGGTTTCTCGCCTGAAACTGTCATGTTGGTCTGATCAGAATTAGATGGAAGAGGCAATGCTTCGCCTTCTTCAGGCCCATCACAATGCCTCTCAACCCCACCAGCCATCATCAACATCCTCGGATGAGGAAGCAGAGCACCAGAGACATCTCCCCACCAGTCAGGATTCTTGACGTACCACTCCATGGTCCTCTTCAGCCCTTCTTCCCAACTAGTCCGTTCAGACCAACCCAAGTTCTTCAGCTTCTCATCATCCAAGAAGTACCTCTGATCGTTGAACGGTCTATTCTCCACAAACTGGATGCTGGTCTCCGGGTCCATGGAGAAAAGCTTGCATATGTCTTTCGCCACATCAATCACCCTCCTCTCCTTCTTTGTCCCGATGTTATAAACATGACCCACCTCACCTTTGTGTAGAATTACCTCAAAAGCCTCTGCAACATCTTCGCAGTAGAGGTAACTCCTCACATTACAACCATCTCCATGAATTGGAAGAGGCTTTCCTGCCATGGCCAAAAGGATAAACTTCGGGATTGATTTTTCAGGGAACTGATTCGGACCGTAGACATTGTTCCCTCGGGTCGTTATCACCGGTAGCCCATAGGACCTGCCATATGCCATGACGAGCATTTCTGCTCCAGCTTTCGTTGCAGAGTAGGGGTTCGTAGGGAGAAGTTGAGAGGCCTCATGGTTTCCTACAACAGCATCCTCATCTGTCTCTCCATAAACTTCGTCGGTACTGACGTGGATGAACCTCCTAATCTGGCCAGTGACCCTACATGCCTCTAGAAGGACATGAGTGCCATAAATGTTGTTCTTGGTGAACTCAAAGCTGTTACCAAAAGAATTGTCGACATGGGTCTGGGCGGCGAAGTGCATTATCGTATCAATGGATTCTGTTATGAGAAGATGGTTGACAAGGTCTGCGCTGGCAATGTCTCCC
This sequence comes from Eucalyptus virginea, assembly GCA_014182375.1. Taxonomy (NCBI): domain Eukaryota; kingdom Viridiplantae; phylum Streptophyta; class Magnoliopsida; order Myrtales; family Myrtaceae; genus Eucalyptus; species Eucalyptus virginea. The sequence goes on from CM024519.1 coordinate 15,707,845, forward strand.
TGCACAAACTTGAAATTGGGGGCAGATTTAGATGGGAGGAGGTTTTTCAGGTTGAGCAGTAATCGAGCTTGTCAAGCACGACAATCTTGTACTCTGTAAAGTTGCGAGTGAGCCGGTTGGCGACATGGCATGCTATGAAACCAGCAGCCCCGGTAATGAGAATGTTTTTGGGGGTATAACTCGTCATGTCGATGCAGATTCTGCAGAAAAGGAGGAAAATGAAATAGAGAACCGGAAGCCTGATCAGTAAAGTAACATAAACAAAAAACGATCTTTATCTAACTACATTAATCCCTGCCCGCTAGCAGACAAGCTGCCAAAGTAGGAACCCAATACAACGATCACATTAAAACAAGAGAATTTCCAATATTCATCGGCCTGCAAGAACAGATATGCCTCAAGTTTCATCTATCACGAACTTAAACTACTCAAGAGAAAAACGCGAGACGAATGCCACAACGGGCAGCATCCTCTTTCCGATCAGTTTCCGATACCGCCCAGCATTGCAACAGATCCACGCACGCACAACAAGCGAGGACCTCGAGAAAGTCGAAACTCGCAAAGCCGACCAACGGGAGCAGGCACAACACTAACAATAATCTCCACAGAACCACCAAACCAAGACGAACCCAACATTTTCCCGATCAAACCGGACGAACCCAACATTCCCTGATCAAACCGAAACGCCAAAAAGTGCTCCTTTCCGCGCATCGGAACAGAGAGAATCAAGACCCACCAAACAGACGACGCCGCGCGGCACGAACCGGTGATTCCGGCAGCAGCCCCAGAAGAAGGCCTCGCGAATTGACTTTGCGGGGATCGGGGGTTTGACCGAAGATCAATGCCTGATCGGGCGGCGGATGCAGAGGGTCGGGGAGTTTCGGAAGCGAGAGGAGAGAGAATCATCGAATTTCGGAAGAGGGAAAGCAGGCGGACTCGTGGGGCCGCCTACTTTTATACGCCCTCGTCCGGGTCCGGTCGTACGAGACATTCACGGAAGGCCGTCGGACGATCCGAAATGACGGATTTGCCCCTCGGATTGCCTTCGTAGAAAATCGCGCCCGGCGTGGTGTTGTCGAACCGAAATTCTTCGGGCGGGAAAATCATTCGGGTTACCCACGGACCTCGTTTGGCCCGCTTCGTATGAATTGTCGAATCGAATCGGACCCGGCGTGACTCGGGGATCGACGACTCGTCCTAAGCCATAAATTACAATTTTATATCAAAATTACTCGACATCCACATCATCACTCTTATATTAAAATTGGTCAAAAAAGATTGAATTGGCAAATTGCATGCTTTTAAATTAAGAGTAACTCTTCAAGTCGAATATCTAATTATCAATTTTAGTTTTTAACTTTTTTTATTTTCGTGCCATTGTTTTTAATAAAGATATTGATAATGCATAACCATAATTATAAATTATACATTTTCAAGGATAGAACCACCATGTTTGGTGATTAATATTACCAAAGTTAGAACTAATTTAATGCTTTTAATTTAAGAGTAACTCTTCAAGTTGAATACCTGATCATCATTTTTTTTTTATTTCTATTTTTGTATCATTGTTTTTTTTATAAAATACAAATATCATATAACCATAATTATAAATTATATATATTTTTTCAAGGATAGAATCACCATGTTTGGTGATTAAATGTTACCAAAGTTCAAACTAAATTCATGCTTTGATTTAAGAGTTACTCCCCAACTCAAATCTCTCTATATAATAGAGGAAACCCATTAGAGAATTGCAATCTCAAACTTTTCCATTAAATTCCACAATAAATCTATGGCAAATTACAATGGTATTGCATCGTATGAGGGAAAAAATCTCGATTCAAAAGTAAACAAAATCCCCAAAATTTTGAATGACAATTTTGTAAATCTCCAACTTTTTCCAAATCAAAAATGTATCATCTTTGGTAAGTTATCTTTTCGTAAAAATCCCAATTTGTCTTCTCCCCATAAAGAACAAATCTTGAAATGCTCGTATTTTTTTTTTCATTTATTTATATTTTCACATGAAGGACGTGTGCTCTAATTCTTTTGGCTGGTGTTAATTGAGTCAACTTGCAGGAGCCACACGAGCGTCCATCCGCAAAACAATGCCTCACCCACCACATCTATCACTTTTGTTCTTGTCCGGTCATTAATTTCCTGGTATCAATATCCTATATTAGGTCAAGCAACTCTTAACGAGGACAGCTAACGCCATCCAAATTTGACTTTTTTCTAATTCAAGTTTTATAAACTGAAGATCAGATTATTTAGGTTCACTTCCACCAATCGAGTTTTGCCCTCGGAAACTTTTTACTTTGTTGGTTTACACAATTTAAAAGTAAAATCTCAAATGCATCTGATCGATTTTGAAAGAGTATGCCTCAAAAATTGACAAAAGAGATGGATCATTTTAAATGTATGAAATCAATTTGAACATTATGATATTGATATAACAAATCAAGTAATGTATGAATCACAATTGCTTGAGACTATACTGTCGAGAAAGTACAAAGTTGAATGGCTTCCAAACTAAAAAATTTCGTCTTAGTTAATTAGCAATTATTACTTTTCTTAATTTTATTCTATTCAATTATCTTTTTAATTGGTTTGACTAAGAGAAATAAAGGGAAAATCATAAGCAGAACAGAGTCCAACGCAAAGGCACAGAAATCACAAAGCATGATCATTCAGCTACTCGGGAGAGAACCGCATTGAAGCATCTGAAGAAAGCCCAACTGCCTTCCATCAATCGAGGCAGACGTCGTCGTCATCTTCTTCCTTATCCTGTCTGCCTGATGGAGTGTAGTATAGGTGTAGGGGTCAATTGATGTGAAAAAAATATCCTATCATTGATTGATGGATTAGATGAGAATGGTATTTCAGCCTCTTTCTTCTTGAAAAGGACAAGATCAATCATGGCGACAAGATGGGGGGAGCTGGTGAAAACGCCTATATTTTATCCCCCTCCACTAACCCATTTAAGGTATATTCTTCCGCATAAAAGGGTTCTTCACTTTCTTGCAGAAAGGCCCCGGCTTGAATGATCCCAACCGAGGAAATCTTGCAAGGTTCATGGGCGTCGAAGGAGCGATGACTCCCGTGCATTTGTATTTCGTCTCCAGAATCTGCAAAGATGCTGCTGGGGCAGCTGGTACTTTTCCCTCTGTCTCTATGCCCTTCTCAAGTTCCTGAACTTCAAGTACTGTGGTTGATTTTTTTCTGGGTTCTTTCTCTATTGTCTTCCTTTCTTTGAAATTGGTATCAGTTCTTGATTTTGCAAGATCACGCGTGTGTAGTTGAGGTCGAAACTGGAAGCTGAATAGAATGCCCTTTTGGCGATCTTAGACTAGGAGATTGATTCCATGAGCTTATTCATCATCTGAAATCACAACAGCTTAAAAAAACTCCCAGCACCCAGATAGAAGAAGAACAAGAAGATGGGTTGAAGGCGAAACTTGTATCTTTAGATTTGCAAAAAACGGGGTGATACTTACGAAGATTGCAAATCGGGACTTTTTGCTCTCACGTAGAATTGTTTCTTTTACCATTGATGCGAGAGGGTAAAACTTGGGACCTTGATGTTAACCAAAAGCTTGTCTCTGTGAGGACTTTCTAATGCCTGCAACAGAGAGAGAACTCTTGAGGTTACGTGTTCTTCATCTTTGTGCTGCCAGATCATTAAGAAATTCATAAGGATTTGCTGTTTGACAAATGAAGGATTCTTTACATTTGTTGAAGTAACTGTCGGCCGTTAGAGGAATCCAGCAACAGTTTAAGAGTTCGGTATGCAACAAAAGTAAAAGCAAAGGAGAGATTTCCACCTATGTCTGAAATTATTCATAAATATAGATTCGTTTTTTGCATTTTACATGGGAGGGGTTTGATTCACAATTGGTTTCAGCAATATGTTGCGATAGAGCCTGATCAATGCAGTGTTGCAGGAAATATCTTTGCTATTGGCCTCTTCGTGTCCCCAATGTAAGATGCAAGATCACCTACTTCCATTTCACTTTTAAGTCACAAGTTTCTCTATTGAACGTGTTCTTGAATTTCCTAATTTGCAGACCTACATTCAAAAGAATTGTCAGAAACAAATCTACGGAACATTTCTCTGGCTTGCCATACATATATGCCCTCCTAAATTGCTTGATTTGCATGTGGTATGGGTCGCCCTTTGTATCAGACGATAATCTCCTGGTTATGACAGTCAATTCAGCGGGTGCAGTGTTTCAGTTTGTTTACATAATTCTCTTCATAACATTTGCTGACAGAGCAAACAAGGTTAGCCCATTCTCTTTTAATTCAAAAGGCACATCTTCCTATCTGCTTGTGCTCGTATTTTCTAAAGTTCTTGGTAGCTTGTGTTAAGAAATCTTTGGTAGTGTTGGCAGGTGAGGATGACAGGATTTCTCCTGGCAATTATTGGCGCTTTTGCTGTCGTAGTTGCTGGAAGTTTGCAAATACCTGAACCTGCCCTGCGAAGGATTACTGTGGGGTCGTTGAGTGGTGCTTCGCTCATATCAATGTTTGCTTCTCCGCTTTTTGCAATTGTAAGTTCATTTAGCAACTGGCTTGTATTTAATTTATCCATCAAAGTGGTTGCATTATTTTGGCTAACTTGATATTGAGGATCTTAAATGATCGGACCTCTCTTCCAGAATTTGGTGATCCGGACGAAGAGTGTTGAATTCATGCCCTTCTATCTCTCTCTTTCCACGTTCCTGATGAGCACGTCTTTCCTTCTCTATGGATTGTTTAATGATGATGTCTTCATTTACGTAAGCTTCTTAATTTCATTCAACTATTCTTACAGTTCTCTGTAATGCTAATTTCAGTTTAAAGTTTCCTCTATTCCATTTGCTTTGAAATTGAAACTCATTAAACAGAAGCGGTCTCACCCTTTTCCCCTACATGTCAGGTTCCAAATGGGATTGGAACTGTCCTGGGTATCACACAATTGGTATTGTACTTCTACTTTAAGCGTAGACCTAAAGATAAGTTGAAGGAACCTTTGGTGGAACCAATTGCATGAGCATTATCGCTTCGAAAAGGTGGAAGTTCTTTTTCAATTTGTTCCATTCATTCTTTTTATTGGCAAAAGCTGATTCCTACCTCCTGGCAGTATAATTTCCCAATTGATCCTCTCCCACACTGCACACGTGCTCCAAGTCCTTCTTGGGATGGTTAACATAGTTTGGTCTTGTGAGAGTCCTAGTGTCTTGCTGCTGATCATATCTCTGCTGTGCCAATTTCAGCTAAGGAATTATGACTTTGACTATCTGTGTCCTGTTATGAAAACTGTTGTCCCTGTAGTCTTGGTGCAAATGTTACCTGAGTTGTACTTCCTAAAGTATTCTTTTCTTTATTTGGGCAGCTTAGCATAATTTGGAACTTGAAACTGAGTGAGGTAATCTTTTTTGATAATTAGCAACAAAAAGAGCTCATGGAATCAATTTGATGATGCAGCATCAAGGATTTTTTTTTTTTTTTGGCTCAAACTGTAACTAGTTGCTGTCCCAGTCAATATTATTACTAAATATTGTTCAGGAGTAAAAGCATTAGTGCTAGAGATATTTTGGAGGGCACTTGGCACCTGTAATGAGGATTTAACAACTTTGGTCATTCAAGTTAAGCTAAGAAACATGTCAGCTGTTTGATTTTCTTTGTTTCCTCAGATTGATCAGGACTTGTGCAGAAGCAGTGTATAAGGTGGGTCTCAGCACCCAAGATAACTGGCTAATTCACTGCTGGTGAATTCTGCTAGAGAATGCAGTGCTGATCAAGAATGATGCTGTTAAATTGGATTGCCCTGTGGCATGGCTCAACTATAATTAGAACTGTGTCCATATTGGCAATGGAATATAAATAAATAAAAAGTTGTCAAAGTGACGGAAGAAAATTAACAGGGCAATCCCGCCTGGAAAAGATTCAATGAAGAAAGATGGCCCAGCATCATTCAATTATCTTGCAATGGTCAGATGAGAATAGGGCTTCCGTGAGAAGACACTTTGTAGCATATCCTTGGAGCTCATTCAGGCACTTTCTTCTGACTTAGATGTTCTGGTGGAATATAAGCCAGTGAATGACTCAAAAGTGCTTCAAGAAAGTTCTTATTCTAATCAAAATTGTTTCTCTTGAAATGCTTTAAATGAATGAGATCCAACACCTCCACTCATTTCGTTAGTCTTAAATGCTGTGAAAAGAAACCAAATCCTAGATACCTCTATAATGACATCTCACCAGGCAATCTGATCTACTTCTATGTATGAACCTAAGCTGCCAATCAGTTCCATTGAGATGCTAGTTTGTACTAGTTTATGTGAAGACTGTCTGGTTGAAAGATTTATTCACATAGGAGAGGTCACAATATCCAGGGGAAATCCCCCTTGCTTACAGCTAGAAGTATACAGGTAAATATGACAAGCAAAATCACAGCAAATCCTTCAGAGTTGTTTTGCCACCACCGGTTATTTTGTCCTGCACATAACACAAGCTAAGCCATGTCACTTGCGGGAAAAGTATATCAGCAATAATAGACGAAATAGGGACTAAATGCCGTTGCTTTTTGTATTGCTCAAGTATGGCAATAGCTTTTAAGATATTTCCATTGGAATAGCTCAGCATCATGTTCTTTGGCTCTATCTCATAGTCATAGGTAGAGTTTTTGCATGAATACCCGATTCTTGCAAGATGCAGCATTCTAAATTCTCGTGCTCGTCATGGCATACCGAGATAATGGATAATGTTGCATTCATCCAATGGTATCCGCCGGGCACACTGAAGAAATGCTCTAGCCTAATTAATTGCTCGTATTCCAGGATTACTCAGACACTTCCAAGTGATTCTATTCATAATATCTAGTCAAAAGGAAGAAGAAAAGAAGCAGAGTTTAACGACCTGATTTGCGCCGGCATCCTTTGATGAACCACTAAGGGGCCGACCTTGCTCGTCGTACAGAATAAGCCCGCTAAACCTAGGGAGCTCGCACTTCTCTCCCATTAATATCGGCCTCTGCCACACAGGTGACTCCGAGTTGTGGCTCTGCCACCCCACAACATCACCTTCCAATGCAAGCAGCGGCAGCGGCGGCCTCTCCCCCCAGCCCCCATTTTCCTATCCTCCCACTTGCTCGCTTTGCTCCACCTCAGCGAACCGATCAACACCCTCTTCATCGCAACCCATCCACAGCTTGGCTCCGGCCATTCTTCATGGAAAGAGTGACTCACGGTTGGTTCTTGGCTCACATTGATGACTTGCACTTGTTTTTTTCTCGCTCTCTTGAGGAATGCTGCTGCAACAGCTCCAAGCCCAACCACAGCAAACGCAGTGCACCCAAATAGCAAGAAGGCTTCTCGGGTCGACAGTTTCCATTTGTCTTCCAAGTTCCACAATGCTTCCATGCCCGAACTCAAGATCTGGTGCACATTCTTTTGTGTCAAGAAGATCTTATGCTGGTGATGGATTGGAATGGGACGTTTTCTCTTTAAAGATGAAAAAGTGGGTTCACGTGAAGGTTCACCGCTTTGTTTGGGCTTATGGGGCCATATCATATGCTCATGATGGTCATAGCCGTTGGTGGAGGTATATATTACCCACCGATACGTAGTCCAAGATCCTAGTGAAAGCAATTCACGAGGTGTTCATGGACTGCAGATGAATCCACTCTTCCTATTTACTCCGAACCACAGGCACATTGCACTGTTTCATACATGGTTTTAGCTTCGTCAAATAGTAACCTTGAACGTGTATTGATTTCTTTGCCTGCCCATCACAAGATTTCTCGGAGAACTTTCTATTCAACTTCCCTCACCAAATCACAGAATCGTGCCAAGCACCATTTTTTTTTCAACTAAAAGCAGATTTTTGGATAAGGTTTTGAAACGTAATTTGCAATTTAAATCACAAATCCAATCATTAGACCGCTTACCCACATTGGAAAAACTTCATATTCTTTTATCCTATTCCTAAATCGACTTCTTGCAGATAGCCATCGTTTTCAAAGTTAAACAGTTTCTTCCGATATTCTATGTTAGATTTGGCGGGTTTAGGCAGCCAAGGCCCTCTTATCTAAATTCTAAATAGGATATAATTTAAGATTATACAACAGTGTAACAATCGATACTACTCGTCTGATTTGTTGCTTTATTGATAAATATAAAGTATTCGATCCAGAATTATAGATAGAACTTTTTTGCTTTTCATATAGGTTCATCATCTCATATTTGGTCTCCGGCAAGTGAACTTAGAAAGCCATAAGCATTTGAGCTTAGTGATATACGGTCTTAGCCATCTCTCTGTGCGAACTCATTATGAGGATCTTTACAGAGCTTCTGCTTATTTTGCTCGATAGATGGAAGTTCGAATTTTACATCCGATGGAACAATAAGATAGATCTGAGCAACTAGAAAACAAAACAAACATGTTTTGAATCACTAAATCCTGTTGGGATAAGGACGCTGAACTGAAAATTAAAGATTACTTATTCGATGCTCGTTTGAGTTTGCTAACTCTATCTAGTTCTATAAATAAAAACCTGTGCACATCTTCTGATCTGCGCATTTGACTCTACTGGCAACTCTGTGGAGCATAAGAATGGCTAAGTTCAGATTCCTTTTGTCATCTTTGCTCTCCCTCTGTCTTCTCGGATCATGCATGATTGCTGCCGGAGAAAACGTCACGGCAATCCAGTGGCCTGCTTTGAAATATGTCTCAGCAGTTGGACAACCCGGCATGAAAAATGACAATCTAAGGGTCGCGATTGAAGCCTGGAACCAGTGCAACGAGGTCGGCGAAGAATCTCCTAATATGGGCAGTCCTAGAATGGCAGATTGCTTTGACGTCGACTATTCCTCCGTACCAAGTAAGTTCGTTTCTGTCGATAGAAAGAGAACGAAAACTCGTTTCGATTTATTTTCTGCTAGATCTGGTTTTTAGCCCGGCACGGTGAAGAGTGTTACTGATTAGTACATACCTGATGACCAAGCAATATGCTTCCATACAATTTGCAGTGAAGTTGAATCACAAGGTGAACGATATAGAAAACCGGCTCGGCATATTAAACTCCACTATATACCAAGGAATAAAGGCATCTAACGTGAACGAGTATGCGGCGCAGAAAGAAGTGTACTTAGGCAACAAATGTGAAGTAGCCGATATACCAATGCCGTGGCAGTTCTGGATGATCATGCTCAAGAGCGGCAATTTGGACACCGTGTCCCAGAGGTGCAAGGAAAATGGCAGAGAGGCGCCCATTTTCCCGCCCGAGTCGAGGTTCCCGTGCTTCGGAGATGGATGCATGAACATGCCCTTGATTTACCACGACTACACCAGCATCCGGGATCATAATAAACTCCGAGGGCGGTATTATGGGACGTGGGACTTGGCTGCCGACGTCAAGGAGGCGATTCATGCCAACGAGACTTCTTTTTTCTCGGTGACGTGGGAGAAGGAGATTGGAAAGGGGAGTTGGGTGTTTCATCATCTGTTGAAGACATCGAAGAAGTATCCATGGCTGATGCTCTACTTGAGGTCAGATGCAACGACGGGCTTCTCGGGAGGTTATCACTATGAAACTAGGGGAATGACTAAAATAGTAAGTACTATGCTTCTCGGTGAAATAGCAAGCTTGCTTTGACAGGACAGTATATTTCATCCCACATTACACCTACATTTTCATCTTCCAGAAATTTAAACTATGTATCAATGACAGGACAGTTCTATAAATTGACACAATCAAGTAGTACTTTTCACTGCACATTGCCCATTTTCAGGTTCCAAAATCACCCAATTTCAAGGTGAAGTTCACATTAGACATTAAGCAAGGAGGAGGACCAAGCAGCCAATTCTACCTGATGGACATTGGGAGCTGTTGGAAAAACAATGGGAAGCCATGCGACGGCAATGTAGAGACAGACGTTACCCGGTACAGCGAGATGATCCTGAATCCCAAGACAGAGGCGTGGTGCCGGCCGGACAACCTCAAGAACTGCCCGCCGATCCACACCTTCCCGAATGGGACCAGAGTCCACCGCACGGACGAGGCCAACTTTCCCTACGAAGCCTACCATGTGTACTGTGCTCCCGGGAACGCCAGGGTCCAGGAAGAGCCGTACGCCCCGTGCGACGCATACAGCAATCCCCAGGCCCAGGAAATACTGCAAATCCTGCCGCATCCGGTGTGGGGAGAGTACGGGTACCCTACAAAGAAGGGTGAGGGTTGGATCGGTGATCCTAGGACCTGGTATCTGGACGTTGGAAGGCTCTCTCATTCACTTTACTTTTACCAGGTAAAAACATTGCATTTTCAATCTCCATGGTAACGAAATGATGCAAATATGACATTACTTAAGATGGGTCTTTTCAACTTTGGAAATTGCAGGATCCAGGCACCGAACCCGTTGAAAGGCATTGGCCATCAGTTGATTTGGGAACAGAAATATACGTGAACGATAATCAAGTCGCCGAATGGACCGTGAGCGACTTCGACATAATTGTTCCGTCAGAAGGCATATGATATGACTATGAGGCTCTTCTTTTTAATAGTGATAGTATAGAACAGCATACGATGATAGGAATTTTGCTTGACTAGTGAAAGCATAGTATAGCATATCATAAAGTCGTCGAATACAATTAGTGGAATGACCCCTTCCTCCAATTTTTCTTTTTCTGTGACTTGCTGACCACTTTTGAGCAATGCTTCGTACGCATACACAGTGAAAGACGATAACAATTACCCGATCCACTGAGCAAACTACGACGAACCATTGAAGGATGGGACGGTTACCACTTACTTGTTTGGTCAAAATTAATACTGAATCGATTCACGGAATCAAATTGGGCGATTTGTAGGTTCATTTTATGGTTTGAGATTGCTTATTTAGTCTTGTTTTTATATAAGAATTGGTAATTAAGGACACCATGCTTAGAATTCTAAAGATCGTGGAACTCTTACCTCTGAGGGACAATTACTCTATGAGTTCTTAAACTCGTGTCCATTTAAAACTTTGCGTCTATCTAAAAACTTAAGTCGGTTCGTTAATTGAGTTTTGAAACTTTCAATCGTACATTTTAAATCCTAAAACTTATCACCGGTCCTTATTTTCATGGCCAAAAATTAATACGTTTATTGGTCTTTCGTACAAGCGAACACCGATATAGTGCCAAATAGGCATTTGTCACGGTCTCAAGGGTCGGACTATGACTAAAGGATTGTACTTGATGGAGGAAGACCATCCAAGATCGCCTAGGATTTCCGCTAGGGTTTCCGAACATTCTTGGACGCCTAGGATTTCCGTGGGTTCTTGGAACATTGTCAAGGACGGGTAAGACAGTAATTGTGCCAAGTTTAAATCGAAAGTGTATCAACAACTATAATGAGAGGGTCTCTAATATAAGAAATGTGTCCTCCCCTCAGTATGATCATTCAAATATTTCAATAATAGAAATCCATTCTTTCTCAGAGCTTTTCTAAAGCTTAAGTTGCCCCCACAATCTCGATCCCGACTCTTGACACAACATTTCGGCAAAAACCAAAATAATATAAAATAAAAAGAAAAATAATAGTCAAGAAATAGAGAGATCGTCAAAGGTGGCAAGGGACTACGCCCTCGGTTGGAACATGTGAATGCCTGCTGCCCTTACTCAGAGCAAGGTGACGGCATCAAGCGGCACAGCCCTATCCTTGGCCCCGACCTACTCCTCAAAAAAAAAATATAATAATAATAATAATAATAATAATAATAATAATAATAATAATAATAATAATAATAATAATAATAATAAAATTCAGTCCCCTAAAAGAAATTCAGTTGGTTTCTTTCATCGTTCACATTTTGCCAGACGTCTTTTTGAGAAGCTTATCAACGCCCGGTGTCCAAAAAAAAAAAAAAAATTACCACTTGACATCACTCCGTTCACTAAAAGTTAGGAGTGTACAAAAAAGTTATCACCTGAGCACTTCGACGGAACTTATGGAAGGACTAGCTTGAAAGAAGGGCTCAAGTTTTGGAACTCATGCGTGTAATTCATATTTGCCATTAGAAAATTATCGTCTTACAGTAGAATGGTCAAATCAACCTATTCAAATCAACCTAATTAAGTGTATTACGCATCCATATTGGGATATACCTTTTCTCGTTACAACAGGCATTAGTTAGCAAAAATTACGGAAGTACTAGCTTGAAAGAAGGCCTCAAGTTTCGGAATTCATGCATGCAATTCATATTTGTCATTGAAGTCAAATACTTTCATCATTTTGCAATAGAATGGTCAAATCAATCTAATCAAATCAAACCTTTTGAGAGTGTATTACGCATACGCATCCATATTAGGATATTAGGATATACCTTTTCTTGTTGCAACACGATCCGACAAGCCTTAGAGGGCAACCAATAGATAGCTGGAAAATAAGAAAATGGATGGCACAAGTCTTTAGATTTAAAAGTCGCCAATCTAGACCATTCTTTTCGTGCCAATTGCCAAAGTAATGTCCATCTAGTATCTTCTTATTATCTATAATCAAACATAATAGACAGCGAAAAGTAAACAATTTGAATCCAAAACCGATAATTGATATTCTGGTCAAACTGTCGATTTATACACTTTCCATACGGAGTTCGAATTTTGAAGATATCAGTGGATACCTGGAAAGAAACGGAGAGGAGGATGCCGTGCGCATAAAATTTGGATTTGAATGGACTGATATACCCAGGAGAAGACGTTTCTGGAAGAATAAGGGGTTATTTTCACTAGTAAATCAATGGCGTACATCTGTAGATCATACAAGGCCCTAAATAATGACACAAGGAGTTCACTAGACTCAAATCAGCCACAAATCGAGTCAAAGACCCTCTTCAACCGGCCGAGCAGGACATCTAGAAAAGACGACTCACGTGGATACTAGCCATACTGAACCGAACCCACATTTCTGTGAGCCGAGATGGCAACAGCGGCAGCACCAACGGCCCCAAACTGAGATTGTGCCTGAAACACTTTAGCTTCTATAGAAATTCTATCATTTAACTGCCCTACCCCTACCTCGGCCTGGGTTGGGAAATACGGATTTGTATTTACATCTATCTTGGCCATGCCAGGGACCGGATTCACTGCCATCTTATACTGCGAGGCTAGTGTTTGCTTTTCTTGTAGATGGCTGCTGTTAGTTTCTCTTGCCGACTTCTCTTGGTTCGCCGAGTATGGCCTCATAAGACATTGTGGAGAGATGGATTGAGAGGGAACTGCAGCACTTCTGTAGAAGGCAGTTCTGTTGTCAGAATCAACCTTCATGTTTCTACCATTCTCATAAGGTAGTACTGGACCGACAACTCTGCCTGGCCTTGCTGCAAGCAAATCAGCAGAATGTATAAGTTAATTAGCATGCAAACTTCAATCGTTTCTTACTTCAATTTTTTCCTGCTTTGCCTCCCATTTTTTAAATGTAAAACATAATAGACTGATTCGATCTTTTCAACCTATCTTCCGCTAAGCACAATATTGAAGCACCAACCAGACTGGATGGATCAGTCCAATCCAGTTATCAAAACACTAATTGTGGAACTGGCAGCCACAAGCCCCAAAATAGACATTTAGAGTGTGGGGAACTTTAAATGCACACTCAAATAAAAATTGAAGTAGATATCCACGTACTAAGCTCCTGACAAAGAGATAAGAATGTTTCCATAGCCAAGAAATGATATTAAGTTTTCACGCAAATATGACAAGTGATGTTCAAAAACTTCTAGAAATTGGTTGAACATTCATTGAATAGCTGCAAACAAGCAAAGAAATGTCAATACCACTTGGTACCCTTGGAGGTGGCCGCATAGCCTTCGATGGATTGCTGGAAATAGCATCTACCACTCCAAAGTTCTTAGAAGCATCCTCACTAACTTGTTGATTATCTTTTGATGCAAAATTAGAATCGCGATTCGGTAAAACTGTACTGGAGTGCACTGTGGACCTGCAAAAGATAATATAAACAAATTAAAATACAGAGTAATTGCCACATAGAGTTCTCTAATTGGGAACATTTTGCTTCCATATCAAATTGTCAAAGGAATGACTTGATTTTAGTGCGCAGCTCCGTTGTGCCTCTTGACACGATACACATCAGATCTAAGACATATAATGAAGAAACTAAGTAGAAAAAATTACATCCGAATGTCGTAATTTATACTTAAAAGGGAGACTGGGAAATTATTTTGGCTTGTACCTATCATACTCAAAGGAAGCCCACTTGCTCTTGCTTGGCTAACTCAGCCACAATAATAAGATAACGAAACTACAACACTAACCCAAAATAAAAAAAACCCAGAAGAGTAAAGCAGACTCTTCAAAAATGAACTACCACATTGGCATATCAGTCAATGTCTTCAAGACTAGGACCAAATGGCCACGATGAAAAAGAGATCCTACCTTGGGAGGGACGCATGCTTTCTCTCCAAAGGCATAACCGGAGCACTTCTTCCACCATGTTCCTCAAGATGTGCAAACTGCCTCCTGAAATGACCAATGGCACTGCTTCCAACAAATAAAACCATTAAAATCATAAGAAGGCCAGTAAACAATCAGAACAGGAGATAGTGAACTGACAAAGGATTTAGAGTAGAACCTAGGATATAGAAAATTGGTGCTTTCAGTTCCGTTCATGTAGTCCTTGCGTAGCTGTGGATGGTACTCCAATATCTCCCGGTATAAAAGTTCCCTAACATCTTCCTTAGTTAATCTTCTCCTCTCAAACTCAAACTCCAACTTTGATATGGGCTGACAAGAAGGCTCTCTCTCAACCTTTGCCAGACCCTTAAAGTAAGGATCAGCAAGAGCCTGTTTAAATAAAAGAGCAGAAAATTTTCATTTGAATTCAGAGAAATAATACAAAATGAATCAACAACCTGGTGCTTCTCATAAGCATCTTTCCGAATTACACCCAATAAATACTATAAGATTTTAGTTTGGAAGAGACCACAACAGAGATCAAACAAACCTCCTCAGCAGTTGGCCGATCCTTTGCATCAAAAGCCAACAGTCTTTGCAATAGCCTGAGACCCTGTGGATCAGCATTTGGAAATTTATGGGTGAAGGGCACAGGTTGCTTTCTTCGCATTTCTGTCAAATATTTCCTAGCCTTCTCATTACGAACCTGCATTCCAACATTAAAGCAGGGTTAGAGAAAGGACAGGAAAACCACAATCTACCTAAAAAAACGAACCTGGGAAGACAATGGAGATAAAAGAAAAGATATAATACCCCAGATACTGATTCTGCTGAAGGTGTTCCAAGAAGATCGGTAATCAAATCTAACTGGTGAACAACAGTCTTTCCGGGAAACAGTGGTTTTCCAGTCAACACTTCCGCAAAGATGCAACCAATGCTCCAAACATCAATTGCTGGCGTATACTGCATTCGAGTCGCAAATAAATCAGACAAAGGTATAACATAGAGTAAAAAAGAAGCCATGACATTAAATCATTTTTGGAGAACAGCATAACCGGACACTGTTACCTGATTTAAAGATATTTCAACTTCCAGGAGAGTTCAATAGTCCTCCCTGAACAACAATTATTTTAATCTAGGATTACTACTTACTATAAAGCACCCGGAACACATTTTGCACAGCATGTAACTTATTGCTTGGCTAATTATTGAAAGCACCAGCTATTCACAAAAAGTGAACTTCAAAACAGTTTTATGGTACATACTACGCCGCTAAATCTCTAATATCTAGACTATTCCGTGCAGAAGAACTTACAAAAATACAGGTGGCTGCATGTCTCACCTACACAACATGATTATCACTTATGCCAAAAATCAAATTTACCAAACTTGAGCCGACAAAACAAAGATCAGGCTCCAGTATATTTCCCATGGGACAAAGATCAGGCTCCAGTATATTTCCCATGGGACCAATGGATAGACAGGGTGGACATGTTCAGCAAACCGTACCTTGGAAAAAAAAGATCCACACAGCTCTGGAGCCCTGTACCATCTTGTGGCAACATAGTCCTGCAAGGTGACCAGCGGATAACTATAGTAAGTAATTGTGCTGCCACATGCTCTCATCAAACTAAGCATATAGTGAAACAAAAGGGCACCAAATGCACAATAAACAACATACCGTCCAAAATATTGTCGTCGGTGTGTCACTAAAAGCAACTCTTGCTAATCCAAAATCACAAACTTTCAGTTTACAGTTCGCATTTGCCAATATATTTTTTGGTTTAAGATCTCGATGGTAGACATTTGCTGCAACCAAAGAGCTAACAATTAGAATCAAAATCTCGAAGGAAAGCCCCTCAAAGGCCCAAAAATAAGTTGGTGAGAAGAACTGAACCAAACAAAAAAAGGAAAAGAAAAAAGGAAGAAAGCAGAAGAATCTAGACTTAGCAAGAGCTCTCTGCTAGAGCATCAACATGAGCGAAGAAACCAGAATTGTAAGAATAGGTGGTAAACTGATAACAAACCTGTGTGCATGTACTTCAAAGCTCGTAGCATCTGATAAAGAAAAAATTGATGGTGTTCTCGGGTCAAATCATCATTAGCTTTGATGACTTGGTGAAGATCAGACTCCATGAGCTCAAAAACAACATAAATATCTTTGAATTCCCTCTTCGAGGGTGGCAACATGATGCTCTTGATTTCAACAATATCAGGATGTCGCAAAAGCCTGAGCAACTTGACTTCTCGAAGGATTCGAATAGCATCAGAAATGTGCTCAAAGATATCATGTATTTTCTTTATAGCCACCTTTTCCCCAGTATGTGTGTCAATGGCTGCACAAACAACTCCATAGCTTCCCTTGCCAATCACCTCCAAGATTTTGTACCTATTGGCATCTCCATACTCAGTGAAAAACTCCATCTCCTTCAGCTGCGGAGCACCAAGTTAGCTATTTCAGACTCGAGCCAAAGAAAAAAATCGTCATGGTAAAAAAATAAAGAAATGGGAGGCACAAAAAGTGAACATTCCCACCACAATCTTCCCTAAGAAGTTTGTAATACCAAGAGAGTCCAGGAAATATCAAAAGGTTCAACAGGAAAATCAACCACATTATGCATGCATTGTGTCCTGGACCCATCTCAAAAAAAAAAAAAAGAATCCATGTACGAATTACAATCCGTCAAGTAGATAAGCTATCTGAGTTCAGTACCGCTACCACAGATCTTCCACAAAGATATTAGCAAAAGCTTCACATGTAGAAGGAAAATATGTAAATGCTTGACGTGGAGAAATTCGAAGAAAGCAAATCAACCACGCCATTGGTTAGAACTAAGATAACTCACTTCTTCAAAAGCACTCGGAGAAAGGCAGTCAAAATAGGATCAACAGCAAAAAGACCCAAAAGATTGAAGCCATAACCGACAGAAAGGAAGTTACCAGACTCACAATCAACCATAAAATTCGAACCACCAAAGAACAAATTTCAAGATCCCAAGTCTACGGCCCCGAAATTCATTTTCTGTTATTACGGGTGCATCAATCAGGGGAGATGAACATGAATTCTCCCAAAAGGTCTTAACAAAATCCACCAAGATCAAGTTTTTCTTCCCATCACGACAAATTACAAGCCAAAAAAGCAGACTTGCGCATAAAATACCTGCAAGAAAGGGACTCAAAAAAAAAAAAAAAAAAAAAACGCAAGAAAGGAGAGAGACTCTTACCTTTTTCGAGTGCCGATCCGTTTGCATCACCCACGAAATTACGGCAGCTTAAAGAATCCTCCTTGTTATTCTTCAAAGGATCAGACCACGCAAATAATTTACAATCCCAAATTCACCGGAACTAACTCAGGAATCAAAACAAGATCGTAGCGGAGCAAGTCAGCCGCATTTGCCCCACCGAGACCTGCCCCTGATCACGAGCCCACAATCCCTCCTAAACGCTCTCTTGGACGTCTTCTTATTATTTCTGCACGCGACCGAGCAACACATCCAATTCTCCTCCTCTTCGAAGCCCTAATCCGCCGCGGCTCCACCGCCTCCCTCGCAACGACGACGCCCCTCGAATCCTCCTCTCCAGTTCCCACGAAGTCGAAACCTCCCTGCCGCCGCCCAATCGCCACCCGAAACACCTGGACGCGACTCGGGCCCTCGCCGGAAACCCCTCCGATCCGAGCGGCGACGGCGAACGAGATCTGAGAGCGCACCGGAGAGGGAAAGAGAGAGAAAGCGGAAGAGAGAGAGAGAGAGAGAGAGAGAGAGGAAGAGGAGAGGAAGGGGGAAGGAGAGGATAGCCAGATAGAGATTGAGGTGTTTTATAGGCAAAAAAATAATATATTTGATATTCGATTTTCTTTTTCTTTTTTTGGGTTTTTATTGACTAACAAAAATAATCAGGTGCGTTTACTGATGGCAAAAAAGAAATGATTAGGTGCGTGGCGGTGCAGGCGCGGCTGCCTTTTAACCCCCTGCACGCGCAGCCCGCTTTTGAATCGGTACTCCTCCGCGTACGGAGCCGTTACACTGGGATACTGTAGTGGAGGTATTTAATTTAAGCAGTTCCCAAAACGTCAAATTAGGTCTATATATATATATTGATCCCAAAAAGAAAAAAAGAAAGAATTGTCTATATATATATGCATAGTTTGGTTAAAGCTAAAAATATAAATTTAGCATTGTAAATCTATTATGCTTGTATGATCACCTAATAAAGTATGAAGTAACTTTCTCACTCTATAAGTGTTAAGATACTTATCGTAACTAAAATTAGCAAGTCGGTTAGCAACATGATTTCTTTCCCAAAAGTTTTGTTGTGCATTGAATTCAAGATGAGAGATCAACAATTTCCTAATATCTTCAAACAAATCAAGGTCGAAAGATTGGTAATAGCTTTATAGTCAATTTAAATGATAATCACGTGAAAATCATGTCGTTTTGCGAAGTCAAATCCCAATTATGATGCCCATAGTTCCGCTTATGTCGTTGAAAATAATCCTACGACCGTACAAAACCACCAATGATAGCATGTGCATTCCTCGCTTAAAAGGCTGAGGATGTCAAATCATTTTATTAAACCGTAGGAATAGACAAATTACTAGATTTAAACTTTTGCATTGAAGGTTTGCTGCCACAATAATCAACCAAGCGTCCTCAAGCACGAACCTTAATGTAAGTATCGAGTAAGGAAAATGAGAAAGGGGGTAACAACCGAAGAACGAATAGAAAGATTACAATCGGATTCAACTTTCCGGCGTCCTTAAATAACCGAAATACAGATGGCGGTGCGAGGCACCACGGACGCGCTTGCTTTTGCTTCAATCTTACAGGAGCCGTGTCTTTTTAGGCGTGGAGGGCGGCGATCGGGTGGCGAATTTCAAGTTTTGACTAATCCACGGTGTAATATCGTGCGAGGGAAAGGCGAAGGAGAGCAGCAATTCCTTGGGGACGCAGGGAAAAAGAGGGCGTAAGGAGGTGGGTGAACCTCAACCGAGAGCCACCCCCAATATAATAAAAGAATGAAGAAGAAGCCATGTCGAGGGAAGAGACCAGCCATCCACCCCGCACCTTCCTGCTCGCGTGGTCGTCGTCGTCGTCGTCGTCGCCGTCATCTTTGTTTAATCCGGGGGAGATGGGTGGGTTGGGTTGTCTTTATTGAAGTCGGGAGAGAGAGAGAGAGAGAGAGAGAGAGAGGAAAAACGTAGTTTTCATGGCCTACCGGGTGTCGATCGTGGTGTAATTTTCGTGGATGTTCGTGAATTGCTATCCAACGAGGCTTTGCCTTAGAGCCTCATCCTCGGTTCTCTCTCTCAAAAAACCCAGAAAAAATAAAAAGAAAAAGAAAAAAGAAAGGCAAAGATGTTCTAAGTTCTTTTCTTGTTTCGGAACAAAGAACAAAGGTGCTTTTCTTGTTTGGCCTCTTTATTTTTAAAAATTTTCTTCTCTTTTCACACAAAATGAAAATGCAACATAGGACACGATAGACGATTTTTCCTTCCGTTCATCTGCATCCAAGGGGATTTTTAACTTACTGTAGTCAAGACTTATAATTAAATTACACGACTTGCACGTCATATGATGATAAAGTAGATAAGATTTTTAATCACAAAACGGGAAGTTTTGACTCTTCTTGAGGATGAACCTATACTTATCTCGGGAAGTCTCGCCTAGCTGAGCTAACTCGGATTGAATAAAGCTCAATCTAAGTAAAGAAACATGTAATAAATTTCTTAGATCAAATCGCTTTGACAATTAGTAAGCCTAGCACGAAAAGTCATGCTCTCATTGGAGGATTAAAATACTATAATTAGAAGCTTTCGTTAATCTTCAAGATCTTGTATAAACAATTGCAATCGAAGAAACCCTTGATTGTTTAAGGTGAGGATGTGATAACATTAAATTAATCCCTCAATAATTCACATTTTATAAACACCCTAATCTAATCGTCTAGCTTAAGGCCACTCAAAACCTTTCAACATCAATTGGACATCATCAATCCGATGTGTACATGATGGACTTATCTCCACCTTATTATATATATATATCAAGACCGTTCTTCTCGCATGCACAGAAAATTTCTATTGTTATTTTACAATTTTCATTGTTTTTAGCGATTTCATTAGTCTCGCCAGCTCCATGAGCACGGGAGAGACGCAATCATTGGGGGAAGCATGACCGGAGGTGACGTCATCAACTACTTCTCGACAATCTAAGCACAGCCCCCACCCACCCAAATGAATATTCGAGTCCCTGGCTAGTAATATTCCAGAGCTGAGGAACAAGATGCCAAGGAGCCATTGGCGTGCATCGCTAATTCGCTACTAAACTGACTGCTCCTAGCATTTAATAATATCGAGGGTTAATTATAGAAATAATTTTTGAATTATGGCTCAAATGTACGATATCATCCCTCAATAAAATAAAATTCTAAAGATTAAATTGAAAATTCAATGATCACACTACACATTAAATTAAAATTCAAAAATCATATTGAATAAATTAAAAATTGAAGATCATATTGCATATTGAATCAAACTCTATAATCTATTTGTGTCATTTTTCGTTATTTTAGTTTATCCATTATAAAAATAAAAAAAAAAAGGAACCAATCGATGGGCAACTGAGTTAGTTGAGTTTTGGGCATTTCACCGTAAAGATTTTAGGGTCGAAAATCCATAACTGCTAATATGTCTTAAGTAGGGGGTGTGGTGGAGTCATTCTTAGCTTTCCTCCCGCGTCTGGGCCGTGAGCTGCTCGTTCGGGATGCATCAGCGCACTTGGTCACGAGTCGTGATAGGCTGAGCTGCCCGACGTAAGCCCAGGGTTCGGCAGATCCTGACATAAAAAAGAAAAAAAAGTGAAAAAAAATATTTCTCTCAGGTCAATTTTGTGTTCTCCGGTGTCGGCTTAACGTTTGAAAAGGTTGAGAGTAATATACTATAATATAAAGAGGGCCTGTGCGCATCTTGGCCACCGGGCTTGTTGTGGGTCCCATCTGGCTGCTTTTTCAATTTGAGGGCCGTGATTGGTTTCCCAATATAAATTTTTTTTTTTCACTGCTTATAAGTTTAATTTTTATTTTTCAGACGCATGAACGATTCTGACCGTTGGAAGGCCACTCTTTGATTGGAGGGCCGGTTTCTCCGCAACGTCTATCTCTATTTTGTAGCCTTTTCTTTTTGTATTTTTCCGGTTTGCTTCGACGTATATTGTCAACACGAGTGTCATGTCGTTTTGACCATGCGGAGCTGCTGTCGCTGGAGGGACGACCTTGCCATTCGACAAGAATTCGAAAAGGGCAATTGTAGCCAATATAAAAGATTTTGTACCATTGTCATTCCTAATTCAAGGAATATGTCCTCAATTATCTTTTCTTTTTATTGAGGGAAAAGGATAAGGAAGCGTGACCGATCACTTTCTAAACCTAATACAATATATTTGATTTAAACTATGGTTAGACCGTTCGTTTAAAATTCAAAGATCAGAAATTGACAAACTTTTTATCATCTTTCCAATAGCGTGCTCAAAATAAAAAAAATCTCTCCGTACATGATACAATATGCTCAAGACACAAATTAGTCAAAGATTTCCATCAAATTGTGATATAATCTCGAGATCTTATAAAAGATAATGTGACTCATCTATTATGAAACTGCATTCAATTATTGAGGTATGATTAGAATTCCAAGAAGGCAATTATAGCTATCCAAAAGACCTTGAACATTGTTCTCTAGCAATAAAAAAGCATATACTTAATGGTTGGCATATGATCAAATTTGATACCATAAAAGTTTGTCAACCACTGCATGCATGTGGTGATGCTAATCACTCCAACGATAAGAGAACTTAAACGATTTCCTGAACTTTTTGATAAGGAGGAGGAGTCAAATCATCTCTATCGTGTCCTTTTTCGCCTCCAGGCGAAGTCCCCACAGAATTGATTCAATCCAAACATCAATCTTTTTGCCCTTCTGGGCAAGGCATCTCTAAAGGCCAAGAGACCGTCGCTCATTCACGAATCACATTTAGAGCCTCACCTTGCAATATCATTTCATCGAACCGTCTGCTAGTTGACGTCCCGGATCGCATCAGCCACTATTGCCGTGCATGATACATCTTAATCAAATAATTCCATGTGCTTTTTTTCTAGAGAGGACCACTTAGGTTTATTCTAGAGGTAGTCTTTTTTAAGTCTAGCCCAAGTTGTTGCTCTGGCCTAAGGTCTAGTCACGTCGATCGGGCTAATACAGAGATAAGCATGAGCTCGAATCAACTTGCATGCCAGGTACTCGAAGCTCAGCTCGAGCTCGATCAAATATCCAAATGATTGCTCGAGCTTGACTAAAATAGAAAATTCATACATTAGTACTTGACTTGAATACAGTCAGTTAAAGAGACCGGAGAGCTCGAGCTCGATCTTGATAAATTCGAATAATATGGGTGTATGGGTCTTTTTTACGATTATTGTTGCTATTTTTATAACTATTAATTTTTTTCCGAAAAAAATAATAGAAACTTGATTAAGCTTACAAGCCCGGCGACCTAAGTATGCACAACTTAACAAGATATATTAAGTGCAATTGGTTTAGCATTTTCAAGGAGCTTTTAGCCTCTAAAACCTTTTGGGGAAATGCTGGACCATTTGATAATTATTTTGAAGGAATTTTTATTTCAAAATCAGCATTAGGAAGGTTGAAAGTTCAAAATTAATTGAATGCTGAAACTCATTTTTGTTTTTTTAAATTACCCTCGCCAATTTTTCAATATTCCAATTTCGTCCTTCATTACTTTTTTTTTTTAAAATAAAATTTAAAAAGGACCAAACCCTTTGCCGGACGGACAAAGGGTTATGGGCGCCACCGAGCTAGATTTGGCCTCGGTGGTCGTTGGTTGAGGTTGTGTGACCCAGCCAAGGGCTGCCGGAGGTCGCACGACCTCGAGTGACCCAGGCAACATGCAACCTAAGCGACCGTCGCTTGGGTCTCATGGCCTTAAGCGGCCCTTACTTGGGTGTCGCGAGGGTCGCTCGATGTCGGGCGACCTCGATTGACGGTCGTTGGACTGACGAAGGGTTTGGACATATATATAATATCCAAAGCCCATTGCAAATGTTTTTTTCTTTCTTTCTAAACAAACATTCAACTCAAAGTCCATTTGCAAAGATGTTTTAACCAAACACAATTGCATTTCCCAAATAGTTTTAACTTTTAGCATTTGCTTTACACTCAAAGTCCATTTGTAAAACCGAATCAAACGCACTCATTGATAGCTTGAAATTAGACGAGGTGATCTCGAAATATTGAATCGAGCTAGTAGCTTGACTCGTTTTCATCCCATCACATAATCCCATGAGGGGCATGTGGCTCTGATAGGCTCATTCGCCGTGGGGCCCCCGATCATGCCTTGCTCATAATAAGCAATACACACTTTCGAGATGGAAAATGTTAGAAGAGTGTCCCCAAGACACCTGATTAGGTTTGTTAACTGTATTTTCATGATATGAACATTTCTATTTGAATTATTGCCATGCCACCTTTTCAAAACCATTTTCTTTTCCAATTTTCAAAATACCCTTGATATTCCTCTTTAACAATTTTAACTAATGCTATTGAATATTGATAGTGCACAGTTGAAATTATTAATGGGCCTCCATATTTGCAAAGTCTTAAGTGGATTTGAGCTTGTAGCGATCTTATGATGAAAAAGCCCGTGGGCTGGAAGCCCAAGACCGAGAGATTATTCTAGTGGCCTCGGATGGAGCTGCAACGTGGCGCCACGAGAAACACAATCTAGCCTATTCACGCGGAAGCCAGATGTCAACTCAATCAAGTTATCTGCTGCTCCCTAGCCCATTCGATATCAACAAGATCCCCCAATCTGATCCGTCCGTTTCCCAAAATGTCCGATCGTACGGTCCTCCGCCCGACGGAGGTACCCTTCGTCTATACAAATGCAAACACCGCATCATTCCTCTTCCCCGAATTGGGAAGGCGCCTTACGATTTCCGCGCCGGCAAAAAAGAAAATAAAAATAAAAATAAAAAAAAGGAAAAAGTTAGAAGATTTCCGGTGCTTCCGAAAAGGTCAGCAATGGCTTCCGCTTCTGGTACGTCATCGCTGCTGCCGAGGTACACATTCGCGAGAACCCATCTCTCGTTGGTTTCCAATTCGAAGCTCGTCGCGTCGCCCTCTCGATCTTTGAGGAAAGCGAGGACAGGGTTGCTCTCTGTTCGCGCCATGGGGTCTTCTGCTTCTTCCCAGAGGCCGGACAACCTTCAAGGTCGGTCCTTTTTTATCTTTCGCGTTCCTTCTTTTAGTTTTCCAATGAGCTCTTTCGTTTTGCCCCGGAGAACGTCCGCTTTTGATTTTTGTGGGAAACTCTGAATTTGGGATGATGGTCGTGACAGACAAAGTTGGCCCTGTCTCCGTGAGTGATGAAGAGTGGAAGAAACGCCTGACTCCGGAGCAGTATTACGTTGCCCGGCAAAAGGGCACTGAGAGGGCTTTCACTGGGTACGTTCGATTCTTGGGAATGTTGCTTGTTTCTCTCGTGTGCTTCGGACCATATGATTCTCTAATTCCTTAGAGAGTCTCCCAGTTTGTCAGGTTTTCCGGCCCATTTTCTGGTCCGTTGTGCATAGAAATGGGTGGGTTTTTGGATAAGAACGTGTTTGTGTTCTCGAGAAGAATACAAGTTTGAGCAATTACCGCGTTTCCAAATTGTTTTCTTGCCTGCCGGAGGGCAGAAACTTGGGCTAGAGGGCAAGATGAGAAAGTTTTGCAAGTGCCTTTCTTGGGGAGAGAAATGAGAATTTACTGGAAATTTTCTATGTTAAATTATGTACTTGCAAAAATTTAACCAAGTCCCGTTCCCGGCCCCCACCAAATTTGAGTTAGAGGGCAAGATGAGAAAGTTTTGGAACTTTGCTTATGAGTTGAACCCTAGCTAATGTGCTTTATTATTACGTTTCAAGTTGTCTAGTATGGTGGAACAAATAGTGTTATCTGCTTACCTGTGGTAATTCTCTCCGTTATTCTGGTTTTATGTGCCTTCAGGGAGTATTGGAACACCAAGACCCCCGGAACTTATCATTGCGTTTGCTGTGACACACCTCTATTCGAGTGAGTTGGCTCTTTTTTCCACCACAATCTCCATTGTCCTTGATTAACTTCCCTTTCTTTTCTTCAACTGTCGTACGTGGTTACTGTCTCTTTTAGATCAAATACAAAGTTCGATAGTGGAACTGGGTGGCCATCTTACTCTCAGCCCATAGGGAACAATGTCAAATCAAAATTGGATCTCTCGATCATTTTCATGCCACGCCAGGAAGTCCTGTGTGCTGCTTGCGACGCGCATCTTGGTCACATCTTTGATGATGGGCCACCCCCAACTGGTAAACGCTATTGCATTAACAGGTAAATTCATCTTCTCTTGTTGGTTCCTCTTGATGCAGTCACTGAAAGCTATTGCAGCTGACGTGTTGAAAATTGCAATTTCTGCAGCGCTTCATTGAAGCTGAAACCAAAGTAGAGGGCACACCAAAGTGAGCATCCTGACTTCGCAGGTGACTGTTTTGTGTTGTCTGGGTTTTTCTTGGTTGACTTCATTGTCTTAAAATTCCCTCCGATAATTTCCCCTTTTGCTTTTCATAGGGCGCTATGTGGCAAAAGACAATATAATGTTTGCATTGTGACAGAAGCATATGGAGAACAATTGTTTCTGGAGTTTTCTGTTGTCATGACAGTCTACCTCAAATGTGGATGCACTTGTATGATGTATGCATTGCAGAGCACTTTCAGTATGCTGTGATTATCCAATAAACCGTGCTGAAATTTTGTACACAATCTCCTTATTTGATACACTTCTGTAAGACAGACAATGTACTTGTTCATCCTCAGTATATTGGGTTATTTCATTGTTCATACTTGTAAATATTTTAGGATATTCCAGAGAGGAGGAGAAAGGAAACACTAGAAAGGCTATATTTCAAATGACTCAATAAAAGAACATAGATGGCTCTATTTATAGAGCATGAGAGACACACGAAAACCTATTTATCTTATTTGTATCACCTATTAACTACTGACTTATATGTACAAATATACTTCAACAATACTACTTGTTGGTATGTTTGATTGTGTGTGTGGATATGTTGGGTTTTTTACTTTGCTGTGGCTGTTGTAGCAATTACATTTGGTCAGACTCCCCTCTTCTCTCAAGAATGACACAAGTTGTCCCCGAAAGTAGGATTTGGTCTTCACTTGCGGTGAAGAGCAACAGTATCGTTTAGTTTTGACTTTAATCCGGACTCTCTTCCCCTCCCCCCCTTCTTTCCTCTCTCTCTCTCTCTCTCTCTCTCTCCCTGTAGATAAGAGGAGAGAAAGAGAAGATGTGTAGTTGCTAACAGGCTAGTACTTTCATCCACTAGCACTGGAATTTGACCGACCTCCATGAGGAATCAACTTTAGATGGTGATCACTTAAAGGACAAACAAAAGCATCCGCTTGTGTAAGACGAAGCTAAGCATTCATTGGTATGTCCAAAAAGATGCTACATACTAAACATAACATGTATATAACCCCCTCAACAGACTATATTACCATTATAATTGATCAGGGTCTTTCCTTTTTCATTGAACAAAGTGATGGATAGCGGTAAGTTCTGCATAATCCGCTGCCCTCTCTTTTCTTTTGATCTCTCATCTTATGTCTACGTGTACTTGAGCATATATATTTTATGTCAGCGTACCATGTATGAGAAACTAGATCATTGAATATGGCACAGGTCGCTAGGTGACAGATGTATGCAAGATCAATCTACTTTTAAATATGTTAAATTGATGTTGCATCTTGTCCATATTTTACAAGTAGGTAATGCTAAGTCGATACAGAATGAACCAAAATTTTTGGAAAGCTTTTGCTTCTCACTCATATTGTATGTAGAGGATTTATGCTTCTCCCTTTTGTAGCATCCACGTGTCCCCATGGATAGGATAATTCACCGGTGTTGGCTAATTTTATGCTTATTTCAATTCATGATATGCAATATGGATTTCTGTGAGGCTATGTCAGTCAATAAGTGAACTGTTATGGATGATCAACCACCATCGCTTGGTCTAAGTCGCCAGAAATGGGGTTTCTTTTTGCATTCAAGAATGCTCTCTTTTTCGGTCAATCGGCAGCCGCCATTCTGGGTGAATTCTACCTTGACAAAGGTGGAAAAAACAAATGGATGGCAGCGCTTGTCCAAACTGTTGCCTTCCCCCTTGTCTACCTCCTACCGTCCCTGAAGAACTTGAACCCTGTTAAAGAACTGCTGGCTCTCCTATTTGGTCGGTTATGTGACTATACATCTTCATGTAGATATGTCATATTCGTTAGGGAGTTGTCACATTCCTCTCTCCACCTACTCTCCTCTCTGTGCCACACAGCTGGCATTCAATGATTTATCTTCTTTCCTCGTCAACTGCTAGGAAGCTTTCAACTTGATACTCAAACTCAATCATCCTCCTCACCATATCGACTTCCCTAATTGCCCTCCACTTTGTCTCAACAGAATCCAAGGATGTCTCAAAGGAAAGCAAGCAGCCGGTTTCATCTTTAGTTCTCGCATCAGGGGGCTATGTGCTGTTTGCTCTCCCTAATGCAGATTTTATTTGATAGGATAATTACGAGTGACATGTTCTCTGTGGTATCAGATATGCAGGCGTACACATCTCTTGTCATTACTTGTTTTTGCATGGTGGGATCGTTCACAAGTGGCGAGGGAAGTGTTTAAATGGAGGACACGGGAGGATTAAGAAAGGGAGGTTGATATATGCGGTGACTTTACTTGGGTCTGATCTAGCTTGGCAGGCCTCTTTTGTTGGAGCTGTGGGGCTAGGATTTTTGGATTATTTCTCCAATTTCATCAGTATGTTGATATTGACACTTGTTCCAATCGTCGCTGTATTATTTTGTGGTGAGAGCATGGATTGGGTAAAGATGGTTGCCGTGTTATTGGCTATACGTGGATGTTGTTCTCATCTGTACCAAAATCATTGTGATGAAGCTAAGCAGCAAAAGACTGGAAGAAGACTTTGGTGTGCTATATGTCGGTTCTCGATTCACTTTCCCGTAGTCCTCTGCTAGCTGTTCTCTCATCAATATTATACAATCGCACTCCGTATGAAAGCAGTCGAGCTTAGAAAGTCTGTTCTGCTGGATATTTTACAGTTGAATTTGCTTAGATGGCAGTGAACCATTGGTGGAGTGATTGCACAAGCATGGCGAGTTCTATGCTTTCTTTAAGTGGTGGCTAGTATTCAAGTCTTTAGCAAGAAAAGATAATGAAAAGGATCAGCACCTCTATGCTATGAAACGATCGTTAAGAGTGTGTTGGCCTATGAACATGTCACTTGCCCGTAGCATCACCATCTAGAACTACAATGAAGGATCATGGCTGGCATGGCGGAGCAGTTGCATGTACTGGGTGTATGTAATAATCTTTGTCGGCCGTGAGAAAATCATTTTGCCCATCATAATAGTCTTTCTTAATCGCTCCCTTGCTTCTAGCAAAAAGCTCTTTTTCCATTCATAATAGTCTCTCTAAATCACGTACTTGCACCGACCAAAAAAAAGTCAGCTTCAAACTTTCACATGACAACTGAGCTGGAGGACTGAAAAGTCTGGCGAGAATGGAGACAAGTGAGCCTCCTTGGCTCTCCAGCCGTGCGCTACGCGTTGTTTTCACATCCTGTACTCGTCGAATATCCAAAGCGGAGCATGCCCCATGAATCCTATCCTATCTCCTCTATCTACGGGAGGAACAGTTGAGAGACCCAATGGTTTCACATGATTCATTCACGCTTTGCAAAATCTCTGCTCTTTTTGGTTTGTTTTGATGACCCAAAAAAGCAAAACTGCTAACTGGCATGATTTATAAATGGTGAGTTATAATCCACACACAAAGGACTTGTCTTGCTTGATCTACGCTGGAGTTTCGTGCAATGCGGGACACCTGGTTTTCCTCTTGATGCCTAGTCACTAACAACCGTGTCTCTGTGAAAAGTACAGATTCAACAAGTTTGTATTCCAAACACCCAGTTCAAAAGGAAATCTTTTATCTTTAAAACTCTACATTCCGAAGATCTGGCATGAGATGGAAAAGTGCAACCCACGAGTACCTCGTTGAAGTTCATCACATGTCAACAAAAGTGGGTAGACAAGGAGGACTGTCGTGTTATTATGCCTCCCCTCACTCGAGTAATAGTGGCCCCTTGTGTGTCAAAATCATGCATAGTTTCGTGGAGGCTTTGTTTTCTTAACCCACCGTTCCGTTTTATGCTTTTCCTTGTTCTTATCACTAACATAGAAACTGGCGTTCAAACCAAATCTCAAATACTGAGACACTCCATCTCAATTTGCACGACCAAATGGAGAAGTCTCTGCTCTTAGCAATTTACATCACCAGCTCCTCCGTCGCTTTGCTTGCAGCGAAGATCTTTATATCCCTTCTTCTCTACAAACGATGGAGGAGAAAGCAAAGGGTTTATGAAGGTGGCTTGTCGGGTACATCATTTCTTTTCAAGTGCTTGACGGTTTGGTCTCTTCCTATGGAAGAATGAGGACACATTGATGCCAGTATTGTGCTTCCGGTGACAGGTGGAAAGATGGTGATGTTCAGGTCGCCGGCAATGCAGTCTCTCACATCGAACTCATTCATGAAGAAGATTCTGAAGTTGAGCAACAAGGATATCATCGGTTCGGGAGGCTATGGGACGGTGTATAAACTGATGATCAACGACTCCATGGCCTTTGCGGTGAAAAGGCTCAACAAGGGGAGTTCGGAGAGAGACAGGGGATTTGAGAGAGAGTTGGTGGCCATGGGAGATATAAAGCACCGCAACATTGTGACCCTCCATGGATACTACACTGATCCTCGCGACAATTATCTGATGTATGAGTTCATGCCGAATGGAAGTCTTGATGTAGTTCTCCATGGTAAAGATAATATCATTAAAAGCTCCTATGTTGCAGCTGAATTGTTAGCTTTTAATATGAGCTACGAAAGTATCTGACTTGTGTTCAGATATAGAGTTCCTCATGTGCTGGGAAATTTTAATCTACAAAACCTAACTATTTAACAGGAAGATCGATGGACAAGACGATATTGGATTGGCCAACGAGGTACAAGATAGCTGTGGGCGCTGCAAGAGGAATTTCCTATCTCCATGATGATTGCATCCCGCATATAATTCACAGGGACATAAAATCAAGTAATATATTGCTGGATCAGAATATGAACGCACGAGTTTCTGATTTTGGACTTGCCACGCTGATGACAGCAGATGAGACTCATGTTTCGACATTTGTAGCAGGAACTTTTGGATACCTAGCTCCTGGTATTGGACCAGCAAACGCTACTTATGATAAAAATCAGTAATTCCCTTAATGATTTTGATACTACAAAGTTTTATTTACTTTTGTTGTGCAGAATACTTTGATGCAATGAAAGCAACAACCAAAGGAGATGTCTACAGCTTTGGAGTTGTTCTGCTTGAACTTCTGACTGGGAAAAAGCCGACAGATGAAGCGTTCGTGGAGGAGGGCACCAAGCTTGTGACATGGGTAATTCTTGAGCTAAACTAAGATTTTGACCAATTAAATTTACATTGATTTGTCTAATAAAGCTTATGATAAAGATCAAACCAAGAAGCCTTTGATACAATATAGGGGTATCCTCTGGTAGAAAGTATAAACAAAACCGAATGACTTCTATCTGATATTTAAGATTATCGTCAACTATCTACCGTTTAGGTGCTCATTCTTGTCTGGTCGCAAACAGGTGAAGTCAGTAGTAAAAGAGAAGAGGGAGGAATATGTGCTTGACCGCAGATTGGAAGATTGTCCAGTTGACGAGATTAACAGTGCATTTGCTATCGCATTGATGTGCCTGGAGCTTGAACCGGCTAAAAGGCCTACAATGGCTGAAGTTGTCAAGATGCTCGAGCAAATAAAATCAGAGAACATTGTTTAAGATCTTTAGCCCCCATTACTGATGTATTCTCAGAGAAGCTGTCATCTTTTCTGTTTGGTCCCAAAGATCGGCTCAAATGTAACAACATTCCTGTCATTAACCAGGAAAGAGCTTTCCAGCATCAAATTCTATAGCAGTGTGGGAAGAAAAAGAAGTACAAGGCTGTTCCACTAATTGTGGCCAGAGGGTAATACTAGGTATACTATATTTACAAAATTTGGTATACCAAACGATACGCCATGATAGATTGGACAATTGAATTAATCTACCATCAGTGCTTTTAACCCACTTCTCTGTAACATCCATTCAGATTATGCCACATCACTTAATATACAAAATTTTTGCAAGCAATCTAGGAATATAGCAATTCTCAACTTTTGATTGTATAGCTCGGCAGAATAATCTACTTTCCTAACTCTGAACCACCTGTTCAGCTCTGGTGAGAATGTCAAGAACATGGGATAGACCAGATCATTTTTACGATAGAACTCCAAATGACTGGAGCATGCACATTTCAGAATTGCACAAACTGAATCGAACAAGTAATTAGTGAACGAATGAATAAGCACTGAAGGGTGGTCACTTTCTTAAATGTCTCAAGGACAACTCAACTTGTCCACCAATGGACTTTCTGTCTTAATCTCAGTGAAAGCAATTCATCTGATTACATAATTAATAAAATTGAAACAGAAGAAAGAAACCATATGCCAGACCTGATGAATAAGCTCTTCTAGAAGCTTGACTAACTCATGGATACTACTTAAGAATTGTCGCCAAACCATTAGCAACAGAAGCTTTTAAGGAAGGAGAAACTGATGCATCCCCCAAAAATACATCAAACAATGCAAAGTTGACATTCTGTGACTCAATCATAGCGTCCGTTCCAGATGGCAGCCCATCAGATGAAACAGAAACCTGACATAAAATCCCAGTTGTCTGAATGTCATGTGGAAAGGTAAAAAGAGTGCTAGATAACCCTTATGCATTAGCATGCAGGAACAAAACCAGAAGAACAAGAAAGTATATAAAGTAGCCTCTGTAGGGTATAGTGTGCATGTGTGCAAAAGAAAAAGATTGACAATACCATAGATGGTTGCATGTTTTACACTCACTAGCATCTTTGATGAATCCAACCAAGTCAAAAATATGGAGGTTCCTTTCTTAAGAGAGCGTCCTTGGAAGATGCTGCGGAACATGGATAGAGCAGATTGGTCAACAGGAGTGAGTGACTTGATTCTTGGAGAGATGGCATCATCCAAGGCATCCCAGAAAGTTTTTCCATCGACATCTCTGACCAGAACAATCTGTAATGACTTCTCCAGCGGAGCTGCACCAATCCATGTTAGCAACTACACAAACTACCCTCTTTTCTCATTATCAGTCAGCACATGAATACTCAGTGTGGACTACAACAAAAACATTAATGGGAACTGCTGATTCTAGTATTACCTTGAAAAATTGAGTTAAACAATGATCCGTTCTCCTGAATGTCAGCAGCTGATTTCCCTTTCCAAGCATCCAGTTTAGAAAAGATTGATGGGTTTACGTAGAGTCCTGCAGCATAGACCTTAACGCCGATTATTGCAAAAACTTTTTCCCTGTATCCTGCAATTGTAGCATTAAGTTACCAAGCATACAACCCAAATAAACCATTCTTGAGTAGGTAAGGTCAGAGGAAATGAAGGACGTAACATCATGTATTCAGTAGAAAAGGGACTTTGAGATTCTTTCAAATAAGAACCCTGATAATGACTCAAATGAGGGAAAGAAAAAAAGGTAACCTCAAAAAATTTGAATTGCAAGGGATGATTTTTTGGGAGGGAATAGCTGTTTAAGATATCTCCAACAACCATCACGTGATACATTATTGAGTAGGTTCCTTCTGAAAGCATTAAAAGATATCCCATATTTGCAACATACTGACTTCATTGCAGAGTGTAGGTCGAAGTCCACAATGTGCAGTATTTCTGTTGCATCTCATTGATATATCAAATGGAAGATATTCTGCACAAGATTTTCGCTCTCCTTATTGAGAAAAATGTATACGTGCGATTCACTTGTTCTTGAGAACAACTTTCTGTACTAGATCTCATTGCGTGTGCGAAAGATATGAAGTGACTGTTCATCAATGGCCAATGCAGCAAGGAATTCACCTATTCCAACCAAAGATAGAGATGTCGAACACCCCGGTAGTGTCAAAGGCGTCTGGAACTTCACCCTGGTCGCCGGTTCTTCCGCATATGACTCACTCCCTACTGCATGCTCAATAAAAAACAGGAAAACAAGGCAACCAAAATAAGACAGCACTACATCTGAAAGGGGCTCTTTTCATCCGTTTCTTCTGAAAATCGGAACACTTTAATCCTGACAAAGACTGCAACTTTCAGAAAAAAATAAAGAAATTCGTCCAAATTTACATGGACTAACGTGATGGGTCAGAAGTACAAGCAAGGCGTCAATGTAGATACAATTCACAAAACCCATATCAAATGAAGCAGAGAAACAGCAGGGAAAAGAAAGAAGCCCCCGAGAATGTACCCGAAGATGACGAAGCAGCAGCAGCTTTTGCAGTGAAACTGGTATGCTGTCGGCGCAAAGACAGAGAGAGAGATTGGTGGCGTTTCGTCGGAGACTGATTCTGGTTCGGAGTTGGAACTGAATTTCTTCTTCCGAGGAAGGTGTTGCAGGGATTGAGATGATTGCAGCTGCTGGAAGGAAGGGATGGCGAAACGCACGTTGGTGATGAAAGGGCTCCGACACCTTGCATTGTTCAGTTTTGTCGTGATGGAATTGCGAAATCCGAAGTGGGATTTCAGCAAATTTCGTTTAAGAATGGAAGCGAAGCGATTCTTCTTGTCTGAAATTTCGGTTCATTAACTCTTCATTCCGCAACTGTTTTCTTGTCTCCTCTCCGATTAAATTTTGGAACACCCATCCAGATCACGCAGCGTGTACTTTAACTCCTTTAAATCACTTCAGGATTGGGTGTGGCTTGAATAATGAGTATCTGCCCCTTAGTCAATTTCAGCTGCTACGAGAGTTCATTGAACAAAAGTGCACTTACTTTTCAATTATGCTAAATACATAAGCATTAATTCGCACAATAGTATACTAATGACGGACCATTAAGGTGATTTATTGTCAGATGGTATAAGAATCACCTCTCTTCTACTAGAGAACGAGCGAGGTCATGCAAGGTAGATCTTTGGCTTTAGTTGAACGACTCTCGATGGGCCTCGTTAAGGTTTGCCCAACCTTGGAGTTGCCTGGCCGAGGTTGTGATGCCCTACGTCTGGTGGTGGGTAGAGGGTACTCTGTCTATTCTTTTTCATATTGTATTTGCATTAAAATTTCACACATTCAAATAGTATTTACTTTCAATAAAAACTTTTTAATATTGTCCTAAACATGATGTTAAAAGGCTTCTTCTGGACCTTAGGGGACCTTGGGAATCCCTGGAGATGTAAAGCACTAGGAGAGTACCGTTGGGCACTGGATAAGAAAAATATACTGTATCAATTAGGAGTGTGAGACATGTGGATACCCATATGTTAAAATAAGAAAAAAATCCTGATAGCCCATGCCACAGGATGAGGTCAAGCAGAGGAGGCCCTTACAGGAAGCAATATCTCTTCTATGGTGAGGTAAACCTTCAACCACACCAAGGACCCAAGGCAGCCCAACGTTGGAGCTGCCTTGGCGAGGTTGTGCTACCCTGCGCCTGATGGTAGCTGGAGAGTACTCATCTATTCTTTTTCATATTGTATTTGTGTTAAAATTTCACGCTGTATTTACTTTCAGTAAAAGCTCTTTGACAGAAGCTTCTTTGCCTCAATGCAGAAATTTAAAGGCAAGGCATTCCAAAACTCACACAAATGAAGTGGAAGCCAGGTAGTTGAAGCCAGATCTCATGCACTAATAAAGTTGCATCTGAAGAAGGAGGCTAATAAAATGCCACCTTTACTGGTCACTGGCCAGATCAGCATATGTGAATGAACAGAAAATGACATGATAAACATTGTCAGCAAAAAATAATATTAAATAAACATTTATGATTGGCAATAATCAAACAATGTTTCTATTAAAAAAATGTTTAGTTTAACCAAAAACAAGTTAAATTATTTTTGCTGCCTGCAGATGAAAACGAAAATAAAAGTTTGGTCCTAAGCTAATCTTAAACTTAACTCAGCAGATTTCTTCTACTGCAAGGGATTATCCTATGCTTGTTCATAGAATCTTTACGCTAGTACGAACAGATACCCCTTAAGTTCAGTGAATGATGCTCTCATCTGTGGTCCAATTAGAGGGCAACAGTGAAGGCCATAAATGGGCTGTTAATCCAATTCACCTTGTGGTATTCACAAAGCCTAGATGTCAAGCCATCACCAGACAAAGCAACTCTGTCAGCTGACATAAACTACGGATACTTTCAAATGGACTATGAGATGCTTCAAAGGATGTTCCTGCTTTTACCCTGATAATCTCATGAACCATCCCTTTGTGTCCTATGGCCATCCAGAGTGAAAAACTTTTACAAGAGGGTTAAATTACAAATTGCACAAATAACTGCAATTGAGTACAAAAATGTTGGGAGATCTAAAAATGCCTCAATGAAACAACTTCAAGGTTGCACAGCTTCAAGTAGCTTCTCGTACACCTGTCTCGCCGACAAGTCTTCAACCTGGAGGAGCATCATCATAAGCAGATCAAGCAACAATCAATTGCAGAAGCAGAACCAAGAAAGGCAAAGTGCAATATATTCTTCAAATTCAAATTAGAGGAGCAAGTAGGCACGATCCAAAGCTTAATCCAAACAATACTTTTCTACTTCGTTCTTGAATAAGTTAACTCAGATCGCTTGACAATACAGAAGGCAATCTCTCGTCGACATCCTTAAGAAACAGTTACTAGTAAAGACCACTGGAGATGTTCATCTTACAACACATGGCATGGAACAAATCTGCAAGTGAATTCATCGAACATGCTGGAGAATTCCCATGAGAATATAAGCCACCCACATGTCTCTTTAGATTCATGTGAACCAATAAAAAAGGGATCAAGTTAAAAACTAACATTAGGGTGATATTGCAAGGAAACTCAAAAATGAAACAGGTGCTCCCAGCAATAATACTAATACGATCCTTGACTGACTCCCAACTTTAACAACACAATCAGATGGACTTCTTAATGTTCCATAGATTTATTCAGAACACATGCATCAACATACTCCAACACATCCCCAAATATTGGCAAATGAATCTGTACTAACCACAAGGAGCTTTGATTTGTTATTCCATCCCCTCTGTAGAGTCATCTGGCTAAGTCTCAGACCCAACACCTACATACACAAATCAGACGTGCATGCTTAGTTAGAGACTTTTGAGCAAGACAAATGGTGTTTTCTCAATTGCAAGAACTGGAATATTAAAGTGCTACTTTTGCCATGAACTCCAATAGTTCATTATTAGCTTCTCCCCGGGCTGCAGGTGCAGCTATTGTTACACGAACATCATCAGCATTCACTCCTGAATTACAAGTGAAGAAAAAAATTGCTGAAGAGGTTAGATGTTTCATTGCAAAACTAATAAAATAAAGTTCTCCAGCACCAATTGAAGGAGCACAATAAGATCAAGATTGATAAGAATTACATGGAACCCAGGAAACCAGCACGGATAACAGAGTCATAATATCGTGACTCAAAGGTGCAAATTGCAGATTAAATTCAAGCAAGTAATGAGATATGCCACCCACAATTCACACGTAATGTTCAAAAGTAGCTATGTCCCAGTACCGAGTGACATTTTGAGCAGTTAAATAGGAAATTAAAACATTCTCAAAGTGTGGACATTGATTCACTTATAAGACGCAGTTTGTACAGTTAGATTACTTGTGATTGCAGAGCGTTGTGCCGCAGCTTCCACTTCTATAGCCACTTGAACGAGTCCTCCCTCTAACCGTGATATGCAGGGAGGAACAGGAGCATCCTATAAAAGCAACCAAGACAAAGTAAGGAATCTTTGACAACCACACTTGTTTAGGCATCACAATGAAAGATGCCCAAGAAAGTGAAAGAAACAATCAATGCGACCGCCAGAACTCTAGCTTTTAAATCCAAAGTTTCCTACTTGCATGGGAAATCCACAATCTAACAATAAAGCATTACAAATCAGAGCCAGCCAGAAGTACAACATAGGAAATCGCTATAGAAGTTCAATGGTACCTGGGGATTTGTTTCTGCAGCAACAGTACTCAATGCCCCATCTATGATATAA
This sequence comes from Eucalyptus virginea, assembly GCA_014182375.1. NCBI lineage: Eukaryota > Viridiplantae > Streptophyta > Magnoliopsida > Myrtales > Myrtaceae > Eucalyptus > Eucalyptus virginea. The sequence goes on from CM024519.1 coordinate 15,745,565, forward strand.
ATGAATGAAGCAGTTTCCAGATCTTCCTCAGCTCGGTAGCAGACAAACAGGCCGCAACCTATACAGTTCATGCGAAATTGCTTCTCTAGCTTACCCTCACCCCTGGATTAAGATAAAAAAAAAATTCAGAAAACCATGCACTCAGCGGCAACAACACACACTTGCTCAAAACTTGGAATTTATTTACGCATGCTGCATTCCAGGCATGACCAACTGAACTTCACGAGTAGCTTGTTAGAAGAAAACATAGTCATCCGGCTCTATTATCTATTTCCTTCCCCTTCGTGAGAGAGAGACAGAGAATTCATACAAAGGGCCAAAAAGCTTGACAAAGATTGGCATAATCATCTAGCACCACAGAACATATTCAGAACACGCTATTGGGAAGAAAAGATGCGGTGAAAAAAAAGCCCTTGAACACCATTTACTTCAATTTTTCCCCTAGACGACAGCTTATCATCCGTATCGAACATAGTTTCTCGTTTTTCCACCAATATGCCCAAGAGGGTCGTAGGGGAAAAGCGTAGATTAGGGGGTTCTTCACCGTTTCAAGAGAATTTTGCCAGCCTCTTGGACATTCAATCGAGCAAGATGCTTCTTCTTGTCCAGCACACATGCCCTGTCGGTCTTCCTCTTGGGCGTTTTCTGCAACTGGGTATCTTCCCAACGAATGTAATTCAGTTCCACGAGAGATCCAAAGCACAGGCAACAACCAAATCAAGCACAAAGTCACAGAGAGAACCAGTGATGAGGACGTGAGAGCCGCAGTGCTTGCAGTAGTAAACAAAGAGATCGGAGTCCGGACCGTCGGGAGCCGCGTCCTCGCTCGAGTACGTGTGCGTCGTCCTCTTCGGCATCTCTCTCTTTCTCTCACCCACCCACAAACGCAGAACCTGGTTTCTCGGATTTTCCGAAAGCTACAAACCAGTTGCAGCCGCCGCTTTGAGTCAAGTCCAATTTGCTTGGTCTGTATATCTGGTTTCTCTATGTATATTTCCCTTCACGATGTGTAGTTCTCCATAATTTGGTCGCAATTGAATTTCTAACCCTCTGTGCCCTGAGAACATTTCACAGCCTAATGTTTTTTGGTAATTCTCCATAATTTGGTCGCAATTGAATTTCTAACCCTCTGTGCCCTGAGAACATTTCACAGCCTAATGTTTTTTGGTAAGGCTATTTTTTTTTTTTTGGTAAGGCTTCACAGCCTAATGTTTATTTCCACAAAAAATTGATAATTTATCAGTTGTTAACGTTTGTAAAAATTGTTTAAAAAGTTTTAAATAAGAACTTGATATGAAGTCATTATTTTAAAAGATAATCCATCTTCTTTTAAATGAGGGATCGGTAAAATCACTCTCAAATAGAGATCTATTAATTTTAAATAAGGATTTGGACTCGTTGATCGGCTGGCCAAATTTTCTCCGTTTGACAACCATTTGATTTTTCTATGGTTGGAACATGGCATTTTTGGAGTTTAGTTGGCGAGTTGGGTATGCCGGTTGCTTAATTGATGTTCCCACTCAATCCTTTACTTGAGAGATCAATTGGTGTTTGATTTTGGCAAGGTCAAAGCCAATTAACATGTACAAAGTGACCCTTCTAACCGACCAAAAAAAAAAAAAAAATCATTTACATTTATTGATTGGTCAAATTTGAACATCATGAATTCATAGTGAATTTTAAGTTAGAGAGTTTCAGTTAGTAGAATCCAAATTTGTGATCAATCTCCGTCATGGGTCAAGCTCGAAGAGTGTGGAGAGGCCCAACATTGAGCTTCGGTCACCCCATATTGCCGTCCAGGTCTGTCACAACATGAAAACATTTGTATAAAAGACACATTAAATTAGGATGAGATTACCACTTGTTTCTATGGTAGGTTACACACGTTCCGAGTCAGAGGTAAAAAAGGGCATAACATTAGGAACCTTAAAAACTAAACCTGTTTCATTCGAACGTTGCACGAGAATGGGGGGGCAAATGCCACAACGTAAGACAACGAAAACAGCAGAGAGGGAGCACTTCCGCCAAAGCTCAGAAGCATCCATCTCCATCTACTCTTTCTCGGGGTGGCTTTAACCACTGGTGTTCATGTGGAGAGAAAGTATAAATTCAACCTAAGTAGGAGGAACCTACTCTGTTCGTCCTCTCTTTGCCCACAAAAAAGTCATCTCTCTCCTGTTCCTAATTGTCCGGACAGATAAAGTAGCCGAGACAACCTCCCCTCTCTTAATGGGGCTGCGCTCCGCACTATGAGAGTTTGCTTTTGTTTTCTAAGCCAGTCCTTTTCACTTCACCTTAAATAAAGGCCCATCAACCTCAATCTTGTTCTTGTTCTGCAACAGCAATCGTCATTGATAGGGCAAAGCGTTACTTCTTAGCATAAATATCTCGAGCTCCAAAGCTGTGCTCACTCTCTCTACAACAACAAACCAACAAAGATTAAATGGTCTGCTCATCAAGTTTCCTTAATGTAATTCAACTGACACATTTTGCATCTCCAATCTCATCTGCACTGGTAATGCAAGGGAATTAGTGCCTAGTACTAATTAAATTAATACTTACATATTTCTTCAGTTTCCAGTGGAGCTTTCTTTTGTGAGACTAAAAAGAACTTGCCACTGAATTAAGCTAATTTTAAACACGAGCTGGCAGATTTCTTTTGCCATATGACTAATATTCTCACACTAGTTTGTTGTTCAACTCGCAGGGGGACCTGCATCAGTTGTCAATGGGCAGGTAATCCACTTCATTTGTAGTACTCAATAAAGCCAACTAGCGTTAGAGATGAAAATTTCAAAAGGAGAAAAGAAGGATGATTGTTAAACTGATTTTGAGGAGAAGGCAACGAAGTCTAAGATAAATAGGGTACGTTGAAATTGCAGAAAGCGTGGTGTGTGGCCAAGCCATCATCAGACCACGCAACTTTACTGGCCAACATTAATTATGCCTGCTCTCAGGCAGACTGCAAGATCCTCCAAAAGGGAAGCCCCTGCTTTCACCCCGATAATCTCATGAACCATGCCTCCGTCGCCGTGAAACTCTACTATCAAATTCAATGAATGAAAGGAACCACTGGAACTGCGATTTCTGAAACTCAGGCCTTGTTGTAGTATCTGATCTGAGTAAGAAATGAAGTCTTTTCTCCATTTATTCTTTGGCATATCCTCAAGTATTAGCAGTATTTGCGTTTCCTACTTTCAACGACAGCTGATTTGCTCATGGTTCTATACTGTTCTGCAGGCTGCAGCAATCGCATCAAAGCATAGCATAGCTCAGAGGAATTGTGTTCGCACTGGTAGGATGACTAGATTTTCGCAGAAGGAATGTTGTAGTAGAGAGTGACTGTCATATTCTTGAGATCAGTCTGAGATGTATTCTTGGACTTTAGATTGTCTTTGATCAGTGTAATGATATTAATGACATTGTAGAGGAGTATGCCTTGTTAGAAATTAAACCAATGTCGATAATTGTTCGATACCTGCATTAAATAAGAGTCATAATTGTAAAGTTATTTTTAATGAGTCTGTTTGTCATTATCTTTAACAAGTTTGTTCATATTTCTAGATGTAATGATTATTTTTAGAGATAAGGTGAGATATGGTGATTGTTTTGTTAGTTTTTAGATCTTATTTGGAACGCTAACTTTATTTATTAGAAAGAGCAAATGTCATATAACAAGTCTATAAATTTGGGAGTTTTGTAATTGTTTTTTCTTAAGGAGAAATAAATTTACAAGCTTATCGATCTTCTTTTCTTCTTTGTGTGATTGTGAGCATTTCATCTTCAAATTGCTTTCATCATGCCTTCCCCGGGATCCTTCATTTTTGCTGTCAATTTGGATGTGATGCAATTGTTATTTCTTTTGTACCATAAAAGACCCGTTTTATAGTTGCAATTTATTTGTCCTGTTGTTTGATTGGATGTCTTGAAGTCTTTAGTTGGTTTAGATTAGAAATTGATGTAAAAGAAATCCAGCTTGACGAGGCCAAAATGCTTTTTATCACTTTATTCAATTGATACGTCAATTCCCTTTTGGTGTATCGTTTCATTTATTTCAATGCATGCTTTTGTCTACATTGCTTGTAACCTTGACCTGTGATTTTTAGTTTGCCTTGTGCAAAATGACCTGAGCACCATACTGCGGCTGGAGGGTGAGGGCGGTGCAAGGGGCATGCACATAAGATGGAGAGAGTTCAAATGTGAATCGTTGAAGTATCATGGCGAGCGACATCTTTGCATCTATCATCGCAAAGTTCTGGCCGACGCATATACGAGGGCCCCATCCAAATGGGAAAAAGGAGACTTGGTTCTTGGTGGCCTTGGACACTCCATCGGCAAACCTCTCTGGCTTGAACTCCTCGGCATCCTCGCCCCACAGTTCTTTATCATGGTGGATAAGGAGAACTGGCACTGAGAGCTGGACTCCCGTGGGTAAGGTCAGCTTCCCCAGTTTTGTTTCCTTGTGAATATTTCGTGCCAGGATGGTCACAGGAGGATATAGCCTCAGTACCTCATTCAAGATCATCGTGACCTGACCATGACATATCCAGAGAAGTCGTCATATGGTAGAGAAGTGTATGTAAGAGCATCTACATGATTATGAACCCCGAGAAAGATTGCTACAATGAAATCAAAGGAAGGTCCTCTGCATCTAACATCAATTTCCACAGAGAATGGTTAATATTTTAATTTACATGCAGTAAAAAAGGTCAGAGGCTCTTGTTAAACTTACAATCTTGAGGTGGCTTAACCCGCCAAAGTCAGGTTTTCTGCTTCCAAAGATTTGGAGGATCTCCTCCCTAGCTCGGGCTTGCCAATCTGGATGCACGCTCAACAAGACCATGGTCCACACTGGCAAAGCTGAAGGGGTCTCTTGTCCAGCGACGTAGAAAAGGTTGCACTCCTCAATCACATCGTGAAGGCTCATCCTGACATTATCCTTCATGTTTGACTCCAGCAACAGCCCCAGCAGATCATCGCCAGTAGCTTCCCCTCCCCTTATTGCTTTCTCTCTTCTGCGGATGATATCCATGAGCAGAGCCTGCACTTCTTTACCGATGTTCTTCATCCTCCTGTTCATCTCAGTTGGCAAAAACCTGAGAAATATTGAATCAAATATTCGAATTTTTTATAATGTCATGATTGTATGCCAGAAGCTCATTTAGTATCTTATGGATGATGAGAGATTTACCTCCAGCCGGGCATGTAGACTGATCGAAGGGCTTTGATCGTGAGCACGCCTAGTTCCTCCTGAAGTTCAAAGATCCTTTTGCCTTCTTCATATCTACTACCAAATGCTGTCCGAGAGATCACATCACGGGTCAAATTTTGCAGGTCGACCCAAACGTCGACTTCACACGATCTCTCCTCTGATAGCAATTTCTCCCATCTATGGACCATCTCAGTGCAACTCGAACAAAAGGCAGGCAACATAAGCTGCAAGAACAACAGACCAATGCAAAGAACTAAAAGAAAAATCCTGGCGCATCGATGTGCGTGGTTCAATTCATTTGACCACAGTATAGTTTCACGTACCTTCAACTTCTCCATGTGGAATGCTGGATTGATAATCTTCCTGTGCCGAGCCCATTTCTCGCCCTCGCGGAAAGGGAGTCCACCCAAGAGCAACTTCGACAGGGGACTGCGGGTTGGCTTGTGATAGTCGTACATCTTGGAGAAGATCTCCTTTAGTTGCTCGGGGCTCGTTATGTTCACTCTCGGTGTTGGGCCTATCCACACGAACGAGTCTTTGCCTGCAATGCACTCAGCAAAATAAGATCCACACTGCCAAAAGTTCTACTTGAATTATACTCTCAGCTGCTCTTTAGGAATGCATGTGATTGCCTGATTTAATTAATATCGTGAGGGGAAAAGATGGTCGAAATGATAACTGACAAGTTTTTTCTGGCGCCAAATGGGAAACGACTATCTCATAGTCGAGTGCCTGTACATATCAATCATCCATCGACGTGCACACAAGTATCTTTTTTTAAATGGCTGAGCAAAAATCCAACTGTGAAATGACTATGGTGATAAATTACCATTTTACATCGCCAAAATGCATAAATTTCCAATAAGAAAGACAGTTATGTCAAATGAAACTTAAACAAGTGAGTGTTAAACGAGTAAGAAGATGTAAGTGCCACACGCAGATACTATGAAGATGTGCATGCCATAGGTTTGGAAGAATTGATGCACGAAAGGCAAGAGACGAGGCTTGATGTCGTCGGAGAGGGTGATGGGCTTGGAGTTGGCTATCCTGAGCAGCCGCGCCTCCTTGAGGTCTCCGAACAGGAAGGTGTAGGGTTTGCCGGAGAGGCCTTGCTGTCTCAGGACCCTCTCGAGCCTCTTTGGCCTCAGCCACGTCCAGTTCACCACCCTCCACGCCAATGTCGTCAGGATGGCCAGGACCATCGCTAGCGCAATTGACTGGATCGTTACCTCCATCCTTTCTCCTTTCTGGGTGTATCTTATCGTCTGTATGTGTGTGTATGAGAGAGAGGGAGACTTCAATGTGTTGATGGTCTGATAATGAGAATGAGGTGTCTTATTTATATACCCATAGCCATGCGTGTCCTGGCCAAGAAGCTTCTTGACCGAACATGACCCAAGATGGTAAGAAAACAAAAGGTTAGCCAAGCAGCTCCTTCTCCATGACCCCAAATGGTAGAATCGAAGGAAAAAGATAAGATACCCAAAGTTAAAAGAAGCTTCTTTACCATAACAAAATGTGAAAGGAAAAAGATAACGATACCCAGAACAAAAGATAAGCTTCTGTACCATGACAAATGTGCCCTCAAAACGTGATCATATACGTCATGTGTCATCTATGCAAGAAAGTTAAAAGAAGAAAAAGATTACGCGGCATCATAATGAATGACACAATAGCAAAAGTAGGCAGGCGTAATTAATGACACTTCCTTAAAAGTGGTTTGGCAACTACTTATATGTTAATGACACTTAGGCTCTATTTGGAAACGTTTATGTTTCTTTATTTTTTTGTTATTTTATTCCGCGGAATAAAAAGAATAAAAATCTATATGATAATGTCAACTAATTTTTTTTTTATTCTATGGAATAGAAAAGTGGTTGAGGAATAAATTTGGAACGGAAATAAGAAATTAAAAGAAAGTAGATTATTATTCCCTAGAATAATTTTTAGAAATAAGTTATTTCATCTTTTCTTTTTTTCTTTTCTTCTTCCTTGGTGCCCCTCGCCCCTCAGCCCTCGCTACCCCTTGCTTTGTCTCGAGCATTGTCACCGCAGCCGACCGGCAATCGCCAACCGTTGCCTCCGCTCGCTAGTTGATCGATGGCCACCGACCTCAGCCACTGACCGTTGCCCCCGGCTGACTGCCTGCAACAGTTGCCACTGGCCGACTACTAGCGGTCGGTGGTGACGGCAATGAAGAATAAGAAAAGAAAAAAAGAAAAAATCTAAAAAAATGGAAAGAAATAGAGATTTTGTGGATCGTATCAACATATTTCTATTCTTTTTCCATTTTGATAATAGAAATTCTGTATAGTTACTAAACACGTTCTTTTAGTAAGAAATTGTTCCAAGAAATAGAAATAGAAAAAGACTATTTCTAAAAAGAAATTATTCTCTAGAATAGAAGCTTGGCCAAACGGACCTTTACTTGCCTGTGAGTGGGGCACACTTGCCATCCACCGGACTCTAACTTCATAGTTAAATTTTACTTGGGAAATATGGAACATCAATATTCGAAAGTGCAAATTTCCCTTCTCTTCTTTTAAGCAAACGCCCACGTCCTAGAATTAGTGGCGTGGAACGAGAGGACATTGGAAGAAAAGGAGGAATGGAATGGAATTTGCATTACAATTTTTGTTTATGTACGAAAGAATTGAGTTGGAAAGAATATGACCATTTCTTTTCTTGTGCTATGGAAAATTTTAAAATGGAAAATAAGTGTTTTTAAATGTCTAATATGTTTATAAAACGTGTAATGAGTGAGGAAAGAAATAAAGGCGCCCTGGAAATAATTGTGTAAAATAAATTTTTTAATTTTTTTTTTACCAAGGCATGGATTGGCCATTCCATAAGGGGAGCCATGGAATGACTATTCCCCTGGTCTGATGGAGGGACAAGCGTTCCACATCTTTTGCTAGAAACAAACAAAGGAAATGAATTCACATCCGAAATAATGATTTTATTGTCGATCGATTCGTTCCTAACAAACAAGGTCTTGTTCTCGACCAAGAAAAAAAAAGGACCTAGTTTGTGCAATTTGATCTAGGATGGTTTGACCGACCGAAACTAAAATGTTATCATCCTTGCTCATCAATGAAATGTACAATTGAGTTGAGGTTTCCTTTCTTGCGTAAGTTTCTAGAAGATTTCACTATAATTGTCTCTACTCTAGGATGATTTGACTAAAACTCAAATGGTATCATCCTTTGCCATTAATGAAATGTAAGATTGAGTTGAGGCTTCCTTTCTTGCATAAGTTTCTAGAGGACTAAAATTGTCTCTACTCTAGGATGATTTGACCAAAACTCAAATGGTATCATCCTTTGCCATCAATGAAATGTAAGATTGAGTTGAGTCTTCCTTTCTTGCATAAGTTTCTAGAAGATTTCATGGACTTAATTTGTCTATATTCTTCTATGCACAAGTTGGACCTCTTGGCCATCCTTGTTGGAGATATGCACAAATCAAGCTGAAGATTGTAATCAATCAATCCAAGATTACAGAAGATTGTGATTATTTAATTATGTCAATCTGAGATTGGATTTGATTTGATGAATATTCTTTTTCTTTAGTTAGACATTTAATGTACTATTAATAGGACATCATATAATGTAAATCATATATACAGAAATACAAGAAAACCTTGAGTCTTCTCTCGTGCTTGGCCTATTCCTCCATTTCTGACATGGTATTAGAGCTATACTTTTCAACCTAGCTTCCGCCAAATTCTCCGAATTGCCTCTGTTCCTTTCTTACAAATCAGTTTCTACAAAGAAGCAGAGGAATGCATCATGGCCAAGAATACTCAAGGAGAAATCTCAGTTGAGGAAAGTCCAAACTCACCTCAAAGCAGGAATCCAGCCTTAGTCGACCCCTCTGAAGATGACCACTCGACGGTTCAACATACTGCCAACCCGACACTTGCTCCAGCCAATGTTTCCGGCCCAACTCAATGGCCATCAGTCCCGTGGTTTCCCTTTCAGGGTCCGTGGGGAATTGGACCAGCTCAGTCGTGGGTTCCATATGGAACATCTGGAGAAGGGTTCTCGAGCACCGGAACAGGCTCGACGGGCACAGGCCCGAGACCCGAAGCATCTTCGACGGGTCAGGGAAGGAATCCCTACCCGAATGCAGGACCTGGATATCTGCCATTCATCTTTCCAGCCAGCGGCGGCCGGCCGGAACCCGGCGACCCGTTCTACACGTCGCCGGGTGACGGACCCGAGCTACGGCTCATTTCCTTGCAGCTTATTGGACCTAAAAACTATACTACCTGGGCTTGAGATCTTCGGTGGGCATTGGTGACCAAGGAGAAAGAAGGCTTCATAGACGGCAGCGTACCCTTCCCGACCGACGAACGCTCACAGCGGCACTGGTGCAGGTGCAATCAACTCGTGCGGACGTGGATCGGCAACTGTTTGGCTCCTGAGGTGGCCACCGGGCTTCCACCAACTGAAGACTCGAAGGCGATTTGGGAGGCGATCCGAGAGATGTACGGCAAGCTTGATCGAGCCAAGCTTTTCTCGCTCACCCAAGCCGTATCTGACCTGAAACAAGGAAATCAGACCGTCACGACATGTTTCAATCGGCTCTTTGCCCTCTGGAACGAACTCGAGGCTATCGAGGAGAGACTCGAGGGACCGGAGGAAACCCTAAATCAATATAGGGCTATTCGAGACAGAGAAAAATCGACTTGATTTTTACTGATTTTAAATGAAAGTTACTCACATTTCAGATCCCAAGTGCTCGCAATGGAGCCGCCACCATTGCTCCGGCGGATCTACCAGTTGGCGGTTCAAGAAGAAAGCCAGAGGATGGCGGCGACTGGACTCGTGCGAACCGGAGAAGGAGCGGCGTTCACGGCTCTCGGATCTGGCCTGTCGACGGCCGGGAACCTCTCAACGGCGTTCGCCGTTCCCGGATCTGGCCTCACTCCGGTTGGCAGCTCCTCGTACGCCCTCTCTCCGGCGGATCAGCCCTTCGGGTTCCATGGAGAAAGTCTCTATTGCGCGAATGAGAGAAATAAGGAGGAAGGAAACCCTAATTTTAGGGTGGACGGCTCAGATCAGCTCTTCAGATCTGACGGTCATTATTCATCTAATGTCCTAGCTGAATCCAACGGCTCCGGTTCCTTTAGGGGATCCTACGGTTCAAGAAATTCCGCACCAAAGGAAAATATTAGAGGAAAAGGCAAATTATATTGCAGCTATTGCAAACGACCTCATCACACGGTGGAAACCTGTTGGAAATTACACGGTAAACCCGGAGATAAAGGAAAGAAGGAATCTTCAGTTAATCAAGTCACTGCACAATGTCAACCAGTCAATTACACAAAATCAGTATCAGGAAATAATGAAGGCCCTAAAACAGCTGGAAATTTCCGAAAAAAGAGCAGGCTTCTCAGGTACCTCATTTTGCCTAAGCTCTGTTTCTCATGATGCATGGATCATTGACTTAGGTGCTAGTGACCACATTATCTGTGACGAGAATTTCTTTTCTCATACTCATGCTCATATTTTCCCAGTCACTGTGAAACTTCCAAATGGGAATATTATAAATGTCACAAAAATAGGGACAGTACATCTTAGCTCTTCCATTACCCTTAAAAATGTGCTTTATATTCCTCGGTTTGAATTCAATCTTATCTCAGTGTCAAAAGCCTGTGAGGATAATTCATGTCGAATCCTCTTCAATTCTGACACATGTCTTTTTCAAGCCCTTTCGACTGGCAAACTGATGGGCTTGGGTAGTCTCTCACAAGGGTTGTATTTTTGGACAAGTTTTCCCCAAAATATTGATTTATCATGTTTTTCTGTTAATAAAGAATCATTGTGTAACGTTGCTACCAATGATAAAGCTATCATTTCTCATCGACGTTTTGGTCACAGTGCTTTCTTTCCACATCCTAAATGTGATATCTGTCCTCTCGCAAAACAATCACGTGCCCCTTTTTCCACAAGCAAGTCCCATACTACAGAAAATTTCTCTTTAATTCATGTAGACATTTGGGGACCCTATCATACACCACATCGTGATGGGTCTCGTTTTTTTCTCACTATTGTTGACGATCATTCTCGTGCTACATGGGTCTTCCTTATGCAGTCAAAGAGTCAAGCTCTTTCTCATTTGAGAGATTTTTTCACTCTAACCAAAAATCAATTTGGAAAAGCTGTTCAACGCATTCGAACAGATAATGGGAAAGAATTCTCTAGTCATGATTGTCAATCCTTATTTTCCTCACATGGAATTCTACATGAAAGTACGTGCACTTATACACCTCAACAAAATGGGGTTGTTGAGCGGAAACACCGCCATTTTCTAGAAGTAGCACGTGCACTTAAATTTCAAGCTTTCATTCCTGAAGCTTTCTGGGGAGATTGTGTGGTCACAGCAGCCTATCTGATTAATCGCATGAAAACTAGGGTTCTCAATGGACGTACCCCGTTTGAGATTTTATTTGGAAAAAAGCCTGAAGTAGATCATTTGTGAGTTTTTGGCTGCTTGTGTTATGCTGCTACTTTGGGTCCTCGTGATAAGATGAGTCCCCGAGCCAAACGATGCATTTTTATGGGTTATCCAACCTTTCAGAAGGGATACCGTGTTTTTGAGCCATCGACAGGTGATTTCTTCGTAATTAGAGATGTGGTTTTCCATGAGGATGTGTTCCCTTTCTAGGATGAAGTATCTTCCAATGAATCTTCAAGCTCAAATCAGCAAAACAGAAATTTTCTCTTTGAGGAAGATTTATCACTCAGGCCACACTATATATGTGTTCCAACTTCTTCTCCCGTGATCGAAACAAATGCAGCATCTTTACCTATCTCAGAATACTCAGCTCCAGACTCTACAGTATCGATTGAAGAGACATCTAATTCAGAAGAATCATCTCCTAAACCTGATCATATTCCTCCAAGACGGTCAGGACGAACCACTTGTCCCCCAACTTGGACAAAGGATTATGTTTGTGCGTCACTCAACTCATCAGGTACTCCATACCCTATCTCATCTTATGTCTCGTTTGATTGTTTATATGCGGAACATATGTGCTGCATTAGTCGTATCTCCGAAGAAATGGAACCGTCATCTTATGATGCGGCCGTTCGTGATCCACGCTGGCAAAAGGCGATGGAAGCTGAGTTACATGCCTTGGAAGAGAATCACACATGGGATATAGTACCACTACCTGTTGATCGTAAGCCAATTGGCTGCAAATGGGTATACAAGATCAAATATAAGGCTGATGGTTTAGTGGAACGCTATAAGGCTCACTTAGTGGCAAAGGGCTTCACGCAACGTGAGGGTTTTGATTACCATGAAACATTCTCTCCAGTTGCCAAAGATGTCACTGTTCGTTCCTTTCTTTCTGTTGCTACTTTCCGGGACAGGAAACCACATCAAATGGATGTCCACAATGCTTTTCTTCATGGAGATCTTGTTGAAGAAATATATATGGATCTTCCACCGGGATTACGGCGACAGGGGGAGTCTGGAGTGTGTCGTCTCTGTAAGTCCCTTTATGGACTCAAGCAAGCTTCTCGTCAGTGGTATGCAAAATTCACCTCAGCCCTTACAACCATTGGTTTCAAGCAATCCAAGCATGATTATGCCCTATTCTCTTGGACTAAAGGTACGTCTTCAATCTACCTGATGATATATGTTGATGACATACTTATTATGGGAAATGATGAATTGGGCATCAAGAGACTTAAGAAACATTTGCATTCTAGCTTTCGTATTAAAGATTTGGGATCTCCCAAGTATTTCCTTGGCATTGAGATTGCTCGATCAGAGCTAGGAATTGCCCTTAGTCAACGGAAATTTGTATTAGAGATTATATCAGAAGCAGGCTTATTAGGATGTAAACCGGCTGTCATCCCTATCGATCAGAACATCAAGCTGGCTACTGTTGACTATGATGTTGGATCATCATCTAAGATTGACGATCCTCCGCTTAAAGATCCATCCTGCTATCAAAGGCTTGTAGGGAAACTTATATATCTCACTATGACTAGGCCGGATATATGTTATGCAATTCAGACACTTAGTCAATTCATGCATAGTCCGAAGGAGTCTCACATGAATGCAGCCTTGAAGGTTATAAAGTATTTGAAGAAATGTCCAGGCCTTGGATTACTCCTTTCATGAGATTGCAATCTCGAAATGGCAGCTTATTGTGACACAGATTATGCCACATGTCCTATGAGTCGAAGATCAGTCACTGGTTTTTGCATCAAGCTGGGAGAGTCGTTACTTGCATGGAAAACGAAGAAGCAATCCACTGTATCTCTTTCATCTGCTGAAGCCGAGTATAGAGCTATGGCTAAGACAGTTTGTGAAATAGTTTGGATACGAGGCTTACTTTCAGATCTTGGGATACAAGTCAAAGGGCCAACAAACATATATTGCGACAATGACGCATCACTTAAACTTGCAGCAAATCCCGTTTTTCATGAAAGAATGAAACACATTGAAGTTGACTGTCACTATACTCGAGACAAAATCCAAGAAGGGGTAATCAAGACAAATGGAATTGGAACTACGGAACAGCCTGCTGATATCTTTACCAAACCATTATGTCAAAGACAACATGCATATCTACTCGAGCAAGCTTGGCGTCTTGGACATATACCAGCCGTCAGCTTGAGGGGGAGTGTTGGAGATATGCACAAATCAAGCTGAAGATTGTAATCAATCAATCCAAGATTACAGAAGATTGTGATTATTTAATTATGTCAATCTGTGATTGGATTTGATTTGATGAATCTTCTTTTTCTTTAGTTAGACATTTAATGTACTATTAATAGGACATCATACAATGTAAATCATATATACAGAAATACAAGAAAACCTTGAGTCTTCTCTCGTGCTTGGCCTATTCCTCCATTTTTGACAATCCTTGCTCGTGTCCTTAAGCCGCAAATACTAATACATAACTAAAAGGCGTAACATTCAATCATATTGTCATAGGCTAACACAATTCAGCACGAATTCCTGCTGAAAATAGCAAGATATTCTAATCCACCGATTTTGACAGCAACTGAATCATTTGAATACTCTTAAGTTCTATTGTTTGCCTTAGATACTTTGATTGAGCAAGCAAGATGAATTGATTATTGAGATGTTTCCTGCGTTGGTTCTTACAAGATATTAAGATGAAAATGAATGTATTGACCGTAGGATAGCTTCACAATATTACAAAGGAGCACACATATATAGTAATTGCAACAATTAGATAAAAGGAGAATTACAAAAAAGAAAAGAAAAGAAAAGAAAAAACGTCCTAAATCTATTGCAATTGTATCAATTCAATCATAAACCTTTTATACTTATGCTAATTCAATTAATCCAATCAATTTTAGCTGGTCAGTGCTGACATGGACGCTGACCATCCAACTAGCGTCAATGCGGATAATTTTTAATAATAAATATATTTTTTCTATATTTTTCTTATTTTTATTTATTTTCTCTTTCTCTTTTTTCCCCCTCTTCCTTCTTTCTTCCTCCAATTGGTTGCTGGTGGCGATCGCCTAGAGGCAAGGGAGAGGCTGACCTTGATAGCCAATGATGAGGGCAAGCCTCGCCTAGCCATGATCAGGTTTAATGTCACCTAGCCATGGCAAGGTTGGCCCCCACTGGTCACTAGCGAGGCGACCTTGTAGATTTGGCCAGGTGAAGCTAAGCTTCACGAGATTTGGTGGGGCCTAGCCATGGCTGGGGCTCAACTTTGCCGTGACTAGGCGAGGTTGAGACTCGCCGATTTGGAGAGGCCTCGTGGCCGGCTAGTGGTCAACAGGGGAGAGTCTTGCTATTAGCCGTTGTTGGTAGCGGTTGGCTGGAGGAAGAAGGTGGAAGGAGGGAAAAAAAAAAAAAAAAAAAAGGCAGAAGAAAAGAAGAAAAGTAATAAAAATTTAAATATAATAAAATATCATTAAAAATTGTTCATGTTAGTGCTTTGGTTGGCCAAAATTGGCTAGGTGGACTGAATTGCAAATATTAAAGGTTTAGGACTATATTGACAAAAAATAATTCAAAACTGAATTAACACGATTACAATAAATTTAAGATTTTTTTGGTAATTCTCCCATTAAATACATACTCCAACAAAAAAAGGCAGGAGAACCTTGGTCTTTGTCAAAAGATTGAGGAACAAGAAAGGCTCAATAAGAGATCTCGAATTGGCTACTTTGGGAGCAATGAAATTACAAATTCAGCTTACGCCGCACATCATTGCCATTGACAGAGAACCCTCTTATTTCATTACATAAGAGCTATTTTTGTTCGTCTTTTAATAATCAAAATTTTGTTATGTCTAATAAGCAGTTTTGATATTATTTTGAATTGAGACTAAGTTATTAATGTTATAAAGAGACAAATGTATTTTTTTTTTTTAAATTCTAACGAATTGCTATTTCTTTAACGATATAGCTTATGAAAGATATAACGGAGAACAAAAATTATTACAAACATAAGTAACTAGCATATAGACAAGACAATCATTGTTAGTGAAAATGATACTAAACAAATACCTATAGTTCTTTACCGAAAAAAAGAAGAAGAAGCAAATACCTATAGTTTTAATAAGAAAATGCGGAAGAATTCCATGAGAATATAAGCCATTAGGGAAAGTTAAGCAAAAAGTCATAAACCTATGGTGCGGTGGCCAATTTAGTCCGTAACCTTTTGACAATTGGCCAAGTCAATCTTAAATTTTTAAATTACTTTTTAAAGTTTTACTAACTTAGTACTAAACTTTTTCGCGAATTACCAATGTAGTATTTTTAGCTAATTTTGATCGGAAATTACTAATATAGCAATCTAGTTAGTGCCGGTCGTCCTATGTGGCACGATTGATGTGAATGTGGATAATTTTTTAGTTTTCAACAAAAATTTCCATTTTTTTTTATAAATTAGTAATTTTTTCTTTTCTTTTCCTCTTGTTACACAAGCCGACACGGCCGCCAACCATTGGCTGAGGGCCGCAAAGCCCTCACTAGTCACAGGAGAGGGTTATAGCCCTTGCTAGATGTTGGCAAAGGCCTAGGAGAGGGCTCACAACACCCTTGCTAGATTTGGCGAGGCAAGGGCATCATGGCCCTCACACAAGCCCTTGCTAGCCATAGCAAGGGTGGGTGGGGTTCGTGACACCTTTGTTGTAGCTTGTAAGGGCTCACGACGTCCTCGCCAGCCACAGTGAGGGCTTGTGAGCCCTTGCCTGTGGCTAGCGAGGGGTTTGTAGCCCCTACCCAAGGGCCAATAGAGGTCATTGTTGGCCTTGCTAATACCAAAAAAAAAAAAAAAAAAAAATGAAAATTTTTAAAAAATAAAAAAATTATTCACTCCAAAGACCAACAATGCGATGTAGGATGACTAGTGCTGATTGGATTGTCACGTCAGCGATTTTCAATCAAAATTAGCCAAAAGGACTATATTTGTAATTCATTAAAAAGTTTAGGATTAAATTGACATAGTTGAAATGTTTAAGATTAAATTGACAAATTGTCAAGATGTTTCGGACTAAATTGACACATTTGAAAAGTTTTGGACTGCATTGACTATTGTACAATAGATTTAAGATTTTTTGGATAATTTTGCCTAAGCCATCCACATGTCTCATTAGGATCAAGTGAACCAATAAAAAGGGATCAAGTCAAAAACTAACCGCTAGGGTGACATTTCAAGAGAAACTCAAAATTTGAAACAGCCGCTTACCGGAGCAATTCTAATGCTAACCACGAGGAGCTTCAGTTTGCTATTCCATCCCCTCTGTAGTGTCGTCTGGCCAAGTCTCAGTCCCAAGACCCACGTACATATATCGGACATGCATGCTCAGTTTGAGACTTTTGAGCAAGACAAATGACATTTGTTCTCAATTGCAAGAAAATTCAGACAGTACGTTTTACTTTTGCCATGAACTCCAATAGTTGATGACCTTTTGGGGTCGGTCCGGACCATAGAAGTCCCTTAGCATATGAGACCCACGCCACTATGCACATTTTTTTCAATAGTTACCCGAAAAACAAATGGACTCTATCGCTTAATAAATATGAGGATAAAGGTTACCACGTGTTTGTTACGGTGGTCTACACAACTTCCAAGTCAGAGTTTAAAGAGTATTATATCCGGAATCTTGAAAGCTTAACCTGTTTAATTCAAACGTTAGAGAAGACTGGGGGCAGAGGACACCATGTAAAACAAGGAAACTGCAGTGGAGCACTTTTGTCAGAGCTCACAAGCACCCATCTCCATCTACTTTTCTTGGGGTGGGTTCAACCACTGTTCACGTTGAGACATTGGAACTACGGAGCTTCAACGGTTGCTCCTCTGTTTGTCCACTTGTCTTTTCTCAAAGAAAAAAGTCTCTCTCTCTCTCTCTCTCTCTCCCTCCTTTTATTCCCTCCCAACGGTTGAGAATGCTAAGTAGCCGTTGATGAGGCAGCCAGTCTTCTTTTTTCCCTTCGCCTTTATTAAAGGCCCACCAACATTGATTTCGTTCTTGTTCTTGAACAGTAATCACCGTTAACAGAGCAAAGTAGAGACACTCTCTGTCTGATGGCTAAAGCCGCCTTCTCCCTCATTTTCCTGCTCTTGTCCTTGGCTTTTGGATCAGGTTTGGCATTCATGTCTCTCACTTATCCTTGTTTTCTACTGCTGTTATGAGTTCCTTTCCTTTGATTCTGTTTTGTCTGTCTGGAAGTACCAATCCCGACCCTACCCAGGACCACTAGGCGTGCCAAAAATCCTAGGATCTCAGTTGCTATAAGCTACATTCTCTCTTTTGATCCACGCCCAACTTAAAAAAGTGAAGGGGGCTCTACCGTTTGGTCCCAGTAGCTCGAGCTTCAAAGCTGTGGCCTACTGTCCTTACGACAACAGACCCACTTAAGTTTAAATGGTCTGTTCGTTTCAGCTGATGCAGTTTCTGTCTCCAGTCTCATCTGCACTTGCAATTCAAGGGATTTGGTGCCCATTACTACCTAAATTAATACGTTGATATTTCTTCAGTTTCTGGTGTAGCATTCTGTTATGAAACTGGAAAGAACTTGTCACTGAATTCAGCTAATTTCAACACGAATCGGCAGATTTTTTTGCCATACAGCTAATATTTCCTCATTATCTGTTGTTTACCTCGCAGGGGCTCCTGTAACTGTTGTCAATGGGCAGGTAATCCACTTCATTTGTAGTACTCACTATAGCCAACTGCATTCGAGCAGAAAATTCTGAAATATTAGACTGACTCTAGGGAGAAGGCAAGAGAATATAAATAGTGTCTGTCAAAATTGCAGAAAACTTGGTGCGTGGCCAAGCCATCATCAGACCAAGCAACTCTACTGGCCAACATAAACTATGCCTGCTCTCAGGTGGACTGCAAGATCCTCCAGAAGGGAGGCCCGTGCTTTTACCCCGATGATCTCACGAACCATGCCTCCGTCGCCATGAACCTCTATTATCAATCACATGGAAAGAACCACTGGAACTGCGATTTCCGAAACTCTGGCCTCGTGGTTGTCTCTGATCCAAGTAAGAAATGAAGCCTATTTTCATTTATTCTGTGGCCTATCCCCAAGCATAAAAAGATTGTAGCAAGTATTTGCATTTCTCACTTTCTTTTATTGGATGATAGATAATTCGCTCATGATTGTATATTGTTTCGCAGGCTACAGCAATTGCATCTACGCATAGGAAGTCGCGTTTGCACTAGTAGTAGGAGGACTAGATTTTCTCAGGAGGAATGTCATGGTAGAGAGTAGCTGTCATTTCCTCGAGACAAGTCTGAGATGTGTTCTTGTGCTTCAGGTCATCTTTGATCACTGTTCTGATATTGACGACATTGAAGAGGAGTGTGCCTTCTTTGTTTGTTTTCCCATAAGCGGCGGACTAGTAACAAATATGAAATCTATATTGAAACATGGCACTGACTTTGAAACCTACCAATTCATTGGTTTGTAAGAGATATCAATTGAATTTGAATATATATCAATGGCATTCTTCTTTTTCTAATATTAGAGATAAGGTATGATGGAGTACGCATGACTATCAAGCAAATCCACTCAAAGATATGCCGAATTGCCCAACATCAAACTTACAAAACTGAACGCTCTAATCCTATTAGAGTTCAACTTAAAAATCCCCGAATTAGGGATTAGGGCTCACTTAGCTCTCACAAACACTCCCGACCTGGGAACATAATTGCCCCACACTTGTTCGGCTCGTAGAGATTAGAATTGATCATTGGCGTGGAGATTGCTGCTCATATAAACCAGCTCGGCCAGCCCCAGTCCGCTGATCCCATTCTTCTAACGAGGTTTCATACAATCAATCATTGATAATCCTAGGTTATGACATTAGGGAGAGAAAACAATGCATAAATGGCAAAAAAGGGTATCCTTTCATCATATCAATGCACGTTTTTGTCTTCACTACGTTACCCTGAGTTGTGACTTTTAGTTTGCCTGATGCAAGATGACTAGAACACCATGCTATGGCTGGAGGGTGATGACAATGAAAGGAGCCTGCTTATAAGATGGTGAGAGGTCAAATGCAAATTGCTCATGTGCGAAGTACACTCTGACAGCAAAGTTGTGGTGGAAAGTTTAATGGGCTTAATTCTGAGCCCATAGACAGTGCAAGCAATTATAGAAGATACCAAAGTGTTGCTGGCCCAACTTCAAGGAGTCCAAGTATCTTATGCGCATAGAGAAGCTAACAAGCCCGCTGATTGGTCAAATGCAAATTGCTCATGTGCGAAGTACACTCTGACAGCAAAGTTGTGGTAGAAAGTTTAATGGGCTTAATTCTGAGCCCATAGACAGTGCAAGCAATTATAGAAGATACCAAAGTGTTGCTGGCCCAACTTCAAGGAGTCCAAGTATCTTATGCGCCTTATATCCCCGCCTTCCTCAAAATCCCCTTATCCCCTTTCGCTTTTATTATGTAACAATCTTGAACTTAGTTGCAGTTCAACAACAAATTAGTAATGGTAAATGCTTTATCAACCAAAAAAAAAAAAGTATCATGTCGAGGGCTGGCCATCTTTCGCCTCTATCTTAGCGAAGTTTTAGCCGATGCACATACGATACAAGGTCGCCATCCGAATGGGAAAAAGGTGACTTGGTTCTTGGTGGCCTTGGACACGCCTTCAGCGATCGGATGCCTTGATAGTTTTAGCAAAGCATCATTCACTTGATAAACTCTTACATTGCTAACCGAAACGTCTCTCTATAACACATTAGATATCATTCACTCGAGATGTACATACACATAATGCATGTGCATTTTGCATAAGAAGATACAAATATTTGTTGGATCCAATATGAAGTTTATCATTTTGAGATATTGGAAAATGAGTAAACTTTGGTAATTTCACGCATCAACTCATCATCATATAATATCAAAGGTAAGTTAACAACTATCTTGAGAATTGATATTGAACTCTTTTCTTTTTTCTTTTTTTGTTGAAAGAGTTGAAAAGCACAGCTAACATGGCTTCTTCTTCCAAAAATTATCATGGATCCCAACATCTATTACAAAACTTGGGTTTATGTTACTTAGAGATCGCCACTCAACACCACTTACGAGATATTGAGTTAATGTAGACAAATCCTTTGACGTAACTCCAACGAGGCACAAGTGATCCCAAATTTATTCATATAAAACATGACAAAAAAATTACTAATAAGCATGATTGAACACATAATCTAGTGTTTGTAGAACATTAGTAAGTAAAGTACAAAAAAAGTCTAAACCTATTTGCACCGGTACCAATTCAGTTTTAAACTTTTTAATTGAATTAATTTAATCCTAAACCTTTTTATTGTTAGAAATATAGAATCTGTCTTTTAATATCATGGAATTGGATAATGATCATCAGTTTGCAAGAGATATAAATTGAATTATACACGCACACACGACACATGAGAGAACAGGGCGAGAGTTCTGAATAATGGGCCGGGAGACATAAGTCCAAATGGAGCGTAGGCTCATCAAACTAGGCCCACTAACATGAACTGCTCTCTCTCTCTCTCTCTTTCTCTCTCTTCCCCTTATCGTCACCTATAAAAACCGGAGCCTGCAGCTAGGGTTTCTCTCATTGCCTTTGAGAGAACGGAGCGGTTCCTGTACATGGCGCTCTCGTTCCGTTGCCGGCATATACCAAAAACCCAGAATCCTTTCGTTCGTCATTCCGCGAGCAGATCACTTCCTCTTCTCTCGCGATCGATGCGAAAGGGTTTACACATCTCCATCCTCTCTCTTATCTGTCAATCTCTTCCTTTCCCCTCGGTTCTTGTTTAAAGTTTTCATTTTTTTTTTTATCAAAATCCTCTGGCCGTTCCAATGGGCTCTCTCTTGATCAACCGCGCGAGGGGGCTCTATTTCACCCGGCCTAGATTAAGGTTTTAAGGTGTTATTCTCCTTGGGGCAGTCTCAGGGTTTTGCATGTTCCTCTGTCATGTTTCAATTCAGGGAAACTGCCCTAAATTCCCCCCAACAATTTCAGCTTGGTTCATCGTAATCGCTTAAAATTTAAGCTCATCCTCTGGAATCCTTCCCATCGTGGCCCCACTTTTCTGTTAATTTGAATTTGGTAGTAATTTTTATTCGTTTGGTACCATAAAAGAACTTCTTTTTGTTATTATTGCAATTTCTTCATTCTGTTGTTTGATTGGATGTCTTAAATTTCTTTGATCGGTTATGATTAGAAGTTGATGCATAAAGAATTCGGTATTGATTAGGAATTTTAGGCCAAAATGGTTTTCGTCTCTATAATTTGCATGCAAGTTTTTGTCTCCTTCCAGTGTCGCCCTCTGAGCACCATGGTCTTGTGGCTGAAGGACATGGAAAGGAGCATGCTTATACGATGGAAAGAGAAAAAGTAGGGGTTGGTTGGTTTTGTTGAGGACATTGAAAGGAGCATGCTTATAAGATGAAAACAGTTCGTTTGTGAATCGCTGAAGTAACATGGCATCTTCATCTCTAGTAATGCTCTGGCTTGTCTGATCGCTTGGCGTTAAGGTCTTAGACTCCAGACCTCATGACCTGAAGGAGCATTATGAGAAATACTTTCTACAATAAAATCAATATGCACCGTCAAGTTTTCAAAGAAAACGCTTCTGTCAATTCATTGTCGTGTTCATCTGATTATTTAACCAAAAGTATCGCCTACAAAGGGTCGTAAATGCCCAATCTAGTAATAATGATAGAATGAATATAATGTGTCATGTGGGAAAATTTCTCGTGAAGAATTCTCATCTTAGACCCATTATCGGTCCCACCCTCAACATGAGGAAGAGAGGAAGTGGTCTCTTGTCCGGCTGAGTAGAAAAGCTTGCACTCCTGAATCACGTCCTGAAGGCTCATTCCGAAGCACTTTCTTCCATATTTGATTCCAGCAGCCAGCCCCAGCAGATCATCGCTAGCCCCCTCCCCTGTCCTCATTGCTTTCTCTCTTCTGCGGATTTTGTCCATGAGCAGAGCCTGCACTTCCCTATCTATGTTCTTCATCCTCCTGTTCATGTTAGTTGGCACAACCCTGCGAAGTATTAATCAAATAGTTGAATTTTTCAGAATGTCAGGTTCGTAAGCTAGAATTTCCTTTAGATTCGATTAGCTTACGGATTTATTTCCAGCGGGGATGTAGACCGATTCAAGGGCCTTAATAACGAGCAAGAGTTTTTCCTTCTGAAGTTCGCAAATCCTTTTGCCCTTCTTGCCGAATGCTGTCCGACTGTCAAGGCCCCACACAATCTCTTTGCCGATGCCAATTTCTCCCATCTATCGACCATTTCCACGCCCGACTTGAATAAAAAGCGGGCAACATAAGCTGCAAGAACAACAGATCAATGCAAAGATGGAATTAAAAGTAAAATCCTGAGGCATCGATGTGGGTGGTTCAATTCGTTTGACCATAGTTTAGGAACCTCCAACTTCTCCATGTGGAATGCTGGATTTTATGAATCTTCCTGTGCCGAGCCCATTTCTTGCCCCCGTGGAAAGCGAGTCCATCGAGGAGCAACTTTGCAAATGGTCTCGTTTGTCAAATAGTTTTGTGGCCATATTCTTAAATGACTTGTCAAAATAAAACAATGCACTTTTAAGTAGTCTAGACTCCAAACTATTTTATGCAAAGCAATCCTGCCTAATACACTAATTCGTGGGAAAATACTCAACTCTTGTATTTAAAAAAAATATTCAAGGATATTTCTCTATAGTAGATGGTATAGATAGAATTATACTTGGTCAAAATTTTCAATATGAGGATTGAATCCAACATAAAACTTATGACTGACGGTAAAACACCAATTCTTTTTTTTTTAAACTTGAGGCCTAATTCAATCTTCATAAACTTTTCCAACTATTTTCTTATAAGCTCATACTATGGAAGCCCCTATTGCCCCTCTTTTGGTGGTCAATTTGAATCTAATGCCTTTCTTAGGATGCGTTTGGGAAGACTTTTGAGGAAAGTTTTTGGGAAAATACAAAAGCCTTTGAATTAAAGGTGTTTTCCAAAATGTAAATTGTGTTTGGTAAATTTCATTGTAAAAGTCTATTGTGAAGTATTTTTGAGTAAAATGGTGTTTGGGAAAATTATATTTGCAAAACCTTTTGTTATTCATTAAAAAAAAAAAAAAGAGTTGGTCGGCTAGAACAAGTAGTCGTCGACGAGGAGCAGGCGGTTCGGCGAAGGGCAACCAATCTGACGCAGGAGGTCCGGCAGAGGTAGGCGGTCCGGCGAGGGTTGCGCGACCCTTCGGTGAGTGATGCCCAGATCGCGCGGCCTCGGTGGAGGTCGTGGTGCGTCGGGCGATCCTCCAGCAAGGGTCGCGGCGATCGGATCTGAGGTCGTGACCCATCTAGTTGCAGATGACCTTCGGCCACCTCCGCGATGAGGTCATGGGTCGTTGGAGGTCGCGGTGAGGTGGAGGAGGTCGCGACGCGACCCAGGTGACCTCTGTGACCGTCGCGACCCAGGCGGTCGAGGTGAGGTGGAGGAGGTCGCATGCCGCGACCCATGCGACCTCCGCCACCTTAGCGACCCAGGTGTGCGACCTCTGCCACCTCGTCGAGACCTAGATTTGGGTCGCGCGACTAGTCGGGGACGGTGGCCGGAGTGCTGTGACAGCGCCGGCCTCTCTTGCCCGTCGCCGACCTATCACAACACCTTGCCGACCTCTTTGATGAAGAAGAAGATGAACAGTGCCTGGGCCATTTCCAAAATGTTGAAAGCCCAAGGTAGCTCTTAGGCTGCCTTGGACTTTTAGCCTTTGGAATACCAACATTCCTTGAAGGTGAGTTTTATTGAGTGTTCCCAAACACCCAATATTTGGGCAAATGGGCTTTAGACCCCTAAAGAGCTTTGCAAAGTGGTTCCTAAACGCAACCTTATTCGTCTTGTACCGTAAGAGACTCCTTTTTAGTTGCAATTTTGTCCTGTAGTTTGATTGGACATCTTGAATTTCTTGGAATGGTTTTCATTAGAAATTGATGATGCATGGAAAAATCCAGCTTTTTTATTTCGTCGAAGGAAAAAAAAAAAAAACCAGCTTGAGGAGGCCAAAATACTTTTAATCTCTATATTTTGCATTTATTCTTTTGATACATCAAATCACATTTGGTGTATCGTTTTATTAATTCAAAGCACGTTTTCGGCTAGAGTACATGTAACCCAAATCTGCGATTTTTAATTTGCCTTGTGTAAGATGATTTGAGCACCATACTGTGGCTGGAGGGTGAAAACAGTGAAAGGAGCATGCACATAAGATGGAGAGAGTGCAAATGTGAATCGCTGAAGTATCATGGCGAGTGCAATCTTCGTCTCTATCAATGCGAAGTTCTGGCCAATGCATATGCGAGGGCCCCATCCGAACGGGAAGAAGAAGACTTGGTTCTTGGTGGCCCTAGACACTCCCTCGGCAAACCTCTCCGGCTTGAAGTCGTCGGCATCCTCCCCCCACAGTTCTTTATCACGGTGGATGAGGAGAGGTGACGCTGATAGCTGGACTCCTGGGGGAATGGTAAGCTTCCCGAGTTTTGTTTCCTTGTGAACCTTGCGTTCCAGCAAGATTACCGGTGGATATAGCCTGAGGACCTCATTCAAGATCATTGTGACCTGGTCACAACAAATCCATAGAAGTTGTCGCATGGTAGAGATTTGTAAGTAGGGATGTATGATTAAGATGCTCGAGAAAGACAACAACAAAATCAATATCCACGAAGAGAACGGAAACAATTTTAATTTTCATCCAGTAATAAAAAAAGTTTTGAGGATCTTGTCAGAAGAATTGGGTTCTTGTCTTGAGGGGAAATCCAAGTTCAACTCAAGTGCGTCAAGAAAATGCTCCTATCAATTTGTTGTCTCGTTCATCTTCGTTGGATAACATTATTTAACCAAAAGTTTTGTCAATAAAGGATCACAAATGCACATCTAATAAAATAAAATGATTATCATGTGTCATGTGGTGGTGCAGAATGCTTGTGAGGAACTCTTCACATTGGACCTGTTATGGGTCCTATTCTCATCAGGAAAGGAAAAGAGTATTGAACTTACAATCTTGAGGTGGCTTAACCCGTCAAAGTCTGGTTTTCTGCTTCCAAAGACTTGGAGGACCTCCTCCCTAGCTCGGGCTTGCCAATCTGAGTGTGCGCTCAACAAGACCATGGTCCAAACCAGCAAGACCGAAGTCGTCTCTTGTCCGACGAAGTAGAAAAGCTTGCACTCCTCGATCACTTCGTGAAGGCTCATCCCAACATTTTCTTTCATGTTTGATTCCAGCAACAACCCCAACAGATCATCGCTAGCTGCTTCTCCTGCCTTCATTGCTTTCTCTCTTCTGCGGACGATGTCCATGACCAGAGCCCGCACTTCCTTCTCTATATTCTTCATCCTCCTGTTCACACTAGTTGGCACAAACCTACGATATATAAAATCAAATAGTTGGATAATTTAGATTGTTACGTTTGTAAGCTAGTAGCTCATTTAGATTCGATTAGCTTATGGATGATGACAGACTTTACCTCGAGCCAGGGACGTAGACCGATTGGAGGGCTTTAACTGCGAGCAGGGCTTTTTCCTCCTGAAGTTTGAAAATCCTTTTGCCTTCTTCAAAGCTACTGCCAAATGCTGTCCGAGAGATCACGTCACGGGTCAAATTTTGAATGTCGATCCACACGTCAATCTCACCCGATCTCGCTACTGATATCAATTTCTCCCATCTATCAACCATTTCAGTGGAACTTGAATAAGACGCTGGCAACGTAAGCTGCAAGAACAACGGACCAATGCAAAGAAGGAATCAACAGGAAAATCCAGGGTTATCAGTATGCGTGGTTCAATTCATCTGAGCAGAGTTTTAGGTACCTTCAGCTTCTCCATGTGAAATGCTGGATTGATAATCTTCCTGTGCCGTGCCCATTTCTCGCCCCCGAGGGTCACGAGTCCATCAGCGAGCGACTTCACCAGGGGATGGAAGGCTGGCTTGGGATAGTCGTTTATCTTGGAGAAGATCTCCTTTAGCTGTTCAGGGGTTTGTTATATTCACTCTCGGTGTTGGGCCTTTCCACATGAACAAGTCTTTGCCTGCAACGCACCCGGCAAAATTTGATCAGCATGGCCGGAAGAACTATTTGAATTATGTTATTCTTTAGATTATAATTAATAACCAACAAGTCTTCTACATCAGAAATCTTACTTACGGCAACATGTGATAATTGTTAACAAAATTTGTTATTAGTCTCATTCACAAATGGCTTCATTTATCAAATAATGTTTTCGCTAAAAGCGGAAATGAATTGTCAAAATAGAACTTTCTACACCTTTGACTATTCTGAACATTCGAAATTGGGCCCCTTTTGCTTACATTTTCAAATTAAAAAAATAACTTATTAACATGTGCAAATGACTTTGAATATAGAGAATAGATTTTTCACATGATTGTGAACAATCTAAAATGTTTAAATACCGAAAATTTGATGGTTTTTTCCTTCTTCTTACACAAAGATAAATTAAATGATAGTTATTGCTTTTTAAAGGAAGCGACACCCGTCATTCGAATGATGAGAGTTCATTTGGTGCGTGTTTGAGCGATTGATTGATTCATGCCCATGTCATTGAATTGCCAAGGGATAATGACCAGATATTTCGAGACACAAAGCACAAGCCATACATGGTGGAAGATCAGAGACTCACAAATCTAAATTGAAACCGTGGAAAATGAATGAAGACTAGAGTAGCAACACTATTAGTGTGATCAGCCGATGCCAATGTGAGTGTAAAAGTCAGGAAGGTCACATGGTCGAGTGTCTGTACATATCAATCGTCCATTCATGTCCTTGTAAATACCTTTCTACACGTTTTATTTAATGTTCGCATTTGAATGGTAAAAGTATCGCTACCGTGTGGATATCAAAATGAGTAATTAGAAAACTTGACGTATGTAACTATCTTTGGTCGCCAAAATTCAAACTGGGCAGCATGAATCTCCAATAAATAGGACTGTTATGGCAAATGTTTGAAAACTCAACAAGGACGGCGTCGACCAACGGAAGAAAACAAGCGAGCCTCAGTGAATAAGAAAATATAAGGGCGACGCTCAGAGATACTATGAAGATGTGCATACCATAGGTTTGGGAGGATTGATGTAAAAAAGGCAAGAGATGAGGCTTGATGTCGTCGGAGAGGGCGATGGACTTGGACTTGGCTTCCTTGAGCAGCCGTGAGTTCTCCTTGAGGTCGCCGAACAGGAAGGTGTAAGGTTTGCCGGAGAGGCCTTGGTGTCTCAGGAGCCTCGCGAGCCTCTTGGGCCTCAGCCACGCCCAGTTCAGCACCCTCCATGCTAATGCCGTTAGGACAGCTAGAACCGTCGCTAGTGCAATTGACTGGATCGATATTTCCATCTTTCTTCTTTGAGGGCGGAGCAATTTGTCTTGTATGAGAGAGAGAGAGAGATTGAGAGAGATTGAGATTTCAATGTGAAGATGGTTTGATGATGTTGGGGAAGGGCGATTGAGAGCGGTCGTGTTTTTATAGCCATAGCCCATACATAGCCATGTGCGTGTTGGCCAAGAAGGTTCTTGATTGCTAAGCAGCACCGACACGCGATATGGACACGACACGACACGACACGTCAACACGTCATTTCTCAAAAATAAAGAATTTCGACACATTGGGACACGTTGTATATTAAATAAATATTTTTATTTTTAATTAATTTGATTCAAATTCATAAATAAATAATTAATTAAAACAAGAGCCTACAATGAATTTACACTAATAAAATTAATAAATCAATTCATTGAAAATTCGAAAAACATATTCATAGTTAATGTGTATCCATGTTTGGAAACATATTTTTAATTTTTTTAACAAAAGTTATTGATGAAACTAACGATTAATAAGAAATTAGAATCAATTTATTTAAATAAATCCATGATCTTCACCAAACTTTAACATTATTCAAAATTCAAAATTCAGTATTTTTATTTTTCAATTTTTTTTCAATCTCATTTATTTATTTTTCCGTTTTAGAAAAAAAGTCCCTGCATCCCCACTTTCTTCTTTCCCTCGTCCATTTCCCCCATCCCCAAATTTATTACACATTTATTTCCCTCCCCAACCACTTGACAGTGACAGATAGGCTGTCACTTCCCATCCCCACAAAATTAAAAGTCATGCCATCAGATCCCTTTTATTTTTATTTTTATTATTATTATTATTATTATTATTATTATTATTATTATTATTATTAAGTTTTCTTATCAAAAACCCTCGCCAGCCCTTCTTTTCCTCGTCCTCCTCGCCGCTCGTCGCACGACCCCCTTTCTCTCCTCTTCCTCTCGATCCTTCTCCTCCTCCTCATTGCACGACCGCCTTCCTCTCCTCTTCTCGCTGTCTCTCGCCTTTGCGGGCTCGCCGTCGCTCGCAGCCTTGTCTTGCTTTCTCACCCTCACCTCCACCCTCCATCTTCCGGACACGCATGTAAAAACATGTTTGACCACGTGTTAGAAAATCCGACACGTGTTAACCGCGTGTCCGAGTCAACGTGTCCAACACACTCTAACACGTTTCGGACATGACACGGAAGCACAAGCAATGTGTCCGTGCTTCATAGCTTGACCATGACCCAAAATGTGGAAAAAAAGAAAAAGAAAAAGAGAAGAATACCCAAAATACAGAGGAAATAAAACAAAAATCTATTCACAAACTCAAAAGAGGAGGATTACATTGTTGAAAAATCATTTCACAAATTCTAAATCAAATATTAATTGTTAACAAAGGTGCATTCACGTACATCCCACCTGATCTAACAGAACTACTTTAGGACATATTCAAGGAATAATTTATTAAAAGCGATAAAATCTTTTTATTGTTGGGAAGACATGTCTTAGTGAGGAAAGATAGAGAATTTATAAAGAAGAGCTTTTCTTACGTGTCCTTAGCATGATATTTAGATGACTTTTGATATTCATATTTTCAAATTAATGGAAATAAATAACTCTAGTACACATATTAGTTTCGTGTTACATCTTCTCAATGGCCTCTCTGATGGGAGAACGGTAATAATTCGAACAATATCGAATTAACGCAGCGGAATAAAATAATCTCCCCTCTTGTGTAAACCTAATAGGAATCGATATAGTAGAGTAAAATAAATACCAAGCACGCGAACACAAGACGGTTTTTTACGTGGAAAACCTCCTCGATGTGAGGAGATAAAAAACCACGGACCGGAGTCCACCCAAAAATCTTCACTATCAATAAAATTGTTCTTCTCTAGCAAATACTAGAGGTACATAGCAGCAAACACCTCAAGAACATAATTCTTGGCAATACACATGAACTTCATAAGAGATCAAGGATAAATTTGACCAAAAACGCAGGTTTTGATCAATCCACGAAAAACCTGATGTAGGGAGCTTCAAACGAAAATCAAACCGTCCAGATTCGAGAAAATTGCGCCACGAACATGCTGACAAAATTTCAGCTCAATCGGACCACGAATCGACCTCTGACGCCAGCTTGATGTAAATCAGATATTGCCCCAAACCCCAGATTTTCTGCTTTCTCTTTTTCTCTTATTACTATTTCCTTTTCTGCTGCTACCTCTTTATATAGATAGTGAGAAACCCTATTTCCTCATATAACTTATCATATGGGCTCAAGCCCTTTTTGGGCTTGCAAACTCATTGGGTCTCCTCCACATAGGAGTGAACCCGCCTAACAAATCTCCCCTCACGACAATGTGGAGGGATTCACCATCCCTGCTATCAAACGGCAATGTTTAAGCTTCTCTCTTGGTAGAGTCTTCGTCATCATATCGGAGCCATTATGATTCGTATGAATTTTCTCAAGTTCCAACAACTTTTCATCTAGAACATCCCTTATCCAATGATATCTAACATCAATATGTTTCGATCTAGAATGAAAGGATGAATTCTTACCAAGATGAATTGCGCTTTGATTATCACAAAATAGCACATACCTCTTTTGCTTGAACCCAAGTTCTTCTAAGAACTTCTTCATCCATAGCATCTCTTTACTAGCTTCAGATCCACCGCAATAAATTCAGCTTCGGTTGTAGAAAGTGCAACACACTTCTGCAATCTTGACTTCCATGACACAGCTCCACCCGCAAAGGAAATCAAATAACCAGAAGTAAATTTACGAGTATCAATATCTCCTGTCAAGTCGGAATCTGTGTATCTAACTAACTCAAGTTTCCCGGTCCCGAAACGAGTTTCAAATTTGAAGTTCCCCGAAGATACCTCATAATCCACTTCACCGCATTCCAAAGTGCTCTCTCGCCCGGATTTGACAAATAGCGACTAACAACGCCAATCTGCGTGCGCCAAGTCTGGGCGTGTACATACCATCGCATACATTAAGCTTCCTACAGCTGAAGCATATGGAACACTTTCCATATCTTTCTTTTCTTTATCAGTCGTAGGACTTTGCATCATATTTAACTTAAAGTGGGCAGCAAGAGGAGTACTAACCACTTTAGCCTTGTCCATGTAAAATTTCTGAAGGATCTTCTCGATATATTTCTCTTGCGACAAAAATAACTTCTTAGCATCTCTGTCTCGGGTAATTCTAATGCCAAGAATCTGCTTCGCCGAGCCCAAGTCTTTCATGGCAAAAGACTTGCTCAACTGTTTCTTCAATAACTCAATTCTTGAAGCATTCCTGCCAACAATCAGCATATCATCAACATAAAGCAAGAAAATAATAAAGTCATCATCAGAAAATTTTTGGACAAACACACAATTATCCGAAGAAGTCTTCTTATAGCCCTGTTCTGTCATAACTGACGTAAATTTCTTATACCACTGCCTCGGTGCTTGTTTTAGGCCATAGAGACTTTTCTTCAATTTGCATACATAATCCTCTTTCCCTTTCACTTTGAAACCCTCAGGTTGTTCCATGTATATCTCTTCCTCCAAGTCACCATGTAGGAAGGCCGTTTTAACATCCATTTGCTCAATTTCCAAATCTAGGCTAGCTGCCAAGCCTAGTACCACACGGATAGAAGACATTTTTACTACCGGAGAAAATATATCATCAAAATCAATACCCTTTCTTTGACCGAATCCCTTAACAACCAATCTAGCT
The DNA here is from genome assembly GCA_014182375.1 of Eucalyptus virginea. Classification (NCBI taxonomy): domain Eukaryota; kingdom Viridiplantae; phylum Streptophyta; class Magnoliopsida; order Myrtales; family Myrtaceae; genus Eucalyptus; species Eucalyptus virginea. The sequence continues at coordinate 15,777,379 of CM024519.1, forward strand.
TTGTACCGTGGTTGTGCAGTATGTTCATCTTGCTTCAACCTATATACCCACTTGTTCTTCAAAGCTCTTTTACCTTTAGGTAACTTCACCAATTCAAAAGTATGATTATCATAAAGTGATTGCATCTCATCTCGCATAGCATCGAACCAATTGCTTTTGTACTCATCTTCTATTGCTTCTGCATAACACTCTGGTTCACCTGCATCAGTCAATAATACATACTCATCTTCAGAATATCTGGTGGAAGGTCGTCGGTCTCTAACGGATCTTCGGACTGGAACATCCAGTGGAACATCTAATTGAGCCTCTGGTTCAGGAATAGTATTATCTATTTCAACATGTTCAGGAACATGTGCATTATTTGGAACATTGACTTCCTGTTGCTCTTCATCAATCTGTGTAGGAATATTTGTAAGAGGAACTGGATCTAAATCAACCAGATTATCACTAACCTGTGGTGCTGAAATCATCTCTGATTTCTCAATATCGTCTATTGTTTGATCTTCCATAAACACAACGTCTCTGCTTCTTACAATTTTCTTTTCAAGTGGATCATAAAATTTGTAGCCAAGCATATCCTGTCCATAACCAATAAATATGCACTGTCGTGTTTTCACATCAAGTTTAGACCTCTCATCTTTGGGAATATGCACAAATGCTTTGCACCCAAATACACACAAATAATCATAAGAAACTTCTTTGCCTGTCCAAACTCTATTAGGAACATCAAACTCTAAAGGAACGCATGGAGTAAGATTTAATATATGCACAACTGTACTTAAAGCCTCACCCCAAAAGGATCCAGGTAGCTTTGACTGTGAAAGTAAGCATCTTACCCTTTCAACCAATGTTCTGTTCATTCTCTCAGCTAAGCCATTTAACTGAGGCGTCTTGGGAGGTGTCTTTTGATGTTGAATACCTTATTGTCTGCAATATTCATCAAAAGGTCCAATATACTCTCCCCCGTTATCAGTTCTGATGCATTTCAATTTCTTTCCAATCTGTCTCTCAACTGAAGCCTGAAATTGCTTAAAAGCATCTAACACTTGATTTTTAGTTTTCAAGGTATAAATCCAAATTTTCCTTGAAAAATCATCTATAAAAGTAACAAAATAAAGAGAGCCACCAAGTGATTTTGTTTTCATAGGACCGCAAACATTAGAATGCACTAAATCCAGTATACTTGACTTTTTTGAAGGAGGGGAGCTTTTAAATGCAACTCTGTTATGTTTTCCTGTTAAACAGTGAGCACACTTCTTTAACGCTGAACTTTTCAATCCTGAAAGGAGCTTCTTCTTGGCCAATATTGACAAACCCTTCTCACTGATGTGACTGAGCCTTTTATGCCATAATTCAGTTGCATTTTCGCTATCTACTGCATTAATTTTGTCTGTGGACAACTTTGCCTCGCATAATGTATAACGAAGAATATTTTTCACCTCTAGCCACAACAAGAGAACCTTTGGTGAGCTTCCATTGACCATTACTGAAGGTGCTGCAATACCCCTCATCATCCAACTTGCCTGTAGAAATCAAATTCAAGTGGATATCGGTATATGTTTAACATTATTCAATACTAACCTCGTGCCATTGCTGGTTTCTAGGCACACATCACCGATGCCTACAGCTTGAGCTAGTCCATTGTTTCCCATCTTCACGATCCGAAGTCACCGACCCGTATGATGTAAAGAAATCTCTACGAAATGTAGCATGAACGGATGCACCACTATCAATTACCCAACTGGTCTCATGAGAAACAAAATTCACCACATCACCATAAAAAATAGTGAGAAAGTCTTCTTTAAGTGCAGCGACACAATTGTCATCACTGTCATCATCACTTTTCTTCTCTTTACCTTTCTCCTTTTGTTTGTCCCTTTTTAACTAACGACAAAACCTCTGAATATGTCCATTCTGATGACAATAATGGCACTCAACATTAGCAAATTTATTATACTTACCTCTGCTTTTATCTCGACTTTTATCTCTATTTCTCGGACCTCGAGACTCACTTCTCCTCCTTTTCTCAACAACCAAGGCATCGAATGTGAAGAGGACGATCCCCGTGTCTTCCTTCTCATCTCTTCATTCAAAATACTACTCTTGGCTAAATCCATGGTAATCGTACCATCCGGGCGAGTTAGACAAAGATGTTCGGAACGTCTCCCATGAGTCCGGCAAAGTACCAAGCAACCATAGTGCTTGTATCTCATCATCAAACTTGATTCCCATCGCAGCCAACTGATTTATAATTCCTTGAAAAGTATTTAAATGATCACCAAACGAGTACCATCATGATATCTCGAGCCATCATCTGTTTTATCAAAAATAACTTATTATTCCCAGTCTTTCGAGCATATAACTGTTCGAGCTTATCCCATAAACTGCGTGCATGTGTTTCCTCAATAATATGGTTCAAAACATTATCATCTACCCACCGCCCGATATAACCACACACTTGACGATGAAATATAGACCATTCAACGTCGCTTTATTCTCTGGTTTCTCCTCAAAAATACAGGCAAATAAAAATCTTTCACATATAAAAGATCTTCCATCTTCCCTTTCCAGATATGATAATTCGAACCATTCAGTGTAACCATTATACTCATATTCGTTTCCATTGTTTAACACAAGGCAGAAAAACCAAGCAATAACCTGTTGCTCTGATACCACTCTGATGGGAGAACGGTAATAATTCGAACAATATCGAATTAACGCAGCGGAATAAAATAATCTCCCCTCTTGTGTAAACCTAATAGGAATCGATATAGTAGAGTAAAATAAATACCAAGCACGCGAACACAAGACAATTTTTTACGTGGAAAACCTCCTCGATGTGAGGAGATAAAAAACCACGGGACCGGAGTCCACTCAAAAATCTTCACTATCAATAAAATTGTTCTTCTCTAGCAAATACTAGAGGTACATAGCAGCAAACATCTCAAGAACATAATTCTTGGCAATACACATGAACTTCACAAGAGATCAAGGATAAATCGACCAAAAACGCATGTTTTGATCAATCCACAAAAACCTGATGTAGGGAGCTTCAAACGAAAATCAAACCGTCCAGATTCGAGAAAATTGCGCCACGAACATGCTGACAAAATTTCAGCTCAATCGGACCACGAATCGACCTCTAACGCCAGCTTGATGTAAATCGATATTGCCCCAACCCTAGATTTTCTGCTTTCTTTTTTCTCTTGTTATTCGTTTCCTTTTCTCGCGCTACCTCTTTATATAGATAGTGAGAAACCCTATTTTCTCATATAAATTATCATATGGGCTCAAGCCCTTTTTGGGCTTGCAACTCATTGGGTCTCCTCCACATAGGAGTGAACCCAGCTAACATTCTCACTAGGAATGTGTCTGCATTGAGTATGATTAAATCGCGTTCAACATGCAACTGTTTGTTATTATCGATTACCCACATACCTTTTCAAGTTTACTTAAATGTTCAGATTTTAAAGTAAATGACAAAAAAATCAGTGCATCATAAATTTCCAATTATTCTCATATGAAGATCGTCCAACCTTAACATGACCTCGACGACCTCGGATAGCGGTTTTTGTTACCCAATGTCCAGTTGAGGTCATTTGACCTCCGAGTGTGGGTGGGTGAGAGGGAGGGAGGGAGAAAGAGGGATATGATGATGACAACCATTGATAGTGCCAATGGCGAAGCGATAATCAGATTAATGGTCAAGTTAAATTTGCACAAAAGAACCGACAAGGGCCAAAATGCAAAGGCAACAAAATTAGAGAGGACTAATGATGGAATTGTTTGCATTTAGTGACGATAGGAACAAAAGATGTGCTTCCCTACGCCCCTAATCCACAATTCCACATCCAAATAAACATGCATTGACCAAAATCTAGATGGTAAAATTCTTAGCCCAAGCTTTTGAAAAAATCAATGAGAAATTTCACTCTAACTGTTCATTATAAGTTGCGTTTCTATTTTTTGTTTCCCTTCTGACATGTGCTCGGACACTAATCGCATGCCAAGGAATTCAAGGTCAAAGGCCGTGTGGAAGACATCGAGAACTTGATCTCCAAGCAAGTTAATGTCCTCCATCCTAAGCAAGCACATGTGTTGCAAAGAAAGCTACATGGAAATCTTTTTCCCTTTGTGTTGATTTAGATTTTATTGTGTTCGAAAACCTGAAAGTTATGTTAAGCCTAACATTAGTAAAATAAATGATAAACTCCTTGTCATCAAATCGCAATGGTGCTTTCCTGGTTAAGGTACTATCAAATGTACGGGGTGCGTAAATGGACCAACTGACTTAGATAACTTTGTCACATCGTTTAATTAGTTAATTATACGAGTCTTGTCATCTTTAGCATTACTCGTTGCAAGAAACCGCCAAATTGTGACCATTCCAAGTGATGGATGGGCGGAGTATTATGTCAGCAATTGCTCTTTTTTTTTTTCCTTCATAATATGAATGCCTTGATAATTTTAGCTAAGCATTGTTGAATATAAAATTCAGAAAAAAAAACCACAAAAATTCCAAATTATATATGTTGCAACACAATTACATTGAATTTTTTTTTGTGACATCAAAACCCTGAACCACAGCCACTGTGACGCATCTATTCCAATTTTTTTTTTTTTGAAGATATAAAAAACATAAACTTATATCTATATGACAAATTTACCTTTTATCAATATTCCGTTAGATGATTTTTTAGTCAAAATGTCTTTTTTATTTCACTTAAACCACGCGGTTGCTATGCCAACGTTGTTTGCTTTCACGAGTCTATGTAGGTAGATTTTTAGTGGTTCTTATCATAGAATTTTGATGGTGGCTATATGTGTCACGAAGGTAGAAATTTGAAACTTTTGGTGCCACGGAAAAATGTTTAGAACAAATGTATCATAGATGGTATAGTTTAGGGTCTTAGGCGACTTTTGCCTTAAATTTTATATTTATAATATATTGGATAAGGAGTAAACTTCAGTACCTTCACGCATCACGTTGAAGGAATTTTTTTTTTTTTAATGAACATCTTATGATATTAAAGGTAACTCAACAACTAATTTATTATTATTATTTATTTATGAAAGTTGAGAAACACAACTAACGTGGCTACTTCCTCCAAATGATATCATGGGATCCGATGCCTATTACAAAATTTTGGGTTTAAGATTACGGAGAGATTGTCGCAACACCACTTGTAACATATTGAGTAGATGTTGGTAAGCCCTTTTCCGAAACTCCCATGAAGTGCGAGTTGTCACACATCCATTGATATAAAAGGATGATGCACACATTACTAATAAGCATGTTTGAACTCGCAATCTCGTGTTTGTCGAACATTAGTTCATGCCGTTAATCCATCACCACCTATAGTTAGGAATCTTATCAAGTTATCATATATATATATATTTGTAGAACTGAGAAAAGGCTAATTGTCCTTTGCTTTTAGTGCAATGTATGAATTTGTTAGAATTTATCTGTTGCAAATTATTAAAAAATATTAGAAGTGATTTTTTTTTTAACTTTTTCATTAAAATTCAAAATATCATCTTAATTTAAAGAAAAAAAACTTACGAAAAAATTATATGCGGATTTGCACATCTACGTAAGAACATTCTAAAGGTTTTAGTATTTTAGATTATATAAAGTCAAAAAGGATACATCATACGATTTGGAAAAAGCTAAAATTTAACGGAAAAAGCTAAAATTATTCCATTAGAATGTTGGGCAATTCTAAATATCTCTAAAGGAATTTTTTAGGTCTTTTCTGGGGAAATTTATTGACCATTGGGTTGATACGTTTTTTATGTGATTTTTCTCTACTTATTAGTCTGAGTTTTTGTAACCGTTGGTAGTTAAGTCAGTTTCTACCTTGGTTATTTAGCATGTGCGTCCACTTTTTCTCCAAGTGTCACGTGTCATTCTCAATCCAACTTGCACCCACAAGGAGGTGTTGAAATATCTTGCATTGCTTGACTATGATTTTTATATGTTTGTTACGTACTTGTGGTCTTTCTTTATTTATTGGTTTTGTCAAATTTCATGTGTTGTTCCTAATCTGGTTTGCATGTGAGAGTGTGTGTAAAAATATCTAATATCGTTTCGCTATGACATCAATTTGAGATTTTAACAAAATTCATTTTAGAATTGGCCAACCAATTGGGAAAAAAAAAATTGATCATGCGGCATCGCATTTTGGCAAGAAAAAAAGAGAAGAAGCCGAAAAGGCAGACGTAGGTAATGACGTTGTTGAAAGTGGTTTGACGACGGCTTTTAGAACTAATCTTTGATTTTGAGAGGAAAGCCTGTTTGACTAGCATTTGCATATTATCGCTTGGGAAAGTAAGGTAGGGTAGATTACTTGATGGACAAGCAGATTCACCAACATGACCCCAACTTCATAATTAAAATTTCCCTTTTATTCTCCCAAAAAGACGTCTATGTCTATGGCATAGAAGCAACGGGTTGAAGTAAGGAATGGACTGGAATATGCATCACAACACTTAGTATTTGTAAGAAAGAATGTGTAGGAAAAAATTACAAGGACTTCTTTTCTTATGCTAGGATAATTTATTGGAAAGTGAGGGTAGAGAGGGGCTGTCATATTCTCAAGACAACTTCAGATCATCTTTGATCAGTGTTATGATATCAAACACGATAAAAAGGAGCATGCCTCCTTTCTTTCATTCCCATAAGCAGTAGACTAGCCACCTGCTATTGCCATTACTACCTTCCTAATACATAAAATATGAAATCTATCTTGAAATATCGCTAAATTGAAATTAAAAACCTACCAACTCAACAGTTTGTAAGATATATCAATTGAATTAGAATATAGAGCGAGTCACAACTTTTTTTTTTTTTTTAAATATAAACAATGAAACAACAATTAAGTATGAATGGTTATAGAGCAAATCCATGCGAAAGTATGCCAAATTGCCGAACATCAAACTTCAAAAGTCTTATGCTACTATATCCATTAGTTCGACTCCCCGCACGACTCAAGTGAACATTCCCGATGCGAGGACTCGATTTCCTTACCTCCACATGTTCGGACAGTAGAAATTAGACCTGATCATTTGCTCGCCCGGCCCACATGAACTATAAAAAATGGGCCGCAAGAAATAGGTTCAAATGGAGCTTAAGCTCATAAAGCTAGGCCCACTTAATATGAACTGCACCCCCTCCCCTCTCCCTGCAACTAGAGTTTCCCTCATTGCCTATTGAGAGAAGAGAGGGATTCTTGTGCATGGCGCTCTCGTTCCTCTCTCATGTTTCGATTCAGGGAAAATTCTCTAAATCCCCCATCAATTTCAGCTGTGTTCATAGTAGTCGTGTGAAATTTCAAGTTCATACTCTGGAATCCTCCATTATTGCCCCCTCTTTTGCTGTCAATTTGAATATGATGGATTCGTTATTCGTTTTGTACCATAAAAGACCCATTTTTTTTATATTATAGTTACAATCTCTTTTTCCCATTGTTTCATTGGATATCTTGAATTTGTTGGATTGGTTCTGACTATAAGTTGATGCATGAAAATCCAGCTTGAGCAGGCCAAAATTCTTTTCATCTTTATATTTTGCACTTTTTTTTATAAATACACATGCGTCGTGCAAGATTCCATCACTGATAATCCTAGATTATGACTACATTAAGGAGACAAAACAAATGCATAAACTTAGAAAATGGAGTAGTGTGACATTGGCTGTTTGGTTCGGCATTCTAAATCTTTCATTTGGACTCTAAAGTCGCTTTGGCCAAATACAAATGCGTTTGGTTCGTATTTTTGCGCGACTTTGGCAAGATGCAATTGCATCTCCAAATGAGTCTAAAGGCCTTTAGCTCAATGGAGCTCTTGAGGTGCATTGGCAAGTTGCATCCTGGGAATGCAAGTAGCGCGGTTACTGTTCATCTTCTCCAACCTCTCCAAGCTGCTGATCGGAGGCCGACGACCACCGGCGAAGGGATGGCGCGCGCCGGTGACCGCCGCCTGAGGGTCGCCCGACCCCGGCGACCGTCGCCTGGGGTCGCCGGACCTCAGGCGACGCTTGGATCTCGCGACCCAGGCGTCGACCGCCTGGATCTCGCGACCCAGGCGTCGACCGCCTGGATCGCGCGACCCAGGCGACCGCCTGAGGTCGCGCGACCCCAGGCGACCGCCTGAGGTCGTGTGACCCTAGGCGATGGTCGCCGGGGTCGGGCGACCCCAGGCGACGGCTGCCTGAGGTCGAGCGACCCAGGCGATGGTCGCATGGGTTGCGCGCGGCCGTCGCCTGGTCGCCTGGGTCGTGCGACCCCAGGCGACGGCCGCCTGAGGTCGAGCGACCCAGGCGACGGCCGCCTGAGGTCGCGCGACCCAGGCGACGGTCGCCTGGGTCGCGCGCGGCCGTCGCCTGGTCGCCTGGTTCGCGCGACCCCGGCGACCGTCGCCTGAGGTCGCGCGACCCCAGGCGACGGTCGCCTGAGGTCGCGCGACCCAGGCGGCCAGATCCGGCCATCCGGCCGCCGGATCCGACGGTCCGGCCGCCGGATCCGGCGGTCCGGTGGCCGGATTTCAAAAAAGAAAAATAGAATTTTTTTGTTTTTTAATTTAATAAAAGTAATTTAACAAATGCAAATTTTACCAAACGGTATTTTAGTAAAGTTGTATTTGTACAAATTTTACCAAACGATATTTGCATTTTAAAACCTCCTTCACCTAAAGGTATTTGCGTTTTAGCAAATGCATTCCCCAAAGTTCGAACCAAACGCCCATTATTTCAATGCACGTTTTTGTCGACACAGCATGTTATCCTGATCTGTAAGTTTTCTAGTTTACCTTGTGCAAGATCACTTGAACACCATACTGTGGCTGGAGGGTGAGGACATTGCAAGGGGCATGCACATAAAATGGAGAGAGCTCGAATGAGAATTGCTGAAGTATCATGGCGAGCGCGATCTTTGCCTCTAACATTGCAAAGTTCTGGCCAACACATATACGAGGGCCCCATCCAAATGGGAAAAAGGAGACTTGGTTCTTGGTAGCCTTGGACACTCCCTCTGCAAACCTCTCTGGCTTGAACTCCTCGGCATCCTCGCCCCACAGTTCTTTATCACGGTGGATGAGGAGAGTCGGCATCGAGACCTGGACTCCCGTGGGTAATGTCAGCTTCCCCAGTTTTGTTTCCTTGTGAACCTCTCGTGCCAATGTGATTACAGGAGGGTATAGCCTCAGCACCTCATTCAAGATCATCGTGACCTGACCAGGACAAATCCGTAAAAGTTGTCATACGGTAGAGAAGTGTACGTAGGAGCATCTACATGATTATGATGCCCGAGAAAGATTACTACAATGAAATCAGGGGAAGGTCCTCTGCGTCTAACATCAATTTCCACAAAGAGAACGAATAATATTTTAATTTACATGCAGTAAAAAAAGGTCAGAGGCTCTTGTTTAACTCACAATCTTGAGGTGGCTTAACCCGCCAATGTCAGGTTTTCTGCTTCCAAAGGTTTGGAGGACCTCCTCCCTAGCTCGGGCTTGCCAATCTGGGTGCACGCTCAACAAGACCATGGTCCATACTAACAAAACAGAAGTGGTCTCTTGTCCAGCGACGTAGAAAAACTTGCACTCCTCAATCACATCGTGGAGGCTCATCCCGGCATTCTCCTTCATGTTTGACTCCAGCAAGAGCCCCAGCAGATCATCGCCAGCTGCTTCCCCTCCCCTTATTGCTTTCTCTTTTCTGCGGATGATGTCCATGAGCAGAGCCTGCACTTCTTTATCTATGTTCTTCATCCTCCTGTTAATCCCAGTTGGCAGAAACCTGCGAAATATTGAATCAAATAGTTGGATTTTCTTTTTTTATAATGTCATGATTGTAAGCCAGAATTAGATTCAATAATGATGATGAGAGATTTACCTCCAGCCAGGGATGTAGACTGATTGAAGGGCTTTCATCGTGAGCAGGGCTAGTTCCTCCTGAAGTTCAAAGATCCTTTTGCCTTCTGCATATGTACTACCAAATGCTGTCCGAGAGATCAAGTCACGGGACAAATTTTTAAGGTCAACCCAGGCGTCGACCTCACATGATCTCTCCTCTGATACCAAATATTCCCATCTATCAACCAATTCAGTGCAACTTGAATATAAAGCGGGCAACGTAAGCTGCAAGGACAACAGACCAATGCAAAGAAAGAATCAAAAGAAAAATCCTGAGGCATCAATGTGTGTTTCGATTAATTTGACCGGAGTATAGTTTCATGGACCTTCAACTTCTCCACGTGGAATGCTGGATTGATAATCTTCCTATGCTGAACCCATTTCTTGCCCTCGTGGAAAGCGAGTCCACCGAAGAGCAATTTCAACAGGGGACCGCGGGGTGGCTTGCGATAGTCGTACATCTTGGAGAAGATCTCCTTTAGTAGCTCGGGGTTCGTTATGTTCACTGTTGGTGTTGGGCCTATCCACATGAACGGGTTTTTGCCTGCAATGCACTCAGCCAAATAAGATCCGCATTGCCAAAACAACTACTTGAATAATATTCTCAGCTATTCTTTAGGAGTGCATGTGATTGCCCGATTCAATTAATATCGGGAGGGGAAAAGATGGTTAAATGGCTGAGCAAAAATCCAACCGAGAAATGACTATTGTCACGTACGACTTTTATTTATTGTTCGCTTTTGGATGGTGAGGTGTCCCTATTGTGTGCGTGTCAAAATAATCAGATGACTGGAGATATATTGTCATTTGCGTTGCCAAAATGCACGAATTTTCCAATAAGAAAGACAGTTATGTCAATTGTTTCAAAACTCGTTAAGGACGATGGCGTCGACCAAAGGACGAAAACAAGCTGAGTGTTAACGAATAAGAAAATATTAAGTGCCGCATGCAGAGATATTATGAAGATGTGCATACCATAGGTTTGGAAGGATTGATGCACGAGAGGCAAGAGACGAGGCTTGATGTCGTCGGAGAGGCCGAAGGGCTTGGACTTGGCTTCTCTCATCAACCGCGATATCTCCTTGAGGTCTCCGAACAGGAAGGTGTGGGGTCTGCCGGAGAGGCCTTGCTGTCTCAGGAGCCCCTCGAGCCTCTTCGGCCTCAGCCACACCCAATTCACCACCATCCATGCCAATGTCGTCAGGACGGCCAGGACCGTCGCCAGCGCAATTGACTGGATCGATATCTCCATCCTTTCTCCTTTCTGGGTGTATCTAATCGTCTGTATGTGCGTGTGAGAAAGAGGGAGACTTCAATGCGTTGATGGTCTGATAATGAGAGCGGAATGCCCTTTTTTTATATACCATATCCCATGCATTGCCATGCGTATGCTGGCCAAGAAGCTTCTTGACAGACCATGACCCAAGATGGGGAAAAAAAAGAACAAGAGGTTTGCCAAGAAGCTCCTTCTCCATGACCCAGAATGGTAAAGAATCAAAAGAAAAATACGAGATATCCAAAGTTAAAAGAAGCCTCTTTACCATTACAAATGTGGAAGAAAAAGATAACTATACTCAGAATAGAAGATGAGCTTCTGTACCATGACAAATGTGCCCTCAAAACGGGAGCACATAAGTTTATGTGTCATCCATACAAGAAAGTTAAAAGAAGAAAAAAGATCATGCAGCATCATAATGAATGACACAACAGCGAAAGAAGGCAAGCTTAATTAGTACATATCTTTTCTAAGCAGATTGAGTGGCCACTATACATACACACACATACATAAAGCAATACCATGAACTCATAATCTAACAATTTAACATACATAGTAAATCATGTACGAATCGGTTCTTTTCGACAAGCTTTATACAATTCAAAAAACCCATTTAAACCATCATCACAACTCAAGCATCAATTGTCAAATCTATTAATCTTTATATAAAACCACACGTTAATGGTCCATCCATTGATCAATCTAGTGCTCAATATCCTACCACAATCGTGACACAACGCCTTGTGATAATATGATCAAGATTTCCCCCTTGATGAGGTCTCAAACTACAAAGTTGGTGGCTTGAATCATAAGGATATCCTAAACTAGTATGAGACTCCCAAGAACCCCTCACCGGGTCCATAGTTATATTGAGCGTAAATAATCATCATCCAATACCAAAAATCCAATTCATAAATCAATTTCATAAACCAAGCAAATACCGTTTTGCAACATAGCCATCCACCATTTCTCAATTATTTCTCAAATCATTCATAAATCTTTCTATAAACTAGTCACAAAGCAATTACATATACGTAAATTGTCATAACACAAATCATTATATGTTTCTCAATCCTACTTTATGCAACAAAAATGCTCTTTTTAGTTCAATGTATATTCATGCTTCAAAGTTTGAGTTTTACAAAATCAAGGAAAATATAGTACCACTCACTTTGTTGCCTACAACCTAATAATAAATAGTAGTCGTATTGTCAAACTCACGGTCCTATCAAATAAGTGAGGAATAACGTTAAAATCAATTAAAACTCTATCTTAACTATGAAATGACTAAATTATGTCTAAACACTAACAAAACGACTTCTATGCATTAACAAATTGCTCACCCAAAGTGACTACTCAAACTTAAACGCAATGCAAAACTCACTTGTGAAACTATAAAATCTCGATTGGACAAAACCATTGCTCTAAAATGATGCCCATCAGACCCACGAATCCACAACACCATAATTCACCATTCTCAAAAAATTCTAAGGTTTGACAACTCAAAAATCGAATTTCACGGCGCAATTTTCACAAAACTTTGAATATACAACATAATTTTGAAAACTATCGCGATTGAAAAAATGAAGGGTGCAAGTACTTACCAGGCGTTGAGAATTAGAGTAACTCCAGCTTGGTGAGACTCCGATAGCGTGGACATGCAAACCCTCTTCCTTTCTTCCTTCTTCTTCTTCTTTCTGTCTTCTTTTCTTTTCCTTTCTTGCGTGTGCTTCCTCGGCCTCTTTAAGAACTGAGCATCCTCTCTTTCCCCTTTTCTTCTTTGACTTTTCAACTCTCTTTTTATCTTTTTCTTGTGGGTCCACTTCTTAAAAAGTCAATTGGTTAAGAGATACTATATAAACCATAGGCCAAACTTGTAAAAGCCCTTGCGAGCTCCATCATCTCAATCTAGACCCAAGAGGTTGCTATACCTCTCTACTTGGCTATAGGCACTTCCAATCCCCCCTCATGGTTCCCTTGTTGCCAGGTGAATATTTATTTTCCCCACCCAATAGGAAATATTCTCGTATTTTACGTCCCCGAGTTCAAACGAAATAGCTTTATGACATGCTTAGGCCCAACCCTTTTTTTCTTTGACTTTTGAGCTTTCTTTTTTTTTTTTTTCCTTCTTTCTTGTGGGCCCCACTACTTGAAAAGTCAAAATATTAAATTATATGCTAATGACACTTAGGGCCTATTTGTTTTTACCTCCAAATAGTGTCTGATTCTGTTTTTTTTGTTCATCGGAACGAAAAAAGAATATATGTATATATATATCTTTTTTTTTCTATTCTCTTATTCTCTTCCATTTTCTTCTTCTTCTTCTTCTTCTTCTTCTTCTTCTTCCCTTTGGCTGGTTGCTGACCTTGGCTATGGCCGGCGATCGATCATACAAGGGCCGGCCTCGCCGGGCCATCTCCAAGCGACACCGACTTGCAAGTGGCTTGGTGATGTGAACATTGAGCCATATCGAGAGGAGGTGCTACGGACCTGTTGTCTATTCTGACTAGTTCAATCACTTGAGCGTCGATCAAGCAATTCAAGTAAGTTGTTGGCATCATAGTTCGTGATCTTTGGCATGGAGATGACCTTGGATTGAATCTTGAAGAATCTTGGAAATCTTGGTGTGATCTTTGGCGTGAAAATGACCTTGGATCGAATCTTAAAGAATCTTAGAAATCCTAGCATGATTTGATTATCTTGTTATTAAATATTTGACCAAGTCAATAAAATTATTTTCTTGTTTAAGCATATTCTAGAATAGAAAGTATTAGATCTCCTAAATCATAAGCAAATTAAATTAGGGTTTGTGTGGTGGCTAGAAGGCCTATATTAAAGGTTGGCTGAATTTTTTTGGAGGGGGACATATTTTATTTTGGAGGGAATAAAAAAATTGAGAAGTTCTCTTCTACTGTTCTTTTGAAAACTGGACCTTATTAAAGTTCCCTTCTGGAGGTTGATTCGACTTATCGAACGAGAAAATGAATTCTTTTGCTTGTGATGTCTATAACGTTGCTTGGATGACACGGGTTTATCAATAGGTCACGTTTATACTAAGGTTGCTAATCACAGGTTCAATTGAATGTCGAGATTCGCAAATCGCACCATCCAATTTTTTGTAAAATGATCTTTCCACAACGATTCACATCACCTGGCGAGGCTCAGCCTCGCCAGGCCAAGGCAAGGCCAACCTTGCGTTGCTTGGGTGAGGTCGAGCGAGCGGTCAAGCGAGCAAGGTCGAGCCTTGCCGGTGGCTAGGCAACACTCGCTTGGTCATTGGCGAGCTCATCGGACCTCGCCTAGTTGGTCGCCAACCATGCTACAAAGAAGAAAGAGGAAGAAGAGAAAAAGAAAAAGAAAAAGAAAAAGAAAAAAAGAGAAAAAAATGAAAAATATAATACAAATATTAAAAAATTAAAAGAAATAAAAAAATTTTAGAATCTTATCAAACACATTTTTATTCATGAATAAAATTTTTAGACAGTTATCAAACATATCTTTTTGCTCAAAAATTGTTCTTGGGATAGAATTAGAAAAAAATATTTCTGATAAAAAATTATTTACTGTAGCAGAATGGTTATCAAATGAACTCTTATTTGTCTGGAAATGATGCAGACCTGCCAATGCACTAGGACCGTAACTTCATTGTTAAATTTCACTGGGGAAACACGCAACATAAATATTTGAAAGTGCAAATATCCCTTTCTCAACTTTCAAGAAAACGTCCACGTCCGTGTCAACGTCTCCGTCTCCCAGAATTGATGGCGTGGAAAGGGAGGAGAATGGAAGAAAAGGAATAATGAAATGGAATTTGCATTACATTTTTGTATGTTTACGAAAAAGTGAGTTGGAAGGAATATGACCATTTATTTTTTCGTGCTATGGAAGATTTTGGAATGAAAAATAAGTGTTTTAAAATGTTTAAAATGTTTATAAAACGTGTAATGAGTGAGGAAAGAAACAAAAGTACCTTGAAAATAATTTTGTAAAGTAATCTTTTTTTTAAATTTTTTACCAAGGTATGGATTGGATGGGCCATTCCATAACGGGAACCATGGAGTGACCATTCCCCTAGTATGATAGAGGGGCAAGCATTCCACTTCTTTTGCAAGAAAAAAGCAAAGCGATGAAATGAAATCACATCCAAAATAATGATTTCATTTTAGATCAATTCCTTCCTGACAAATAAGATTAGTGAGGGGTTCGTGGCCCTCACCTAGGGGCCAACAGAGGTTGCCGGCGGCTTTGCTAGTACATCGAAAAAAAAAAGAAAGAAAAGAAAAAAAAGAATCTAAAAATTTTAAAAAAAAAAAGTTGTTTCATGACAATGCCAGCAATGTCACATATGAGAACTAGATTTGATTGGATTGCCACATTGGCAATTTTCGAACAAAATTATCTGAAAGGATTATATTTGTAATTCATTAAAAATTTTAGTACCAAATTGGTACAGTTGAAATGTTTAAAATTGGATTGATAAATTGTCAAAATATTTAAAATTAAATTGACAAATTTGAAAAGTTTCGAACTGAATTTGGTGCAATCAATAGGTTTAAGATTTTTTGAACAATTTTATCTAAGCCATCGGATTTGTAGCAAAGATGGTCACCTTTTCCACTTTATAAATATAATGTTGTGCCATGCCTTTCATACTCACAATGCATGCAATTATTATTTGTAAATATGAATTTACAAATTCATAAAAGAGATAGCAGCATTTACCTGAAAATGCCTATGGCCAAATAACAAACGTTATTCGAATAATTAAACTTGCAATTTTATCAAATAAGCAAGAAACAATGTTAAAAATCAAGTATAACACTATCATTCACAACGTGGAGGTCAAGCGCGAAACTTGGTTATGCCATAATTGTCTCCACTGAACCTGTTTCAAACAAACTTACAATCCATATAAAGCTCTTTTGACATACTACAAGGCCTCCTAATTTAGCCAATTCAAAATCTAGAAGAAAATTGACAAAATACGACCCTTAAATCTCTGGACACCCACTATTTATCATGTGTGAGTGACTTCAAAATTTTGTTTTTGGTAAACCGTTAGCTCAAATCAAATTCCATGAAGTCTTATGGCTTCACAAGCCCCTAAACTATTATTTTCATGATATTCTACAATTCAACAATTCAAAAATCAGATTTTGCGGCTTGAATCTCTCATAATTCTTAATTTAAACCCTAACCTTGAAAACTAATCTATTTGGAAAAATGAAGGGCGTGAGCATTTACGAAGTATTGCGAGTGAAGTCGAATCGGCTTGGTAAGGTATTCATAACGAGCAAAACCCCTCTTCTTTTCTCTTTTTTTCTTTTCTTATTTTCCTCTCCTCCTCTTCCCCCTCCTGGCGAGCTCTCTATCTAATATAAATTGAGCTCACTTTTCCCCTCTTTGACTTCTCAACATTTGAGTTTTTTTTTTTTTTCTCTTTCTTTTTCCTTTTCCTTTATTGACTTCGTCAAATCCCACCCATATTTTACATATCCTTTCATTATTTCAACGCACGTTTTTGTCTATACCACGTCACCTTGAGCTGTAACTTTCAGTTTGCCTCGTGCAAGATGACCTGAACACCGTAGCATGACTGGAGGGTGATGGTGATAGTGAAAGGAGCATGCTTATAAGATGGAGAGCTCGAATGCAAATTGCTAAATTGGGGAAAAAGGAGACTTTGTTCTTGGTGGCCTTGGACACGCCTTCGGCAAGCGGAGGCCTCGATAAATCTAGCAAAGCATCATTCACTTGATAGTCTCATACTTTGCGAATTGAAGCGGCTCTCTATGTCACCTCATACGTCATTCACCTGAGATGAACGTGCACATTAGATACGCCCATTCTGCATAAGAAGACATGAATATTTGTTTGACCAAATATAAAGTTTATCATATTTTGATTAAAATGAGTAAATTTAATAATTTCACGCATCAACTCATCATCTTATAATATTAAACGTAACTTGACAACTATCTTAACATTCAATATTGAACTTTTCTATTTTTTCTTTTTTGTTAAAAGAGTTGAAAAGAACAAGTAACATGACTACTTCCTTAAATAATTATCATGGGATCCCACAACCATTACAAAATTCGGGTTTATGATTACAAAGAGATCGATGCTCAACACCACTTGCGACATATTGAATTAACGTAAGCAAGTCCTTTCAATGTAATTCCAATGAGGCACAAGTGATCTCGAATCTATTCATATAAAGCATGACAATTAAATAAATAATAATAATGATTCAACTCGTAATCTAGTGTTTGTGGAACATAAGTGAGGAAAGTATTTAAAAAGTTCGAAATCTATTATACTAATACCAATTTAGATTTAAATCTTTCTATTATACAAAATATGAGATCTTCCTAAAACATCATGGCATTGGAACTGAAACCTACTAATTCATCAGTTTGTATGAAATATTAATTGAATTGGAGAGAGTTTGTATATAATATACACATAGACACACATGAGAGAACCGAGCTAGATTTCCGAATAATGGGCCGTGAGCCATAACTTCAAACTCATCAAAGTAGGCCCACTAACATCAACGGCTCTCTCCTTCCCCCCGTCTCCTACAAAAACTAGAGAGCCTGCAACGAGGGTTTCTCTCAATGCCTCTAGGAGAACGGAGCGGTTCTTGAACATGGCGCTCTCGTTCCGTTGCCGGCATATACTGAAAGCCCAAAATCCTTTCGTTCGTGATTCCGCGAGCAGATCCTTTCCTCTTCTCTCGCGATCGATTCGAAAGGCCTTTCACATCTCCATTCTCTGTTATCCATGTCGCAGTTCCCTCAATTCTTGTTTATAGTTTTCTTTTTTAAAATTTCTTCTGCCGTTCCAATGGGCTCTCTCTTAATCAATCGCGCGAGAGGGCTCTATTTCACCCGGCCTAGATTAAGGTTTCAAGGTTTTATTTTCCTTGGGGGCAGCCTCAGGGTTTTACATGTTCCTCGCTCATGTTTCAATTCAGGGAAACTGCCCTAAATTCCCCCAACAATTTCAGCTTTGCTTCATCGTAATCGCTTAAAGATTTAGGCTCATCCTCTGGAATCCCCTCCATTGTCGCCCCACTTTTCTGTCAATTTGAATTTGATGAAGTTGTTGTTCGTTTTGTACCATTAAAGAACCCCTTTTTGATTATTTCAACTTCTTCGTCCTGGTTTTTTTGATTGGATGTCTTGAATTTCTTGGATAGGTTTTGATTAGAATTGGATGCATAAAAGATTCGGTATTGATTAGAAGTTTTTGGCCAAAATGTTTTTCATCTCTATATTTTGCACTTATTCTATTGATACAAGTTTTTGTCTGCTTCCCAAGTTGCCCTGATCTGTGCAAGATGACCTGAGCACCAAGGAGCATGCTTATAAGATGGAAAGAGTTCAAATGTGAATCGCTGAAGTAACATGGCATCTTCGTTCTGGCCGATGTGCAGAGTTGCTTATAGGTGGCGAACCTCCCTGGCTTGAACTTTCGCTAGGGAGAATCGGTACTAAGGGTGCGTTTGAAACAAAAAAAAAAAAAAAAACCTTTGAACTTCTTCGTTTTCCAAAATGGTTTTTTGATTGAAAGTGTCTTTGGAAAAAATAGTGTTTGGATACAAAGGACTTGATGATTAATAAAAAAAAAAAAAAACTATCAAAAATAAAAGAGATGCATAAAAGATTCGGTATTGATTAGAAATTTTTGGCCAAAATGTTTTTCATCTCTATATTTTGCACTTATTCTATTGATACAAGTTTTTGTCCGCTTCCCATGTCGCCCGATCCGTGCAAGATGACCTGAACACCAAGGAGCATGCTTATAAGATGGAAAGAGTTCGAATGTGAATCGCTGAAGTAACATGGCATCTTCGCAACTGGCCGATGTGCAGAGTTCCCAATGCACCTTGCCAAGGTGGTTCCCAAACACCTCTATTTTGGCCTAAACTTTAGCCCTCCAAAGCCCCTTCCAAAGCAGTTTCCAAACGCACCCTAAGTGCTTGACTCCTGGATAAGCTCGTTTGTTTCCTTGCTTGTGATCACCTAATCATTTTGATTATGATGCCTAGAAAACACTTTCTTCAATAAAATCAGCAAGCACCTTCGAGTGTTCAAAGAAAACGCTTCTGTCAATTCATTGTCTTGTTCATCTGAATAAAATTATTTAACCAAAAGTATCGTCCACAAAATATCGCAAACGCCCATCTGGTAATAATAGAATGAACGTATTGTTTCATGTGGAAAAAATTCTCCTGAAGAACTCTCATGTTAGACCTATCATCACTCATCAGACCCACCCTCAACACAAGAGGAAGTAGTCTCTCGTCCGGCCACGTAGAGAAGCTTGCACTCTTGAATCACGTCGCAAAGGCTCATCCCGACACTCTCTTTCATGTTTGATTCCAGCAACAGCCCCAGCAGATCATCGCTAGCCACTTCCCCTCCCCTCATTGCGTTCTCCCTCCCTCTTGTAGATGATGCCCATGAGCAGAGCCTGCACCTCCCTATCTATGTTCTTCATCCTCCTGTTCATATTAGTTGGCACAAACCTGTGAAGTTTGAATCAAATAGTTGGATTTTTTAAGAATGGCAGGCTTGTAAGCGAGAAGTTCTTTTAGATTCAACTAGCTTATGGATTTTCCTCCAGCGGGGATGTAGACCGATTCAATGGCTTTGATCACGAGCAAGAGGGGTTCCTTCTGAAGTTCGCAAATCCTTTTGCCTTCTTTGAAACTACTGCCAGATGCTGTGCGGCTGTCAGGATCCTCACACAATCTCTCTGCTGATGCCAATTTCTCCCGTCCATCTACCATTAAAGCGGGCAACATAAGCTGCAAGAACAACAGATCAATGCAAAGATGGAATTAAAAGTAAAATCCTGGGGCATCAATATGTGTGGTTCAATTCGTCTGAGCAGAGCTTCAGGTACCTTCAACTTATCCATGGGAAATGCTGGATTATGAATCTTCCTATGCTGAGCCCATTTCTTACCCCCGCAGAAAGCGAGTTCATCAAGGAGCAACTTCGCCAGAAATGGAAGGTTGGCATAGGATAGTCATATATTTTCGGGAAGATCTCCTTTAGTTGTTCGGTGTTCGTCATGTTCATTCTCCGTATTGGGCCTTTCCACATGAACGAGTCTTTGCCTACAATGCATCCAGCAAGCTGCATTGCCAAAAGAACTATTTGAATTATATTCTCTACTGTTCTTTAGGAATGCATGTAATAATGATCAACAAGAACTATTTGAATTATAACCATCCTTTTTCCACGCGAGCTTGAATTGATGTCGCGTGGGGAAAGGATGGCTATAATCATGATCAACAAGTCTTTTCCACAGCAAAAATCTTTTTATAGCAACAGGGTGATGAATGTTAACAAAATTCTTATTATCACAAATAGCCTAGTTCGTCAAATAATATATATATATATATATATATATATATATTTTTTTTTTTGTTTTGCCATCATCGTAAATGAATTGTCAAAATAAAACATTCTGCACTTTTGAGTAGTCTAGACTCCAAACGATGGGCCTGTTTCGCTTACAATTTCGAAATAAAAAATCTACTGATTGACACTTGCGTTTGACTTCAAAAACCAAAAATAGATATTTCCTATGATTGCGAAGGATCTCAAATGTTGTTTCCGAGGTCCCATCAGCTCTCATCTTCTTAGACAAAACATAATTTAAATGATAGTTGTTGCTTTTACGAGGGCAGTGATCACCACCATTCCAATGATTTGGTAAGCGTTGTCAGTGATCGATGGATTCACGCCCACGCCATTGAATTGCCAGGGGGTGCAAAAGGGTCAGAGACCAGAGCTTTCGAGAGACTTTTTCTTGGATTGGTTTTCATTTGAAATTGATGCATGAAAAATCCAGCTTGAGAAGGCCAAAATGCTTTTCATCTCTATATTTTGCACTTATTCTTTTGATACATCAAATCATATTTGGTGCATCATTTTATTGTTCAATGCACGTTCTCGTCTAGAGTACATGTCAACCGGATCTGTGATTTTTAGTTTGCCTTGTGCAAGATGACCTGAGCGCCATACAGTAGTTGGAGGTTAAAAATAGTGAAAGGAGCAAGTACATAAGATGGAGAGCTCAAATGTGAATCGCTGAAGTATCATGGCGAGCACAATCTTCACTTCTATCAATGCGAAGTTCTGGCCAATGCATATGGGAGGGCCCCATCCGAACGGGACACTCCCTCGGCGAAACTCTCTGGTTTAAAGTCCTCGGCAGACTCCCCCGACAGTTCTTTATCATGGTGGACGAGGAGAGGTGGCGCTGACAGCTGGACTCCTGGGTATGGTCAGCTTCTCGAGTTTTGTTTCCTTGTGAACCTTGCGTTCCAGCTTGATAACCGATGGATATAACCTCAGGATTTCATTCAAGATCATTGTGACCTTGTCGCAACAAATCCATAGAAGTTGTCATATGTAGGGGTGTGCATGGTCCGGGCGGGCGGTTCCCGACCTAGAACCGGGAACCGCCCGCTAAGGACCGGTTCCAAAAATCGGAACCGGGATCCACCCGTTTGTGCATGGATCCACCCGGGAACCGGACCGCCGGTCCGGTCCGGTTCCCGGTGGATCCATAGAACCGATTTTGATGCCAAAATTCTGGTTTCGCGAGGAGAAACCCACCGAGAACCCAATTCAATTGTCGTGAGAGAAGAGAGACAAGGTGACGGGGATGGACAAAAGAAGGCAGCGAAGGCGAGCGAAGATAAGTTTCTCTCCGACCAGAGGAATGACTAGAGGAAGCACCACCACCTGCATCAGATGTAAGTAAGCATACCGAGTCCAGTTACTTCCGAGTCAAAAGGCAGTCAAAATTGCTGCGAATAGAATTCCAGCTAACTTAGCAACAAACAGATAAATAAACAAAATGCAAGAAGAACGAACCTGAGAAACTATTGAACCTATTCCCACCATCATAAGGATTTCTGAGAATTGGTTCTTGTTGTAGCCAAAAGCTGCCTTGAGATAGTACTTTGTGTCAATAAAACAGCAAAGCATTTAGACTTAAGGAAATCTTAGCTCCCGAATTTCCCTATAATCTAGTCCTCTTCTTCATGCATTGCTTTCACTACCAGGCACCATTATACCCTAATGTTCAAATGGGTGTAGCCCCATGTCGAAGCACGAATTTATCAATTCCAATAACAACAAAGACCTCATTTATAAGGATGATGAAAACCAAATCATAAAGTAAGATGAAATTTCGTTGGAGAAAGACCCACATAAATCTTACCAGCAAGACACCGGTGATCCCCGACATTCCCAACTCATAGAAGAAAGAAACGAGAGAAATGCCTCTAAGTGCGGACTGCAGAGAAAATGAGAACCTTTAGGCACGGACGCAACATAACCATGATTTCCACGGATACGAGGTGTGGATAGATTGAAAATTACTCGGTCAAGAACAGAACTATTCGGGACAATAAAGGCATTCGTAATAAATATGTGGCTGATCGGCGTGATGTACCCTTGCTACTATTGTTGCTGCATTTCTCATTGACATGTACCTCTTATGCAAAACCTTGGCTATTTTACCCGAGTTGATGAATCTGGGTCCCGCTTTGGAGTAGATTTTTCTTGTCTCACGCAGAAACAGGTTGTATGTAAACCGGGCAAAATATCGCAGCGCTATGGAAACCTGAAAGAAGAAAGGCACCAGCATAATAAGGGCGAGCAAAGTATAAAGTGCATAATCTCTAGAGATTAGAAGGACGGATACACTGAAAATGAGAAGTGAATTAAGTCGTAGCGAAGTGAATTATTCCTGGTCCCGCTTTGAAACAGAAGTATGGATTTGCTTTGGTCGACTCGATTAAAAGCATTCTCAACTTTAAGCAGAACCTATGTGAAATCAAACCTCCATCATCATCCAATTAACACATCATCATCTGCTTCTCTCATTTTTCTTCAAATGGAGGTTATTTAAGTGCACTGCAGATAACGAGAAGAAAGAGAGAACGAACCTTGAAATGACGGCGAGAATGAAAGTGAAAGCCGGGATGAGGTTCATCATGGCCGTGCCCGACACGGGGAGTTGTAATCGATCCCGGCATACCCGCATATCTGCGATGCGGATCTGCATCAACCAAATCACTAAAAAAAATTCACCACGTTTTCCCGTACCAAACTCTCAGCAGTAGATCAAGACGTTTCGCTTCGAAAGAATTCCAAGAAAAGCAAAATCCACCAAGTCCACAAATTAATGCGAAACGAGGACACTTCACTCACTCACCCGACCGGAGCGAGCAAGAAGATCTTGCGAAGCACGGAGAAAGTGAGAGGAGGGCACGACCCTGACCTGCCAAACAGAGCAAACAAACAAGTCAAGAACTAAAAACCCTTCTCCCCCCTTTCGCCTGCCATCAATGGACCTAGCGAGTGCTAGGCATAAGCAGAGCACGAACCTGCGAGAGATGATGAAGGGGCAAGGAAGGAGGACGAGGGAGGAGAGAGCATTACAGTAGAAGGCCAAGGTGTACTTGTTGAGCCCGTCGGACATGGTCATTTTCGCCACCACCATGCTGCTCGCTGAACCCGGAACCACCATTATCATCCCCACGAACAGCGGCGAACCCCGGCCCTCCCCTCCATCTTCATCTCTCTCTAGCTCTCTAGCTCTTGACTTTAAAACGACGGAAGACAAAGATCTCTCCCTCCAACGGAAGATAGTGGCGGAGGAGGAGCAAAGGCGGCATGGATACTCGGGGATGAATCGAAGACGAAGAGAAGAAACAGAGAGAATCGAAGGCTGAGGAAGAAACAGAGAGAGAAGAGACGCGAATTAGGGTTCGCGAATTAGGGCTCCGCGAGTCGCGACTTTTGTTTTGTTTAGTATTTTTTTTTTTTAATTATAAATAGGTACCGGTCCGGTCCGGGTGGGCGGGCGGGCGGATCCGCCCACGGAACCGGGAACCGGACCGGTTCCCACCGGTTCTCAACAATTGGACCCGAACCGGACCGGTTCCCTCAAGAACCGCCGGTTCCCGGCGGTTCCGGTCCGGTTCCGGGCGGTCCGGACGGTTCCCGGGTATTTTGCACACCCCTAGTCATATGGTAGAGATGTGCACGTAGGACCATCTATGTATGATTAAGATGCCCGAGAAAGACTACAAGGAAATCAATATCCACAAGGAGAACGGAAACAATTGTGATTTTCATCCAGTAGTTAAAAAGGTTTGAGGCTCTTGCCAGAAGAATCGGGTTCTTGTCTTGAGGAGAAATCCATGTTCAAGCCAAGGGCGCCAAGAAAATGCTCCTGTCAATTCATTGTCATGTTCATCTTCATCGGCTAATATTATTTAACCAAAAGTTTTGTCTATAAAGGATCACAAATGCGCATCTAGTAAGAATAGAATGATTATCATGTGTCATGCAGTGAAAAATGCTTGTGATGAACTCTTCACATTGAACCTGTTATGAGTCCTACTCTCAACAGAAAAGGAAAAGAGTATTGAACTTACAATCTGGAGGTGGTTTAACCCGCCAAAGTCAGGTTTTCTGCTTCCAAAGACTCGGAGGACCTCCTCCCTAGCTCGGGCCTGCCAATCTGAGTGCATGCTCAGCAAGACCATGGTCCAAACCAGCAAGACCGAAGTCGTCTGTTGTCCGATGAAGTAGAAAAGATTGTACTCGATCATGTCATGAAGGATTATCCCAACATTTTCTTTCATGTTTGATTCCAGCGACAGCCCCAACAGGTCATCGCTAGCAGCTTCCCCTGCCTTCTTTGCTTTCTCTCTTCTGTGAACGATGTCCATGAGCAGAGCCCGCACTTGCTTTTCTATGTTCTTCATCCTCCTGTTCACACTAGCTGGCACAAACCAAAGAAATATAGAATCAAATAGTTGGATAATTTATAATGTCATGTTTGTAAGCGAGTGGCTCATTTAGATCCAATTAGCTTATGGATGATGACAGACTTTACCTCTAGCCGGGGACGGAGACCAATTGAAGGGCTTTAACTACGAGCAGGGCTTGTTCCCCCTGAAGTCTGCGAACCCTTTTGCCTTCTTCAAAGCTACTGCCAAATGCTATCCGAGAAATCACGTCACCGGTCAAATTTTGAAGGTCGACCCACACGTCAACCTCACCCAATATCTCTACTCATACCAATTTCTCCCATCTATCAACCATTTCAGCGGAACTTGAATAAAAGGCCCGCAACATAAGCTGCAAGAACAAAAGACCAATGCAAAGAAGGAATCAAAAGAAAAATTCCCGAGGCATCAGAATGCGTGGTTCAATTCATTGAGCAGAGCTTTAGATACCTTCAACTTCTCCATGTGGAATGCCGAATTGATGATCTTCCTGTGCTGCGTCCATTTCTCGCCCTCTTGGGTCACGGGTCCATCAGTGAGCGACTTCATCGGGGATGGAAGGCTGGCTTGAAATAGTCGTTTATCTTGGAGAAGATCTCCTTTCGCTATTTGGGGTTTGTTATGTTCACTATGACATCCTAAATTTTCGACTTTGCTTTCAATTCAATAAATCGGGCATTTTCTTGACACACTTATAGCGTTATTCTCAGAGTTGATCACTCGTGAGATAACTAAACTATTTGGGGAAGTCATTAAGGATTTTTAAGACAAATAGATTTGAGGATTCGACCAAAAATCAGCTTCTCGACCGTATTCATTTGTCGAGATCATTATGGCACAATATAAAATCGATTTGAGATCATAGATAGGTCGATTCGACTAAGATGTATGGCTAATCGTGGGTGACACCACTAAATTAGAAAATTCTCGTCGACTAGCACTAGATTGATTTATCTATCGTTTTGGTACCATGTGTCCGTATTTGAATTCTCGAAATTTTCACGACAACCAAAAGTCGCCAATGCGTCAAGTGGGTCATTGTGGTTTAAAGAAAATCGACTACCGGTCATTTGCACTAAAAATTTCTAAAAACTATCCGGTAGCTTAGGTCATGCTAAAAACGAGCCGAATAAAAATTAACCATGAATTTGAGTCCGATTTCAGAAATTGAAGATTCTTTCATGTCACAATAAATTCTTGGAACATCGACTTAGTCTCAGAAGATTTTTTTGAAACCCGAGAATTTTTAGGAAAAAGTTGGCATAGGACCGTTTTTGTTTAAAAATGCTGGGGATTATTTTTGGTCGCAAAATTAGGATGCAAGATGGATCCATAGGTGAGAAAAAATATCAATTGGAACATTGATATTTCAATTGATTTTATAAAGGCCATATGAGATTGAATTGAAGATGAAATCAAGACCAATTGAAGCCATTTTCTTGAAATTCGTATGCCTCCCTTTCCCCTAGCCAAAATGGACCATTTCATAAGTTGTAGAGAGGCCTTGGTGGCTCATTGTGAGCCAAGGAAGGGTGCTTGGCCAAGGAGGAGCCTTGGAGAAGAAGTTGTGGAAAAAAATGGCTTGGTGGAACCCTTGCTCCCTTATCCTCTCCCCTCTCTTCCTCATCCATTGTCCAAGCCATCTTCCTCCTTTTTTCCTCTCCATTTTCGCACCAGTAGACCAAGGAACCGCCAGGGACAGCAGCTTTGCAGGGAGTAAGCTAGGACCGCCCGTCGTCGCCTCATGTTGCCATGCCGTTGTCGTCCATGTGCACCACCGCCCGCACCCACCGCCGATTGCGCTGTCCGTCCTTCGTGCCTCCTCACATCATCCCAACCGCTGTCTAGTAGCCGTGAGGGATTGGAAGCCCGCCGAAGGTCCATCGAGTTTCTATTTGACTCGAGATCGTCACCGCTACCTTTCTCGAGCCTCACCGCACCAAACCAACCTTGTTCTTTCTGTTTTGTAGCTAATAATAAAAATTTTCTTGATGGGTTTTGCAACAGGCTTATAGGCCCGTTTTGAGGTGCTTCCGAGCCTCGAAGCTTAAGCCCTCTTTGGAGAAAAACGTCCCTCGCGCCGTTCCCGTCGGTTTGATTCGACCTGCGCGTTAATCAAGTGAATTTTACTCACTAATCCCTTATTAGTCGGTTAATTATGCTTAAGGGTTGTTTAGATTAGCTTAAGTATGGATTAGTGATAAGCTAGAATAGTTAGATTAATCTTAGAATGGATTAGTGTAACTTAATTAGTGAGATTTGTCCAATTGATGATGGATTAGTCGAATCTAGTGGAAATTCTGCAGTTCGAAGTTCTGGACCTTTGCAATTTGCTATTTTTGTAAATCGAAATGAGTTACGATTTTGAGGTTAACGTCTTTTGAGAAACGTTTTAAACATTCTCAGTTATAACATATATTTTTTCAAGACTTTTAGGGATCTAAAAGAAGGAGATATTAGCTTTGTCATTTACACAGCCTCAGGTTTTGCTAGAATTTGTGATTTTTTAGGATTCTAGGGGTTTTTATTAACTCTTAAGATTCAAATTTCAAATTTGTTTCTTCATAAAAGTTGTTTTTCATATCTTCTAGTTTAACATACTCAAATTTCAGATCAAATGGACATGGTTTAGACCTCGAACCAAATTGATTTCGAAAATAGACTTTCTAAAAATAGACATAGTTTTATACTGGATTGAGCGATTTACTAGGCAGAATCTAGAAGGATTTGGGTTAAGATGTCTTCATGGAAAATGTTCGTTTTTGTGTCTTTTACAATATAGTCAAATTTGCAAATTTTCAAAACTCGTTCGATTAGGTTTCTGGATTTAAACTCGGAGATGCACAAGTGGGCCTTTTCTATCGGTTAAGGCTGGTTATGATTTAGAGGTATTATTGGTGCAGTGCTTGCTGGTTTGTGTATATTGGATGATATGTTGGTTTGTGACATGCCTAGAGCTTATGCGTGATGATGCACGGATGATTGTGCTATGGTATAGGTTATGGTCATGGCAAAAAGATGGCCATTGATGGGGGAATATGTGTTATTAATTGTTTAATTGAGCAATTGGTTGGTAATGTACACAATTGATTGTATACATGCATGGAAATTTGCATGAATTGAGGTAATTTGGGTTTTGTTGGAGTGAACCTGATAGGTTATGAGCAGGTAAATGGCTAAGTGCTATACGATAGCAAGACTATGTGTGAGTTACCTCTAGAGTCTTATACTATTACCTATTGTAATCAAGAGCTAAGTGTTACATGATGACTTGAGTTGCATCGGAATTACCTCTAGACCCTTGCACTTTTTCTATATGTAGTCAAGGACTAAGTACTACACGATGACGAGATTTCGTGTGGGTTACCTCTAGAGCTTTAGACTATCGTATATTGTAATCAAGGGCTAAATGTTACATGGTGATTTAAGTTGCATGAGAATTATCTCTAGAGCCTTGAGTTTGTTTATTGAATGAGGATGTTGAGTGGAAAATTATTGGGTATGATAAGAGGTGAGAAGGGATGTTGCATTACATGGCTCGGTGATTAGATATACTATCTTGGGAAAAATGAATAGTATGAATTAAAATGATTGGGAAATTGTTTGATTGACATGTAATCGACTAGGTCGATTGATCAATGATTCGATTTGTTTGATTGAATGATGTTATTGTCAGTATCTGTTATTTGAACTGACTTGTAAGAAGGAACTAAGGCCAAGGTAAGCCCTCTAACTCGTGGTTATGCTTAGGCAGCCCCTAAGACTTATTTTCTTCTAATCGGATCTTAGGGAGTAGAACTTGCTGAGACATAATCTTATCTCGGTTGTGAGACAACATTTTAGGAGGACTTTGATGAGGAACCGAAGGAGTTCGAGGATGATCCGGAGTATAACTCAGATGAGGATTAAGACCCCACCCTATTTTGCAAATTTTGAGTTGTGATTTGATGTGATAAATCTGACTTGTTAATAGTATTGTAATATATACTA
The DNA here is from genome assembly GCA_014182375.1 of Eucalyptus virginea. Lineage (NCBI taxonomy): Eukaryota > Viridiplantae > Streptophyta > Magnoliopsida > Myrtales > Myrtaceae > Eucalyptus > Eucalyptus virginea. The sequence continues at coordinate 15,806,397 of CM024519.1, forward strand.
TGATGTTTGCTTTGTATAAAAGTGTGGTTGTGGTTTTTCAGTTGTGAAAAATATAGTCATACTTTTCTATTTCATTATTTTATTGTCTGAGGATTTGTTTCGCTTCCGCATGTGTAATAAAATGAAGGGTCGGCGGCTCATCTTGGGAAGTCGCGAATTTTTATCGACTAGTGAGGGATGGGCATGCGCTCGAGGATCGGGCGTGACATTTACTCTTATTGTTGGGCTTATCCATATAAACGAGTCTTTGCCTGCAACGCAGCCGGCAAAATTAGAACCACATGACCAAAAGAACTATTTGAATTACATTATTCTTAAATTATAATTTATAACCATCAAGTTTTTTCTACACCAGAAATCTTTTCATGGCAACATGTGATAATTGTCAAAAAAATTTCTTATTAATCAACTATGAAGATAGGGAGTCTGATCATCAACAACGTATGTCATGAAGGACTTAGCAATAACTGATTATTATAAGTCAACTATGTGACATTGGATTCATAATCAACTTTCAAGACAATATCTATTTAGGAATAAGCAGTGATTGCTTACAAACGTACACTGGGCGAAGGCATGGTAATATCTACTTGCTGGATGTAAAATCTGACTCTGCTCAATGTCTTGTGTCTATTTAAGATGATTCAGACTTATGGCACAAGAAGCTAGGACACGTGAGTATGAAGCAAATATCCAAACTTTCCTCCAAGAAACTTGTTCATGGACTTCCCAAATTAAAGTACAAGAAGAACAAACTATGTACAGCTTGTACTTTGGGAAAGTAGGTGATTTTTTTTTTTTTAAATCCATCAATCATATTTCCACTTATTGTGCTTTGCAGCTTCTACACATGGATTTCTTCAAACCCACAAGAAGTCAAAGTATTGAGGGTAATAAATATTGTTTAGTCATTGTGGATGATTATACCGGGTTTATTTGGATTTTCTTTCTAGCTCAAAAAAGTGAGACTTTTTCTTATTTTTCAAAATTTGCAAAAAATGGTTCAAAATGAAAAAAAGGTTATGCTATTTCCAATATTAAAATCAATCATGGGGAAGAATTTGAAAATCAAAACTTTACAGATTTTTGTGATAAAAATGGTCTTTTATATCTTTTTTCCTCTCCTTATACTCTAGAACATAACGGAGTAGTAGAAAGAAAAAAAAATCTTTTTTTTTTAGGAGATGGCCATAGCTATTTTGATAGAAAGCAAAGTCTCTTCTAGCTTTTGGAAAGAAGAAGTCTCAATAACTTGCTATATTATCAATAGTCTTTGAGCAGAACTTGAATAAAAGGCCCGCAACATAAGCTGCAAGAACAAAAGACCAATGCAAAGAAGGAATCACAAGAAAAATTCCTGAGGCATCAGAGTGCGTGGTTCAATTCATTGAGCAGAGCTTTAGATACCTTCAACTTCTCCATGTGGAATGCTGAATTGATGATCTTCCTGTGCTGCGTCCATTTCTCGCCCTCTTGGGTCACGGGTCCATCAGCGAGTGACTTCATCGGGGAAAGAAGAAGTCTCAATAACTTGCTATATTATCAATAGTCTTTTTGAGACCAAGCTTTAAGAAAACCCCTATGAAATTTACAAAGGTCAAAGACTAAATATTTCTTATTTTCATATCTTTGGTTGCATATGCTTTGTCTTTAAGAATGCCAATGATAGTCCTAGTAAGTTTGAGGAAAGATCAGATTAAGGAATATTCCTTGGTTATTCAACAATAAGTAAAGTTTATAGAGTCTACAACAAGAGCACTTAGATGGTTGAGGAATCAATAAATGTGAAGTTCCAGGAGAATGATCAAACTCAACCAGAAGAGTTTGAACTAGTTTTAGACATAACAAATGCTCGAATCGTTGAAAAAAATTTGATTCCCGAGAAAGATGCTTCCACATAAGAAAATCTAGAGGTAATTAAACAAAATCCAGATTTATCTCATGAAATTCAAGGAGAAGATTGGTGGAGAAAACATCTTCAAGTGATTTTGATGATGCCAAAATTATCCTTCTTATATTACTTATTATGTTGTTTGTAGATATTTGGACCAAAGGATTATGCAACATCCATGGTGTGATTCATTGAAAAGAAATTTGCAAACCTGTAATAACAAATAGTACTAGTCAACCAAAAAAATCAGGTACTAATGATGTTTATGTTGAGGTAGTAAAGATTAGGTTGATGGTGATGTAACAACCAAGTACATCAATTGATGTTCGTTGGGTTAGCTAAAGAGCCGTCGAAAGATTTGGATTTATATAGCAGCGTAACATAATAGCTAGGTTGTTTGACAAGTCACTTAGAAACTGTAGTAAGAAGACAGTAGTAGTTGCTATGTTTGGTTAGCTTGGAGAAGTCTTAGAAAAGAAGTTGTATGGGTAGCACCTTCTTGGACAATAGCTCAACGGAAAACTCTCTAATGGTCATCTACTTTTCTAAACCACCCTCAACGGATAGATTGAGGAAGAGTATAAAAGAAAAGGCATTGAGGAACCAAAAGAGAGTGCGACTTATAAAAGATCAAGTAGTTTATGTATTGTTGTTCTTAGCAAAAAGCTCTTTGTCTTACTACTTTGATTGTCATGCTGTTTAATAATTATGCTACAAAATTAAGTGTACAAATGTAAGAGGAGTAACTGGGTCCAAATAGTATGATCAATTGTGTAAGTGATTAGTGTTAGCCGTTTGTAATTTTCCAAACAGATTGTTAGTGGAATTCAGCCTACCTTGAGGCTGCTAGTCTGAATAATGGAAGTAGGCTTAAGGATAAAGCTGAACCACTATAACTATGTGTGTCCCACTATTTTACATTTCTTGATATACATTGGCATACAATTAGTGAGTGTTTACATAAACATTAGGTTGAGGTGATCCTTACTTAATAATTAGTTAATTTTTGCAAAAGATCATCAAAGTCTGAAAGCAACTTATTCACCCCCTCTAGGTTGTAGTGTTAGCCTTAACAATTAGAATTAGAGCTCTGTTACTCATTATCTGAAGTGCATTTCTTCTGAGTACAAATATCCATTATTATTGCTAACTTTGGCAGCTTCTTTACAACAAATTGCCATATTTCGACAGAAGCAACTATGGCTACTGGAAGCAAAAAATGAAATCATACATTGAAACCGCAGACTTGGATATGTGGGATATAGTTGCAAATGGTCCAAAAGTACTAGTTCTTGTTTGACAAGAGGGCCAAGAAGTAGAAGTTGTTAATGTTACAAAAGAATCTTGAAAAAGAGTCACTCTTAATACTAAAGCTAAACATTTTTTGTATTGTGTACTATCACCTTATGATTTTAATAGAATCTCTTCTTGTGATACAATAAAGGAAATATGGGATCACATCATACTGACATTTGAAGGAATAGAAAGAGTCAAAGAAATAAAGCTAAACATCTAGCTTGGGAACTATGAGTTGTTTAAGATGAAGTCTGATGAAACAGTAACACAAATATTCACATGATTCACTAAAATAATGAACGAACTTGCTCTTCAAGGAATGCTAAGAAAGTGAACAAACTACTAGGAGCCCTTCCCAAGAAATGGACTATTGTGAAGACCTCATCACAGAAAATCATGATGATTCAACCAATCATGATGGATGAGCTTATAGGAACATTTATGTCTTATGCATTTGAGCCTCAAAATGAAGAAAGCAACTTCAAAGGTAAGAAAGTTATTGCATTTAAAGTTAACCATGATAATATAGGTAGAGAAATATCTTCTGATTATGAAGAGAGTGATGAAGACATGACATTACTAACAAAGAAGTTCAAAAGCTTCATGAGGAAAGGAGAAAAATTTAAAGAAAAAAGATCTTTTAAATATCTTGATGAGAAAAAGGCTTACAAGAACAAGGAAGAATCCAAAGGTAAAGACATCATGTCCTATGAATGTAGGAAACCTAGACACATAAAACCAAAATGTCCATCAATCAAGAAGAAGAAAGGGAAATTTGAGAAAAAGAAAAAAAAAAGGCGCTGAAAGCTTAAACATGGAGTGACACTGAATGTGAGTTAAGTGATGAAGAAGCAAATTTATGTCTCATGGCTGAGTCAAAACTAGAAGAAGATGAGGTAAAAGATTCCGAACTATCTGAGTCAAAACTATGATGATGAATTGCAAGATTTCTTAAAGGAAATGTTTGAAGAACATTGAAAGGCTTCACAAAGAATTTAAGCTCTAAAAACGGAGGTTCACGATCTTATCACTAAAAACCTCACTGGCAAAACTCTCATTGACAACTTGAAGGAAGAGTTTGATATTCAAATAAATCAAGTAAAGCTCCTAAAGGTTGAAAATGAGAATATCAATGATGAAATTTCAAAAATCAGCACCAAATTTTCTCTTGGTTGAAACACCCTACAACACATTCTCTCTATCTAAATTCCTCACTACAACAAGAGTGGTCTTGGACATGAAGGAAATGAAGATGAGACCAATCATTTTCCAAAAATAAAAGATACTAGGCAAAAAATCTCCTCAATATTCAGATTGTGAATGATATGGCCATTTCAAAATAGACTGTCCAAAATAGCAGAAGAAATTCAAAAAGACTAACTGGTTTCTTGATCTTGAGTCAAAACCTAACCACAAGGGATCCAAGCTTATGTGGGTATCAAAGAAAAGATGAGATCTACTTTGATTTAAAGTTATCTTGAAGAAAAACAAGTGGTATCTAGACAGCGAGTGCTCTAGACACATGACTGGAGACAACAACAAGTTTATAACACTTACAACCATAGATAGAGGCACAATCACATTTGGAGAAAAAAATAAAGGAAGAATCATTGAGAAAGAAAACATTAGGTTAGGAAATCTAGTTATTGAAGATGTTTTATTTGTATAAGGTCTAAAGCACAATCTATTTAGTATAAGTCAACTCTGTGACAAAGGATACAAAATAAAGTTTGAGAAAGGTAAGTATATTGACATTAGTAAAGACAAATCACAAACATTAACTGAAAACAGATCTAGAAGATATCATCTAAAGATATAGTTCACGACTTGCCAAAAATCAATTACAGCAAGTGTGACACATGTAATGAATGCATGCTTGGGTGAGAAACTCTTTTAAATTTTACTAAAGCTATTGCCACTAATAGATTTTTGCAACTACTGCATATGGACCTATTTGGACCAACATGAACAACTAGTTTAGGAGGAATGAAATACTGTCTGGTCATAATAGATAACTACTCAAATTTACTTGGGTAAAATCTTATCACATAATAATGAAGCATTTTACTCATTTGAGAAATTTGCTTGACAAGTTAAAAATAAGAATGGATATAATATCACCACAATCATAACTAACCATGGTGGAGAATTTGACAACCAAAGCTTTGCTGAGCATTGTAATGAAAATGGAGTGGAACACAACTTCTCCATTACTGACACTCCTTAACAGAACAGGGTGACATAAAGAAGAAATTGATCGTTGCAAGAAATGGCAAGGATAATGTTGATTGAAAGTAATGCACCTACTTATTTTTGGGCTAAAGCTGTTGTCACCGCATGCTATACTCTCAACAAAGTATTATTGAGACCTATGGTGGAAAAGACTCCTCATGAGATACCCATAGGAAGAAAACCTACTCTACACTACTTCCATGTATTTAGATGCAAATGTTTCATTCTCAAGAATATAAATGACAACATTTGAAGTTTGATGCATGACCTAGTGAAGGTATTTTCTTGGTTACTCAACTACAAGTAAAGTCCATCAAGTCTTTAACAAAGATTCTAAGGTAGTGAAAGAATCCATAAATGTGAGATTCATGGATGATAAAAAAGGAGTACAAACTGATGACTGCAAAAACGTCATACATATATCTGCACCAGTCGCTCATAAACAGTAGCAATCTCAACCACCAGTCGATCTCTCAAGGTCAATCATCCAAATATTGGAGATTTAAGATTGAGCATCATAAGGAACAAATAATTGGAAGAATGGATGAAGGAATCAAAATAAGGTCATCTCTCAAAAGCATGATAAATTCCTTAGCTCTTATATTCCAATTTGAGCCCAAGGAAGTAAAAGATGCTCTCATGGATGAAAGCTAGATATAAGCCATGCAAGATAAATTACATCAATTCAAAGTCAACGATGTTTGGAAACTAGTTGTAAAACCCAATGATTAGACCGTAATAGGATCCAAGTTGGTATTCAAAAACAAACTTGATAAAACATGTAACGTTGTACGTAACAAGGCAAGACTAGTTACTAAATGATGAAACTTACACCCTTGTTGCTATTACTAGCTTATGCTTGCTTATATGATTTCACACTATATCAAATGAAACGAAGTCATCCATCATCGTCTCTCGGTTGATTAGGTTAGTTTATGAAACTTACACCCTTGTTGCTAGATTAGAAGCTATACGTATATTACTAGCTTATGCTTGCTTATATGATTTCACACTATATCAAATGAAACGAAGTCATCCATCATCATCTCTCGGTTGATTAGGTTAGTTTTCTAGCTCGTCCGGTTACGGAGTTGGAGATCCGGGATACTTTATTTTTTCTAGCTAGGGGTAAGGCACCGGGATCGGATGGCTTCACGGTCGAATTCTTTAAAGAAAACTAGGAAATGGTTGGGCACCTGGTTACTGCAGCAGTGTTGGACTTCTTCTCCACCGGGAGGCTTCTGAGGGAGATCAATAACACTATTTTGGTGTTGGTGCCGAAAGTGCTGAATGCGTCTTTTGTTGAGGATTATAGGCCCATTGCTTGTTGCAACACTATCTACAAGTGTATAACCAAAGTGTTGGCCAACCGGGTAGCAGCTGTCTTGAAGGACATCATCAGCCCTTTTCAAAACGCGTTTGTGAAGGGCAGGAGCATCAAAGATAACATCTTGCTGGTCCAGGAGCTCTTCTCTGGCTTTCATCTTCGACCATACTTGCCTAAGTGTGTGATCAAGGTAGACTTTAAAAAAGCTTATGACACGGTTGATTGGGGTTTCCTTGAGGGAGTCCTCTTGGCTTTTGGCTTCCCCGAGTTTATAACTCGGCTGATTATGATGTGTGTTCGCACTCCTAAGTTTTCGATTGCATTGAATGGGGAGCTTCATGGATTCTTTGCGAGTGATCATGGCCTTCGTCAAGGTGATCCTATCTCTCCCTATTTATTTACTTTAGTGATGGAAGTCCTGTCAGGGATCTTAGTTAGATGCTCTTTGAAGTCGGAGTTTAAGTTCTTCTAGAGATGCAAGCCCACGAGCCTTTCGCATATTTTCTTTGCGGATGACGTTTTCTTGTTTTCGGAGGCGGATTTGCCCACTATAGCTCTCCTTAAAGAAGGCCTTCAAACCTTCTCTACTTGGAGTGGCTTGTTTCCAAATCCAAATAAGAGTGAAATATTCATTGCGGGAGGTATGCCGTCCTTAAGGAACCATATTATCTCTGAGTTGGGTTTTCACGAAGGAAACTTATCGGTTCGCTATCTAGGGGTTCCTATCATTACCTTGAGGCTTACTAAGGCTAATTGTTGCACTCTCGTCAACCGCATCACGGTGAGGGTTCAATCTTGGACTCATCGCTTCTTTTCTCTGGCTGGCCGTTTGCAGCTTATCAGGTCAGTTCTTCAAGCAATCTAAGCCTATTGTTTTTGTTTTACCTATAGCTGTTTTGGATTAGATTGAGAAAATCCTCAGACAATTCCTTTGGAAAGGCCTAGGGTTAGGTAGAAGGGTGCCAAGGTTGCCTGGGAGGATGTGTGCCTTCCAAAGAAGGAATGAGGGCTTGGTATCAGGAGGCTTAAAGATTGCAACAAAGCTGCCATGTTGAAACATATATGGCTCTTGTTCTAAGATAAATAGGCTTTGTGGTGCAAGTGGGTTCATTCCACGTTTTTAAAGGACATGAACTTTTTGGTTGCTAAGAAGCTAACCTTTTTTTCTTGGGCTTGGAAGAAGCTTATAAGTCTCAGGAGCGAATTCCGGAATGCCTTCTTCTGGAGGATTAGGGATGGCCGCTTGGTCTCTTTTGGTTCGACAACTGGCACCCTAGAGGACCACTCAATTTAATCTTCTTAAAATCGCTTATCTACAACTCATGATTATCTAGACAAGTTTCAATTGCAGATCTTTTCTCTAGTGCTGGCTAGGCTCTCAAAACAGTCCTTGAGTCATATGATTATCCTCTTCCAACCCCTATTCAGGTAGCGGATTGTTGTTGCTGGAGGGAAAACCCGTCGGGCCGGTTCACGGTAGCAACTGCTTGGGAAACCATTAGGGGCAAGCGGAACATCGTCTATTGGCATGATTTCATATGGGATAATGCAATCATGCCAATGTATCAACTTAACCTTTGGCTCATGGTCAAGCGCATATTGCCCACACAATCTCTGTTATTGTCTCATGGTAGAATAGAGAGGGGATCTTACGCGTTTGCAATGAGTTACTTGATTCCATAGATCATTTGTTTTTTGATTGCTCTGTCACGGCCGGAGTTGCTTTCTTTTGGGCGGCGAGATGCAATTTGCATTGGCAGAATAGGTCTTGGGGAGAGAATCTCTGTTGGGCCACCTCTTTCTTCAAGGGTAAGGACTTCTTTAAATACATTGCTCGCTTTTCCTTTGGGGCTCTTTGTCACATTATTTGGAAAAATAGGAATAGCATCCTATTCAAAGAACAACCCCTTACCGTCCTAGCTATGAAGAACCATCTTTTTAAGGTGGTTAGGGATAGAGCTAGCACCTTCAGAAACGTTGAGGATAGCTTCAGAAACAGAAGATTGTAAAGGAGTTGGGGCATCAATCCCATTATCTTTTTGGGGGACCCATAATCGACCCTAGTTTCGGCCGACGCTTCAAGGAACTGCTGGTGCTTTGGAGCCGACGTCTCTCTCCTCCTTCGCTGAGGTGTTTGTTCTTTGTTGGTTGTTCATGCCGTGCCTTTCTTGTTGTTGTTTGCCCTCTTTTGGGCACTGCCTTGTGTTTTACATCATGGCATACTTCCACTCATTATGATTGTTTATCTTGAGTGCAAGTTTTTGGTGCCTTGATCTTTGTACTTTTGGCTTTCCTCATTATATCTATTACCTTTTACCAAAAAAAGAAAAATGAATGCTAAAGGTGCATTTTTAAACGGTTACATTGAAAAAATGATGTATGTTGAGCAACCACTAGGTTTTGAAGAAACGGAAAGACTTGGTGATGGCTATCATCTTAAGAATGCGCTCTATGGACTAAAGCAAGCACCTAGAGCCTAATATGGAAGATTAAGTAATTTCTTGACAAATCATGATTTCGAAAACATGTAAGGTAAACACTACTCTATTTATCAAAAGGAAAGTCAAAGATTTGCTTATTGTTCAAATAACGTTGATATTATAATTGTTGGAGCCACTTACGACGTGCTATGTAAGGATTTTGCAAAGATGATGAAGAGTGAATTTGAGATGAGCCCGATCAATGAACTAATTTTCTTTCTCGGACTTTAAATCAAGCAATCATCTTAAGGCACTTTCATACATCAAGAGAAGTACGCAAAAGAAATAGTAAAGAAATTTGGTATGGAATGATACAAGAAAATCGAGACACCCATGTCATGTACTATCAAGTTGGATAAAGATGAGAAAGGTAAGTTTGTTGACTCCAAGCTGTATAGAAGTATGATAGGTTCACTTTTGTATCTAATAGCATCTAGACTTGATATTTTATTTAACACTTATTTATGTGCTCGATTTCAATCAGATTCAAAAGAGTCACATTTATTAATTATCAAACGAATTATTTGATACATTGGATTCACTTAGAAATTAGGGATATGATATCCCCAAAATATAGATTTCATGCTACTTGGATACTCGGATGCTGACTTTGTAGGTTGTAAATTAGATAGAGTAAGTATACTAGGTACTAACCAATTGCTAAAAAATATGTTGATCTCTTGGTTTTTGAAGAAACAAAATTCATTCACTCTTTCAACCACTAAGGCTGAATATATTGCTCTCGGAGGCTATTTTGCTCAACTTATTTAGATGAAGCAACAATTAAGTGATTTTGGAAAAGATGAGAAATGTATTCCTATCATGTGCACAACACTAGTACTATGAGTCTCTCTCTTTTGAGTACAATTTTGAGCTCAGTATATGGAATAACAAGAAACTGGGAAGCTTCAGATTTTGAAATTTCTCTTTCACACACTCTATCGAATGACTAGAGAGCCCTCCTTAAATACTCCTTCATGCCTTCTCGACCGCTGGCACTTTCCAGAGGAATTCTTCCAATCAACCCTTGGGACAATATCAATTAAGGAGATCTCGAGCCGTTTGAAGATTGTGATGAAAGCCCATCAATCTTATTCGCCCATCCAATCAGGATCTTTGGTTTCTATAAGAAGATTCTTTCCAAATTTACTTGCTATCCGAAAAGATTTGATGTATATAAGTTGATTCCAATAAAGATGATCAATCTTGTAGATGATATTTCCAACCAGAAAGCCATATATAATCCATACGAACCGAACCCTTGAAGAAAGAAAGATAATCTCGTGTCTAGATAAGTTTTCATTCTTCACTTACATTTAGTCTGAATTTGTCAGAGTGGACAGATTTATGATGTAGAACAAAATTTGACACTAAAATCTAACAGTTTTCAGATTTTGACAAAAAAGTCTGAAAATTTTCAGAATAGACTTTGCATAAGTTTTGTCAACTTCAAAACGTGAAAGAAGTTTTCTCCAACATAAAAGACACCCCCTTTTTATAGTTGCAATCTCTTTAACCTGTTGTTTCATTGGATATCTTGAATTTGTTGGATTGGTTCTGATCATAAGTTGATGCACGAAAAATCCAGCTTGAACAGGCCAAAATACTTTTCGTCTCTGTATTTTGCACTTACGACTCATTCTATAATTATATATGCATCATGCAAGATTCCATCACAATCGATCACTGATAATCCTAGGTTATTATTACATTAGGGAGACAAAAAGGCAATGCATAATCTTGGAAAATGGTGTAGTGTGACATTATTTCAATGCACATTTTTGTCAACACTACATGTCATCCTGATCTGTAACTTTTTTAGTTTGCTTTGTGCAAGATGACCTGAACGCCATACTGTGGCTGGAGGGTGAAAATAGTGAGGGGGGCATGCGCATAAGATGGAGAGAGCTCGAATGTGAATTGTTGAAGTATCATGGCGAGCGCCATCTTCGCCTCTATCATTGCAAAGTTCTGGCCTACGCATGTACGAGGGCCCCATCCAAATGGGACAAAGCAGACTTGGTTCTTGGTGGCATTGGATACTCCCTCGGCGAACCTCTCTGGCTTGAACTCCTCGGCATCCTCGCCCCACAATTCTTTATCACGGTGGATAAGCAGAGTCGACATTGAGAGCTGGACTCCCGCGGGTAATGGTCAGCTTCCCCAGTTTTGTTTCCTTGGGAACCTTCCGTGCCATTACGATTGCCGGTGGGTAGAGCCTTAGCACCTCATTCAAAATCATCGTGACCTGATCATGAAAAATTCGTAAAAGTTGTCATATGGTACGAAAGTGTAGTCAGGAGCATCTACGTGATTATGATGCCCGAGAGAGATTACAACAATGACATCAAGGAAAGGTCCTCTGCATCTAACATCATTTTTCACGAAGAGAATGGATAATATTGTAATTTACATACAAAGGTTATAGGCTCTTGTTAAACTTACAATCTTGAGGTGGCTCAATCCGTCAAAGTCAGGTTTTCTGCTTCCAAAGGTTTGGAGGACCTCCTCCCTAGCTCGGGCTTGCCATTTTGGGTGCACGCTTAACAAGACCATGGTCCATACTAGCAAAACCGAAGTCGTCTCTTGTCCGGCGAAGTAGAAAAGCTTGCACTCCTCAATCACATCGTGAAGGCTCATCCCGACATTGTCCTTCATGTTTGACTCCAGCAAAAGCCCCAGCAGATCATCGCCAGCAGCGTCACCTGCCCTTATTGCTTTCACTCTTCTGCGGATGATGTCCATGAGCAGAGCTTGCACTTCCTTATTTATGTTCTTCATCCTTCTGTTCATCTTAGTGGGCACAAACCTGAGAAATATTGAATAGTTGGATTTTTTGTAATGTCATGATCGTAAGCCAGAAGCCCATTAAATTTCAACTATCTCATGGATGATGAGAGATTTACCTCCAGCCGGGAATGTAGACCGATTGAAGGGCTTTAATAGCGAGCAAGGCTTGGTCCTCCTGAAGTTCAAAGATCCTTTTGCCTTCTTCAAAGCTACTGCCAAATGCTGTCCGAGAGATCACATCACGGGTCAAATTTTGAAGGTCGACCCATGCGTCAACCTCACACGATCTCTTCTCTAATACTGATTTCTCCCATCTGTCGACCATTTCAGTGCAACTCAAGTAAAAAGCGGGCAACATAAGCTGCAAGAACAGCCGACCAATGCAAACAAGGAGTTAAAAGAAAATTCCTGAGGCATCAATGTGTGGGGTTCCATTTATATGAGCACAGTACAGTTTTAGGTACCTTCAACTTCTCCATGTGGAATGCTGGATTGATAATCTTCCGGTGCCGAGCCCATTTCTCGCCCTCATGGTTTGCGAGTCCATCAGCGAGCAACTTCACCAGGGGATTGGAGGCTGGCTTGGGATAGTCATATATCTTAGAGAATACCTCCTTTATTTGTTCCGGGTTCGTAATGTTCACTCTTGGTGTTGGGCCCATCCATGTGAACGAGTCTTTGCCTACAATGCATCCAGCAAAATAGGCGGCACATTGCCAAAAGAACCATTCAAATTACAATCTCAGCTACTCTCTAGGAATGCATGCTCTCGGATGATTTAATGAATGTCGATAAAATCTTATTAATCTCATTAACAAATAGCCTCATTTGTCAAAATAGAGCATTCTACACTTGCCAGTCGTCTGAACTCCAGACATTGGGCCTTTTTTACTCACGTTTTGAAAAAGAAAAACTCACTTAACTGGCACTTGCATTTGACTTGGAAAAATCAAAAAATAGATTTTTACACAAACATAACTTCACTAATAATTGTTGCTTTTTTTAGGGCAGTGACCACCACCATTCCAATCATTGGGCACGCGTTACAGTGATTGATGGATTCATGCCCGTGTCATTGAATTGCCAGGGGGTGCAAAAGGGACAGAGACCAGAGGCTTTGAGGCAAGGAGCACAAGCCATGATTGGTGGGACATCAGAAACTCAAGCCACGAAGACGAGAGCGGTGGCAGAAATCCATCCAGGACTCGTTACTCATTATCATCCACATGATTTTGGTCCCACTGAATTGTGAATAGCTTGGCATCTTGTGCTTCTATGGTTCGAATAGGGACTCGTCTCTGCCCTATGACAATGACTTTTGACTCCCCCAAAACAGGTTACTTATCTTGATTGACATCCATGAATCCTTCAATCAGAATGACTCTGATTTTTAGGGTGATCGGCCAACGTGGGCATAAGTCACGTCAGTCATAGCAGGACGTCTCTACATATCAATCATCCATCGGTGTACACTAAATATCTTTTCAAATGACCGCGGAAATCATGGTCATAAACGACTTTTATTTAATGTATGCTCTTTGATTATATGGTCTCTGAATTGTGTGCATGTCAAAATAAGCAAGAATTTTAAAGACTTGAGAATATTACCATCTTTGGTCGGCAAAATTCAAAACGGGAAGCATGAATGGCCAATTAAAAGGGCAGTAGATCCAAATGTTTGGAAAACTCATCAAAGACGGCATCGACCAAAGGAAGAAAATAAGTGAGCTTTAACGAATTAGAAGAAAAGAGTGCCACGCACAGAGATAGTATGAAGATGTGCATACCATAGGTTTGGAAGGATTGATGCAAGAAAGGCAAGAGACGAGGCTTGATGTCATCGGAGACGGCGATGGGCTTGGACTTGGCTTCCTTGAGCATCCGCAAGTTCTCCTTGAGGTCGCCGACCAGGAAGGTGTAGGGCTTGCCGGAGAGACCTTGCTGTCTCAGGAGCCTCTCGAGCCTCTTCGGCCTCAGCCACACCCAGTTCACCGCCCTCCACGCCCATGTCGTTAGGACGGCCAGAACCGTCGCTAGTGCGATTGACTGTATTGAAACCCCCATCTTTTCTTCTTCTGTGTGCGCGTATCTACTTGTCTGTATGTGGGTGGGGTTGGGAAGGGGGGGGGGGGAGGGAGAGAGAGAGAGAGAGAGAGAGAGAGTTCAATGTGTTGATGGCATGATATTGTTGGGAAAGGTGTCGTGTTTATAGAGCCATAGCCCATTATATCCGTGGGTGTTGGCCGAGAAGCTTCTTGACCTTGACCCAAGATGGATAAAAAATGAAAGGAAAAGAGAAAAATTACCCAAAACAATGAGCAATGAAAAAAATATTCGCAGACTTAAAACGGAAGGATGAGCATGGCATATGTATTAAATGATATATAAATTATCGAAAATGGTATGCCTCATTTAAATAACATCATATATAGATTTTTTGGTAAGGAAATAACATCATATTTTGCTGTTCATAAAAGCGATAAAATCTCTTTTTTGCTCGTAGGACGTGTTTTGGAGAAAGGGAGGCATGGAATTCATTTTCTGCCCATGTTGTAATGAAATTTGAAATACGTGTAGCTAATAAATAATTTGGCAATAGTGTGTAATTATCAGCTGTCTATCATCTCCTAACATTCATATGACATTCACTCGAGCGGCTGTAGATAAAGCGAGAGGTTTCCCCCTCAGTTGTTTTCCAGCTTTTGTTCGCTTATTGAGTGGATCTTTGGCTCGTTTTGGGGACAAAGGCGGCATAAAGTCATCGTTGTTTTGATTAGACAAAGACAGGACGAGGAACTACCATAAACGATTTTACGTGCTTTTTCCTTGTTCACATGTTGTATACGTTCATCGTTGTTTTGATCAGATAAAGACAGGACGAGGAACTATCATAAATGATTTTATGTGTTTTTTCCTTGTTCACACGTTATATACGCGGGTTTGCTTTGGTTTTGCAAGAGCATAGAGAAGAGCTTTTCTTTAAGTGTTCTTTTATCATGATATTTACTGACATTTTTAATTAATCTCTTCAATTTTTTTGGAATTAGGTAACTCTATACCTTATGTCCTAAGAAATACTCATTCCATATACCATTTTAAGGCTGGTTGATGTTTCTCTTGTGTGCAAAAGTAGAGTAGGGAGACGATTTTGTTTTCAATTATAATCCCGAAGTTATTGCATTGGATCAAATGACCAGGCAAGGTGGGATTCCTTCCAGAAGTTCATGTAATTTGCTGGTTCTTCCCGGACGACTCATCCTCATCAATTTCAAGGTTACTCTTGAAATCGTCAAATTGCCTTTCTCATGTTACATCTCCGCAAACGGCCTCCGACGAGGAATGTGTTTGTATTGGATATGTCCTTAATCGTGTGTAAAATAAAACTGATCAAAGTTGTCGAGTGCCCATATGGCTTTTCAAGTTTATTTGTATATTTATTTTTCAAAGAATTAATTAATAAATGGTGAAAAAGTCAGTGCATCGTTGAAGTTCGTTGGCGACGAAGACGATCTCAGTTGAGGTTGTCCAACCTTTGCACATGAGAGAGATGACGATGACGATGACGACCCCTGCACAAAAGAACTTGCAAAGGCAACAAAAAGAACTATGACTTTATTTGTTTTTTGAAAAATTAATTATTTGAAAAATATTTTCTTAAAAGTAATAATATATTGCTTAGAAAGGTGAATGTATAATTTTTTTTTTCATTGTCCAATAAAAATTCGAATAAAAATTGTTATCGATACATTGATTAGTTTTTTCAAGTTATCATTTTTAGTTTTTCAAATTATTTATTTTTCATGAAATAAATGAAGCGTGATAATGGAATTGTTTAAATTTAGCCCTGAGAAATATCGAAGATGGGCTGCCCTACACCCCCAATCCACGTATGCAAAACCATTCTTTATACTATAATCTAGATGGTAGAATTCTTTTCTTAGTCCAAGCTTTTGGAAAAATCTACGAGAATCTCGAGTCCAAGTTTTTGTTATATTGGTTTTCTTCTTTATTTTTCCCTTCTTACGTGTGCCGGGTGCTAATTTCATGCCAAGTAATTGAAGGTCAAAGGCCATGGACAAGAGATCGAGACCCTGAGCTCCAAGCAAATTAATGTCCTCTATCCCAAGTAAGCATATATAATATATACTGCAAAGCGAACTAAAAGGAAGTCTTCTTTCCTTTTTCGGGGATTTAGATCTATTTTTCGTAGCCAGCCTTACCAAACGTATGAGCCTGTCTAACTATTGGCCAGAAGCAATTATCTGTGGTGTGACTTCTAATTAAGGATGGTTGTTGAAGACTCAAAGTTAGGTTACACCTACCATTGGTATAATAAATTTATGAACTCCCCGTCACCAAAGTTGACAATTTTTTCTCCGTGAATGTTCAATCAAATGTTAGAGTGCTTAAATGAACACACTAACTTAAATAGCCACTTAGCGCTTGCCGTGTAATTTCATAAATCCATTTAGTATATGAATTTTGCTATCTCTACCTTTACTTGTTCCAAGAAAATGGTCAAAATCTGGGTGACCATGCCAAATGACTAGTCATATTGAGGATTTTTTTACCTCCCAAGAGAGTCGAGAAGTGCAACCAACGTACCTATGTCCTCTAGACATTATCATGGGAAGTCTTATTTCCATTTTCGGGGATTTAGATCTATTTTTTGTAGCTATCCTTACCAAAAGTACGAGCCTGTCTAACTATTGGCCAGAAGCAATTATCTGTGGTGTGACTTGTAATTAAGGATGGTTGTTGAAAACTCGAAGTTAGGTTACACCTACCATTGGTATAATAAATTTATGAACTCCCCGTCACCAAAGTGTGACGATCTTTTCTCCGTGAATGTTCAATCAAAGGTTAGAGTGCTTAAATGGACACACTAACTTAAATAGCCACTTAGTGTTTGTCGTGTAAATTCATAAATCCATTTAGTATATGAATTTTGGTATATCTAGCATTACTTGTTCCAAAGTAAAGGTCAAAATCTGGGTGACCATGCCAAATGACTAGTCATATTGAGGATTTTTTTTACCTTCCAAGAGAGTCGAGAAGTGCAAACAACGTAGCTATGTCCTCTAGACATTATCATGGGATCTGGTTCTTATTAAAATGTATGGGTTGAAGATTATGAAGAGATCGTCACTCAACACCACTAACGACTTATTGATTTAGGTAGGCAAGTACTTTTACCAAACTCCACTGAGGTGCAAGTGGTCTTGAACCTATATGTACAAAGCATGATGCACAACATACTAATAAGCATTTTTGAACCTGCGATATCGCTTTTGTGCAACATTAGCTCATGCCATTAAGCCATCACCACCGACCGATAGTGACATCCCTCATCAAGTTATCGCAAATATGATTTGTGAAATTGGAAAAAAAAAGAAAGAAAAGAAGAAGGTAAATTGCCGTTTATTTCTTATGTAATATATGAATTTGTTAGAGTTTGTTAGATGAAAATTCTTAAAAGTCGAATAATTATTCTTACTTTTCTGTCAAAGATTATTATCTAAATTTTAAGGTATTATGGAAGAATTAAATGTGAACTTACACATCAACATAAAGTTAATGTCAAACGTTTCAAACATTTTGCATTATATGAAGTCAAAAATTGTATGCACTAGGATTAGAAAAAGACAGAGTAAAAGTCAATCCAAATAAACTCTTTGACTTCACTCAATATGAATGTCTATAAATTCTAACCACCGCCTGCGGTGGCCCAGTTGGATAAGGCTCCCATGACCCTATGCGAAGAGGGGAGGAGTTCGAATCCCGTTGGCCGCACGGGATCTTAAGCGTGACGTCGGGGTGGTGGGTCCTCCGCTAACGTCACCCCTGGTTTGCCTCATCGGCCGCTGCCGTACGGGGTTCCGGTCACCAAAAGAAAAAATGTCTATAAATTCTAAATTTCTCTTTATTGTAAATTTTTTCTTCCATTTTGTTCATGAGTGCTCAACTTCTCACGGGAGAAAATACAAAAAAAATCGTAAATCAATTGTATCGGTACCAATTTAGTCCAAAAACTTCACATTGGTACTAATTTAGTTTATTAACAAATTTTGGTTGGAAATTGCTGACGTGGACATCGACTATCTTTCATGGCATGATAGGTGCTTATGCTAACATTTTTTAAATAAATTTAAAAAAAAAAATTATTTTATTTTTCTGTATTTTCTTTATTTCTTTCCTTTCTCTTTTTTTCCCCTTATTTCCTTCCATTAGTGGCCAATCTAACATGTTTAGAACTTTTTGGATGTGAATATATCCTTAAACTGCTTCATTTGAACTCTAGAATGTAAAAAATTAAGGGTATTCCCTCTTAGGTAAGGAAAAAAAAAAATACTTTTTTAGGAATTAAAGGGGGAAGGTTGACTCCACCACACTCATTTTTTGGATGTTTAAGGAATTAGTAGACCAGTATAGTAGCAACCTGTGTCGGTGAAGGTGGGAAAGGTGAGTGAAATCCCCACTGCAAGGTTGACCTATGCTACATATAGTGTCAATCTATTGACTAGTCGACCTTGTATCCCTAATTGATTAACACTGTATAGGCAACCTTTGCTAGCTATCATAGAGGTTGGCCACTAGTGCAGGGAAATATGAAAAAAAAATGTGAGAAAGAAGAAAAAAAGAAGGAAAATATTTTAAAAAAATATATATTATAAAAATTTTTATGTAACCACTGATTATGCCATATAAGACGGTAAGAGTTCACATCAATAATTTTCAATCAAAATTGATTAGATGGATTCAATTAGTTTTAATGTGAAATGTTTAATACTGTATTGATGTAATTGAAAGATTTAGATTTGAATCAATATTAATATAATATGTTTAGAACTTCTTTATTATTATTATTTTTTTAATCGATGTCCTCAAAAACATTTTTTGAGATGGGCCACCAAATTGATGTTTCAAAATGCATAACGTCAGATCAGCTCTGCTCTGGCGCGTTACATTTCCCTTGTGGCGTGCAAGGGACGTCGCACCGAGCCAATATCAAGAATATTGACAAATCTCCCCTCAAAGCGTCATCATATTCGTTTATGCGTTTTCCGATTAAGACAGTTATGAGGAAAAAGGAAAATCGTGCGACACAAATCTAGAGGAGCGTGCGTGATGGCATTTGGGCAAAAGATTGTCAGCCCCACCAGCAAAGATGGCAGGCGAAGTTAAATGGCACTTTGTTAAAAGGGGTTTGACGACAACCTGTCACCTAATCTTTGATCTCCAGAAGAATATCTTTTTGATTAGGATTGAATACTATTACTTGTTAAGCGGGGAATTCTAGACTCCTCGACTCATTTATAAGGCATATGACATTGCCAAAATACTCCCCTCCCCTATGAATGCTGCGCACTTGCACATCCACAAGGCCATACATTCATAATTAAATTTCACTTAGGTAATATGTAAAAGCAAAACCTAGGAGTGCGGATTGCCCTTTTCTTATCTCAAGAAAACATTCATGTCTCCGTCCTACTCTAGAACTGATGGCATGGAACGGGAGGGAGACAGGATAAAGGAATATAAATGATATGAAATGGCACATATATTATGATTCTTGTAGTTGTACTAATGAACAAAGTTAGAGAAAATATCATGATTCCTTTTTGAAATGGAAAGTAAGGGTTTGGGATTAAAGTATACTACAAGTATTAAAACTTGACACGGATGGAACTTAAGTGCCAAAAGTTTCAAAATATACACTTAAGTGTCATTTAAAAAAAAATAGGACACTTAAGTATTAACTACGACAAGCTTGTTAGATATCCAATGTGACATTATTTTAATAATAAAATTGGTCTACATCGCTTGTTGGAATATTCACTCAATAATCATTGTTGTATGTTCACTTAAATATCAGTTGTGGTTAAAAAATGATTGCTTTATGATGTAAGTGATCATTTAGGTGTCATTCGTAATTAAAAGTGAACATTTAAGTATCAAGTTTTATGGAAAGTGATTACTTAAGTGCAAAAGATAATGTCATTTAGCGTACTCTTGGTGTCTACATGGATAATCTTTTTTAAAAGAATTGTCATGTCAGTAAAAAATGGGGATAAGTACACTATCAGTGCCATAAATTGTGTACGACGCTCACTTTGGTGCCAAAAGTTTCTGTCGGATCACTTAAGTGCCAAAAAGTTTGAAAAACGTTCACTTTGGTGCCAACTCCAATTTGGTTAGCCGGAAATCCAACATGATACTTTTTTTTATTAATTTTTTAAGCTGATGTGGCTTGCTGGAGAGTATAGTCAGCATTTAAACAACAAAATGACGTTGTTTTGTGTCTTTCCCCCAAATTCAAAACCCTAAATCCCTAAATTGAGAGAGAGAATGCGTCGTCTTCTTCCCCGAAGAACAGCACCAACAACACCAGTAGCATCGAAAAACAGCACCGGCAAAACTAGCAGCATACCAGCACAACACTAGTAGTTTTCCAGAAAAGAAACCATGCACTCACCTCCGCCCTCCTCTAGTAGTTTTCCCCCATTTTCAGTCATATTGCCGACCTTTCAAATCCCTGAATCTCAGCCCCACCACCGCCTTTTCCCAAGAAATATCGTCGAGTGCAGAGGAAGTGCGAGCTCGAAGAATCTACGAAGCACAAGCGATCCGGCCAATGGTAGCCTCGGAGATCTAGAATGCCATGGAGGTCGTCGGCAAAGCCAGCTACGACGACAGTGGCGGCTGTGGCCCTGCCATCCCCTTCTTCGCCCTCGCCGTCGACACCTCCCTCTCCCTCGGGATTTTCTATGCGTTTTTTTTCTTTTGGCTTGCTGTGGCAAGCAACTACGATGGAGGTCGAGGGACGGTGGTCAAGCGATGGTGGCCGAGGGACGGCGGCCAAGCGACGGTGGCCGAGGGATGGCGCTGAGCGATGGTGGTCGAGCAATGGCGGACAAAAAAACCCTAATTTTAATCCCCAATAAAAAAAAATCCCCAAATGAGTTGTGTGGCATTGTTTTTGTGAGGCCATCCACATAGGACGGCAAAACGACATCATTTTCTTAAGGAAGATAGAAAACGATGTTGTTTAAAAGGCTTTTGATTTTATTTTTTTAAATATAAAAGCCACGTAATCATTTTGGCCGAAATCTGTCACCGGTGGCACCAAAGTGATCGTTTTTCCTCCGATTTGACATTTAAGTGATCCAACGGAAACTTTTGGCAGCAAAGTGAGCGCCGTACACAATTATGGCACTGATAGTGTACTTCTCCCGAATGTTGTTAAAAAAAGCAACGTCAGCAATTTAACTAGAATTTTTGGCCGTTAGCACTTAAGTGTCCATTTATTTTTTGATTTTGACACTTAAGTGTACATTTTAGAAATTTTGATGCTTAAATTTCCATCCATGCCAAGTTTCGGCACTTGAGGTGTCTGGCACTCAAGGGTTTTGAAATGTCTAAAATGTCATTAAAATGGATAATGTTTGAGGAAAAAAAAAAAGGGTAGACCCGAAATTGTTGTATGTGGTAATTTTTTAATGTTTTGCCATTGAATGGATTGGAATTCCGTAAGTGGAGCCATGGAATGACCATTCCCCTTGTTTGATGGAAGATGGAGGATTCCACATCTTTTGACAGAAACACACAAAGGAACCGAAATATAATCTAAGATAACGATTCTATTACAGATCGATTCCTTTTTTACTAAACAAGGCTTAGTTCGTGCAATTCAATCTAGGATGATTTGACTGAAACTGAAAATAGTAGGCATTTGTCATCGATGGAAAAGTATAATTAAGTTGAGGCATTCTTTCTTGCATAAATTCCTAAAGACTTCATGGACTAAAATTATTTTTTCTTTTGTACACAACTTGGACCTCATGGCAATCCTTGCCCGTGTCCTTAGGTTGGAGAAACTAATACACAATAATTAAGGCGTAATATTCAATCATCATCCATTGTCGCCAGCTCAAAGAATTGAACCGAATCCCCATTAAAATCACCAAGATATTCCAATCCGCTGCTTCCAACCGCTACTGGATGATTTGAGTACTCCTAAGTTCTATCATCAACCGTAGATGCTTCGACGAGGTAAGCAAGATGAATTTGTAAATGTGTCTGAGAAGTTTCCTGCATCGATTCTTACAGGATATTTGGATGAAAAGGAACGTATTGACTGTCGGATCTAGCTTTGCAAAATTATGTAGGAACACAACAATATAGTCAGCACAACAATTAAATACATACATCATGTCACTTGCCAACCAAAAAGACAGAATAACCTTATTTGTTGAAGAAAGGCTAAATGAGAGATCTTGAATCGGCTTTTCTGTCTTGCAAGGGCACTTATATATATATATATATATAGAGAGATAGGAGGAAGCCGAGCAAGTGGACATACTAATACAAGATAATATTATTTTTCATGATTTGTTGATTGGGGTTGGTTTTGACATCTTTAGAATTTTTCAGCTTGTAACGGGTTATTCCCTAGATTTGAAGATCTAATTGACTTGTTTGTTAAAATATCCTATTCTCTTTGTATACATGTGATATGTCTCCATCCATTAACTTAAATTTTAGGGTTGAACTTTATACATTATTAATCTTTTGTTTTTGTTTTTTGTTTTTTTGTTTTCCGTCAGGTTACTTAACTTGGTTTGCATTAAGTAAGTTTTCTATTGCGGCAATACCCAGTACCTGAAGTTCTCATGATGCAAAGGATTGATTATTAAGTGATTCGTCATTTTTATGTAACGAAATGAAGGACTAGGTTTGGCCAAACAACACTTGACTTTGTATTTCTGAGATCGAGGAATGGTTTAATGGATGGAAAGCAGTTTTCGTCCGAATTTTCGGTTCATCCACTCTGGATTCTGCAACTATTTTCTTGTATTATTTTCAATTAATTTAAAACTCCAACCAGGTCACGCCATGTGTACTTACTGTTTAATTCACTTTACAATTGTGTGTAGCGTGTAAGGGCGTTAAGGGTTCGGTTTGAGTCTGATATTTTTTATACCTGACTTGAATCAATGCCCATATTGCATCTGATTTGAACCGAACACCGAGTTTGGATCGGACTTTCAGTTTTTTTTTTTTTTTTTTTTTAAGATGCGGGTTATCACAATATAGTGATTTAGTCAAAACTGAAATCTTCACAAATCACATTCAAAACCAAGAAAAGCAAAATCTTCACCGTTTGATGTACAATTCATCTCATCCACCGGTCAAAACTATGAAACTCCCTCTTGGCCAAAAAAAAAAAAAAAAAAAAAGAGCAAAAACTAGAACCTTAATCAATTTTCTTTTATCTTCACTATATGTTGTTTGTTGAGCAATCTTCCCATGGTCGACGTTGCATTGGTGGATTTAGTGCAACTTCCCTCAAAAGTCCTTCACCAAGGTGCCTTAAAAGATCCACATCTCCTTGTCGGTTATCCTTGATGAGAGAACAGCAATAATTTGAACAATATCGAATCAACGCAGCGGAATAAAATAATCTCTCCTCTTGTGTAAATCTATAGGGATCGATATAGTAGAGTAAAATAAATACTGAGCACATTAACATAAGACGATTTTTTACGTTGAAAACCTCATCGATGTGAGGAGATCAAAAACCACGGAACCGGAGTCCACCCGAAATTCTTCACTATCAACAAAATTGGGTGAACAATGTTCTTCTCTAGCCAATATTAGAGGTACATAGCAGCAAACACCTCAAGAACATAATTCTTGGCAATACACTTGAATTTCACAAGAGATCAATGATAAATCTGACAAAAAACATAGGTTTTGATCAATCAACGAAAAACCTAATGTAGGGAGTTTCAAACGAAAATCAAATTGTTCAAATTCGAGAAAATTGCGCCACGAACATGCTGACAAAATTTCAGTTCAATTGAACCACGAATCGACCTCCGATGCCAACTTGATATAAATCAGATATTGCTCCAATCCCAGATTTTCTACTTTCTCTTTTTCTCTTGTTACTATTTCCTTTTGCGGCTACCACTTTTTAAAGATAGTAAGAAATCCTATTTCTCCATATAACTTATCATATGGGCTCAAGCCAATTTTTTTTTTTTTTTTTTTTTTTTGGCTTATAACTCATTGGGCCTCCTCTACATAGAATTGAACCCATCTAACAAATCTCCCCCTCACGACAATGTGGAGGGATTCACCATCCCTGCTATCAATTGGCAATGTTCTAGCTTCTCTTTTGGTAGAGTTTTCGTCATCATATCAGAGACATTATGATCTGTATGAATTTTCATCTAGAACATCTCTTATCCAATGATATCTAACATCAATATGTTTCGATCTAGAATGAAAATAAGAATTCTTACCAAGATGAATTGCGCTTTGATTATCACAAAATAGCACATACCTTTTTTGGTTGAACCTAAGTTTTTCTAAGAACTTCTTCATCCATAGCATCTCTTTACTAGCTTCGGTCGTTGCAATAAATTCAGCTTCGGTTGTAAAAAGTGTAACACACTTCTACAATCTTGACTTCCATGACACAGCTCCATCCGCAAAAGAAATCAAATAATAAAAAGTAGATTTATGAGTATCAATATCTTTTGTCAAGTTGGAATCTGTGTATCCAACTAACTTAAGTTTCCCGGTCTCAAAACTGAGTTTCAAATTTGAAGTTCCCCGAAGATACCTCATAATCCACTACACTGCATTCCAGTATTCTCTGCCTGGATTTGACAACTAGTGATTAACAACGCCAACTGCGTGCGTCAAGTTTGGGCATGTACATACCATCGCATACATTAAGCTTCTTACAGCTGAGGCATATGGAACACTTTCCATATCTTTCTTCTCTTTATCAGTCGTAGGATTTTGCTTCATATTTAACTTAAAGTAGGCTGTAAGAGGAGTACTAACTACTTTAGCCTTGTCCATGTAAAATGTCTGAATGATCTTCTCGATATATTTCTCTTGCGACAAAAAAAACTTCTTAGCATCTCTGTCTTGGGTAATTCTAATGCCAAGAATCTTTTTCGCCGAGTCCAAGTCTTTCATGGCAAAAGACTTGCTCAAATGTTTTTTCAATAACTCAATTCTTGAAGCATTCCTACCAACAATCAACATAAATCAAGAGAATAATAAAGTCGTTATCAAAAAACTTTTGGATAAACACATAGTTATTAGAGGAAGTCTTCTTATAGCCATGTTCTGTTATAATTAATGTAAACTTTTTGTACCACTGCCTTGGTGCTTGTTTTAGGCCATAGAGACTTTTTTCTTCAATTTGCACACATAATTCTCTTTCCCTTTCACTTTAAAACTTTTAGGTTGTTCCATGTATATCTCTTCCTCCAAGTCACCATATAGGAATGTTGTTTTAACATCCATTTGCTCAATTTCCAAATCTAGGGTAGCTGTCAACCTTAGTACCACACGGATAGAAGACATTTTCACTACCGGAGAAAATATATGATCAAAATCAATACCCTTTCTCTGATTGAATCCCTTAACAACCAATCTAGCTTTGTACCGTGGTTGTGAAGTATGTTCATCTTGCTTCAACTTATATACCCACTTGTTCTTCAAAGCTCTTTTACCTTTACGTAACTTCACCAACTCAAAAATATAATTATCATAAAATGACTGCATCTCATCTCGAATAGCATCAAACCAATTGCTTTGTACTAATCTTCTATTACTTCTGCATAGCACTCTAGTTCACTTGCATCAATCAATAATACATACTCATCTTCAGAATACATGGTGGAAGGTCGTTGGTCTCTAACGGATCTTCGGACTAGAACATCTAGTGGAACATCTAATTGAGCCTCTAATTCAGGAATATTATTATCTTTTTCAACATGTTCAAGAACATGTGCGTTATTTGGAATATTGACTTCCTGCTGCTCTTTATCAACCTGTGTAGGAATATTTGTAAGAGGAACTTGATCCAAATCAACCAAATTATCACTAACCTGTAGTGCTGAAATCATCGCTGCTTTCTCAATATCCTCTATTGTTTGATCTTCCATAAACAAAATATCTCTGCTTCTTACAATTTTCTTTTCAACCGAATCATAAAATTTGTAGCCAAGCATATCCTGTCCATAACCAATAAATATGCACTGTCGTGTTTTCACATCAAGTTTAAACCTCTCATCTTTGGGAATATGCACAAATGTTTTGCATCCAAAGACACGCACATAATCATAAGAAACATCTTTGCTTGTCCAAACTCTATTAAGAATATCAAACTCTAAATGAATGCATGGAGTAAGATTTAATACATGTACAACTATACTTAAAGTCTCACCCCAAAAGGATCCAAGTAGCTTTGACTGTGAAAGTAAGCATCTCACCATTTCAACCAGTGTTTTGTTCATTCTCTCAGCTAAGCCATTTAACTGAGGCGTTTTGGGAGGTGTCTTTTGATGTTGAATACCTTGTTGTCTGCAATATTCATTAAAATGTCCAATATACTCTCTTATGTTATTAGTTCTAATGCATTTCAATTTCTTTCCAGTTTGTCTTTCAACTAAAGCCTGAAATTGCTTAAAAGCATTTAACACTTGATTTTTAGTTTTCAAGGTATGAATCCAAATTTTCCTTAAAAAATCATCTATGAAGGTAACAAAATAAAGAGAGCTACCAAGTGATTTTGTTTTCATAGGATTGCAAACATTAGAATGCACTAAATCCGGTATACCTAACTTTCTTGAAGGATGTGAGCTTTTAAATGCAACTCTGTTTGTTTTCCTACTAAACAATGAGCACACTTCTTTAGCGCCGAATTTTTCAATCCTAAAATGAGTTTCTTCTTGGCCAATATTGACAAACCCTTCTCACTAATGTAACTAAGCCTCTTATGCCATAACTCAGCTGTATCTTCACCGTCTACGGCATTAATTTTGTATGTGGACAACTTTTCTTGCATAATGTACAACGAATAATATTTTTCATCTCTAGCCACAAAAAGAGAACCTTTGGTGAGTTTCCATTGACCATTATTGAAGATGTTGCAATACCCCTCATCATCCAACTTGCTTGTAGAAATCAAATTCAAGCGGATATTAGGTATATGTTTAACATTATTCAATACTAATCTTGTGCCATTGCTAGTTTCTAGGCACACATCACCGATGCCTACAGCTGAGCTAGCCTATTGTTTTCCATCTTCACAGATTCGAAGTCACCTGACATGTATGATATAAAGAAATCCCTACGAGACGTATCATGAATGGATGCACCACTATCAATTACCCAAGTGGTTTCATGAGATACAAAATTCACCATATCACCATAAAAAATAATGAGAAAGTCTTCTTTAAGTGCAGCAACACGATTGTCATCACTGTCATTATCACTTTTCTTCTCTTTACCTTTCTTCTTTTGTTTCTCCCTTTTTAACTGACGACAACACCTCTAAATATGTCCATTATAATGACAATAATGGCACTCAACATTAGCAAATTTATTATACTTACCTCTACTTTTATCTTGACTTTTATCTCTATTTCTCGGACCTCGAGACTCACTTCTTCCCCTTTTCTCAACAACCAAGGCATCAGAATGTGAAGATGACGATCCTTGTGTCTTCATTCTCATATTTTCATTCAAAATACTACTCTTGGCCGAATCCATGGTAATCATACCATCTGGGGCAGAATTAGACAAAGATGTTTGGAACGTCTCCTAGGAGTCCAGCAAAGTACCAAGCAACCATAATGCTTGTATCTCATTATCAAACTTGATTCCCATCGCAGCCAACTGATTTATAATTCCTTCAAAAGAATTTAAATGATTAGTCAAATGAGTACCATTTTGATATCTTAGAGCCATCATCTGTTTTATAAAAAATAACTTATTATTTACATTCGTTCGAGCATATAATTGTTCAAGCTTATCCCATAAACTGCGTGCATGTGTTTATGTAATAATATGGTTCAAAACATTATTATCCACCTACTGCCTAATATAACCACACACTTGACGATGAAATATAGACCATTCAGCATTAGTTTTGTTCTTTAGTTTCTCCTCGACAAATACGGACAAATAAAAATCTTTCACATATAAAATGTGTTCCATCTTCCATTTCCAAATATGATAATTCGAACCTTTCAGTGTAATCATTATACTTGTATTCATTTTCATTGTTTAACACAAGACAAAAAAATCAAGCAATAACTTGATGCTCTAATACTACTATGATGGGAGAACAGTAACAATTCAAACAATATTGAATAAACGCAGCGGAATAAAATAATATTCTCTCGTGTAAACTTAATAGGAATTGATATAGTAGAGTAAAATAAATACCAAGCACGCGAACACAATAAAATTTTCTTACATGGAAAACTTCCTCAATGTGAGGAGATAAAAAACCACGGAACTGGAGTCCACCCGAAATTCTTCACTATAAACAAAATTGGGTGAACAATGTTATTCTCTAGCAAATACTAGAGGTACATAGCAGCAAACACCTTAAGAACATAATTCTTGGCAATACACTTGAATTTCACAAGAGATTAATGATAAATCTGACAAAAATGCATGTTTTGATCAATCCACGAAAAACCTGATGTAAGGGCTTCAAACGAAAATCAAACCGTTCAAATTCGAGAAAATTGCGCCACGAACATGCTGATAAAATTTCAGCTCAATCGGACCATGAATTGACCTCCGATGCCAACTTGATGTAAATTAGATATTGCCACAACTCCAGATTTTCTGCTTTTTCTTTTTCTATTGTTACTATTTTCTTTTGCGGTTACTATTTTTGAAGATGGTGAGAAACCCTATTTCTCCATATAACTTATCTTATGGGCTTATGCCTTTTTTTTTAGCTTACAACTTATTGGACCTCCTCCATATATGAGTGAACTCAACTAACAATCTTCTGCCATTCTTCTAGCAATGAGGACTCAAAATGTGTGGCAGCCTCATTACCAATATGTGGTAATGGGTTGTTGTTGCCAACATGTCGGACTATTGTTGATTACTAGTTCTCGCCATTGTAATCTTGTTGAATCAATAAAATGTGTCCCACTAGACTTGCCAAAAAGATATTTCACCGAAAAGTTAATGAAATACCTTTCAGAATATGGATGGATCAATAATTGATCAACAAAAGGTTGTGAATGGTCATTTGTTGATTGGATAGAAAGTAAATGAGAAGGAATTTAAATGAATGAAGTTTGGAGACAATCGTATCCTAACCATGTAAATTGCAAAAAAGTAAAGATAAAAAATAAATTTGTTGAAAAATGTTGAGTTTTGTGATTGACTGAGATAAATAGTACACTTAGAATATCTATAGTCCACAAGCAACAGTTACAAAGACAATTATTGACTTCACTACGCTAATGGTCACATTAACTCCATGACCAACAGTTGCTTGATAATTGAATTGATACCACTACCTTAATGGTTATTTGATGGTTACCGGGAATCTACTACATTGACGGTTATATTGACTCCACTACCTTGATTATTTTATAGTTACATCCAAAATTGTTGACTCTACTACTTGACAGTTATGTTGCCTCCACTTCCTCATCAATTGTATATGAGATTATCGATTGAACAATTGGACATTTTTTGGTGTTAACAAGGTCACATGTCTTCTATAAGATTGTGGTTCGATTCATGTCATAAGAGAATCTTTGAATAGTTAATGCCACATTGCGTAGCTGTGGCATACCTTGTGTGGAGAGATTTCATGACTATTAGCATTTTGATGAACTTGTGATGATAGGCTTGTTAGTCTCAAACCCTTGAGTGGTGTGGAATTATTATGGCTTAAACTAAACATTTTGTACATGTTGCAAAATTGACCCTCGCCAAAGTGATAAATGTATTCATTCCTGCCAATGACAATACTACTCTAACCACTAACTTTGTGAGAAGGAAACCAACAACTTGAGAAGCGAGTTTCATCTTTCCTTAAGCACAAATTGTTATTTTGACAATAATATAGAACCTGTAGGTCAAGTATTTGCTAATTGTTCTAAAAACTTAAACTATTAGATAACACTTAATATGATCATTTTGCCTAGTACTAAGCATGGAAATTTAATTGGAGAGACAAATGGAGCTTGGAAAGATTTGAACTAAGGACCTTCAACTCTGACACCATGTGAGATTTTGTAGGACTACTACTAATTATTCTAAAAGTTTAAGCTGTTAGATGAAGACGTGGTTTGATATTTAATTACTTTAACATAATTTATGAGAAGAAAAATTACTAGGTTTGCCAAAAAAATAAAATAAAAAGCTTAGTAAAATTATTGTTCCATGGAATGAAACATGTAAATGTCAACTTTAAAGCTCCGTTCTTTCATAGAAGATGTGACATTTCTAAAAAGTATTTTACAGAAAGTCAATGCCTAGAAAATAATAATATTTTTTGGTATTCATTGAAACTTAAAACTGAAGTTATTTTTTTTTTTTTGCCATTTGGTAGCTGATTTGATTTCCTTCATATATATTATTTTTCTGCTCTTATTTATTTATTTATTTTTCTAAAATTGAATTTTAATTATTTTTTTATTTTCTTTCTTATTCTTTCCTTTTCTTTTCCTTGGGTAGTCACCGGTGAGGCTTGAACTTCCCGCCCTCTGGCGATGCTCAAGTGTCACCGATCTACAAGGCTTGAGCCTAGCCGTTCTCTAGCATTGTTGGCTTTCACTGTGGCTGTTGATCAACTAAAGAAGAAGAAAAAGGAAAAGGTAAAAAAATAAAATTTTCAAATTAAAAAGTAAAATAATTAAAATAATTAAAATGAGTGGTGAAGTAAATAGTGGGGAAAACATTTTTTGTTTTTCCATTGGAGAAAATATTTTTCACGACTAGTTTATTTTCTATGAAGCAAATGCTAGAAGATCCCGAAAGAAACAAATGGAGCCCAAGTATTTCACATTTTGGTTTATTTCTTCATAAAGAAATTTTTAGGAGTTTTATAAGCATACTCTACTTGCAAAGGCAAAAACCCATCACTCTTTGGCGGTACCGACTTGGAGCTGACCTTGGCATCGCTTAGCTAGGGTATAATGACCTAGGTGGGCATGTTTGCACAAGGTAGATATTGTCTAGGTCGCTGGACTAGTGAGCCTAACTAGTGCACCCAAGCGAAGTCTTGCGGGTGTTCCGCCACCTAGGGCGAGTAGCTAGTGTGGGGCACACGACCTAGCCTCGCCTGGGTTGACCAACTCATGACAGGCCTTGCCGATGTTCGCCCAATCCTAGTGTTGCCTCCCTGGGGGTCATGTTGCTCCATAGCCTCAACCTCGCTCATGGGAAATATTCTAACAGACGATTTTCTTGCTCGACATTCCTTTGAAGGCGTACCCTTGAAAGAAAGAGCAAGCAACGAATAGAAGGAGTATGCCTAGTTAAGAGGAGAGAACCCATCTTTTTTCTTGTGAAGATTGGATTGAGCGCTTTTTGGATGATAGAGCCTGCGATGGCCTTCTCTACAAAATACATTTCGGAAGAAAAGCTGCTCTTGCTTAATAGCAAGGTGGATGGGGAGTTCGCAACCGAAGAAGCACAGGGGCTTGTAGCTTTTATAGTTAAGCTAAGTAGATGGGTCGTGGATGGATAGGCCAGCAATGGGTGTAGACAACAACATGGAAGTAGAAGTGTTCAAGTGTCTCATGAGATGGGAGCTGCTAGCCCACAGGCAAGTCCCTTGTAGAGAACATAAACCATAGGAGTGTAAGAGTTTTCTAATGTGGACTACATTAATTGATATTGTAATTTACTGTTTCTACGATTACCGTAAAACATGGTTGGTCTAAGGTGAGATAGAAGATTTTTTAATTAGTCTAATATGGGACTGGCTAGTGTGAGCCAAGTTGAGCCTGGCCCGTAATGAAGGGGCCTAGTTGGAAACTCTATAAATAGTTCTCAAGTCTCTTCTCTAACCCTAATTCTCACATGTATTCTCACCTAAGGAGTGTTTACCTAACACTAAACGTGAGGGAGGCCATCTCATTGAGCTAGTGATATGGAGGCAATAGAGGAGAAGGACTTGGGCGTGGAACATTGTGTTTTATGCTTCCGTTTCAAGAATGATGGATCCCAAAACAGGTGCGTTAATCTTTTTACTCAATTATGCATGTTCTTGTTCTAGTTATGGAGATCTTGAGATTATACAATTTGTATCCAACATGTGGTATCAGAGCAACCATAACCCTAGAACTCGAACGCATAAGGTTTTTGCCATAATTTGTGATTTTCGTGATTTTTTGTTTAAAAAAAATAAAATTAAATCACAAATTTGCACTCCAAGACACAAAACCGTGGTCACCCACATGCCCCTCATGAGCACGCGCCCCATGCGTGGTCACGCGCCCTCACGCGCTCCCACGTGCGGGCGTGCGGGTGCTAACGTCATGATGACGTCAACAACCCGGACACGACCCGATTCGAGGCCGACCCGACCCGTTGACCAACCTCGACCTAGTCAATTGTTGACCGGATCGGTCAACCGGTCGGACCGGGCAGCTAGACCGAACGGTTGAGCCGGAATCCATCGGACCGTGACTGGTCGGACCGGTTTTGACCGGTCCCTTGATGCAAGCGCGTGAGCTCCACGCGCCGCACACTCCAACGGTGCGTACAGGTGCGTGGAGTCTCCGTTTGGCGCGTGGTTGGTGGCGTTGATTCGTATTTCCATGTTCTATCTTGTGGTGTATTTATTTTATATGTTTGATGATTTTGTGGATGTGAAAATACATATGAAGCTCTAAATACGTGTATTTTTAGTGTATTTTTACATATTGTTCTTGTATTTTCTGTGATTTTGAAAATACAAGTGTTGGTTACAGGTATGTTATCATATAAACATTATAATGGTGTGATTCATTAATAAAAATTAAACTTTATTATGAATTGAAGTTGGCTTAATGAGATACAACCATTATGTGATAGTATTTAAACTATGTATTGAGGTGATGAGAAACATGAAAAGTTATGAAATTTTTGTTACTCAAGCATAGTTCTTTATACGCATCTTGATGTACTTTTGTTTTTTTTTTTTTGTTTTTTTTTTCTGATAACCTATGAATGATGGACGTCTTAAGAACTCGTGACCAAATTGATTATACTAATTAATATATCATGTCAGTTAAGTTATTGCATATTGTACCTAAACTCATTTGGTCACTGGTTAATGTCTATCAAGTTGAATATTTTTTATGGTTAAGGAGTATGACAATATTTATGCAGAGCAATAATATCTACTGTTAAAGTTTAGATATTTGATTTTCTGGTTTGACTCAATTAATAGGCCACTACTTGATTAAAATGATAATTTGTTATTTAAAAATTGGCTAATAAATCAATTATTGGCCTTGGAGTCATTTTTTGCTTTATGAAACTCATGAGTAATAATGGATCAGCTGTTAGGCTTGTTGATTTGGTGTACCCTGTATTACTATTGATGTTAATTTGTGAGAGATCTTCTAGATCAACATTCTTTTTATGTTGTTATGGTAATCTGTAATCGAGGTGCATAAGAGATGTTTTATTCTCTGTTATGAGAAGTTTATTGTGTTGCTTTGATCAGTGATGTTATTGGAATCTGTCTTTCAGGTTCGTATATATATTATATATTATATATATATATAATTAATTAATTTTTATTAATGAATAAAACAGTGTAATTAGCATGATATGTGATTTTAGTGATATGTTGGTCCTATCACTAAAGTTAAAATCACATGTATATGGTGTATGTGAGATGTAAAGATTATATCCCTGGTATGAGAGAGTTTCAAGGATTCAATTGAGTTGTAACCGCCAAAGTAGCACACTTGATTGGGTTTAAGAAATTTTGATCTCGTATATTGATTGTGATGTCTTCTAGTATAATGCATAGTCATACTCCCAAAGGAGGTGATTGTGTATTAGTTCATGGAGGGATACATGATGGTGTGGTGGAGGAGTGACTGATCCTAGTGGTTCATATGCCCAAAAGTGATGAATCCACAAATTTAGAATATATTCTCATAACCACTATCATGTGGAGAGTGTACAACTACATGTCATACATTCCGCCCGAAGGTGATTATATGATTATGTGTGTAACTTTCTAGATGTATACTTGTATGTCAAGTTACACGGTGTTCACATGATACTAATTATATACATTACTTGTTTTTTAGTCACATTTTCTGTAATTAATAACTCCACTATTATTAAGGTTTTTTACTGCTTCAAATTTTAGGTTGTGAACATATGATTTGTTGCTTGAGAAAAGAGCAATAGAATTTGCTTACTGTCCATGAAGCGCTCTATTTTGGAATACTTGAAAAGTAGTTTACTTGTTGATTGCACTCCTATAAGATAATGGAAGCCTTAGTGGTTTGTAATTATGTCTTGTTTAATATCGAATTTAGGACACATCTGCAAAGATTGTGTTTAAGTCCTAATAACATATATATCTCGTATATAGTTAAAATGTTGTTTCCAAAATTTTTCTATTTAAGGAAAATTGATCGAGAAAAAAAAAAACAATTACAATTAGTTGTAAAAGGTTGTTAGGCTTAATAGTGATCGTGAGTATTTTGGCAAAAGTTTGACAATGCGAAATAGCTTAGAGGGTCATTTATCAAATACTTGGTAGATTTTGGGGTGGTAGCTTAATTACTATGCCTAAAAATCCTAACAAAAAGATTTAGTCGAAAGACATAAATGCACCATATTGAACATGGTGATGAGTATGATTAGTAAGACTAATTTATCCGATCTTTTGTGGGATGATATTTTGAAAACAATATTTTCACATACAAAAGTTGTTTCATAAACTTCTTTTGAGTTATAGATTGGAAATAAATTACTTGAATCATATGAAATTTAAAGGTGTCATGCAGAAGTAGGGTTATCTAATCAAATATTAAGTGCGTTGAAATTTAAATCAACTCAGAATTATTTTGTATCTTACCTAGATTGTTAAAAGGGGTATCAATTTTATGACCCTAAAGAAGGTACAAGTATTATAGAATCACATATTATAAAGTTTCTACAGTTTAACGTAATTGTAGAGGATAACTGCTCTAAGACTATTAAGGATAATAGTATGATGGAAAATCACCGTGTCTTTGTCTTTGCCTATGTCAATAATTGTGGTATAGACAATTATGAAATCTCTTATACAATATACTAAACTTGTTGAGGTTTAAGGTACTATTATTGATATAGTTTATGATATTTTTTCAAACCCTCAAGTATAGAATGAAGTGTTTGTAACTTTACTCGGAAGATTTGTTAGGGAAATACGATTAGTTATTCCATTAAACTATATAGTCTATTTGTGAGAGCATGATTGCAATATCCACTACATGGTTGATTTAGCGACATAAATAAATATATATATTTTTTTATCCTCAATCAAGTATGTGATTAGACGCCATAAAATGTGATATACAATCTATGAAATATTATAGCGTTTGGAAACTTACTGATTTGCCTAAAGATTACAAGTTCATTAGTTGCAAATTGACATACAAAACTAAAAGGATTTTAAAGGCGATTAGTTATTCCATTAAACTATATAGTCTATTTGTGAGAGCATGATTGCAATATCCACTACATGGTTGATTTAGCAACATAAATAAATAAATAAATAAATAAATATATTTTTTTTATCTTCAATCAAGTATATAATTAAATGCCATAAAAGGCGATATACAATTTATGAAACATCATAGCGTTTGGAAACTTACTGATTTGCTTAAAGATCACAAGTTCATTATGTGACATCTTGAAATCCAGGTTTTGATTTCGATCGAAATAGTTAGGCATTTCATTGACGCATTTATAGTTCTTTTCCCTGAACTGATCACTCATGGGATAACTAGTTTATCAAGTGAAGCCGTTAAGGAATTCTAACGCATTAAACTTAAGAATTCGATAAAGAAACGACTGCTTGACTGTGCAAATCTGCAAGAGATCATTACGACACAGTAAGATCGATTAGAAATCGGAGATAGGTTGACTTGATAAAGGTATGTGATTAAGTGTGGGTGATTCCACCTAATTACACAATTCTTGTCGATTGGCATTAGATCGATTCTTCTGTCGTTTTGATACCCTGTGTCTGTATTTGAAACCTTGAGATTTCTATGATAATCGAGAGTTGCCAAAGTATCGAAGATGTACTTTGTGGCTTGAGAATAATCAATCACATGTCAAATGCACGAAAATTCCTAAAAACTACCTGGTAGATTAGGACGCACTAAATTTGCGCCGAATTGAAATTAACCGTGAAATTGAACCCGAATTCAAAAATTGAGAGTTCTATTAAGTCACAATTTATTTTAGGAACGTCGACTCATCCTCAGAAGATTTTTCTACAACCGAGATTTTTGGCGGAAAAGCAAAGTAAGGTCGTTTTTGTTTCGATTGTCGAGAGGCCGTTTTTGATCGAATATTTAGGAAGCAAGTTGGATTCTTTGATGGGAAAAGTCATAAGAAGGTTGAGGACACATGGGTTAATTTAATTGAACTTCAATTGGATGGAATTGATTGAGAATTGATTGAATTATGTGTACAAAATTTCATGCCATGGCGGAAAAAGAAATTGGACCTATTAGACTAAGGTTGTGGGAGATTGGAGATAGTGGAGCATGACATCATCAAGTGATGTGGTGGGCCATTTTGTTGGATTAAAGAAAAAGAAAAAGAAAAGAAGTGGTCCCCCTTCCTTCTCTCTCTTTCCTCTCTCACCCTACCGTGCGACCGCTCCTCCATCTCCATCTTCTTCGGACGCCATCAGCAGCAGCAGAGATCGACCAGCACCGCCGTCTCCGTCCTCCACCGCACGCCTCATGCCGGAACGCCCGCAAACCACCAGAGCTGTTCGTGTGCACCCGAGCCCGTCGTCGTGTGTTCTCGCTGTTTCGCGGTCCTAGCTCCCTATTCCGAGCTGCTCGAGACGCATCCCAGCCCCGCCGAGCTCCTTCCGTCTCTGTCCAGTCGTCCCTCGACCTCGTTTGGACCGCCATCGCCGCTCGCCATCCCGTGCTTCACCCGTCTCCGCCTGCTTCTCGCCAGCTTCTCTGTTCCAGCAGCTATTTTAGATCTGGTGGAGCTTCGCCGGAGCCATTCAGCCCACCTTCGGCCACCGTACACCCCCGCCTTAGCCCGTCGAGACTCCTCAACCCCTCTCGGCCCTTGCATGCCTCAACTAGCGCCGGATCCACCCTCAACCTGCAACGGACAGGGAGTTGGAAAAATGGATATGGCAACGGCTATTTGGCCCATTTTGGCCGGCTTCCTAATCCCGGAAGCTAGGCTCGCTTTGGAGTGAATTGATCCCCTCGGTGCCCTCGTCGATTTGAGCGGCTTGGATCATTAATCGGGTGATTTTAACTCACTAATCCCTGCTTAGTAGGTTAATTACGTTTAAGGGGTGTTTATATTAAACTAAGTAGGTTTAGGTGATTAGATTAATTTATTTAAATGTTGAGTGGATTAAGGGATGTGATTAGTTTAGTGGATAATTAATTAAGGCTAAGTAAATGTTTAGATTAAAGTAATCTTGTTTAAGCCTTAATTAATTATTTTAAATTAAATAATTAATTCGAATTTATAATATTATTTATTATATTGTATTATTATAATATAATATTATTTTATCTAATTTTCGGAATAAATTTAATTATTTATTATTTTCCGAAATTTTGACCTTTGATAGCCGGTGACCAGAATTTTATGCTGATGATCGTGGTGAAGTCCATTTATTTAATTGAGCTCCAATTTGAGCTAAATTGAATTTATTGTAATTAATTATTAATTTTCAAAATTAATTAATTAAATTTCGGAAATTAAGGTTGAGATGGCCGACTACCGAAATTTCATGCTGATTGTTGTGGTGCAGTCCGTTTATTTATTTGAGCGTTAATTTGTGCTAAATTGAATTAATTGTGAATTTAGTATTTATTCCTAAATTATCTGATTTTGGTTATTAATGGAAAAATAACCGAGCGTCGGTTTACAGCGCCAAAAATATGTAATGGGCTGTTGAAATTGATGGGATATTTGTAAGTGAAATTATTATTATTACATTTTGACTAAGGCCAACCGTGTACCCACACACGGCTATTTATTGTGAATGATAAAAAAAAATGATGAATTGATTATATGGTTGGAGTGGTATACTATATCAGCCTACATGCGATATGTTAGCTTTAGGTGAGCTGTATACTGGTATACTATATCAGCCTACGGGCGATATGTCAGCTTTGGGTGAGCAATATACCTTATTATCAGCTTTGGGCGAGCACATATATATATTATACTAAATTGGCCTGGGGGCCTTAATCTATCAGCTTTGGCCGAGCATATACATAGTATACTATATCTATCAGCTTTGGGCAAGCTATGTTATCTATTTTCAGTTTTGGGTTAGCAGTCTTAGACTATGGTCGGACTTTGTAGATAGTGTTGAATGTATCGAGTAGGGAAAGGTCGTGGTGACATGTAATCGATTAAGTAGATTGATCGCTAAGTCGATCTGATTGGTGGAATATGATTGTTTGTGTAGTTATCAATATTATTAATTGAACTGATGTGCAGGAAGGAACTGATGCCAAGATAAGCCCTTTTGACCTGTGTTGTGCTTAGGCAGCCCTTATGGCGTATTGGCTTCCTAATTGGGTTTTAGTGGGGTAGAACTTGCTGAGATATAGTCTCATCCTGGTTTTGGGAAAATATTTCAGGTCCCTAGATAACGATCGTGGAGGACCGGAAGCCTTGGAGTTTAGAAGGTGGAGGCTGAAGAATCGGCAAATGGGTCTAACTAGTGGATGTTAAGACAATCCCCTTTTTGATAAGCCGTCAATTTTGTAAACAGTCCAAGTTTGTAATTAACCAGTTTGTCTATAAAGACTCATCTTGGTTTGAAAAATATGATACTACTTTTCTATCTCATTGTTTGATTGTTTGGGAATTTTATTAAGCTTCCGCATGCGTATATAAATGAATGGGTCGACGACCTTTCTGGGACGTTGCAAATAAATCGACCAGTTTAAGGGATGGGCGCGTGCCCAAGGATCGGGGCGTGACACATTAGTTGCAAATTGGCGTACAAAACTAAAAGGATTTCAAAGAAAGATTGTGGAATTTAAAGTCCAATTAGTAACTAAAGTTTTCACTCTAAAAGATGGGTGAATAATTTATAGTGAAGAAATAATTATTTATTTCTAGTATTTTTTAAAGGTTCTTTCAGAGTGAACGTGTCATTAATAAATTATTTTGAATATGAGGTTATGTCAAATAGATATAAAATCTATATAGTGCAACTAGAGGATTTTGTAGCAGATGATTAAAGTAAACTTGTGTGTAGACTGAAAAGTCTTATTAATGGTTTTAAGCAAGTTTCCAAATAATATTATTAAAGTTTTATAGTGTTGTTATTTTTTCAATTGGAAATAAAGTAATTTAATATATACTGCAAGGTCAATGAGAGGAAATTTATTTTTCCCATACTCTTTGTACATGATATTTTGTTTACAAGTAGTGACCTTGAGGCATCTCTTGTTCTTTGCATTAAGGTTCATAAGGATTGTTTTTTTCCATATTATTAAATTTTTCGGAGGATATTTGTTGATCGTATTTTGGAATTATTCGATATACATCATTGCAAGCCAGGAATTGCTCCTATTGTTAAGGATGATGGACTAAATCTATCACATTGTTCTTATTTAGATATTGAGAAAATCTAATTAAATGGTGTACCTTGTTTCAGTGCACTTAAAAGTATATTGTATACTCGGATTTGCACTAGACTAAATATCGTCTTTGCGACGGGATTTCTAGGTAGACATCAATCAAATCCAGGATGCAATTACTGCGTTGCTACCAAGAAGGTTTTAAGGTACTTAAATATGATACGGATTATATGCTAATTTACAAATATGTTCAATTCTTGCAACTAGTAGGATATTTATATATAAACTTTGCTGGCTGTTAGGATGACATAATATCAATAATGGAATATATATATTTATGTTAGTAGAAAGTGTAGTAAATAAATTTCTATGTCATCTTCTACTATGGAAGTAGAGTTTGTAACATCCTTTTAGATTGTTATTTGGGCTATTAGGCTCCGGAACCTCATTAAGGAGTTGACCATTTTTAACTTTATGGATTGACCCATATGGTAGTATTGAGACAATAAATTTGTAGTATTTTTATTAACTACAGAGGTCTTGAGGGGTCTAAATATATGGCGGTCAAAATTTTTGACCATAAAGAAACAGTACAAAAATGTAACGTTATAATATAACATATTTTCATATATGATATGGTTGCAAGTCCACTAACTAAAGGCCTTCGCTCATGTGTATTTGAGCGACATGTCATTAGCATGGGCCTAGGAGCATCATGAGATGCTATTGTTTAGTGAGAGTTATTTTGGCTTTACTCTAATAAAGGTTTCATCTGTGTTCGTTATACTTTGTAATGGTTTGATATGTATCAATTTTTGCATTCAATAAAATATTTTTGAATGTGTTGTTATGTTGAATACATATTGATAAAGTCTCAAGGTACTATATAAACCTTGAGTGAAGGTTATGGGCATTCGGTTATTAGCCTTGTGCATATGTCTTGTTATACATAAAGAAAGGTTAACCGTAAGGACAAGACATATGTGGATTCATTGGAACCATAAAGCATTTTCTAGTGGCACAATTTTTTGTGACACCTAAGGTAAAAAAATGGTGACTGACAAATGAGATCTCTCTATAAGAGATGTTATCCATTTGCCACACTACTATATTGAATCCATATCAATAAAGTTGAGAGCACTCGTGACCATGGAATCTTCTGTGTGTATATATGTACTTACCGCCATGATTCGGTGTTTGAGATTTTATGGGATATGATTGATTATTAAAAATTATCTCTGAATCAAATGTGCGCACATACAGTATGATTTCAATTAATATAGTCCAAGTCAGAGAATGTAAGAGTTTTCCTAATGTGGACTACATTAATTAATATTGTAATTTACTGTTTTTACGATTACCGTAAAACATGGTTGGTCTAAGGTGAGAAATAAGTTTTCTTAATTAGTCTAATATGGGGCTGACTAGTGTGGACCGAGTTGAGCCTAGCTCGTAATGAGGGGGCCTGGTTGGAAACTTTATAAATAGTGCTCAAGTCTCTTCTCTAACCCTAATTCTCACATGTATCCTCACCTAAGGAGTGTTTACCTAACACTAAACGTGGGGGAGGCCGTCTCATTGAGCCGGTGATATTGAGAGCAATAGAAGAGAAGGACTTGCGCGTGGAAAATTGTGTTTTCTGTTTCCATTTCAAGAACGATGGATTCTATAACATGTGTGTTAATTTTTCTACTCAATTATGCATGTTCTTGTTCTGGTTATGGAGATTTTGGGATTACACAATTTGTATCCAACATGGAGCACCCAACTACGACAAGGCCCCCTTCATGGACAAGAATTGCTTGCTTATCGATTTGATTCACCGCATATCCTTCAATCCCTCCTTATGTTGCTCGCAACTACAAGAATTCTGATTGGCATAACTTTTTCCGTATTAGCCAGTCCGAGGGAATATAGCACTCCCGAATCGCATAGCACCACCCGATGAAGGAGGGACCGGGAAAGCTACAGGCTGGATTTTTGCCGTATCACTAGTTATAGCTCCACACCGAGGATTACTAGTGCAGCAAGATCAGGCTGTAGTAATAGCACTCCATTCTCATAAGAGACCTCAAAGTTTATTGGCAAAAAGAGTAAGACATTCCATGTAAATCTTGTTGGTTGATATCACAAGGGTTTGAAGAGGAATTGCCCTGTTACTTCTTTACCCAAGCCTTCCCAAGTTAATCTAGTGCTACATCCATTTGTGATTTTTTTTTTTTTTTTTGGTTTTGTTCTCACTCTCATACTTTTGTTCTATCTCTTCACAAGACATGAGAGTCAAAACTCATACCTAAAGCTAAATTGTTTCCATCTTAACTCTCATAGAAGGTGGAGATTTGAACTTCGCATCTCTCCTTTCTCATATGAGAATGATGGCCACTGTTACATCCCTTTATGATTCAATCAATGTGAATTTCACTGTTAATGAATGAAGGTTAGAAAACAACTTGAAGCCAAGACAAGTTGGTAAATGCGGTGGTTGAGTCTAGAATATTGCTTTGTCTTGGATATTTTACACATCAAAGCACCATTTGATTTTACTAAATGCCCTTCGACTCAAATTTCTTTGACTCAACGCAATATTTTAAAGGCAAAGCATTTTCAAACTCACCTGAAAAGACTAGCGGCAATAGCTTTAGTTGCTTTGGACCAAGCAGTTGAAGAAAGGTCTCTTGCCTGAGCAAAGCTGTTTTCTTATCATCTCATTTGTGGAGAAATGTGGTTCAATTTATGTATCCTCCAGTGCACGTTTCCATCTGAAGAGGGAGGCTAACAAAATGCCATCTTGACTGGTCATTTGCCAGATCAGTATCTGAATAGAAATAAATGGTTTATTATAGCACTAGGAAAAGGCGTGCCTCGTCTTATCTTCTACTGGGGCTTTTTCTGAGAGGAAGATTCGAACACATTTAGCGGCTTGCGGTTATGAAACTAAAAATAACCACTCAATTAGTTAAGAGGCCATTTGATTACGTTTGCAAACAATAAATTTCTGTCCTTTAAAGTGAAAGAAAAAAACAAGCATAAACTTGGAAAATGATGTATAATTTCATTATTTCAATGCACTTATTTGTCTACACTCAATTGGACTCCAATAAAGAAAAGGGAACGAATAGGAGAAACTCTCAAATGAAATTGAACTGTTATTCCACACACACTTTTTTCTTTTTTTATTTGATGAAATGATCACAAGACTTATCTTTTATAGGCTTGTTACATAACTCTTAATCTTAAATAATACACAAATGTATCCAACATTTCAAGGAGATGCATTCCTTGAATTTACAAATTATTGAAATAGACATAGAAACATGAATCTACACATACATGAACATTCTAGATGCATGTAGGACATCCATGAATTGTAGTTAATAACCAACACATGTCACCCCGATAGGCTTGAGGTTAACCAAGCTTGTAGGACTCTAACTTAGGGTTTCAATTGTCCTTATAGATAAATACCATTGATTGCACAATATTGACACGTTGATTTTGACTTCCCTTTAGTCTAGTTAGGATTAGCATTTATCTTTTCCTTAGTGTTAATTCTTTGCTATCCCATGAAATATATTTAATGCTTTCCTTGGTTACTAATTGTTACGTTAATAATTGTGCACCCGCATGATCACTTTGCATGTTAGTAAATAAGTAAAAATCAATCCAAATTACTTGACAAAAACATCATCTTTTTAAAATGAACAAAATTAGGTACCAAAAGGTCATTAATTGGTTAATTAGTGTAATGAAGTCCCCGAATCTAGATTCTCTAGTTACATAAGAAATGAGATATACTCTTATACCTCACTTAGTTTCTAGTCGACTCCAATAGACTATAGCAACTCTTTATTACAAAATTCCTATGAAACCTCTAATGTCGCACGAGGTATGGTTTGAGAGAACCCGTGCCTAATCATGAGCCATACATCCGTCTTTTAGGCAATGCCCCTAAATCTATTCCCTCCCCCAAGGGGTAAGTCGCGACAGCTTGGTGACTCTATTGAGGACTTGATTTAAACTTTAGAGGACTTAGGCCTAAATCTATCTTGTTCAAAAATAAGTTTTGTTTGGTAGCGATGATTGTGTTAAGTGTTAAATGTTAAATGTTTTTGTAGTTGAGAGTTATGAGGGGAGGAGTAATTGTTAACCCCTTGTCTTGCAAGTGTGAAGTTGGGAATGAATGTTTATGTTTTGAATTTTTGAAATGCTGCTTGTGTATAAACTATTGTGTATATATTCTTTGCACCACACTACACTAGCACACATGATCTACCGCCGAACTTGGGCCGCACAGGATTTCTTATAATAGTGTTGATGTGAATATCACTCCAACTACGATCATGTAGTACAAGTCACCCATCTCAAACCTGAAATTTCCTTCTTAATATCAAGAGTTACCACCCTGTCGACAATCACACGACACGGGTAAACTCTTTGACAAAGCCGAAGTCATGGGAACCCCGACCCAACCGTGATCACGTCGGTTTAGTCCGATAATCTCGTACCTCTATTTTGAACCATATAGAGTAGAAATTGAACCACATCCCATGTGCATATCTATGTAATAAAAAAAGGAAATAGAGAGAAAAGTCACCCCCACTGTAAGTATCATTTTTCTTTTTATTCGTTTTTTATTTATTTATTGAACTTTCATTTTGAAATTCGTGGAAATCAATCTTGATTTTTTACCTTTTTGGCGTGTTGATTAAAAATCAAGTGTCAATAGTAATGAGATGGCTAAGGGTATGGTTACGATGAAAAAAACATTTACTGCGAATAATTTGGCAAATATATTGACCAAACTAGTTCCTTTGATCGAGTTTAAGCATTTGCTGGATTTGATTAGCATTTTTGCCATTTGAGTGCTTAGGTGGAGTTGCTAG
Source organism: Eucalyptus virginea (assembly GCA_014182375.1). NCBI lineage: Eukaryota > Viridiplantae > Streptophyta > Magnoliopsida > Myrtales > Myrtaceae > Eucalyptus > Eucalyptus virginea. Next base: position 15,850,919 of record CM024519.1, read on the forward strand.
CATTTCATCCTTTATTTTATTCACTGAGGCTTAGAGGTGTACATCATTGATTCCGTCATTTTGGGGATGGCCTTGTGTAGTCACTTTTGGTGTGAGGGAGAGAGGTCTTATGATGTTTGGCATAATACTCTTTTGGAGATTTGAAGTAAAGATGGAAATTTATTGAGTTTTGGCTTTCAAATTAAGAGAGAAGGGTATTTTAGATCATGCACATTTATTTTAGAAATTTTTGAAATGAGATTGTAAAAGGACTATGTTTAATAACACATCTCCATCCCTATCATCTACATTATTTCCAATTTTGTGTTTTCTTATTTTTTTGCTAGATATTTAGATCTTATGGCTTATCAAATGGTTTGAGAGCTTTTTGAATGTATTCTGGTGCTTTTTATTGATGATAATGAAACCCTTCTTTCCTCATGATTTTTCTCGTTTTGGATTTATCACGTAAAACTTACGTCTCGTGTGATTTCAATTTTTTCATTTTTTTTATTACTTGTTCCTAGATTGATGCATTTCTTATTGACATTTTTCCGCAACTAAAATTTATTTTTTAATTCTTGTTTTCAAGCTTTTTCATGGGGGTTGACAAAAGCTGTTTGGAGATGTCCCACCGAATGGAAATAAAACCGGAAATGCAATGAGATTTAGTACTGACGCATTAGATCTTGTCTCGAGGCGGGCAAGAAAGATCGCATCGCGTCGAAATCTTGAACATTGACAAATTCTCCAGCGGAAACGTCATCACCTCCGTTTTAAGACAGCTCACGGAGAAGAAAATATCATGCAACATCGTACTTCTGCAGAAGCGGACGTGCTGGCATTTGGCCGAAGGCGGTTCAGCTTCAGCCCCACAAAGCCGAAAGGGCAGACGTAGTTATTGAGGCTTTGTTAAAAGCGGTTTGACGACAACTTAATTTCCAAATGTCTTGGATTCCAGAAGAATGACTTTTTGATGGGCATCAAATGCTGTTGCTTCGTAAGCAAGGTTGTTCTTGATTCCTGGGTGGCCATACAGATTTTGGCTCATTCATATTGTATCCACGGGACCATGACTTGAACGACATTCCTCAAACTAATCCCTATGAATGATGCAATCAATTAAGTTATATGCAAAAACAATATCTAAAAGTGCAAATTTTTTTTTTTTCCCCCTCTTTGAGAACATCCCCATCCACGTCCTATCCTATAACTGATGGCATGGAACGTGTGGGAAATGAAGTAAAGGAAAGAATGAAAGAAAATGAGGGATGGAATGAATTACGCATTGCAATTCTTGTATTCATATGAAATAAGTAAATGGGAAGTAATATGACAATTTCTTTTTCTCGTGCTTGCATAATTCTAGAATGAAAAATGTCTAAAATGTCCTCAAACTGGATAGCGTGAGAACAAGGTAAAGGATACAGTCAAAGTCATTGTATGTAATTAATTTCTTGATAGTTTGCAGAGGAATGGATTGGCAATATTGGGCACACCATTAGTGGAGACATGGACTGGACACTCTCCTTGTTCGATAGAGGAATGAGCATCCCACATTTTCGCGAGAACAAACAAAGGAAATGAAATTGCATCTTGAAGAAACCATTCCATTTCAAATCGATTCCTTTCTACCAAATAAGGTCAAATTCTTACATTTTGATCAAGGATGATTTGACCAAAACCAAAATGGTATCACCATTTTCTATTTGTGAATTGTACAATTGTGTTGAGAGTATAAGAAGAGTATGAGACTTCCGTTCTTACATAAGTTCCTATAGATTTCATGGACTAAAATTGTCTCTAATCTTCTTTTGTCACAACTTAGATCTCATGGCAATCCTTGTTTGTGTCCTTAAGCCACAAATACTAAGCATGATTATTAGGGCATAATATTCAATTATCATCCACTACTAGGCTCACGGAACTCGAACTCAAATCTTCACTGAAAAGAGAAGGATAAGATATTCAAAATATCATCTACCATTTTCGACTATATATATAGATGCTTCGACAGAATAAGCAAGATGAATTGGTGAAGGTGGGAAGGGTGGGTGAAATCCCTATTGCAAGGTCGACTTGTGCTATGCATAGTGTCAATCAATCAACTTATCGACCTTGTGTCCCTCGTTGATTGACACTATATAGGCGCTCTTTGCTAGCCATCACAGTCTCACAAAGGTTGGCTACCAGTGGAGGGAAATATTAAAGAAGAAGAAGAAAAAAAAAAGGCGAAAGAAAGAAGGAAAAAAGAAGGAGAAGAAAAGAAAAAATAATATATATATTTTTTTTAAAAAAGCATAAACTTAGAAAATGGTGGTGTGACACTATTTCAACCTTTTTGTCAACACTGCATGTTACTCTGACTTATAACTTTTTTAGTTTGCCTTGTGCAAGATGACCTGAGCACCATACTGTGGCTGGAGGGTGATCTTAGTAACAGGGGAATGCGCATAGGATGGAGAGAGCTCGAATGTGAATTGCTGAAGTATCATGGCGAGCGCCATCTTCGCCTCCATCATTGCGAAGTTCTGGCCGACACATATGCGAGGGCCCCATCCAAATGGGAAAAAGGAGACTTGGTTCTTGGTGGCCTTGGACACTCCCTCGGTGAACCTCTCTGGCTTGAACTCCTCGGCATCCTCGCCCCACAGTTCTTTATCATGATGGATGAGGAGAGTCGGCATTGAGAGCTGGACCCCCGCGGGTAAGGTCAGCTTCCCCAGTTTTGTTTCCTTGGGAACCTTACGTGCCAGTACGACCACCGGTGGATAGAGCCTCAGCACCTCATTTAGGATCATCGTGACCTGATCACAAAAAATCCGTAGAAGTTGTCATATGGTACAAAAGTGGAGTTAGGAGCATCTACATGATTATGATGCCCAAGAAAGATTACTGCAATGAAATCGAGGGAAGGTCCTCTGCATCTAACATCAATTTTCACGAAGAGAAGGGATAATATTGTAATTTACACACACAGGTTATAGGCTCTTGTTAAACTTACAATCTTGAGGTGGCTCAACCCGTCGAAGTCAGGTTTTCTGCTTCCAAAGGTTTGAAGGACCTCCTCCCTAGCTCGGGCTTGCCAATCTGGATGCACGCTAAGCAAGACCATGGTCCACACTAGCAAAACCGAAGTGGTCTCTTGTCCGGCTAAGTAGAAAAGCTTGCACTCCTCAATCACATCGTGAAGGCTCATCCCGACATTCTCCTTCATGTTTGACTCCAGCAACAGCCCCAGCAGATCATCGCCAGCAGCTCCCCCTGCCCTTATTGCTTTCTCTCTTCTGCGGACGATGTCCATGAGCAGAGCCTGCACTTCCTTATCTATGTTCTGCATCCTCCTGTTCATCTTAGTGGGAACAAACCTGAGAAATATTGAGTAGTTGGATTTTTTGTAATGCCACGATCGTAAGCCAGAAGCTCATTTAGATTCAACTATCTCATGGATGATGACGGATTTACCTCCAGCCTGGGATGTAGACCGATTGAAGGGCTTTAATCGCGAGCAAGGCTTGTTCCTCCTGAAGTTCAAAGATCCTTTTGCCTTCTTCAAAGCTACTGCCAAATGCTGTCCGAGAGATTACGTCACGGGTCAAATTTTGAAGGTCGACCCACGCGTCAACCTCACACGATCTCTCCTCTAATACTGATTTCTCCCATCTGTCGACCATTTCAGTGCAACTCGAGTAAAAAGCGGGCAACATATGCTGCAAGAACAGCCAACCAATGCAAACAAGGAGTTAAAAGAAAATTCCTGAGGCATCAATGTGTGAGGTTCTATTTATATGAGCATAGTATAGTTTTAGATACCTTCAATTTCTCCATGTGGAATGCTGGATTGATAATCTTCCGGTGCCGAGCCCATTTCTCGCCCTCATGGTTCGCAAGTCCATCAGCGAGCAACTTCACCAGGGCATTGGAGGCAGGCTTGGGATAGTCATATATCTTAGAGAATATCTCCTTTATTTGTTCCGGGTTCGTTATGTTCACTCTTGGTATTGGGCCCATCCATGTGAACGAGTCTTTGCCTGCAATGCATCCAGCAAAATAGGTGGTACATTGCCAAAAGAACCATTCAGATTACAATCTCAGCTACTTTCTAGGAATGCATGCAATCGGGTGATTTAATGAATGTCAGTAAAATCTTATTAATCTCATTAACAATTGGCCTCATTTATCAAAATAGAACATTCTACCCTCGCCAGTCGTCTGGACTCCAGACAGTGGGCCTTTTTTACTTACGTTTTGAAAAAGAAAAACTCACTTATCTGGCACAAGCCATGATTGGTGGGACATCAGAAACTCCAGCCACGAAGGCCAGAGCGGGTGGCAGAAATCCAGCCAAGACTCGTTACTCATTATCATCCACATGATTTTGGTCCCACTTAATCGTGAATAGCTTGGTATCTTGTGCTTCTATGGTTCGAGTAGGGACTTGTCTCTGTCCTATGACAATGACTTTTGATTCCCTCAAAGCAGGTTACTTATCTTAATCGACATCCATGAATCCTTCAATCAGAATGACTCTTGATTTTTAGGGTGATCGGCCAAAGTGGGCATAAGTCTCGCCAGTCACATAGCAGAACGTCTCTACATATCAATCATCCGTCGGTGTACACTATATGTCTTTTCAAATGACCGAGGAAATCATGGTCATATACGACTTTTACTTAAAGTATGCTATGCTCTTGGATGTTGAATTGTGTGCATGACAAAATAAGCAAGAATTCAAAGACTTGAGAATATTACCATCTTTGGTCGCCAAAATTCAAAACCGGAAGCATGAATGGCCAATTAAAAGGGCAGTAGATTCAAATGTTTGGAAAATCAAAGACGGCATCGACCAAAGGAAGAAAACAAGTGAACTTTAACGAATAAGAAGAAAAGAGTGCCACGCAATGAGAAAGTATGAAGATGTGCATACCATAGGTTTGGAAGGATTGATGCAAGAAAGGCAAGAGACGAGGCTTGATGTCATCGGAGACGGCGATGGGCTTGGACTTGGCTTCCTTGAGCATCCGCAAGTTCTCCTTGAGGTCGCCGAACAGGAAGGTGTAGGGTTTGCCAGAGAGGCCTTGCTGTCTCAGAAGCCTCTCGAGCCTCTTCGGCCTCAGCCACACCCAGTTCACCGCCCTCCACGCCCATGTCGTCAGGACGGCCAGAACCGTTGCTAGTGCGATTGACTGCATTGAAACCTCCGTCTTTTCTTCTTGTGTGCGCGTGTCTATTTGTCTGTATGTGGGTGGGAGGGGGAGGGAGGGAGGGAGAGAGAGAGAGTGAGAGAGAGGGGAGAGTATTCAATGTGTTGATGGAATGATGATGTTGGGAAAGGTGTCGTGTTTATATATAGCCATAGCCCATTATATCCGTGGGTGTTGGCCGAGAAGCTTCTTGACCTCGACCCTGGATGGATAAAAAATGAAAGGAAAACAAAAGGATTACCCAAAACAACGAGCAATGAAAATCTATTGTACGGACGGATGAGCGTGGGGTATGTATCAAACCGAATATAGATCATCGAAAATGGTATGTCTCATTTAAATGGTATCATATTTTGCAGTTCGCAAAAGTGATAAGATCTCTTTTTGCTCTGAGGACGTGTTTTGAGAAAGGGAAGGCATGGAATTCATTTTCTGTCCATGTTGTAATGAAATTTGAAATACTTGTAGCTAATATATAATTTTGGCAATAGTGTGTAATTATCAGTAGTTTATCATCTCCTAACATTTATATGACAATAACTTGAGTGGTTGTAGATAAAGCGAGGGTTTCCCCCCTTGGTTGTTTTCCAGCTTTTGTTCGCTTATTGGGTGGATCTTTGGCTTGTTCTGGGGACAAAGGCTGCATGAAGTCATCGTTGTTTTGATCAGACAAAGGGGGACCAGGAACGAGTTTACGTGTTTTTTCCTCGTTCGCACGGTTATATACGCGGGTTTGATTTAGTTTTGCAAGAGCATAGAGAAGAGCTTTTCTTTAAGTTTTTCTTATCACGATATTTACTGATTTTTTTTTTTTTTGGGTAAGATTTACTGAAATTCTTAATTAATATTTTCAATTTTTTGGAATTAGTTAACTCTATTCCATGTTCTAAGAAATACTCATTCCACATACCATTTTAAAGCTGGTTGATGTTTCTCTTTGGTGCAAAAGTAAAGTAGGGAGACGATTTTGTTTTCAATTATAATTCCGAAGTTATTGCATTGGAGCAAAAAACCAGGGAAGGTGGGATTCCTTCCAGAAGTTCACGTAATTTCCTGGTTCTTCCCGGACGACTCATCCTCGTCGATTTCAAGGTTACTCTTGAAATCGTCAAATTGCCTTTCTCATGTTACACCTCCGCAAATGGCCTCTGACGACGAATGTGTTTGTATTGGATATGTCCTTAATCGTGTTTAAAATGAAACTGATCAAAGTTGTTGAGTGCCCATATGGCTTTTCAAGTTTATCTATATATTTATTTTTCAAAGATTTAATTAATAACTTGTGAAAAAGTCAGTGTATCATTAGATGTAAGTTATCTTCATATGAAGATGGTCCAACCTCAACATGACCTTCCGCATCCTCATATCATAGTTCGTCGCTACCCAAGATGCCTCGTTGAAGGTCGTCAGCGACAAAGACTATCTCATTTGAGGTTGTCCAACCTTTGCAAAGGAATGATGATGATGATAAAGAAAATGACGACGACCCTTGCACAAAAGAACTTGCAAAGGCAACAAAAAGACAACTACAGCTCCATTTGTTTCTTGAAAAATTACTGATTTGAAAAATATTTTCCTATAAGTAATCGTTTATATTACTTAAAAGGGTGAATGTATAAAAAAAAATATTTTCATTGTTCACAAAAAAAAAAAAAAAAATCGAACATAAGTTGTTGTCACAATGAAAACTTTTTTCATTGTCTAGTTTTTTCAAACCTTGAAGTTAGGTTACAACCACTTAGTGTAAGCCGTGTAATTTCATAAATCCATTTAGAATATGAATTTTGGTATCTCTAACATTACTTCTTCCAAAAATGGTCAAAATCTGGGTGACCATGACTAGTTACATTGATGATTTTTTCTCCTCCCAAAAAAGTCGAGAAGTGCGACCAACGTAGCTATATCCTCTGGACATTATCATGGGATCTGGCTCTTATTAAAAAATTATGGGTCGAAGATTATGAAGAGATCATTACTCGACACCACTAACGACTTATTGATTTAGGTAGGCAAGTCCTTTTACCATAACCCCACTGAGGCGCGAGTGGTCTTGAACCTATATGTACAAAGCATGATGCACAACCTACTAATAAGCATGTTTGAACCCGCGATATTGTGTTTGTACAATGTTAGCTCCTGCCATTAAGCCATCACTAACGAACGATAGTGACGTCCCTCATCAAGTTATCGCAAATATGATTTGTAAAATTGAAAGAAAAGAGAAGGAAAATTGCCATTTATTTCTTCTATAATATATGAATTTTAGCTTCTGATTTCTTCTTCAAATCTATTTCTGGAATAGAAATCTGTTTCGAAATGAGAAATCAAATCGTGTTACCAAACGGATTTCGATTCCCAAACCTGTTCTAAATGAGAAACGGAGAAATCAAAAACAAAATTTTATCATGCGCAAACTTAGAGTTTGTTAGTTGAAAATTCTTAAAAGTTGAGTAATTTTTCTTACTTTTCTATCAAAGATTATTATTTAAATTTTAAGGAATTATGGAAGAATTAAATGTGAACTTACAAATCAACATAACATTAATGTTAAACACTTCGAACACTTTGCATTATATGAAGTCAAAAAGCGTATGCGTTAGGATTATAAAAAGCCAAAAAGTAAAGTCGATCCAAATAAACTCTTTGACTTCACTCAATATGAATGTTTATAAATTCTAAATTTCTCTTAATTGTAATTTTTTTCTTCCATTTTGTTAACGAGTGATCAACCTCTCATGGGAGAAAATACCAAAAAAGTCATAAACTAATTGCATTGGTGTCAATTCAGTCTTAAGACATTTTCACATTAGTACTAATTTAGTCTATTCTACTAATTTTGGTCAGAAATTGCAGATGTGAACATCAACCATCCTATATGGCATGATTGGTGCTTATGTTGACATTTTTTAATATATTTTTTATATATTATATTTTCTTTTTTTTTTTTTTTCCTTATTTCCCTCCTTTAGTGGCCAATCTCCATGATGGTTGGCAGAGGTCATTGTTCATCAGCGAGGGTAAGAGCCATGATGCCCTCGCTAGTCATGGTTCGATAGAGGCCATGGCATGAGTGAGACACATCACACAACACTCCTATCTCCCTATGCTCTTCATGATCTCTAAAGTTGCGAATGCATTTATGGTGCTCACAAGGGCCTATCTAAGTTTGAACGCATTAGCAATTTCATCTCCTGTCTTTGGCTTCCTCTTCTTCCTCCTCCCCCTCTTTGTCATCATTTTGTTGGCACTTCCTATGCTAGTATCTGGTTCAATTGGAGTGTGATTTTTCTTTTTTCTAGTTTAATTCTACTTTTATTTTTCTCATTTGCCATAAGAGAATGGCAATGGAGAAGTTTGAAAATGGAGAGAAAGAAGAAGTATTGGCCATTGGTGATGGTGAGGGGCCTCATCCCCCTGCCCCCTTAGGGCAAGGGCTGGGTGAGTGTCCCTTCGCAAGCCACAAGCATAGGTGACCTTTACTAGCCATCACTGAGGTTGGCCACTCGCGAAGGGAAATATAGAAAAAAAAAAAGGAAAAAAAATGAAATAAAAGAAGAAAAAATAAATATATATTTTTTAAAATCATTAAAGAATTATAAAAAAATATCTATGTTAGCATTGACTGTACCACACAAGACAGTTGGAGTTCACATCAATAATTTTTAATCAAAATTGGTTGGATGGATTCAATTAGTTTCAATGTGAAAATGTTTAATACTAAATTGATACAATTAAAAAGTTTAGAGATGAATTAATATCAATTTAACATATTAAGAACTTTTTGGATGCAAGTATGTCCTTAAACTATTTCGTTTGAACTCGGGATATAAAAACTAGGGGGTATTCCTTCCTAGGTGAGGAAGAAAAATATTTGCTTAGGAATTAAGGGGCCTTCTCAAGTGGGGAAGATATACTCCACTACATCCATTTTTTGGGTGTTTGAGGAATTGGTAGACCAATATAATAACCGCCTATGTCGATGAAGGTGGTAAGGGTGGGTGAAATCTCCACTGCAAAGTCGACCTGTGCTATGCATGCTGTTAATCAATCCACTTGTTGACCTTGTACCTATGGTTGATTAACATTGTATAATTGACCTTTGCTGGATATCACAAAGGTTGGGCCATTGGCGGAGAGAAATATGAAAAAAAAAAAAAGGCAAAAGAAAGAAGAAAAAAAGAAGAAAAAAAGAAAAATTAATAAAATTTTAAAAAATATATAAATATCTATGTCAACACCGATCATATAATATAAAACGGTTGGAGTCCATGTCAATAATTTTCAATTAAAATTGACCAAATGAATTCAATTAGTGTTAATGTGAAAATATTTAATATTATATTAATACAATTAAATATTTGGAATAGAATCAATATTAATATAATATGTTTATAACTTCTTTATTCTTATTATTTTTTATCGATCTACTCAAAATCATTTTTTGACATGGCCCACCAAATGGATGTGAAACACGAAATGCAGTAACATCAGATCGGCTCTGACATTACGTTTCTCCTGTGGCGTGCAGGATACGTTGCATCGAGTCAATATCAAGAGCATTGGCAAATCTTCCCTCAAAACGTCATCACTTACGTTTATGCGTTTTCTGATTAAGAGTTAAAAGGAAAAAAAAATGAAAATCGTGCAACACAAATCTATAGGAGAGCGCGTAGTGGCATTCGGGCAAAGATTAACGAGGTTAAATGGCACTTTGTCAAAAGTGGTTTGACGATAACTTATCATCTAATCTTTGACTTCCAGAAGAATGTCCTTTTGATTAGGATTGCATACTATTACTTGTTAAGCAGGAAATTCTAGATTACTCGACTCATTTATATTGCAAATGACGTTGCCAAAATACTCCCCTATGAATGGTGCGCACTTGCACATCCACAAGGCCATAACCTCATAATTGAATTTCACTTGGATAATATGTAAAAGCAACATCTAGGAGTGCGGATTGCCCTTTTCTGATCTCAAGAAAACATTCATGTCCCCGTCCTATTCTAGAACTGATGGCATGGAACGAGAGGAATATGGAATAAAGAAATATGAATGAAATGAAATGGCATATATATCATGATTCTTGTAGTTGTACTAATCACCAAGTTGAAGAAAATATCACGATTCCTTTTCTTGTGCTTGTAAAATTTTGAAATGGAAAGTAAGGGTTTTGGGCTAAAGTACACTGTAAACGTCAAGATTTGACATGGATGAATACTTAAATGCCAAAAGTTCCAAAATATACACTTACATGTCACTTTTTTTTATTTTTTAAATTGAAACATTTAAGTATCAATTCTGATGAGCTTACCGGAAATCCAACTTTGACATTAATTTAATAATAAAATTGGTTTACGTAACTCGTCAAAATGTCCACTCGAAACAATGTCGTCTTCCCTATTCGCTTAAGTACCAGTCGTGGTTAAAAAAGATTACTTAAGTGTCAAGTTAAGGTGTAAGTGATTACTTAAGTGCTATTTGCGATTAAAGGTGAACACTTAAGGGTCATGTTTTGTAGAAAGTGATCACTTAAATGTCAAAAACAATGTCGTTTAGCATACTCTTGGCGTCTATGTGGTTAATCCTTTCTAGAAGAGTTGCCATGTTAGTAAAAATTTTGGCTAGAAAAAGCTACGCCAGCAATTGGGCAGGAATTTCTCGTCAATAGCACTTAAGTGTTCATTTCTTTTCTGATTTTGATACTTAAATATGCATTTTGGAAATTTTAGCACTTAAGTGTTCACTTGTGCCAAGTTTTGATACTTAAGGTATCTGGCATTTAAGGGTTTTGAAATGTCTAAAATGTCTTTAAAATGGATAATGTGCGATAAAAAAAAAGGGTACACCCGAAATTGTTATATGTAATTTTTTTTTATTGTTCTGCCAAGGAGTGGATTAGAATTCCGTAAGTGGAGCCATGGAATGACCATTCCCCTTGTTTGTGGAGGGAGGATTCCACATTTTTTGATAGAAACGCACAAAAGGAACCGAAATATCACCTAAAATAACGATTCTATTACAGATCGATTCCTGTCCTACCAAACAAGGCTTAGCTCGTGCAACTTAATTTAGGATGATTTGACCGTAACTAGAAATATTAGGCATGCCATCGATGAAAAGTATAATTAAGTTGAGGCATCCTTTCTTACATAAATTCCTAAAGACTTCATGGACTAAAATTTTCTTTTATACACAACCTGGACCTCGTGGCAATACTTGCCTGTGTCCTTAAGTTGCAGATACTAACACATAATAATTAAGGCGTAGTATGCAATCATCATCCATAGTCGCCAGCTCAAAGAACTCAACCGAATCCCCATTAAAATCATCAAGATATTCCAATCCGCTGCTTCCAACTGCAACTGGATGATTTGAGTACTCCTAAGTTCTATCATCAGCCGTAGATGCTTCAATGAGGTAAGCAAGATGAATTTTGTAAATCTGTTGAGATGTTTCCTATATCGATTCTTACTGGATATTTGGATGAAAAGGAACGTACTGTCGGATCTAGCTTCACAACATTACAAAGGAACACAACAGATATAGTCAGCACAACCATTAAATACATACATCATGTCACTTGCCAACCAAAAAGACAGAAGCAGCTTATTTGTTGAAGAAAGGCTAAATGAGAGATCTTGAATCGGCTTTTCTGTCTTGCAAGGGCAGTTATATATATAGAGATAGGACGAAGCCGAGCAAGTGGATATACCAATACGAGATAATATTATTTCTCACGAATAGTTGATTGGGGTTGGTTTTGACATTTTTGAAGTTTTTAGCTTGTAACAAGTTATTCCCTAGATTTGAAGATCTAATTGACTTGTTTGTTAAAATAACCTAAGCTCTTTATATACATGCAATATTTCTTCATCCATTAAATTAAATGTTAGGGTTGAACTTTCTAACATTATTAATCTTTTGGTTTTTTTTTTTTTTTTTTTTCCTTCAGGTTACTTGACTTGGTTTGCATTTCATAAGATTTCTCTTGTGGCAATTCCCATTACTTGAAGTTCTGATAATGCAAAGGATTGATTTTTAAGTGATTCACGATTTTTATGTAACTAAATGAAGGACTAGGTTCGGCCAAACAACACTAGATTTTGTATTTCTGAGATCGAGGAAAGGTTTAATGGATGGAAAGCAGTTTGTTTGAATTTTCTGCCAATCTGGATTCTGCAACTCTTTTCTTGTATTAGTTTCAATTAATTTAAAACTTCAACCAGGTCATGCCATGTGTACTTACTCTTTAATTCACTTTAAGATTGGGTGTAGCATGTAAGGGTGTTGATAGTTCGGTTTGGGTCTGATATATATACTTTACTCAAATCGATGCCCAGATTGCATCTGATTTGAACCGAACACTGAGTTTGGATCGGATTTTCAGGTTTTTTTTTTTTTTCTAGCTATGGATTCTCACAATATGTCAAAACTGGAATCTCCTTCACAAATCACATTCAAAACCGAGAAAAGCAAAATCTTCACCGTTTTATGTACAATTCATCTCTTTCACCAGTCAAAACAATGAAACTCCCGCTTGGCCCCCAAAAAAAAAAAAAAAAAAAAAAAGCGAAAAATAGAACCTTAATTAATTGTCTTTGTATCTTCACTATCTATTGTTCGTTGAGCAATCTTCCCATGGTCGATGTTACATTGGGATCTGGTGCAACTTCCCTTAAAAGTCCTTCACTAAGGTGCCTTAAAAGATCCACATCTCCCTGTTTGTTATCCGCTGCCATTCTTCTAGCATATGAGGACTCAAAATGCGTGGCAACCTCATTATGAAGTTGTGGTAATGGGTTGTTGTTGCCAACAACATGTCGGACTCTTGTTGATTACTAGTTCTTGCCATTGTAATCTTCTTGAATCAACAAAATGTGTCTCACTAGACTTGCCAAAAAGATATTTCACCTAAAAGTTAATGAAATACCTTTCATAATATGGATGGATCAATAATTGATCAACAAAGGTTGTGAATGGTCCTTTGTTGATTGGATAGAAAGTAAATGACAAGGAATTTAAATATATGAAGTCCAGAGACAATCGTATCCCAACCATGTAAATTGCAAGAAAGTAAAGATAAAAGTAAATTTGTTGAAAAATGTTGATTTTTGTGATTGTTTGAGATAGAGAGTGCACTTTGGGTATTTATAGTCCACAAGCGATAGTTACACAGTCAGTTATATCGACTTCACTATGCTAACAGTCACATTAACTCCATGACCAATGGTTAATTACATTGAAACCATTACCTTAATGGTAACTTGACAATTAGCGGGACCCTACTGCACTGACGGTTATATCGACTCCACTACCTTGATCCAAAATTGTTGACTCTAGTACTTGACAGTTATGTTGCCTCCATTTCCTCATTAGTTGCATCCAAGATTGTTGATTGAACGATTGGACATTTTTTGGCGTTAACTAGGTCACATGTCTTCTACGAGATTGTGGTTCGATTCATGTTATAAGTGAATCTTTGAATAGTTAATGACACATTGCATAGCTATGGCGTACCTTGTGTGGAGAGATTTCATGACTATTATCATTTTGATGAACTTGCAATGATAGGCTTGTTAGCCTCAAACCCTCGAGTAGTGCAGAATTATTATGGCTTAAACTAAACATTTTGTAGAGGTTGCAAAACTGACTCTTGCTAAAGTGACAATGCAGTCATTCTTGCCAATGACGATACTACTCTAACCAGTAATTTTGTGACAAGGAAACTGGCGACTTGAGAAGTGAGTTTCATCTTTCCTTGGGCACAAATTGTTATTTTGACAAAATATAGAACCTATAAGTAAAGTACTTGCCAACTGCTCTAGAAGTTTAGAAGTTTAAACTATTAGATAACGCTCGATATGATCTTTTTGCCTGATACTAAGTTTGGAAATTTAATTAGGGAGGTAAATGGGGCCTGAAAAGATTTGAACTAAAGACCTCTTACTCTGATACCATGTGAAATTTTGTAGGACCACTATTACTTGTTCTAAAAGTTTAAATTTTTATATGAAAACATGGCTTAATATTTAATTACTCTTATATAATTTAAAAGAAGAAAAAATAACTAGGCTTGCCAAAAAAATCTAAGTAAAATTATTTTTCCATGGAATAGAACATGTAAATGTCAACTATAAAGTTCTGTTCATTTCATGGAAAATATGGCATTTCTAGAAAGTATTTAAAGGAAAGTATTTTACAGAAGTCATTGTCCTGAAAAATAGTAATAATAAATAAATAAATAAATAAATATATATATATATATATATATATATTGTTGAAACTTGAAATTGAAGTGGAAAATTGCCATTTGCTATCTGATTTAATTTTCCTCCTACACTCGTTTTGATAATTTATTATTATTATTATTATTATTATTATTATTATTATTATTATTATTATTATTATTATTATTATTATTATTATTATTATTTCTTTTTATTATTATTTTATTTTTAAAATTAAAATTTTAATTATTTTTCTTTTCTTTTGTTTCCTTTTCTTTTCCTTGGTTGGTTGTTGGCAAGGCTTGAGCCTCCTGCCCTCTAGTGATGCTCAAACATCATTGATCTGCAAGGCTTGAGCGTCGCCGTCCTCTAGCGTTGTTGGCTTTCATTGTGGCCAGCGATCAACCAAAGAAGAAGAATAAAAAAGAATAAAAATTAAAATTTTGAAATTAAAAAATAGAAAAATTAAAATAATTAAAATGAGTGGTGAAACAAATAGCAGGGAAAATGTTTTTCATTTTTCCATTAGAGAAAATATTTTTCATGACTAGTTTATTTTCTGTGAATCAAGCACTAGAAAAATATGGAAAATGAACGGAGCCCAAGTATTTCAATTTTGGTTTATTTCTCTGTAAAGAAATTTTTAGGAGTTCTTGAAGTATCTTCTTATTGCAAAGGCAAAAACCCACCACTCTTTGGCGATATCGACTAGGAGTTACTTGACCTTGGCATCGCCTAGCTAGGGTCTCGCACCCCTAGGAGAGTCTCTTGTCGGCAGTTGCATGAGGTAGATATTTTCTAGGTCACTGGACCAAATGAGCCTTACTGGTGCACCCAAGAAAAGTCTTGCAGGGGTCTCGACCACCTGAGGTGAGTAGCTAGTACGGAGCACGTGACCCAGCCTTGCCTAGGTTGAGCAACTCATGATAGGCCTTGCCGTTGTTTGCCCAATCCTAGCGTCGCCTCTTCGAGGGTCATGTTGCCCCATAGCCTCACCCTCGCTCACGGGAAATCAACTAATAGATGCTCTTATTGCTCGGCATTCCTTTGAAGGCGCGCCCTTGAAAGGAAGAGCAGGCAACAAATAGAAGGAGTATGCCCAGTTAAGAGGAGCGAGCCCGTCTTTTTTCTTGTGAAGACGGGATTGAGCGTGCTTCGAATGATAGAGTTTTGTGATGGCCTCCTCTACAAAATACATTTCGGAAGGAAAGCTGCTCCTACATGATAGCAAGGTGGATGGGGAGTACACAGCCAAAGAAGCATAGGGACTTGAACTTGTTATAGTTGGTGTTGGAATTTTAGTCTGCGGAAGATGACTTACTTGATTCCGATGTGCAAACAACAATTAACCTCGGAACAAACGTTGAATTGGGGATGAATCACAAAAAAAATTACTTCATGTTGGTCTAGATGTGATCACGAGGAAAGCACCCGATTTCCACGGCGTAAATGCAAACTGTTCTCGTAAAGATGAAATGGAACGCCTTCTTTTCTTTTTGATGGAAAATGGGAGAGAAAAGGAGCGTACGTTCTCTCTTGAGCATACGTTCTGCCAACAACCATCAACGGTTGTCTTCAGGAGGCTTTTATACATCTCCCTTTATACCCTTTCAATGGTGTCTTTCCATCGTAGAGTATCAAGACGAAACGGTGCGTTCCAATCACACCCCATCATGAACGTATTAATAAAATACCGCATCTCCCACTCGAACATGATAGGCTGGATAGCACTTTATCAAGAATATAAGGCATTCAACATTCATCAACTTTACAAAACAATTCATATTGGCAAGTAAGCCGTGCGACCAGTGAGTACACCTGCATATGGGAGCTCAAATTATGCACCTATTAGGGAAGACATAATGGCTACAACCCCCCGAAGAAAAATAAACAATCGATGTCTCACAGTGCCCTAGACATTTTGTTACATCAGTCCAAGTATACTTACTCCTTAAAGGATATACTTGACTATTCTCAAAACACCATGTATTTACAATTATATCTACAACCACAAAAGACGATATAATTGGTCGACTAGTAAATACATGAGATAGATGTAAAATAACAATAGTCTTCCTCGCACTTATGTCTCTCTCCATTTCAGAACAACTGATTTCCTAAACACGTCTCATAAGGCCATATCTATTCATGACCGTCGGTAACATGCTAAAGTAGCAACATTGATCTTTTACTTCGAGAACATAGTCAGAAGTAACATATGTAAAAAAAATAGGGTAATTTTACTCACATTCCCTTGTCGGTCGTCCAATATACATGTAGTATGAATTACATGCTATAGTGGATTTCTCTTTCTATAAGAGCGTATGTCATTTATTAAATATATCAACTATACAGATTTTAACCATACATAGTCACGTGCTTCTCACGTACTCATGTTTAGCTCAAGTGCTATATCAGCTCGCTTTTTATAGCGCCCAATTAAGTACTTGCATCCGGCATTTTACAGGCATATATGATTATGGGACTATCATGTTCGGTCTTATTATAAACAAATCACATACCTCATCTTGACTCCAATCAATGTGATATATTTTATGTACCAAACTTGCTCTTCAGCATTTATTTGTACATAATGTCTTATCTCAACGTGCTAACTATAGCATTTGAGGCGATTGCTTGTGTGAGTGAGTCAATCATTGCCTGCCGACATACTTTTCAATAATATATGTGTGCTTGTGCTAGTCTCATAATGGGTTTGTACTTATTGATAAAACATCAAGTCACTAATAAATAAACAAGTATAATACATATACATAAACCAATGATCCTCTATAATAACACATATCACATTCTACGCAATCTTAATAACATCCTATGGGTCAAGAATATGTCTTTAGGAATAACCTTCGTAAATGAATCAGCAACCATTCTATTGGTTTAAATGTATTGTAGGATCACCTTTTATGAAGTTATTATTTATGTCAATGTGCTTCGTCCTTCCATGATACTTGGGATCCTTCACATAGGCAATGGCTGCTTGACTATCGTAATAAACTATCACCGATCTTGGAACCTCAGTGATAGTGGCTAAATTTTTCAAAAAACGTTTTAGCCATACTGCTTCTTGCATTGCGGCAGAGTATGCAATAGATTTTGCCTCCATAGTAGACAAGGTTGTGCATGTCTGTTTATTGCTATTCCAAGAAATTACATCTCCATTGAACAAGAATGCATATCCAAAAGTCAATTTATGCTCATCTAGGTCTCTACCCCAATCGGTATCTGAATAGCCTAATAGGCGTAAATCATTCCCTTGGTAACAAAGTCGATAGTCCATGTTGCCTTTCAAGTATCTTAGGATACTCTTCACTGCTTTCCAGTGTGCTTGCCTAGGATTTGATTGATATCGGCTCACCAATCCCACGACATAACATATGTTGGGTCGAATACATATCATAGCATACATCAAACTTTTGACCATACTAGCGTAAAGAACAATTTCCATCACTTTAATTTCTTCTGGAGTCTTAGGATACATCTCAGTACTTAGGCCTTCACCTTGCATGACAAGGGTATCAATATGATTATATTGCTGCATATTGAAACGTTCAAGAATTTTCATAATATAAGACTCTTGTAATAAAGTAAGGAGTTTCATTAATCGATCTCTTTCGATCTTAACTCCTAATATATAAGCAACTTCTCCTATGTTCTTCATTTCAAAATTGGAGGACAACCATTTTTTTATGTTGATAACCAAAACCTTGTCATTTCCAGCCAATAGAATATTGTTCACGTAAAGTGATAAAATCACAAATTTATCTTCGGATTGCTTGACATATACACAGTGATCTTCCTCGATCATCGCGAAACTAAAAGTAGTTTTGGCTTGATAAAAACGAAGATACAACTGTCTAGAGAATTGCTTGAGATCATATATTGAGCGATGAAGCTTGCAAACTTTATCCTCTTGACCTTTAGCTATGAAACCTATTGGCTGCTTCATATAAATTTCATCATCTAGTTCTCCATTGAGAAATATCATCTTTACATCCATTTGATGTAATTCAGGGTCCAATGTGTAACAATGGCTAGGATAAGGCGTATTGAGGCAAACCTTACAACTGGTGAAAAATTTTCCTCATAGTCTATACCCTCTTGTTGGGTATAACCTTTCGCCACAAGACAAGCCTTATATTTTTCAATGGATCCATCTGCCCTTCGCTTAATCTTAAAGACTCATTTGTTTCTAATGGCCTTGCGATTGAGTGGTAGATCAACCAAGTCCCAAACATGATTTTCCATCATCGACTCAATTTCATCTTTCAAAACTTTTCTCCATTCTTCCTTATCAGAGGATGAGAGAGCCTCTTGAACAATCTTAGGCTCGGCATCGTCTTTTTGAGTAATTATAAATGCTTCACTTTCAATCTCAAAACGATGACGGGGAATACTTTTACGATTACTTTTACGCAATTAAATTTCTCTTGAATTCAATTTGTCAGGCGATGCAACACTCCCACTAGGTTTTGCATGTTGAGGTAAATTTTCATTTCCGTCTATAACATTAGTGGGTGTGTTATTAGGATCTTCCATCTCATATAATTGGAAATCCTTATCAATCTCACCTCTACTAGGAAAATCGTTCTCCAAGAACGTGACATCTAGTGACTCCATTTCAGTCACACTTCTATCAACTTATTCACCTATGAACATGTACCATTTGGAGTGTTAAGAATATTTTATAAAGATACATTTCTTCCCTCTATGACCTAATTTGCCATATTTATAGGAAGAATCATAAATATAAGTTGCACATCCCCATGGACGTAGACTACTCAAGTCTGGTTTCCTACTAGTCCATAATTCATAAGAGGTGGAAGTGACCGATTTTAAGAGCACTCGGTTAAATACATATGTAGCAGTCAATAACGCATCTCCCTAATAGGAGATATGTAAATTTGCTTGCGTCATCATAAACCTAATAATTTTCAATAGGGTTCTATTCCTTCTCTCAGCCACCCTAGTTTGTTGTGTAGTACCATGAATAGTCAATTGTCGTACAATTCCTTTTTCATCACAAAGAGCCTTGAATTGCTTAGATAGATACTCACGTCTGCGATTGATTCTCAATGCCTTTATTGTTTGGTTCAACTGATTCTCTACCATCGGTATATATCGTCTAAAGCAGTCTAATACTTCTAACTTATGGGAGATCAGAAGGACATAATTGAAACGCGTGAAGTCATTTATGAAAATGATGAAATATGAGATTCCATGCCTTGCTCTCACATTCAAAGGACCACAAATGAGTTGCAATGGAAATTCAGCTCTAGTCCATTTATCGAATGGTTTTCTAGTTGCTTTTCCCGCTAGACAATATTCACATACGGGTAGATCAACATTAGTGAGTGACCCTAAAAGGCATTCTCTAGCTAATCTTTGCATTCTTTGCAACCCAATGTGACTTAATCTAGCATGCCAAGTACTTACATCAATCTCAACATTATTAGAAGATACAATTAAAGAAAAACAATCATCGACATTAATATTGTATTGATCATAATTAATGTCTAACACTATAAAACCATTCG
The DNA here is from genome assembly GCA_014182375.1 of Eucalyptus virginea. Lineage (NCBI taxonomy): Eukaryota > Viridiplantae > Streptophyta > Magnoliopsida > Myrtales > Myrtaceae > Eucalyptus > Eucalyptus virginea. The sequence goes on from CM024519.1 coordinate 15,870,887, forward strand.
ATATATGAGCTGAACCATAATAAATTATTCCAAACGAAATGTCAACACAATCACCATGAAAATTCAATACATAACCTAAGTTAGGAAGAATAACTATAGAGATCAAGTTTCGTCAAATATCTGGAGCATAAAGGACATAATGTAGGAATATGTTTTGACCATCACGTAAAATTAATTTATATGTGCCGATACCTTTCACTTCAATTCTTGAGTTATTCTCAACATATATCCATCTTCTTTCAAGCTGAATCCGACGATACTCCACAAATGCTTCTCGGTCTCTAGCTATGTGGTATGTTGCTCTCGAGTCTGCAGTCCATATTGGATGAGATTTAGCAAGCATTACAGTGCTAGAAACAAAAGCATTACTTAAAATAATGGAGTAATAGGGTATTTCTTTCGTCTTAGTGCATTCACGAGCAAAGTGACTATGTTGCCACAATTGTAGCACTTTATCTTGGCCTTGTCTTTCTTCCCACCACACTTCTTGCGTCGGAAGGTCTTAGCCCTCTTAGATGCTTAATAAGTTTTCTTCCCTTTGTTGTTGAATTGAGAATTCCTTTTGCACTTGAAGCCCGAAACTTTGCGCAAACTCGATTCAGCAACATAAGCATGGGTAGAGGATCTTGCAGCCTCTAGGCGCTCATCCTCTAATTCCAAATGACGCACTATATCATCAAAAGGTGACAATATTCTCATTATGTGTCATATTAATCTTCATATGCTCCCAATTGTCAGGAAGAGACCTTATGACAGCCTGAACTTGCTGTTCATCAGTAAGGGAGCAACCTACCGACTTCAGCTCACAAATCATGTTTGACATCTCCTAAAGATGTTGCCTTATCGTTATATTTAGGCTTTTTCGATATGTGTCAAACTTGATGGTGAGTCTCCTCAGCTTAGTGGCAGATGTACCCCCAAACTTATCTTTCAAGGCAACCTACATTACTTGAGCTTTATCATAACTTTCAAACTCATACATGAGATCATCTTGCATACAACTCAGCAACGTGATGTGAGATCTCTCCTGTGTTGAGCTAAAATTCCATGCTCAAGTTCATCCATGGTGTGGTTGGGAGTTTCAAAAACCTCTTGCTTCTCAAGAATGTATTGAACTTTTCGGTGCCAAATATAATAATTGTCACCATTCAACTTCTTACCATTATTGAGGTAAGCCACAATGGTCTTGGATGCCAAAGCCATAATAAATTGCTATAACACATTGACATAATAAACGCAGAATCAATATTAGCACACTTTTCAGAGTAACACATATACTTAATTTGCAGCAAAGACAAACTAAATTAATTATAATTCAACAAAAGACACAGAAATAAAAGTTCACTATGTTCTTAATCAATTTCTATGTACGATTGTTCTATTGTCATTAATTAGTTTAATTTGTGCAAATTTTAAGTTCTAAGTGAGAACTCATTCGAATTCTACCGACCTACGAACTTTCACTTGGAAAAATAATTACATGACCTCATGTAATTTTTACATTTTTCCATTAACACAAAAATATAGCATGATTTGAACCAATGTACAAAAAACAATCATGCTGCAACTACAATATAAACCGCAATTCAACATGTAATGGAAAAACAATGATTTCCTACCATTGTTCGAATTCTCTTGAAACTAGAAAACTGCAAGTATATTAAACTATATACATGCTACCATCGAACCAAGCTCTGCTTAGCATATGTGATATCATTTTCATAAAGGTTAGCTACTGTATTTCCTAAAACTTAAGAAAATACAAGCTAAAAGATGAATAAACTATGCATTTGTACCTTAAAATACATGTACATAGGGTTCCGTACACAATTTTACACATTTATCAAATTCAAATATCCAAAATAAATATACCACAGTGTATAGGACACTCATACGAACCAAACGCCGTTGACCACGCTCTAATTGGAGCTCCCACATGCTGCCTGAGTGCGCAACGTGTGTGGCGCACGCGCTAGTGAGCCAAATGGCTCCTGGCCGGTCCGATTGGTCCGATTGGTCCAACTAGTGATCAGTCCGATTGGTGACTAGTCCGACCGGTTTGACAGCCGGACTGGTTGACCGATCGACCCATTGACCAGTCAACGATCGAGTCGGTTCTAGGTCGGGTTGTGGGTTAGCCTCGGGTCGGGTCGCGGGCCGGCGACTGGCCGGCCAACCACTAGCGTCGGTGACGTCATCCGTGACGTCAGCACACGCTGTTTCGCCGACGTGCGCATGTCACTCACGTGCTGACGTCATAGTGATGTCATCACGCGCCGGCTTTTCCAGCGCTTCAGGCACGTGAGGCCCACATGCAGTGGCTTCTGGCCGTGCGTGTGGGTGCGTCCGCTGTCTTTCGGCGACGTTCGAACCACTATTGGACTCGTATCGACGAGTATTTTTATCCTGTATATTCAAAAAATGATTTTTGCCAAAAAAATATTCCAAAAAATGGCCAAATCTGTATAGGTGTGCGCGACCCCGAATCCGTTCTTTGCTTTGGTTTGATTTCGACTATTCGGATTAGCAATTCCGTGCAATGAACATCATAACAGTGCAGATTTCATACTCTTGATCTCGATATCAAATGGTAAACGAGAAAATTCGATGAAAACAAGGCAGAAAACACGACCTTGCTAGTACCAATGTTGGAATTTTAGTCGGCAGAAAATGACATACCTAATTCCGATACGCAAACAACAATTAACCCCGGAACGAACGTTAAATTGCTGATGAATTACAAACGAAATTACTCCACGTTGGTCTAGATGCGATCACGAGGAAAGCACTCGATTTTCACGGCATAAATGCAAACTGTTCTGGTAAAGAAGAAATTGAACGCCTTCTTTTCTTTTTGATGGAAAATGGGAGAGAAAAGGAGCGTGTGTTCTCTCTTAAGCGTACGTTCTACCAACAACCATCAACGGTTGTCTTTAGGAGGCTTTTATACATCTCCCTTCATACCCTTTCAATGGTGTCTTTCCATCGTAGCGTATCAAGACGAAATTGTGCATTCCAATCGCACCCAATCATGGACGTATTAATAAAATACTACAGTTGGGCTAATTGGATGGGCCGCAGATGGATAGGTTTGCAGTGGGTGCAGACAACAAGATGAAAGTAAAAGTGTTCAAGTGACTGATGAGATGGGAGCCGCCAGCCTGCAGGCAAGTCGTTTATAGAGAACATAGATCATAGGAGCACACAATTATGACAAGACCCCCTTCATGGACAAGGATTGCTTGCCTATCTATTCGATTCACTACGTATCCTTTAATCCCTTCTTATGTTGCTCGCAACTACGAGAATTCTGATTGACATAACTTTTTCCTTTATTACCCAGTCCAAGGGAATATAGCCCTCCCGAATCACATGGCACCACCCGATGAAGGGGGGACTGGGAAAGCTACAGCCTGGATTTTTGCCCTATCACCAGTTGTTGCTCCACACCGAGGATTACCAGCGCAGCAACATCGGGCTGTAGCAACAGCATTCCATTATCATAAGAGGCCTCAAAGTTTATTGGCAAAAAGAGTAGGACATTCCGTATAAATCATGTTGGATGATATCAAAAGGGCTTGAAGAGGGATTGCTGTGTTATTTCTTTACCCAAGCCTTCCTGAGTTAATCCAATGCTACATCCATTTGTGGTTTTTTTTTTTTTTTGTTATTTCTCGGTCGGTCTTACTCTACTTCTACTCTAATTCTCACTTTCAAATTTTTGTCCTATCTCCTTACAAGACTAGGAGTTTAGTTTACTAGCTTGGTTTTCCTATATTCAAGATGGTTGAATTCCTCTAATTGAAAAGTTCCCAAATGAATCTCCTAAAATGGACCCTTGGATTTGGACTCATCTCAAGAAAATGAGCACAATGAAAGTGTCCATTCACAAATCATAATTGATTTGGACTTCTTAAATTTTAACATGACCATTCTCGAAACTAAATGAACGAGTGAATGAGTAATAATCCTTAAATCAAATGTTGTAAAAGGAACTAGGTCTTATTATGACTAGAACAAAAGTAATTTTATTTTTAGCCGAATTTGACGGTAAAGTCGAATTGAAACTAAAATGGAAATTTTTTGTCGATTTTTGAATTTTCCAATTTTTTTGGTAAAAAATTTGACCAAAAATCAACTATTTGATTGACTTTTTCTGAAAGGTTGATTTTTGGGTTAAATCTTTGAAATTTTTGAAAATTTACTTGGCTAGAATGAAATTAGAATAATATATTTATGTAAAAAGCCAACTTTTGATTCGGGATTGACTTTTGATTAATGGATTGACCAAAAAATTAACATAAAAGTTAACTATTTAACTTTTTTGGATTTTCGATGGAAATGGATAGGAAATTATTTGAAAATGACAAGGCAAAAGAAAGAAATGGAAAATGACTTCTTTTTTTGTTAAAGAAATATCTGTTAACACATCATCCTATGCTAGAGCGAATTAGCAAAGATAGCAGTTCGTAAGACAAAATTAAAATCCCAAGATTCCCTACAAGCATTTCATCAAGATCTCACAGAAATTCCAATGCAGCACGACCAAATTTCAGGATCAGCGAAAAAATGATCCCCGAATCAAACTTTCACTAACGGCAATGGCTCCATTTGCTTGGGACGAAGCAGTTGAAGGTCTATGGCACAAATAAAGTTGGTGTGGTTTCTCCTTTGTGGAGAAATGTGTATCCTCTAGTGCACGTTAAAATCTGAAGAATAGGGATAATAAAGCCATCTTTAGTGGTCATTGGCCATGTTAAATTATGTCTCGAGTTTGAGTGTCTACAAAAATGCAATTCGCTTGGATAAATTTTTTATTATCTGATCATGAAGATATTTTTCTGATGAAGAACCTTTTCTTTTGTTGGACTCCTTATAGTTACATAAAGGAGGAAAAAAAAAAAAAAAAAAAAAGGAGCAAAGTTTCTTCGTTACGCGCAGGATGCGAATTAGGAAATCTAAGTGGGGCACACAATACAGGGCTGGGGTTTTCGTTTCTTTTACCAGATGAAGTAAAGGAAAGAAGCAAGTGTAGTTCTCTGCACGTAAAAGCCAAACGTGGTGGCCCAGGTCAAACTTTGACCCGCACACGTATAAGAACAAGAAATATGTGCAGGTCTTCTTTCCTTCCGCAAGAAGCCGCCGAAGCCCTGTGCACGTAGAAAAAAGGCTGCCGAAACCTCTCGGCACGTGGAGCCGAAGAAAGAGCTGGTGGGCCCAGATCAAATATTTGACCTTTGGGCACACGAATTTGCCTTTTTTGGCGTGCATGAAGCGGCTTGAAAAACCCTACGAAAGAAAGGGAGCCTTTGCAGTCGTACATGAGGTAAAAGGAGCCGCATGTAGGAGCACGTAGAAGCCATGCGAAGCCGTACGTAGAGTTCCTTCGTTTTGAGCTTTGAAGGCGCGGTAAGTTTGTATCGTGAATTTATATTTAAGTGAGTTGTTTATTTATAAATACTTTGAATTTTGGGTTAAATTCAAGTGTGAAACACTTGAGCGTGTAAGCGATTGTAAACTTTGATTCTTCGATTATAGTTGATTATTTGCTTATGACTCTCCCCGTGTATGTAGGTACCGATACTCAGACCGAATCACGTAAATTTTTGGTATTCTAATTATTTCTCGTTTATTTTTCTGCTGATTTCACATTAACGTAAATTGCAAGATCTTGTCGTTTCCGCGTATTATATTCCAAGAGGCTAGATCAGTATATGAATAGAAATAAATGGGTTTATTATAGCACCAGGAAAAGGTATAGCTTATCTTCTACTGGGGTTTTTCTGAGAGGAAGATTCAGATACATCCAGCGTCTTGCTGTTATTAAACTAAACTAACCGGTCACTTAGTTAAGAGGCCATTTGATTACGTTTACAAACACTAAATGTCTGTTCTTAAACAACAACGTACAAACTTCGAAAATGGCGTAGTGTGACATTATATCTATCCACGTATTTGTCTACACTACATGTCACCCTGATCTGTGACTTTTAGTTTGCCTTGCGCAAGATGACCTGAACACCATATTGTGGCTGGAGGGTGATGACACTAGAAGGAGCATGCGCATAAGATGGAGAGAGCTCGAACGTGAACTGCTGAAGAATCATGGCGAGCGCCATCTTTGCCTCTATCAACGCGAAGTTTTGGCCGATGCATATACGAGGGCCCCATCCGAACGGAAAAAAGGAGACTTGGTTTTTGGTGGCCTTGGACACTCCCTCGGCAAACCTCTCTGGCTTGAACTCCTCGGCATCCTCGCCCCAAAGTTCTTTATCATGGTGGGTGAGGAGTGCCGACATTGAGAGCTGGACTCCCGGGGGTATGGTCAGCTTCCCGAGTTTTGTTTCCTTAGGAACCTTCCGCACCAGATCAGTCGACGGTGGATATAGCCTCAACACCTCATTTAAGATCATTGTGACCTGATCACGACAAATCCTTAGAAGAATTCATATGGTAGAGATGCGCATGTAGGAGCATCTATGAACGATCACGATGCTGGAATGATATCAATATCCTCGAAGAGATGGAAATATATTGTAATTTATCCAGAAAAAGGGGCTGGAGGCTATTGTCCAAAAAATCAGGTTCTTGTGTCGAGAGGTAATCCAAGTTCAATTCAAGTGTGCAAAGAAATTGTCCTGTCAGTTCATTGTCGTGTTCATCTTCATAGGATAACATTATTTTTAAACAAACATTTCATCTACTAAGGATCAGAAAATTGCATCCAGTAATTATAGAATGATTATCATGCGTTATGTGATAAAAGATGCTTGTGAAGAACTCTCTAGATCGGACCTATTATGAGTCCCATTCTCAACAAAAGAGGAAAAGAGCATTGAACTTACAATCTTGAGGTGGCTTAAGCCGTCAAGGTCAGGTTTTCCGCTTCCGAAGATTCGGAGGACCTCCTCCCTAGCTCGTGCTTGCCAATCCGAGTGCACACTCAACAAGACCATGGTCCAAACCAGCAAGACCGAAGTGGTCTCTTGCCCGGCGAAGTAGAAAAGCTTGCACTCCTCCATCACATCGTGAAGGCTCATCCCGACATTCTCCTTCATGTTTGACTCCAGCAACAGCCCCAGCAGATCATCGCCAGCAGCTTCCCTTCCCTTATTGCTTTCTCTCTTCTGCGGATGATGTCCATGAGCAGAGCCCGCACTTCCTTATCTATGTTCTTCATCCTCCTGTTCATCTTAGTTGGCACAAACCTGCGAAACATTGAATCAAATAGTCAGACTTTTTTTAGAATGTCATGATTGTAAGCCATAAGCTCATTTAGATTCAATTAACTTATGGATGATGAACGATTTTACCTCCAGCCAGGGATGTAGACCGATTGAAAGGCTATTATCGTGAGCTGGGCTTGTTCCCCCTGAAGATCGCAGATCCTTTTGCCTTCTTCGAAGCTACTGCCAAACGCTGTTCGAGAGATCACCTCACGGGTCAAATTTTGAAGGTCGACCCACGCGTCGATCTCACAGGATCTCTCTGCTGATACCAATTTTTCCCATCTACCAACCATCTCAGCGCAACTTGAATAAAATGCGGGCAACATAAGCTGCAAAAGGAACAGACCAAAGCAAAGGAGGATTTAAAAGAGAAATCCTGAGGCATCAATGTGTGTGGTTCAATTCAGTTGACCAGGGAATAGTTTCATGTACCTTCAACTTCTCCATGTGGAATGCTGGATTGATGATCTTTCTGTGCCGTACCCATTTCTCGCCCTCGTGAGTCGCGAGTCCATCCGCGAGCAACTTCACCAGGGGATTAAAGGCTGGCTTGGGATAGTCGTTTATGTTGGAGAAGATCTCCTTTAGTTGTTCGGGGTTCGTTATGCACACACTCGGTGTTGGTCCCATCCACATGAACGAGTCTTTGCCTGCAATGCACTTGGTAAGAGCCACGGCGCCAAATGAAATACATGGTCTGCTGTTTTTTAGGATTGCATGTAAATGTGTGACTTAATTCATATTGACAAGGGGAAAAGATGGTTATAATAATTACCATGGCCGGTACTAATGTGAACTACTATTTTTTCTTTTTGTATGGTATGTTCAACGTTGACGTGGATAATATTTGTAAATTTTTTTCCCTTTTTTTTTTCTTTTCTTTTATTTTCTTTCCTTTTTCTTTCCCTTCACCGGTCTAGGGCCTTGGTAATGGCAAGCAGAGATCGCTAACCACATGTGAGGGCCTAGAAACCCTTGCCTAGAGCTGGCGAGGGCATGACCATAGTTAAAAAAAAAAAAAAGGGAAAAAAGAATAAATTTCAGAAAATTTACTATAAATTGTAAAATTATTCACATCAATGTCAGACATGCCATATGAGAAGGCTGGCATCCACATCTACAATTTTTTGTCAAAATTGTCTAAAATTATTATATTAGCAAATTGTCAAAAGGCTTAGAATTAATTTGGCAAAATTGAAAAATTTATGACTAAAAGACATTCTTACAATATATTTGAGATCATTTTGTTTTTTTGGTAATTATCTCTAGAAATCTGTGCTGTGTTGTGCTTCTATATGTGCGTGTGTGTGGCACTGTAATTAGTAATTACTGTTTAAATGTCACATGTTATGGTCATGCAAGTTTTATTTAATATCGCTTTTGTATGGTAAGATGTCCTTATTGTGTGCATATCAAAATAAGCAATTATTTAAAGGAATTGAGATGCATTAACATCTTTGGTCGCAAAAACGCAAAACGGGGAAGTGTGAATTTCCAAGATAAAGGATAGTATATTCAAATGTTCTGAAACTCCATCAGAAACAGCATCGACCAAAGGACGAAACCAAGCGAGTGTTAATTAAAAGGAAAATATAAGTGCCACACAGAGTGATACTATGAAGAAGTGCATACCATAGGTTTGGGAGGATTGATAAAAGAAAGGCAAGAGACGAGGCTTGATGTCGTCAGAGACGGCAATGGGCTTGGAGTTGGCCTCTGTGAGCAACCGCGAGTTCTCCTTGAGGTCACCGAACAGGAAGGTGTAGGGTTTGCCGGAGAGGCCCTGCTGTCTCAGGAGCCTCTCGAGCCTTTTTGGCCTCAGCCACACCAAGTTCACCACCCTCCATGCCCATGTGATCAGAACGGCCAGAACTGTTGCTAGCGCAATTGACTGGATCGATGCCTCCATCTTTTCTTCTGCGTGTGCGTATCTATTTGTCTGTATGCTGTGAGAGAGAGACTTCAGTGGTTTGATGTTGGGCAAGGGCGATTGTGTGGTGTTGTGTTTATATAGCCGGAGCACATACATAGCTGTGTGTGTGTTGGCCAAGAAGCTTCTTGACCGTGACCAGAGTTGGAATCAAAAATGAAAGAAAAAAAGAAAGAAACCCAAAATACAGAGAAGAAAAGCCCATTCACCGCTCAAAATGCGAGGATGAGTATAGCACACGTATTAAATCATATACAGATTATTGAAAATAATCTCTCCTTTGCTGGCAAGGCATGTTATTGAAGAAAGGAAAAATCTGGGATTCACATCTTGTTCATCGTGATGGTGTAAAAAGACTTTGACAAGTGTTGTATCAAATTTGAAATACTTATGCCTAATAAATAATTTTGCAATATCGTTTGACTATTTGCAGTTTATCATCTCCTAATGTACATATAACATCGACTTGAACGGTTGCGAATAGAGCAACAGGTTGTCGTTTCGGTTGTTTTCTAGCTTTTGTTCACTCTCTGGCTGCAACTTTGGCTCATTCTGGGGATAGAGGCAAAGATAAGGTAAGGAGTCATTGTTATTCGTGCGAGTTCCTTGTTCATGCGGTATCTACCTGCATCGATTACGTTGGTTAACTTCGTTTTTGCTAAAGCATATAGAAGAGCTTCTCCTGAAGCATTTTTAGCATGATCTCCACTATAACTTCCTTAATTAATATCGCCATGTTCTTGGAAATAAGTTACTGTATTGCACATATTCTAAGAAAATCCCATGCCATTGGAGACAATTTTTTTTTTTTTTTTTTTTTTAGTATAGGTCCATAGGGATTGCCATGGGAGCAAATCACTAGACAAGGTGAGATTCCTTCCGGAAGTTCTTGTAATTTCATTGTTCTTTCCATCCGACTCATCCTTGTCAATTTCAAGGTAAGACTCTTTGAAGTTGCCAAAGCGCCTATTTCCACGTTGCATCCCCCCATATGGCCTTTGACTGGGAATGTGTCACTTTATTGAATATGACTGTGATCATGTTAAATATGTTGCGTATCAATATTGTCAAGTGCCTATATGTCTTTCCGAATTTATCCACATATTCGACTTTCAAAGAATTGATTAGTCAATGGTGAAAAAGTCCATTCATCATAATTGATAGATTATTCTCATATGAAGGCCATCCAATCTCAACATGACCTTCGATGACCTCATGATAATATAATAGATGCTAAGATCCTTAACCTAGAGGCATTTGAAAAAAATCTATGAGAAATAAGTGTTCGTTATCAATTGTTTTTCTTCTCTCTTTTTCCCCCTTGATGCTGATCACATGCCATGTAATTGAAGGTAAAAGAAAAAATGGAGAACTTGACCTCTAGGGAAAATTAACAAAAGAGTCCTAAACTTATTGCAATTATGCTAATTCAGTCATAAACTTATTTTTTTGACCAATTCAGCCGACCAACGCCGGCGACTTTTTTTTAATAATTTTTTTGTAATATTTTATTAATTTTTTTAATCTTTTTTTCCTTTTTTTTTTTAAATTTTTTTCCCCTTCTCCCTTTTCCTTCTTCCTCCCTCCTCCGATCGCCAGACTGAGGCAATTCGGCGGGCTTGCCTCACTAGTCGGCAAGCTCGCGCCCAGCGACGGCAGGGCGAGCCCCCGCCAGATCTAGCAAGGGCTCGCCTCGTGGTTGTCGGGTGAGGAGAGCCCTCGCCATATCTAGTGAGGAGGGCCTTGCTAGACGCAACAGCAAGCCCCCTCATCGGATCTGGCGAGGGCTCACCTTGCCCGGCGACCATGAGGCGAGCCCGCCAACTCCGACGGGGCTCGCTCCACCGTCGCTTGGTGCGAGCTCACCGATTGGTGAGGCGAGCCCTCGCCAAATCCGACAGGGCTCGCCTCACCAAACCCGGCGATGGTGAGCCTCACTTGTGGCTGGGCAAGCTTGCCCTTGCCTAGTGACAGTGAGGCGAGCTAGCCCAGCCACCTCAATCCGACGATCGGCCAGCCCTCCTCTCTGGCAGATCACCGAGCCAAAGGAAGAAGGAGGGAGGAGGAGAGGAAGAGGAAGGAGGGAGAGAGAGAAGAAAAAAAAAGGAATTTAAAAAAAAAACAATAATAAAATATTTCAAAAATAAAAATATTATTAAAAAAAGGTCATCGACGCTAGCTAGCTTCGGCCGGCCAATTTTAGTTGGATGGACTGATCAAGAATAATTGTATAAGGTTTAAGACTCAATTGGTTAAAAAAATAAGTTTATAACTGAATTGGCATAATTGCAATATATTTAAGACTTTTTTGGTAATTTTCCCAGCAAACTAGTGTTTCTATCCAAAGCAAGCACATATATTGCAAAGAGAACTGCAAAGGAGTCTTTTTCCTTTTTTTGGGGGGAGTTAGACTTGATTTTCATAGCCAACCTTACCAAAATTATGAGTACATTTGATTACAGGACAAAGCAATTATCTATTTTGTGACTTGTAATTAAGTTTTGTGTGTTGAAAACTTAAAATTTAGATTACACCTGCCATTGGTGTAATAAATGACAAACTCCCTATTACCAAAACTAACCATCGTTTTCCTTGTTAATGTCCAATAAATTTTCAAAGTGCTTAAATGAATCCACTAACTTAAATAATCACTTACCATTTTCCATGTAATTTCATAGATTTATTTAGCATACGAATTTTGGTATCTCTAACATTACTTGCTACATAAAATGTCTACATAAAATGGTTGAATCATGACCATTCCAAATTATGGATGGACCACGTATTACATTAGTTATTGTTCTTTTTTCGTATAAAAGGAGGCCTAATACAATGTCTCGATCATTCTATATAAGCATCATTCGATATAAAATCAAGATTATAAGATATTGAAAAATGAGAGCTTCAATTATTTCACACATTGCCTTGAAGCAAATTATTTTGCATCGTTCTATAAGATTAGAGATAACTTTCCATATATTTCAACCATTTCATATAGACTCCCAAACAAGTCAAGAAGCACAATCATTATGGATACTTTCTCCGGACATTGTTATGTCACCTATTAAAAAATTCTAGGTTGAAGATTGTGAAGGAATCTTCACTCAGCACCACCTGTGAGTCGCGTCATTGACTACGTCTGCCTTTTTGGCTGTGTGGGGCCGACGCTGAACCATCTTCGGCCAAATACCAGCGCGCGCTCCTGCATACGTAGGGGATGACATTTTACGGGGGAAATCGTCAGTGTTCGAGATTTTAACTTGACGGGTCTTTCTTGCCCGTCACGATACATGATTTGATCCATCCGAGCTAAATAGCGCGTGCTCCTGCATATGTAGGGGATGACGTTTTACGGGGGGAAATCGTTGGTGTTCGAGATTTTAACTCGACAGGTCTTTTTTGCCCGTCACGGTACATGATTTGATCCGTCCGAGCTAAATCGCATTGCATTTCCAGTTTTATATCCATTCGATCAGCCATCTCCAAACAACTTTTGTCAAAATCCATGAAAAAGCTTGAAAACAAGAATTTAGAAAATATTTACATATTTCTTTTTAGGATTTATAAACATTCAAATTAACAAATTGAAATGATCTAGAGTGTTTTTTTTGTTTTTTCTTTTTTCAAATCATGCCACCTCGCACCTATCCTTTTGGCCTTATAAAGTAAGGGATGACGTTTTATAGGAGAAATTGTCAATGTTCGAGATTTTAACTTGATGCGTCTTTCTTGTCCGTCACGAGACACGATTTGATGCGTCATAGCTAAATCGCACCGTGTCTCTAGTTTTATATCCATTCGGTGGGCCATCTCCAAATAGCTTTTGTCAAAACCCATGAAAAAACTCGAAAACAAGAATTTCAAAAATATTTACATAATTTTTTTTTAGGATTTATAAATCATTCAAATTAACGAAATAAAATGATTTGGAGTGGCTTTTTTTTTTTTTTTTTTTTCTAATCATGCCACCTCACACCTACCCTTTTAGCCTTTATATAATGTAGAACGCCTGAAAACTTCAAAAATTGCTTTACATTGATGTGTCAAGGCACATGTAATTCTTCCACAATTATTTAAAATATATATATTAGAATTTTAAATTTTAATGGAAAAGTAAGAAAAAATTACTTTTAACTTGTTAGAATTCGCAACAAACAAACTCTAATATATTCATACATTTCAAGGAAAAATAAACAGCAATGGATCTTTTTTCAATTCTTGTACCATAAGTTGATAATTGTCCTTACTATCTATAGTGATGGTTGAATGGCACGAGTTGATGTTTCTAGAACATAAGATCGTGAGTTCAAGCATATGCTCATTAGTAATTTGGGTGTTATGCTGGGGAGTTGAGGTAAAAGGACTCACCCACCTTAACTCAATATGTCACAACTAACGCCTTGTTAAAAGCGGTTCGACGACAATTTATAATCACCATGTCTTGGACTTGTAGAAAAACGTCTTTTCGATTAGCATTTGCTACTTCGACTCAAAAAAAAAAAAAAAAAAATGCTGTTTGCTTGGAAAGCAACGTGATCTTGACTCCTCGGTGGCCAAACAGATTCGGCTCTTTCATTTTGCATCCACGGACCATAACTTCATGATTAAGTTTCATGGAGCAACAACATCTAAAACTGCAATTTTCCCTATTTTTTTGTTTCCTCTCAAAAAAACATCTATGCTCACATACTATCCCATAACTGATGACTTGGAACGATTGGGAAATGAAACAAAGGAAGGCATGGAAGAAAATGAAATGAGAAACTGAAATGACATACACATTGCAATTCCTGCATTTGCTCGGAAAAATTAATTTGGAAAGAACATAGTGATTCCTTTTCTTGTGCTTGCATATTTTGGATTGGAACATGTTAAAATGTCTTTAAAATGGATAATGTGAGACAACAAAAATAAAGGGTATACTCAAAATCATTGTATGTAATTAATTTTCTTATTATTTTGCCCCAATGAATGGATTGGCCATTGTTAGCGGAAACGACAGGATCTTACAATTTACGTCAATGCGAAATCGCTAGAGAAATAAATGAGAAATAATAAGGACACCAGAAATTTACGTGATTCAATCGAAAGATCGGCACCTACGTCCACTTCGGAGAGAGCGAAGAAATAATCCTCTATAATCGGAAAATTAAAGTTTACAATCACTTTCACGCCTGCCGTTTTCAACACCTAAATTTAACCACAACCCAAAGTGACTTACTCGAATATAAACTCACGGCATAAAATTACCACGCGTTTAAGCTCAAAACAAAACGTCGAAAAGAACTCCTTTTCTTGATCGCGTGGGTGGCTTCACTTAACGTTGTGCGGCAGCGGCTCCACGTAGGGTTTCAGCAGCCCTCACCAAAGGGAAGAAGACGTACTAATCTATTTTATATGTGTGCCCAAAAGGTCAAAACTTTGACTTGAGCCCACCTCTTTTAGCTTTACGTGCAGAAGCTTCCTTTTTTTAACTTCATCTGCCTTGGAATTTTGTACGCATGTGTGTGTGCCCAAGAAGTCAAAGTTCTGACTTGGGCCCACGAAAATAATTTGGCTTCTGAAAATTTCTCTATTTTTATTTCTCTTTTTTAAATCTTCAAGAGTCTAGCGAATGATATTTTTGCAAATACTCAAACTCAAATCATAATTTAATAGCCATCTTGGCCACACCATAAGCGGAGCCATGGACTGGCTACTCTCCTTGTTCGATGGAGGAGCACTCCACATCTTTCCCGAGAACAAAGGAAATAAAATCGCATCTCCAAGTAACAATTCCATTCCAAGCCGATTCCTTTCTACCAAACAAGGCCTAGTTCTTCCAATTTGATGAAGAATGATTTGACCAAAACTAAAATGTATTCGCCATTTTCTTTTGATGAAATGTACAATTGAGTCGAGAGTCTTAGACTTCCGTTCTTGCATAAATTCCTATAGATTTCTTGGACTAAAATTGTCTCTAATCTTCTTTTATCCACAACTTGAACCTTATGGCAATCCTTGCCTGTGTCCTTAAGCCACAGATACTAGACATGATTATAAGAGCATAATATTCAATCGTTGTCCACTGTCAAGCTCACGGAACTCAACTCAAATCTTTGCTGAAAAGAGCAAGATAAGATATTGGAAATATCATCTATATATGTATGAGATGTTTCCTGCATTGTTTCTTACAGGATACTCAAATGAAAAGGAAAGTATTGACCATCAGATCTAGCTTCACAATATAACATTTCGAAGAAGCATAGTAGACATAGTCACAGCAACGATTATATACATAAGTCATGTGGCTCATCAATCAAAAAGACAGGAGAACCTTGTTCTTAATTCCACAAAACGATCCTTGAAAACTAGGAATAATTCCAAAACATGGATTTCTCGGACCAACACAATCGCGCTGTTTTCCTTGCTCATCTGATAGAAGGGAAATTTGTGATTAATTACAGTTGATAACGTGATGGCCCCATCTGTTCATGTAGTCACCAGCTAGATCGCATGAACCATGCCATTTTCAGATACCTATTAAGGCCATTTGCTATGATGTTACCAATCATTGGCTTCTCTCATGACACCAAGGACAATTGCAATTGTTGCTAGGATTGCCTGCATATGGACATTGCAGGAATTTTCAGTTTTTGTCCGTCGCAAAATGAATTGAACATGTACATGTAAGAGAGGGATGTTATGAAAAGCAAAGGCCAGGATTCAAAATGGCTCATAAATAGAGAGGTTTAGAGATGCATACAAAAGATCTATATGAAGGAATGTGCCAGACAAACTTTTTCCCTACGCAAGAGAATCATATAGCAAAGCATCTACTCTGCAGTCCTGAAGTTCCATATCAACAGGGAACATGGATTTCATTTTAGAGGATAAACTAACATAGGCATTGCCAGGAATAAGAAGTCATTAGAGGGCCGGACAAAGATAAGCTAGAAGACAGTAGAGGCTTCCTCAATTAACATGTTACGTGGTATATTCGGGACAGAAAGAACCATAATACAGCTGTACATGAGACACGTTTTTGGACAAGGGAGAGAAGTCAATAACTTATGTGATGTATTACTGAACTGCTCTGATGGAAGAGGTACATAGTAAGACGAATGACGATATTAATTCTACAGAGTACAACAAAGGCAGACAACTATAGGTGCCAGTATGCACACCTGAGTGCATAAGCACGCAACAGAGGGTAGGGGCATGAACATATAAATTACCTGGAAGTAACAAACAAGCGAATGTAGCTATTTTTGTGAATGAAGAAAGATAGAGACTTACAGCGATTGTACAAGCAATATATCCAGGCTTTTCCCGGTAGTCTATCCTTCTGCAGACAAGAAGAAGTAGTCCAATGTACCAAGGGATAGCACCAAGGAAGAAGCCAAGGATAAACCTTCAACAAAGCAGACATCCTAAATTAGCTGATGATCATAAAGTTATGGAAATTATGATGAATATAAGGCTCAGATTTCGGTAAAAGAACCATCACATGGGATTTCTCTGGTTTCAAACTTGAAGGCCAGGTACCAATAAGAATCACAAAATATACAAATGTTGAACTCATGAAGCATAAGAATCTGCTACATCCAGGCTCAAGAATTGTCACGCAGTCCCTGTAGTTATAGGGACTGTTGACTCCATCATGCTTTGCAGTTGGCTATGCGCCAGCCAAAACATGAAATCCAACCCACGAGTAAAGAAAGTAACTTACAGAAACCATCCAACTCCAATACCACAGCAAGGCTGCCGTGATTCTCTTACTGGTCTTCCTTCAGCAACAGCATAACCTGAAAAAAATTTCTGTGAAATGAAATCTCCCCCAGTAAAATGTTGCAAAGCATACAGAATGAAGATCATCAATCATTTTTGTTTCATCAGGGCAATCAGTAAAATCATCAATATGGGCATACTTAGTTCTCAATGTTCCCGTAAGTTATCTATTCAAGAAAGGTGAAAAGAGGACCGAGGAGAAAAGGTTTCAGAGACACATTTTCCAATTTTTGAGTCCTACAGAATCTGATCAAGTTTAAAAGGATACAACAGATCATTTCACCACCTACGGTGAAGAAAACCCCGTCAGTCACAGTATTTGCCGGCTAAAATTACTCATCTTCCTCTTGCTGCTCCTATCTAGACGTAATTCACAACTGGAAACGCATCTGAGCACTTATGACTTCAAAATAAGGTGAACACATAGGTGAAGCCATATTTATACTCCGTAGACAGTATTTTACTCGAGACACCAGTGGCTTCCGCATTTTATCCGACTTAAACTCTGAGAACCCTGGGACAACACATCGGGCAAAACATATGATTCTCCTCTGTATGAGCATGATTGATAGCTAAAGCGGCCACGTTCAAAGGAGTCAACAAAACGAGGACAAACGTGCTGGTCCGATTAATTTCACATAATTTCAACATCTTCCATGGACTCCTCTCCCACGCCCCCATACATCCAATGTCTCAAAAGATGAAGATGCTGAACCTTTCGCCAAAAAACTAAACCCACTGGATAAACTATATCCATTAACACATCATTCCATGCTAGAGTGAATAGAAAGAGGTGAGCATATTGGCAGTTCATAAGACAAAATCAAAATCCCAAGATTCCCTAGAAGCATTCCATCATGATCACACAGAAATTTCAAATGCACCACGACCAAATTCCAGGATCAACGGAAAAAAATGATCCCTGAATCGAACTTTCACCGACAGCCCCTTTCAAACTTTACATCTCGAAGTTAACTCTGCTCGCAAGCGATTCCAAAGGAAGCGACTTTTGTACCTGGGACGGTGTGATACCCATGATGGTAATAGTGGGGAGGTGGAGGAGGAGGGGGGGCCGAGGTTCGGTGGCGCCCGGCAGAGGCGCCGGCTGGGGGTAGCCGATCGCCGGCTGCTGGTGCGGCGGGTTCGGCGGCGGGTAGTTGGCGACGCCTTGGAAGGTGCCGTACTGGTGCTGGTAGTCGCCGCTCGGGACGCCCCTGTTTCGGTCTTCGTTTGTGTAAGGCCCAGACACCCTTGCCTGAGGCTGGCATGGGTATTGCCACGGAAAAAAAAAAAAAAAAGGAAATAAATAAATTTTATAAAAATTATTAAAAATTGCAAAAATTTAGGATGATCGGTGTTCACAAATCAACAATTTTTTGCTAAAATCGACCAAAATGACTTGTGTTGTTGGCAAATTGTCAAAATATTTAAGATTATATTGACAAAATTAAAAAATATAAAACTAAATTGGCATATTTACAACATGTTTAGATTTTTTTTTTTTGTAATTATCCCTAGAAATTCATGTTGTGTTGTGCAAATATATGTCAAACGACATGGTCACATGCAAGTTTTATTTGATGTTTGCTTTTGTAGAGTAAGATATCCCTTGTATATCAAAATAAGCATATTTAAAGGACTTGAGATGTATTAACATCTTTGGTTGCCAAAACTAAAAACAGGGAAGCATTAATTTCTAATAGAAAGGACAATAAATTCAAATGTTCTGAAACTCCATCAGAAACAGCATCGACCAACAGATGAAACCAAGTTGAGTGTTAATGAATAGGAATATATTAGTGCCACAAAGAGTGATAGCATGAAGATGTGCATACCATAGGTTTGGGAGGATTGATGCAAGAAGGGCAAGAGACGGGGCTTGATGTCGTCGAAGATGGTGATAGGCTTGGAGTTGGCTTCCTTGAGCAACCGCGAGTTCTCCTTGAGGTCACCGAGCAGGAAGGTGTAGGGTTTGCCGAAAAGGCCTTGCTGTCTCAGGAGCCTCTCCAGCCTCTTCGGCCTCAACCACACCGAGTTCACCACCCTCCATGCCCATGTGGTCAGGACGGCCAGAACTGTCGCTACTGCAATTGACTGGATTGATACCTCCATGTTTTCTTCCTCTTTGTGTGCGTATTTGTTTGTCCGTACGTGGGTCTGCGTGTCTACGTGTGTGCGTGAGAGAGAGAGAGAGAGAGAGAGAGAGAGACCTTAATGTGAAATGATAATGTCGGGCAAGGGCGATTTTGTGGTGTCGTGTTTATATAGCCATGGCCCATACATAGCCATGTGCATGTTGGCCAAGAAGCTTCTTGACCATGACCCGAATTAAAATGAAAGGAAAAATAGAAGGAAGCCCAAAATAAAATGAATAAAAAAGTATTCACCGCTCAATGCTAGGATGAGTATAGCACACATAATGAATCGAATATAAATTATTGAAAATGATGCATCTATATTGGGTGTTTCTGGACCATCTCAATAATCTTATCTTCACACATCGAGCCTAGTTCAGAGGCACAATAACTCATAACTCTCTCATATAATTGTTGGGTCCAAATTTGTTGGATACTAGTGTTGAGTAGTTTTAGACCTCTCTCAACCAAAAAGTTTGTTCAAGAGGTGAGACTTTCCCTTACACTTATAAACTAACCACCAACCAAGAACAACCTCAATAGTCTGATGTGGCAGTAGAATATTCAATTTAGGACAAGTACAATGAATAATTTCTCAAAAGGACGGAGTCTCTCCTTTGCTGGCAAGACTTGTTATGGAGAAAGGAAAAACTTGGGATTCATATTATGTCCAACGAGATGGTGTAAAAATCCTTTGGCAAGTGTTGTATCAAATTCGAAAAAATTGTACCTAATAAATAATTTTGCAACAGTGCTTGATGGTAAAATCCTTGGCCCAAAAGCATTTGAAAAAATCTACGAGAAGCTCGACTCCCAGTGGTCATTATATTAATTACTTTTCTTCTCTCTTTTTCCCCCTTTTTTACGAGGGCTCGGATGCTAATCACATGCCATGTAATTGAAGGTCAAACAAGAAATCGAGAACCTGGTCTCCAGGCAAAGTAGTGTTTTCTATCCAAAGCAAGCACATATATTTTCCCTTTTTGGGGGGATTTAGATTTGATTTTCGTCACTAGCCTTACCAAAATTATGAGTACGTCTGATTATTGGTTGAAGCAATTATCTATTTTGTGACTTGTAATTAAGTTTTGTGTGTTGAAAACTTGAAATTTGAGGTTACACCTACCATTGGTATAATAAATGACAATCTCGCTATTACCAAAACTAGCCATCTTTTTTTCTTGTTAATGTCCGATATTAGAGTGCTTAAATGGATCCACCAGCTTAAATAATCACTTATTAATATCCATGTAATTTCATAGATCTATTTACTATATGAGTTTTGGTATCTCTAACATACTTGCTACATAAAATGATCGAATCATGACCATTTCAAATTATGGTTGACCAAGTGTTATGTTAGTTTGCTCCTTTTTCACATGAAAAGAGGCCTAATACAAATGCCTCAATAATTCTACATAAGCATCATTCAATATAAGATCTAAGATTTTAAGATATTGAAAAATGAAAACTTCAATAATTTTGTGCATCGTTCAATAAGATTGGAGATAACTTTCCATATTGTTCATATAGAGCCCCATACAAGTTGAGAAGCACTACCGTTATGGCTACTTGTTCTCCGGACATTATTATGGCACCTATTACAGAATTCTAGATTGAAGACTGTGAAGAGAACGTTGCTCAACACTACTTGTGATATATTGAGTTAAGATGGGTGAGTGCTTTTACTGCAATTCCCCAGCGGGACACACAAATTACTAATGAGCATATGCTTACACTCATGATCTTGTGTTTTAGAAACAGCAACTCATGCCATTCAGCCACCAACATCCATAGGGAAGACTTTATCAAGATGTGATACATATGCTTTGTAGAATTGGGAAAAGGTGAATTGCCGATTATTTTTCCTTGAACTGCATTAATATATTGGAGTTTGTTCTTTGTGAATTCTAAAATGTTAAAAGTAACTTTTTCTTACTTTTTTTATCAAAATTTAAAATTCTAATATATATTTTATATAATTGTGGAAGAATTGACATATCAATGTAACACAACTTTTGAAAATTCAAGAATTTTATGTTATATAAAGAACAAAAGGTTAAATAATATGATTTGAAAAAAGTTTTTTTTTTTATAAAAAAAACCACTCCAAATTATTAGACTTCGTTTAATTTGAATGCTTGTAAATCCTAAATTTTGCTTTATATAAATAATTTTTTAATTCTTGTTTTAAAGCTTTTTCATGGGTGTTAACAAAAGCTATTTGGAGATGGCCCACCGAACGGGAAATGCAGTGACATTGAGCTCTGACGCATTAAATTTTGCCTCGTGGATTAAGTCAAGATCTCGAACACTGACAAATGTCCCCTGCAAAACGTCATCACCCACGATTTAAGATAGCTCACAAAGAAGTAAAGATCGTGCAACATCGGAATATGCAGGAGCGCACGTCTGCATTTGGGCAAAGGCGGGGTTAATAACGCTTTGTTAAAAGCGACGATTATATAATGTTTGACTTTCAGAACAATGCCATTTCGATTAGCATATGATGCCATTGCTTGGTAAGCAAGGTATTGCTCCTTGGTGGCCAAACAGATTCGGCTCATTCATGTTACATCCATGGGACAATGACTTCATGATTAAGTTTCATGTAGCAATAACATCTATAAATGCAAATTTCTCCCTTTTTTTTTTTCCTTTCAAGAAAGGGATAAGTATATTGAAAGTCCTAAAATTTATCATGAAAATGTAATTAAGTTCTAGAACTTTTAAAAATGTGCAATTAAATCCTAAAACTTGTCACAAAATACAATTAAGTCCTAAAACTTTCCAAAAATGCAATCAAGTCCTAAAACTTATCAAAGTGGTTCAATCCAAGTCTTTCCATTGATTTTTTTTTAAATTTTAGGACTCAGTTGTACTTTCGAGACAAGTTTTAGGACTTTATTGAATATTTTGAAAATTTTAGGACTTGATTGAATTTTCGTAACAAGTTTTAAGACTTAATTGCACTTTTTGAAAGTTTTAGAACTCAATTGCATTTTCATGATAAATTTTAGGACTTCTAATATACTTATCCCTTTATGAAAACATCCATGTCCACATCCTACTTCATAACTAACGGCATGGAACGAGTGAGAAATGAAATAAAGGAAGGAATGGAAGAAAATGAAATAAAAAACTGAATGAAATATGCATTGTAATTCTTGCATTTGTATGGGAAAAATAAGTTTGGAAATAATATGACGATTCATTTTTATTGTGCTTGCATATTTTTGGATTGAAAAATGTTAAAATATCTTTGAAATGGATAATGTGTGACAATGAAAATAAAGTGTACACTCAAAATCATTATATGCATAAATATTTTTTAATATTTTGCCAAGGAATGGATTGACCATATTGGCCACACCATAAGTCGAGCCAAGGACTGGCTATTCTCCCTGTTTGATGGAGGAATGAGCATTCAACATCTTTTGCAAGAACAAACAAAGGAAATGAAATCGCATCTTGAAGTAACGACTCCATTTCAAATTGATTCCTTTCTATCGAATAAGGCCCCGTTGTTACAATTTGATCAAGGATGATTTGATCGAGACTAAATGGTATTACCATGTTCTGTTGGTGAAATGCATAATGGAGTTGATAGTCCGACACTTTCGTTCTTGCATAAATTCTATTATGACCCGACCTCGGTCATTATTGCGACACATACCATGGGAGCTCCGTCATGGTATGTGTCCAAAAAATGTTATCACTTCATTTTTTGAGATCGACCATGTGAGGTTGCTCGATCACAGTTGTGAGCTCTTCCAGGCTCGTATCTCGTGTAATAGTGGAAGTTATCATGACTCGCTTTCACACATATCATACACCTTTATAAAGGAGATCGAGTGTGAATAATAAATTTAAGTGTACTCTTATCATACTAGCTCTCTTGATAGTACTTTCATCTAAAAGGATGGTATCAATTCATCCTTTACGGCAATTTTCACAACGAGTATACTAAACCACAGTGAGTCTTGTTGAGACTTACATCCCTCATGATGGATTGATTTATTTTTTATGAGTCGTTTAAAACAATCTATATGAAAGTTATGAATCAACACTAGCCTAATTTTTGGGGATCAGCTAGAAAATCCAATCAAAAGTCAAGAGTGGTCCTCGATATCTACGCAACTAAAATTTCTAAGGTTTAGGGATCAACTACTAGTTTGTTGTGTTTCCTAAAATGTCCATGTGTGTCCTTTTACATTTTTCATGCCAATAAAACCAATTAGAAGATCATATGTGGATGGTCAATTTCATGCTATTTTATTTCTATCAAAAGAGGAAAAAAAAAGAAAACAATCAATTGAAATTTAAGGATGGTGTAGTAAGTAAATGGCCAAAAAATAGTTTAAGGAAAACAATTAATCTAGCATGCAATCATAAACGGAAGTTAAATCGAAAGAAAGAAATCAGTAACTCGTCGGATATTTACACAACACTAGGTAACCCGAAACATATATCGGGAAATAAATGGTACAAAACATGGTCGATTTGGACATTGATCACTCATCATCTTCATGTCTTGGGGATCATCACCTCCGTGGACTTATTCTGAACCTAATCTAATACTAAGACTAGGTACTTACAAAGTAAAAGCAACAACCATGATTACAAATATATAAAAACAATCAAAATCACAAAACAAGCAAGAACAATCAAGAAACTAGGACAAAATGTATAATTGATCAAATTTGGCCTCGGAATCAGCCTTTGTGATTTATGCAACAACCACCTAAGACAACTATCCAATCCAATTTTAAAGTGACTTATAACAATTGGCTACCGTTTGTGTTCTCGCGTGGCAACCAATGCTAAAAGGTCCTCAAACGGGTTCTAAGTATGACCTAGGACTTCTCACGAGATCATGCATTACGCCTATGCATATATCTAAAAACCACATGCGTAGTTGAAAGTAAATATATAGGCAGGCCATCGGACCTTGGTTCTTAATCGACTAATCAAGCTTAGTGAGCCAACACTAGATCACTTATTTAGTCATCAAGTGCCAAACAAAATCACATGCATTTCTAACAAATGAAGAGATGTTATGCATGTATGACTCATGTAATGCCTCAAAAATTTTAAATGCATTTGAAACATTGATGAGAAGATGAGGTATTTTTGACATAGGTACATCTCGGTTATGGGATGCATTTAATTGACATGGTTAATTCGAGGCACATATCATGCACTACTAATGGATGCTGCAGGCATTTCAAATACAGTCAAAGCCCAACGAGTTTAATGTCAAATCAAAAGTGAATAGATGCTAAAATGGTTAATGTTGGAGGCATCATGTGTACCAAAATCACTTTGTAATGCAAAAACAAATTTTGCGATAAATCCAAAAGGATTTGACAAAGGGTCCTAGATGGCCTTTTTATTTTTTAAGGATTTTTTACAACAAAGATTGCGAAAATTGGAACAAATTTCATGGAGACAACTAATCCCAATTCAGCATTCAAGATATCCCCAAAAATTCTAAAAGAGAATCACAGCAAGAATCATATTAAAGAGTATCAAACAGGACAATTAAAATCAGAACAATTGGAATAGGACCCATGGGTAATTGGCCCTAAGAAAGTTACAAAACATGAAGTACACAATACAAAAAAATTGTGCAGGAAGTTTCTTAAGATGAGCTACATATGAATTTATAAAAATTCAAGAACACGTAGCATCACATCTGAAACAGAACAAGGTAGTTAGACATCATGGCAAATCAACAGTAATTTGTCCTGGTAGATAATGTCTAAAAATTCTGAAATTTCACCGTGATATATACATGAGAAAGACAAACAAGTTTCATTAAGGACCCGGTCTCAAAATCCTTACTGAAAAATCCATACAAGGCAAAATTTGCAAAAATGGAAAACAAATCAAATGACATCCAAATGATGCAAAATTAGTGTCATTAGAAATATTAGGATGTTCCCAAAGACTTTCTAAGAGACGTCGGGTTCAATTAGGTCGAATTCATGGTCAAATAATGACAATTGCAAAAGTGTGCAAATTAGTCATAAGAATGGCAGAACATGATGCATGATAATTGTCCTACATTGCCTAGGGGGAGTCCTGGACTGACTTATAAAGTTCTGGGTTCTATATCTATACATACACATTTTATGGGTGAAGCCCAAAGGAACAAAACTGTGAGGGTTCAGTGGGCTCAAAGTGGATAATATGTGTAGCTTGACGAACTCAGGATGTTACACACTCAAACAGGACTAAATAGCATAATGACATTTTTTTGAGATTTAGCCTAATTAGATTTGCTCCAAAAATTCTAGAAAAAAAATATGTTATATCAACACAATTTTGTACAATTTCCGGGAGAAACCATCTCCGAAATCTCAACAAAAAAATCAGTAGAAAATTAGAAAAAAAATAAAATGTTCAAAAACAAAAATACCAAAATATCATGAAAATCCAGCAGAATCATCCAACTTCCAAGATGCAATTTAGGTATCAAACGGACTCCGTTTGAGGCCCATAATATATCAAATTGAAGCTTATCGAATTTAGATCATATGTCTAGAACACCTCGAGACAAATAACGAGGTTTAGGACCTCAGGTCAGCCCTAATATAAAGTCACTTTCAAGCATGCGATTTTGCAGAACTAGGTAGATCTAGATCATGTAAAATCATGTTCAATCTTAGCTTCAATCAACCAACATCATCAAATATCAACACATAACATCCAAATCACAAATTTAAACATGAGATATAATTCTAGGGTTCGAGTCCTTGCCCCAATCAACTGGCTCGATCTTGTTTCATCGGATTCAAGTTTTGATTGTTTACCTTTGTGCGATTTCAATGAAATGAGCTCGATCAATTGACAAACTAAACTATGGAATGGATCACGAACATCAAGGATCGTTGAAGGGATGCCATGGATGGTTGGATGGACCGGATTGGCATCGATCAAGCCCCTAATCAGCGACTGGACAAAATTGATTTGTTTTGAATCAGTTCAAGCCACCAACAGGAGATTGGCTAATTGGAGGACCTCCGGTGGTAGCTAAGTGGTTTTTCAGTCACCTGGTTCTTCAAGATAGGTTAAAGAAAACGATCAGAGGTGGGGCAACGTCGAGGGATGCCAGATGGTTGTCGCGACCAGTTGCTAAACTGACGACTAGAACCACTAGCACTCGCACTGGTGATTGGTCCAATTGGTTGATCGGGCTAATTAAGGAGCTTTGGCAATCATTGGGGCTCCAAGCAACAACAATGGGAGAAGAAAGGAGCTGGTGGAGTTGGTGGATCTTGGTACTCAGCTTGCAGGGGTTCCACGTGAGCGGTGATCGACGCAACAATCTGTGAGCACGAGAGAGAGAGAAAGGGAAAGAGAAGTGATGGGAAAGAGAGAGAGGAGAGAGTTTTTGAGAGAGAAATTCCTGTTTAGATCTAAAAAAAACAGATAATCAAAAACTCCCCCAAAGTTTTGGAGGGAAAAATCTTATATAGTCCCCCTTTAAGATCAAATTTTGGCCGTCGGTTCGATTTGACGGTCGAAACTTGATCGAATGGCCTAATTAAATTTATTATGGATTAAGTCAAAATATATCACATGATCATCCGGATGGTGTCGATGTACCAAAATCAAAAGTTTAAATAGAATTTGCTATTAAGGCCTAATTAAAGGTACGTTTGTAATTTCACAGAATCCATGGATATCTTGGCAAAATATGGAAAGTTGAAAAGCATAAGAATAAAATACACACAATGATAAACTCACTAGTGGTTCTCGGCCACCAAGAGCTGACCAATGGAGGGCCGAATCGGCCTCTTCCGCCAGTGGCTAGTCAAATTGGTCAGACCAATTAGAGGTGTATAATGGGAATTGCTTGAACTAAGAACCTCCCTGACCGAACCCCTAGTTTTGGGTGATTCCTAGAGAGGGTGGTCCAGTTCCTAATTCCCATTTTTGGAACCGGTGGCCGATCGGTTTGGTTCCTAGTTATAATGTGAGAACTAGACCGATCAAACTGACCAGACCAGACCGGTTGATTATATATATTAAATACATATTTTTAAATATCTTAATAAACAAACCCTAACGTCTCCCAATTTCCCCCGATTATAATATATGAAGCAAATTGGATCTACTTGTTTGGTAGCATATGGTGGCCAAATTGACGTGATTCATGCTTTTGATGCTAAAGAACAAAGAATATGATCTTGGGTGTTGAGCCTTAAGTCTTGAGAGGGGTCACCGTAGAACTTTGTTTTGATGCTTTGGTTACAAGATCATTGGAATCTAGGTTTATGGATGGATTCGGTCAGTGAAGCCCCTTAAGCTCAACTAATACCAACGGAACCTATCCTCCTAATAAGTGAAAAGAGGCAAGCGAAAACCTACTCCCAACAAGTTGTATGCCAAGTGAAGCCCTGGAAGAAAGGAAATGAGAAATCGTCAACGCGAGAACTTTAGGTAAAAAGGAGAATTAGCCTTTCAAGATACTGACCCAGCATTCATTGCAAGACTTGTCAGCTTAATCTCAAGTCAAAGCCTTAGCCCTCTCCTGCTGAAGAACTACTCTTTCATGGAGTATTGAGAGAATAGAAAGGCCCTTTACCTTTGCTGATGAATTGTCATTCGTTAGTAACAGAGAGTATAGAGAAAAGCTTGTTGTGTGGATGAGGAAACTCCCGAGGGACAAGCAGCAAGCTGCAACATTGTTTAATTTTATTTTTGGTATAAAATAGCAAACTTATCGATTCCACCAGACCGAATTAGACTAGACCAAATTTGTCGGTCGATCTGATTCCCAGTTTCATGACCGGTCGGTTCGATTTTCAATCCCAAAATCTTGCAATTGGTCCCCCCCAGTTCGATCCAAAATTCCACCTCGAAACAAGATTGTATCAGGAACCGAGTAGTCCTGGGAACGATGCATGCCGGTTCAATTGATTCGGCGATGACTTAGGCATCTTGGCCACTAAAGTCCTAAATTTTATGTAATTTAGACCCTCAAGGATCAAATTGGAAAGAAAACTTGTTCAATTAGAGGAACAATGGTCCGATTATAAAGAAAGCAAGCTAATTAAAACCATATAAATGCGATTTGGTTATTTTATATTAACCTAATTACTTAATTAATAAGAAAAAAATAGACCTGCATTATGGGTACATGCAATTGGACTTTTTAGGCCAAATTGGGCAATTTCACATAATTTCTTGATTGAAATCGCAAATTTATCGAAATTGAATTCAAGTAATATCGCGAGGCACTTATTTGATTAATTGTTCATACCTAGGGTAACCTATTGTATCCAAATTGACTTTGAATTGATGTCATGACTATTATGCTTTAAATTAATCGAGGTTTAATGGTAAAGTTGAACCTTAATTTATGAAATTAAATTATAGTCTCAAATGGATCAACTTGAATTTCTTTAGTTTATTAGCTTGGTTTTCCTATATTCAAGAAGGTTGAATCATGCTCCTCATGTCTCATTTCTCTCGATATGCAAAGCTTTCGTCTACCCTCCGATGGTAGCTTAGTGTCCATCGCAACCCAAATCGTCCTCTAAACCCCTGTTTTTTTCTCTTGTTCTCCTTTTCCGCTCTTACCCACTGAAGATTTCGTTCATGGAGTATACGGGTTGCAGCTTCTCCTGGATGGTTGTCGCCCATCAATCAATACCCAATGTGACCTAACGATCTCTTGCCCTTGGAAATTGGCAGATTGCATGCTTCATCTCTTTAATAATTCCATCTGTGCTGGTTCTGCGAAATCTTCTGCACTTGGATAATGGTAGAATGCATGCCTTGCCTATCTCGAAATTGACTTCGGTGGAGACTAATTACCATCTGCGTTTACTCTATTTTCCTGTCGGATTCTATTTTAAATCAGTTTAGCTGTCTTCATAGATCACATTTGCCGCGACGAACAATGGACTGCTTGTCTCCTTGTAACTGTTCTATTTCATTTTGAATTGAGATAATTCTACCTTGTGGCTCCCATCCTATGGCTTCAGAAGACCGTGCTGACTCCTTGCGAATGGCTGCCTTGTGTAAACAATTGGGATGACTAAGTGCAACACAAGAAATAGAGATATGGGAAGAGGCCCCCCCACCAGAAAAATTAGAGGAATGTCGTTTGTTACTAGTGGGTAAAGTCCTACCAAAATCTTCTATCAACTTACAAGCCTTCCAGAGTACCTTAAGGTGTGTTTGGCGAACTGACCAGGTTGAGATTTCTCAGCGAGAGGGCGGCTTGTATATAGCGAAATTCAAGTCAGAAATTGATAAACAGAGGGTAATGGAGGGAGGTCCATGGCTCTTTTCAAGTTAATTAGTCATTTTCAAACCATGGATTCCTAACACGTCTTTACACTATTATGATTTTAGTCGTTGTGCTTTCTGGGTTCAAGTCTTTGGGCTGCCGTTGGAATGGACTACAGAGCAGATGATCCGAAAAGTCTTGAAGCAAGTGGGTGAAGTCACAAAGATAAAAGCTGACCTCAACGAAGGCTCGGTCTTAAGAGCCGGAAGGACCAGGGTTGAAATAAACTTGGATGAACCTTTACAATTTGGCAAGTTGATTCACCTTGATGGGAGAACAATGTGGCTCGACTTCAGATACGAACGGTTGTCCCACTTTTGCTATTCCTGTGGGATAATAGGCCATTATGCCACGTATTGTCCAGCATATCCATTTGAAGAAGCCAAACTAGACGGTAAAGATAAAATGGCTTACGGGCAATGGTTGAGAGCCGAGGTCCACGAACACAGTCCTTATTGGCAAGCGTTCTACAAACCACCTGAGAGTGTAGAACAGAATGAAGAAACAATACCTGAGACTAGGGGTGAGCAACCGAACCGGGTTTACCCGGAACCCGGACCGGACCACCCGGAAAACCGGTCCGGGAACCGGTTCCATTTTTTAGGAACCGGTTAGAACCGGTCCGGTTCCGGGTCTGAGGGAAGACCCACCCGGGAACCGGACCGGTTGGACCCGATTTTGAGATATTACTAAAAAAAAAAAACCCTAAGCAGTTTGCCCCCATCTCAGTCTCTCTTTCATGCGATTGCCTTTGTGCTCCCCGCGGCTGCGCCCTCTCTTCTCCGCAGCGGTGCGAGCCACCGCTACTCTCAAATCTCCTGCGACTACTTCTCCTTTCGTGCGATTGCCTTTGCGCTTCCCCCTGCGGCTACCCCCTCTCTTCTCCGCAGTAACAGTGCTACTCTCAAATCTCCTGCTGTGTCCAACCCGGCGACTGCTTCTCCTTCTCACCGGTATGGCTTGCTAAACTTTGCCACATGTTGCTACTCTTCTGCAGAATTGTCAAGTCGTTCTCTTTGCGGCACTTTCTATGCTTGTTTCTTTACTCTTGTTGCTGTCTATTGCAATTGCGTTCCTTCGATGCTGATTAAATCGATGAGATTTACTTGTTCGTCTCCTAAGATTACTAAAGGGCATATTTTTGCTAGTCGGTTAACTTTGCAATCTTATCTTCAGGTGGACGACAGGACCTATCAGGCGGGCAAAGGGCGGTTGGACTCCAAAGGAGGTTAATTTTCTGCTACTCTAGCGAATGTTTTGCTCTGCGTGTGCTCCTTCTGTTTGATTATTGGAACTTTACATCCGAGGTCATTTAATACAATTATGTTTTCATACGTTGAAGAAGAGAGCTGAGCAGCTTTTTATCTAATCAAGGGAAGCATGAAACTAGCATTGCTTAAACTAAAAAATCGTTGAAAACTCCATCATGGGAATTACTGAGCCTGTACCTCATTGTAGAGCATGTTTGCTTCTTTTGGTTATGGGGAATGTAGCATTTTCTAATTATTTTCTACCCTATTCAGGATGAGACATTGAGAAATGCTGTTGCAGTTTATAATGGCAAGAGTTGGAAGAAAATAGGTATCTTTCTTTCTTCTCGAGCACTTTCTTAAAATTTTGCCGGTGCTTTTAAGTTACAGTCATGCCATGCTTGAGCCCCAAAATTTGCTAAATATCAACTGCTTTTGGGAGTTTGATTTAAGTAGCCAAGAATTATCTGTGGTCTATTGTTTTCGAT
Source organism: Eucalyptus virginea (assembly GCA_014182375.1). Taxonomy (NCBI): domain Eukaryota; kingdom Viridiplantae; phylum Streptophyta; class Magnoliopsida; order Myrtales; family Myrtaceae; genus Eucalyptus; species Eucalyptus virginea. The sequence goes on from CM024519.1 coordinate 15,901,998, forward strand.
ACGCCCGAGTCTTGTTCTTTAAAACATAGATTGAATGCATATACATTCTTTGTTTAACAATTGAACGCTATGTGGCTATTCATTCGAGAAGAAAAAATATATTTTTTTCATTACATGTGAGGAAGAACACTTCAAATTGCTATAAACACACCAAAAATTCTCAAATCCTTAATTTGAGTGTTTTTTCCTGGCTTCATTTATATATGTAATTGGTTTTTTAAAGGAAGAGATGGCTCAGTTCATTACCTTTTCATGGGGTTTTACAACACAAAGTTGGAGTTTCGAAATGCTTTCTTTCATGGGACACTTGTTCTTTTTGAAAGTAACGGGGGAAGTGTGATGTCCGACGGTTAAAGCAATATAAATCATCATCACTACGTAATATTCTCCCCTGTGGTGTTGCTATTTATGATCAACTGCTTTCTACTTTTTTCTGAGTGCTATAACTTTAAATTCTTCATCGATCTCAATCACTCTATCTCCCCTTTCCCTTCCCTCTTCCATTCACTCTCTCTTTCTCTCTCAATGGCAGCAGTATTTCGTGTGATCCCGATCCTACAACAACAGTTGTTGGGCAACCCTGGTTAGAGGGAAGGAGCAAGGCAGCAACGCTTGCTAGCCAACCCTAGTAAGAGGGAAGGAGCAGGGCGGAGAGACTTTCACAACTCGAGGATTGGGGAATCGGAGGGAGAGAGGAGAGGGACCGCTGACTTTCACGACCACAGAGCAGGCAGGAAGTTGTTCGTACCAGAACAATTGCTAGTTTATAGGTGAATTTGTTAATACAATGCTAATATGTTTAGTTTGTTCTTTCCTCAATTTTTTACTTCCATTCAAAAGTTGCTGCCCCACTCCCTAACAATGTCCTCACCGTTAAAGCTTATTGTTATTAATTTTTCTTACAGAATAATGTCTCACATTTTTCCTTGTTTACTTATTAATTTCTACAAAGCTAATGTGAATATTCTTATGATTTGCTCTTTCTGTTTTCAGGTCGATGGATCAAGACAAAAATATGTCAATGGAAGTGGATGGACATAACGAAATGAGTCCGCTCATGGAATTGCCATTCCATGGAGCTGATGAAGTAGAATCTGCAACCGTGGGTGCGACAAACAAGGTGAGGGCAGCTAACTCTCGTCCTCCTCTAGGTAAAAAGCGAGCTAATCAATCGGAGACTTGGGATAATTTTTCAAGAATCATAGATGAGAAAACACAGAAAACCGTTAGGGTGAAGTGTATTCATTGTGGGGTTGAATATGTGTATAATGTTGATCATGGAACGTCAACTATGTGGAAGCACTTGAAAAAGTGCAAAAAGTATCCTCATCATGATAAAAAGCAAATGTTGATTACATCACGTAAGGGAGATGTGACTGGTGATGAAGGGGAAAATACTATTAGTGGTGATAGCGTCTTAACAATGTGGAAATTTGATCAAGAACGTTGTAGGCACATGCTTGCTCGGATGATTATTATTGATGAACAACCGTTTTCCATTGTTGAGCGTGTTGGTTTTCGCAATTTTGTGACCGAATTACAGCCCCTTTTCCAACATCTTTCAAGATTTACGGTGGCTAGAGATTGTATGAAATTGTATCTGAGTGAAAAAGCTTGTTTGAAAGCTTCCTTTGGTAAGCTTAAATCTAGGATTGCACTCACAACTGACATGTGGAGTTCCATTCAAAATTTGAACTACTTATGTCTCACGGCACATTTTATTGATGAAAATTGGAGGTTGCATAAAAGAATCATCAATTTTGTGATAATGCATAGTCACAGAGGTAAGGAGATTGGAAAAATGGTGGAGAAATGTATTCATGACTGGGGAATAGAAAAAAAGATATCCACAATAACCATGGATAATGCTAGTTCAAATGATGTGGCCGTTGATTATTTGAAGGAAAAATTTTCAAGAGAAGGGTTTTTGATTTTGAATGGCGATGCTTTACACATGAGGCGCACTGCTCACATACTTAACTTGATAGTAAGAGATGGATTGAATGAGGTGCGTGATTCTATTGCACGTATTCGAAATGTAGTTAGATATGTGAGAAGTTCTCCTACTAGAGCTAAGACATTCCGGTCTTGTATTGAGAGTGAGAGGATTGCATATAAAGGTTCGGTCTGTCTTGATGTTGCCACTAGATGGAACTCCACTTATATGATGTTAGACACCGCCATAAAGTTCAGGCAAGCTTTTGAAAGAATGGAAGAAGAAGATTCATTCTTTTTAAGGGAGATTGACCATGATGCTCCTCAAGATGAAGATTGGGAAAATGCCATCATTCTTTCTAAATTTCTGAAACGGTTTTATGATGCAACCAAAAGGATGTCGGGAAGCTCATATGTTACTTCAAATGAATATTTTGAGGGGATGGCCATGTTGTATAAATATTTGAATAATACGGTGAATTCCTTGAACCCAAAGCTTCAAGCTATGGGTATAAAAATGAAAGGGAAGTTTGACAAGTATTATGGGAGTCTGGATAAGGTAAATATGATGGTGTTGATTGCAGTTGCATTTGATCCTACAAAAAAGTTGAATTATGTGAAGTTTTGTTTTGAACAAATTTATGATGATGAAGCAAAAGTCGATGAGATGCATAATAAAGTGAAGGTTGCCTTGGAACGTTTATATAAATTTTATGAGCAATCTTTTGATGGTTCTTCTAGTAAAGAAAATTTTAGTGGTTCAACTTTGAGTAATAGTAGCAGTGCTTCCAATGCCGATATTGATGACAATGAGTGTGAAATCCATGCTTGGCATAAAAGCTTTCTTCATGCCAAGAAAAGAGTGTTGGATGAAAACAAATCTGAACTTGATCGGTATCTTGAAGCTGAAAGTGAAGATGTCCTTAATCTCGACCTTTTGATGTGGTGGAAGAGTACGAGGTCAAAGTATAAAATCTTATCTTTGATGGCTCGAGATGTTTTATCCATTCCTGTGACTACCGTTTATTCCGAGTCAACTTTTAGTACGTCGGGACGTGTACTTGACGGCTTTCGAAGCTCTTTGACTCCTAAAGTGGTGGAATGTTTGATTTGCACTCAAGATTGGTTGAGAGCTGTTCGTGAGCCGATCAATGTTGAAGAATGCATCGAGAATGCAGAAAAGTTTGAGGCGGGTAAGTCGTATGTATTCCTTTCTATCTTGTAATTTATTCGCATAACTATCTATTAATTGAATGCTTTATTTAATCTATTTTTTGGTTTTTAGATTTGGATTGCCTTACCAAAGACATTATCACTGGAAAATAGACTTCATTTTGTGGAAACTTTGATTTTGTGGTAAGTAAATAGACTTTATTAAACCATAATTTTTCTATCATCTTTATTTGACTTTTCAAGAGCTTGTATTTTGCAAGGAACTTCACTTTGTAGTCGTTATTTATACAAGGTAAATCATGCTACTCTTTTAGTCTTGTAGAGTTCTTACATATACTGTTTTGCATATGTTTTCTTGGAGGCTCTCATATGCTTTTATTGTTTGTCAGAGTCACCATGCTTTTTGCATAATATGCTGGATATGGTTTTGGCTCTTGGAGGGTGAGTTCATGATTGGAGAAGAAGGCTAAGTATATATTCAAGCGATGAAAGAAGTAGAGGCATTGTAAGCCGGCAGCAATTATCAATTACTTTTGATTATGTGGATCAATGTGACGACAAGCTGGATGCTGGTTTTAGTACCTCAATGTACTGATTCATCTATCATGGGGGCGAATACTAGTTGTGTCATCATTTTTTGACTTTTATAACTATCTTTTCTACTCTCCGACAATCGCAGGGAGGTAAAGGAAGCTCATTTGCTCTCACTTCTCTCATTGTGCACGGTGAACTTGTTGCTTCTGGATTAAGTGAGCTTGAATTTGGTGGAGACATTATGGGGATTGAGTTATATGGCGATCTTGAATTGTTCTTGCTCCATCACAGTGTTTTGCTTCTGTGAAATTAACGTAGTTTGATTTGCACAAAATGTTCGCTGCTTTGCTTTAGTGAGCTTAATGGAGATTGATTGTGCCTACTGTCTAGTGGTCAATTTGGCTAATTTCTCCCAGTCATATGATTGAGGAAAGCTTGCGATTTTGATTTCAAAACTGATTAGGAGCAATGAACAAGCAATAACGTTCATTCAAATGTGTTTGATTGGTGTGAGAAATTCTTCTGGTGGCATTTTTGTGTTGAGTTCTTCAAGATACATTATCCGAATGAACCCTTATAGCCACCGCTTTTATGAATTCACTCCATTTACTAGATAGGGGCAAGAGTGATCTATGTCCTTCCACATTATCTATTACTTAAGCATGTATCGGAGGTGATCGAGTTAAGAAGGCAGCTGTTGGACTTCTTTCAAGTGTATTTTCCAATGATATCGGATGATAACAAAACAGTTCCGGTGGAAACAGGGTTGACCATGCCGTAACCGGATCGGAAAAACAGGGTGGTCCGGGTACAGGGTCTAATGCAAACAGGGTTGGGTACAGGGTCCAAAAATGGGAACCGGTTATAACAGGGTTGGGTATAGGGTCCAGGTCTGGACCCTACCCACCCTGGACCCGATCACCCCTACCTGAGACACCTCCCACTTTGCTATCGAACGTTCCATTGTTGCCTCAACCTAATAATGCCGAAGTAGTAACAACGCCTATACCAGCAACTCAGCCCCACTGTGACAATGCAACACCTCATCAGCAACTTCCACAGTCTTCGATGCGAATGAACGAACCTCTCACAACAGCGTTAATCCCTGCGAATGAGAAGCAGAAGGGAATCATCAGCCAGTCTAACGATATGCAAAACACAAAAAAAATAGAAGAGTACCAAAGCCATTCCAAAGGTGGGATTAGCCAAAAAAAATAGAAGAGGTATTCCCCTTATGACATGCGGCACTCGGCATTTAATGATTTTGATGATACTCAATTTATGGACACATCAATTCTAACTGCAAATAAAGTGAACCAATGGGAAATGGTGGCTGGCCCTAAACAGCCACCACAGCACAAATGAAGTTAATCTGTTGGAACTGTCAGGGTTTGGGCAATCCCCTGATAGTTCACGCATTAAAGGCCTTGACGGCCAAGGAAAAGCCAGACTTACTGTTCTTAATGGAAACCAAGAACCATGAGACTATGATTCAACGATTGCAGCGACGATTACATTTCAGCAGCTCTTTTGTAAGAAACCCAGTAGGTCTTGTGGGGGGTTTGGCAGTTTTTTGGCATGATAATCTATCCTTACAGATTGAACTATGTTCTGACTACTATCTTGATATGCTCTATCGTGATTCAACAGACGATCGGTTGATGCGAATCACCTATCTTCATGCTCCATCATCCTATCAAAATAGACAGGAACTTTGGGAGCAACTTCGAAGGATCGGCAATGTTAATACTTTACCTTGGATTTGTCCCGAGGACTTTAATGAGATTCTTTATCCTTGGGAAAAGGTTGGTAGGTGTCAGACCGACCGGTTTCGTCTAAACTCCTTTCGCAATTTCATTAATGATTGTGCCTTCATGGAATTAGACAGCAAGGGATGCGCCTTCACCTGGATGAATAATAGAGCCGGCGATGAATTAGTAAAGGAACACTTGGACCGTGTTATGTGTACGATAGAATGACATCTTAAATATCCTGAGGCGGAGGTGTACACTTTGCCGGCCCCGAGATCAGACCATAGCCTGCTACTCTTATCAACATCGGCAAACTATAGAAAGTGTCAAGGTCGTTCATCTTTGAAGCTTATTGGAACCAGCACCAAGAGTGCCAAGAGATCATTTGTACTACATGGAAATCATCTGTGGTGTTGACACCTAAATTTTGGAGACCCATTTAGACATTTAAAAAATTAGGGGTTAATTTTATCCCTGAAAAAATAAAATCACATGGCATATAGTTTAGGAACATTTTTGTTTTGTTTATTGGATCGACGGCGAGTGCAAAATTTTTCACATATTCCGTTAAGATTCTTCACACATTTAGGCAATATAAACCAAAGGATGTATTTTCAAGCAAAAAGGAAAATTTTGGATTGGATATTTGATAAATACAAAAGGTAATATTGCGCGGCTGCAACGATATATTCAGTGGTATTTTGCATGAAAGAAAATTAGAAAGTAAAATATACCACGAAGATCCAATTTCTTGGCTTATAAAAGGGACCGCGTACGGACAAAGTTGAAGGAGGGGGCCACGCATTGAATATACGGTCGCCAAGAGGGGTTGTCACTTTTTAGGGGGATCGGCAGAAAAAAACTCGCAGACCTCGGATCTGGCCGCCGTTCGTCGTCTTTCATCGTTCCAAATTCTGCCCAGCGTCAAAAGCATTGCGGGAACCGCACACGAATAGCTAAAAGACAAGCCTCAGTCCGATCACGTTGCCGTCCAGTCGTTTGTTCCTTATTTGCAGGTGATCCCCAGCGCTTCTTAGTCCTTGCTGTGCCGAGCATCGCTGTCCTCGACCTAGACGATGCTGCTGCCCTAGTCTCACCTGTCGATCATCATGCCGCAAGCCACGAAATTCACATTTTTACGGCTACAAATTGAAGAATTCTTGGCAAAGGAAGAACACGTGAACTTGGTCAAAAGCACCACGTCAGTTTGGAGTCCAGGAGTCTTCCTGAACCAACCCCATCTCTTGAAACTTTAGGCATCCATCAAAATTCATGCCTTGCACGCACGCACGCCCTTGTTCATGTTTGGATTTTGCTGCCACGCGTTGCCACTTTGCCCACTATTACGATTCAACGTCCCAAGCGAATCCCGGAGTTTCTTGGCCCTGAGTCATCGCAAGCAAACACCATCGCATGGAGCAATATTGATGAGCACAAATTTCCTCACATATATTGTCTAATATTGCTTGTTTTGTTTGAAGGAAAAGTCCAGGGCAAGAGAAGGGCACACAATCTTTCGGTAAAAGAAAACATGGAGAGAGTTCTTGTCTTCTTTCTCTGCAGGTCAACAAAGGACAGCATCAAGGAAGGTGGAAATTGGAGATCTCAGTTGCATTAAGCAACGCGACGTCTGCAAATCAAGAGCACGTCCGTCGCCAAATCAATTACCAGGTTTCATTCGCAAGTCCAGATCCCACGTTGGCGGTTCTCTCTCTTCGACGATAATGAAGCAAAACCCACCTCACACCCGATCTCCGCCATGACGTCCCCAATGTGAGCCGTTTCGCTCACTGCTGGTCATGCCGCATTGTGGAGCTGGTTTCGATCCCGGTCACTCCTGCGAACCTTCCGTCATTCAAATTTGGAAACGGTATTCGAGCGATATTGCAATTTAGGTAATAATTTTCATCAGATTGATCTTCATATATTTTTATTGCCTAATTTGTGAAATTGCTATCTCGTATGAATCATTAAATGATGCTATCGTATCCACAAAATATTGAGTATCTTTTAAATTAGGGATCAATTCCTAATTTCGCAACGTACATATGATTGACGGTCCGATTTCATGCTCGAAATACGACCTGCAATCGTACGGAAAAATCACCAATCCGATCTCACGCTCGAGATATGATTCGTGATTTTGTTAAAAATTGGCCAATCCGATCTCATGCGCGAGATACGATTCGTCAATTTATTTTCCTAAATTAAATGGACATGGATGATATCTTGCTTGATTTGGTGCCGTGCTTTCTTGATGCCTCTATTTGATTGCTCCCATAAAAGAAAAAACCCAAAAATATTTATTTGAGTTAGATTAGGTTCATGTTAGAATATTACTTTTTTTAGGGTTATTTTGCATGTCTAGAATAGGAAATTTATTTATTTCGAATTTCTTAAATAAAAACACCAAAAGCATAAATTTAGGATGTAAGATTTTCTTTTCATTAATTTAAATTGCACGTTTAATTATGTGTCAATTTTAATTTCGAATTTATATATAAAAAAAAAAAAAAAGAAACACAAAAATCATCATGCATATGTCATGTGGAATTAGGGCATTATTTGCACGTCATTGCATATTAGGATAAAATTGCATGTTTCATTTTAAATTTAGACTGATTTAGATAGACTTCATCTTAGGTCGAGATTGCTAGGTTAAGATAATATCCTGGTTTAATTAGGGTTTACCCTGACCTAATCCTTAATATAAGTTGGATAGATGATCTTAATCTAGCTAGATAATCTTTACATTTTTCTAATTTCGAATTTCATGAAAAAGATACAAAAATGTCTTAGGATAAATTAGTTTCAATCTCTAGGATAGATTGCATGTTTTTTTGAGGAAAAATAAAAAATGTGTCATGTGCATGTCATATAGAATTAGATTCATGAAGTGCATATCATTTAGTGAATGTTGCTAGGACCATTAGAAATTGCTTGTCATTAGAACTAAGTCATTTAGTTATATTGCATATGCATTGCATGACTCTCATTAAATAAATGAAAATAAAAAAAAAATTGCGTGTTAATTAGAAACCATATCTAGGGTTGTTGATGTGGATTTTAATTTAACATTGCAGATGCTTTCGTTGCTTTGAGGTAAGTCCTGCAATTTATTTTCTGCTTTACTTGAGTGTTAAATTGGTGGTTTGCGCACCCGCATGAACACCTCACATGTTAGGGAATTAGTTTAAAATCAGTCCAAACTGCTTGCCAAACATTTTTCAAAATAAAAAGAAAGGTACCGAAAGGGCGTTAGAGAATTCTAGCGTAACCAAGTCCCCGTACCCATAGTCTCTGGTTCGTAGGAGTAAAATAATTCTCCCGTTATTTTACTTGGGTTTCTAATCGACCCACCAAAAATAGATTAGTGGCGACTCCTAATTAAAACAATTGCATGTTAAGAACTTGAACCAAAAGTCGTGAATTGGTATGGGCTTGGGAGAGCCCGAGTTAAGTCTAGGCTTAACAATCCATTAGCCAAACCCTAGGTGGTTCATACCTCGAAAAAAATTGGTCGCGACAGCTTGGCGACTCCGCTGGGGACTTGAGTTAAAGCTCTTAGTGGACTTAGGCCAATTTTTCTTTTCTTTTGAAAAATGTTTTTGTTTGGCAGTGAGGATTCCAGGTACGCCCCTAACATTTAAGGTGTTAAATGTTCTTGCAGGATGGGAGGTATAAGGGGAAGTGTTTGCTGACCTTTGTTTTGCAGGGAGGTGTAGGAATGTATGGTTTATTTTCATATACAAAGTGTTGTTTGATATGAACTGTTGTGCATGCCTTGCATTTGCACTACACTATTGCACACACAACCCGCCGCCGGACCTGGGCCGCATTAGGATCATTTAGGATGGTATTGAGATGTTTGCCACTCCGACCGCATGCTCGCGGTATGAGTCGCCCATCTCAATCCCGAAATTTCTTTCATGGTGTCAAGAGTACCCACCTCGGTCCGCATGCTCGCGACCCGGGTCGGCTCTTTGACTAAGCCGGAGTCATGAGGACCCGACATAGTCCACAAGCTCGTGGCTAGTCTGATCATCCTTGTGGCTTCACCTTGATAAGCCTTATAGATTAGAAATCGAGCCACTTACCATGCGCATGTCTATGTGATTGCCATTGATTTTCCTTGGTGAAGTAAGTCTTCTATTCCTATACTATGCAATTTACTTTTGGTCCATCCATGACAATCTAGGTTAGTCATTTAATCTAATTCATTTGTCAATTAGAAATGAAATGAGGAAATTGCCATGCAATAAATCATTTACAAAAAAAACTTTGGAGAATTTGTTTTAACATCATGTCTAGAAAATTTGGTTTTACTAGGATATCCATTTTTAGGAAATTCCCTTCTTGCATAGACTTTTCATGAATAAATGAAAAAAAATAGAAAAATCGATTAGATCATTGTCATGGATTGACTCTCCATTTACACCTCATGCTTACATGTTCCCGTTTATTTCCTTTAGGTGATTATGGAGCGATCTCGCTCACCCATCCGTACACGGCCGAGGGCTAAAATAGCGGATCAAAATGAGGTGCTGGACCGTATCATTGTCAATATAAACAAACGAATTGCGTACCTCCAAAGTCAAGTCGATGAATTGTCTGCTATGGTGGCTTGTTTCATCAAGCAAAAGGGCCGTGATGATATAGGTACTCTATCTTCAGTAGGAAACTATGACTCAAAGAAGAGAGCCAAGAGGACTTTCGAACCGTCCTATTTTCCTGAGGTAGCTGAATTTGATGCCACTATGAAGAGACTAGTGATATATCTAGAAGGAATAATCTCTGACCTAGAGGATTTGCATCACAAGATCAAGGAGGGTGAAGAACTCAAGCACACATGATTCATGATCCTAAGTAGTTTGCTTTCCTTATTTAATTAGGGGGATGTTCAATTGCACCTTCCCCTGTATGGGAGTTCTTATTGCTTTTTAGGGATTGGTAAAAATTTCTTCTGTTTTGCTTTAGTGCTTGAGCATCACATTTCAATAAATGTAATTTGATTGATGAATATCAATAGAATTACAAGTTTTGTTTTGAGGACATGATGGGGTACACCAAACTAGCCCGGTGACGATATCCAACAATGAAAATAAAATACCATCCAAGGAGAATTCTGAGGACTAGGCTTCTTCATGCTTCCTCATCCAAAAAAATTCCAAAAGAACAAAAAAAAAAAAAAAGAGATAATTTTTCAAGCCATTTCCAAAAACATGCATTAGGTTACCCTTGTTTGTTTTTCTAACTCATTTACTTCATGTCTCAGAGCATAACAGAGAGGCGTTTGAAAATAACGCGTCAATTTCCAATGATAGTGGGCCCATTGATTTGGGAACATACATCCGAGAGGAAAAATAGACGTGGGGGCAAATGATCATTTCCTAACTGATCTTGATGACATCTCCCAAGAGTGAAGAAAATCATCTTGATTCCAAAGTCTGATATGTGGCACATCTCATAACAATTTGTGTGAGATGTCATTCTCGAAAGCCAAATGAAGTTTCTCATTTCCATGAGAAAATAATGGAACAAATCAAAAGAGGATAATCTGTCTTGGATGAAATGGATACATTGTGTTCATGAATATAATTAATTCTGGAATTGACATTCTATTCTTTTCCTTGCAGATGATAAATTAGGGGGATGACAAATTTCGGTAGTAACCCGACTGAGATCAAATCTCGATTTGAGCCAAAATGGATGTGAAATTTGAATTTAATCAGATGATGCATAGTATCCTATTCATGCACGTTCTCTTGTGCAGGGGCAAAAGCAAGAATGGAGCATTCATCAAATCAAAAGCGGATTTTCAATCCAAGGACATCCATTGCTTTGAGACAATCCCTTCATGGGACAATTCCTTGAATGAATGTTGGAAATCATGTTTGAGTGTAGTAAATTGTTTGTTTTGAGGTCACAAACGCTTTTTATGCTTAAAGTTGCTGAACTCTTTTGAAAAGAAAATTTTCATATTGATTTAGCTCACCAATTTCATGTGGAGATTTGTCAAGATAGACAATTTAATGGAATGACATCAATGCTTAAGAATATTGAATGAGGCGTGTCAGGATGATGAAAGGCAAGCCCTATCCTATACACAGTCCCTTACTTATACACTTGTAAGATGAGTGTAGGAAGTTCCATATCCGCAAGGTAAAGAGTTCTCTCGCGAAAGGTACGATAACCGAAATGATGAGGGGCAGTTCATTTCTCTATCCCAAACACTACAGGTAGTACATTGCTTAACCCCTTCGAGCCACATACACTTGTGGAAATTCTTTCAAATTACCCCTGTCAAGAACCACCCCACATCGGGGCAAATTGGAGGATAAGACAACATCATAAGGTGAAGAAAATGGATTGAAATTTTCTTGCTCTTACTTGCATTAAATCTTCAAGTCGTGCTATTACATTGAATTCATGTGGTAATTTAAGTGCCTTAGAATGACGAAGAGCAGTTCTTCCTCTATCGTACATACTTTTATCCATTGCATAGCCCATTTGAGCCTATGAATTCTTTTCACATTAAACCCAGTTGGTGATCATTCCCCACACTGGGGCAAGGCAAAAGGTAGATGAAGACCCTTGAAAGTTCGAGTGTCATTGTTTGACGCCCGCATAGAAATCAAAATAGAACTAAGGGGCATGAAAAAGCAAAGGTGTGTGCCTGTAAAAGCAAGGCCAATGCCCATGAAAAGAAGTAAAAAAATGCATGAGAACTGGGGGTATGAAAAAACAGTGTGCTTGGTAAAAGCAAGGCCAATACCCATAGATGAAAAAAAAAAAAAGGAGTCAATATAGGTGACTATCAATTGTAAGAATTGAATTCCATTGGAGCAATACTCAAAGAACTCAAAAGTTGAGTTTTTACAATCAATGGGGCATTTCATGAAAACAATCCCTGATGGTGAAAAAGAAAACCGGTGGCAATGCCAAGATGATCACCAACTCTCACCATTCACACACATTTTGAGCTTAATGATCCTTTCATTTCTCAACCCATGAACCTAGCCTACGTTACGTCATTTACAAAGTCTCTTCAGATTAGGGCACTTGAATTAACATAGGAGTTCATATGTTTATAAGCATTGCTTGAAGAAGTGCGAGCAAGATTATTTCTTTCTCATTTTGCAGGGTTCTTGACTTGTAAACCCGGAGATGATTAAAGAGTTGTTCTTTCAATAGCCTTGACTCAAAGAGTCCCTTTGTTAAGCCGTTGACCGAGCCCACATTACGGTCCCTATTAAAGACCTCTCGGATTGGTAAGGTTGTACCGCTTGCGAGAATACTCGGACCCTTGTTGGTATGATGATAGTGAGATGGAGTGATTCTCATAAAATAACCTCTAAATGAGAGTGAGTGAAAGTTCTTTCTAACCGAAGGTCCCTCATTTGGTATTATTAGGAAATCCATGTCATAAGTGAAGATTGTCTTGAATGATAATTCTCTCCAAAGGGAAATTTGGGTGATGCAAAGGTCATTATGCATGAACCTCAACCGAGTTGAAGAAAACCTCACTAAATTTTGAAATGTGCATTCTAGAGTAACTCGATTGTCTATCTCTTTGATGAATGCATATCAGTTTTTGCTCTAAATAATGTCTCGACGGGTAATTCAAGTTCCTTTCAGAATGTTTCATGATATTAGGAGATGAGAAACCTCCACCATGAGGTGAAAGACCTCCACATGATATCTAAATTTCAAAAGACATATCCCCAAAAATCGAGATATCAACAGTAAGTATATCTCTACCATACTCTAAAATACTTGTCATTGTGCGGTATTCTCTCTCAAGTGCATCGACACTTGACTTGGTCAAGCTGTCCAGTTATATCGACCTGGCGTGCTTTCGTAGCCCAGAGTCCTTTACATTGACACTCAATGGAGTTGTCCCCCAAATATTTTCCTCCAGATTCAATCTGATTAAGGCGACCAAAGAATGGTTCGGGTCCTGGTCGGATGATTTCTGTCGCAAGGCTGGGCGACCGAAGAATGGTTCGGGTCCTAGCCAAGCAAAACCTCAATCTAGGCGACCGTAGAATGGTACGGGTCCTAGACAACATTTATTGCTCTAACAGGCGACCGTAGAATGGTACGGGTCCTGGAAAAGCAATTTCCTCATTCAGGCGACCGTAGAATGGTACGGGTCTTGGAAAAATAATTTTCTTCGTCGAGGCGACCGTAGAATGGTACGGGTCCTTGACAACACTTATTCCTTATTCAGGCGACCGTAGAATGGTACGGGTCCTGGAAAATGAATCCCCGTTTAGGCGACCGTAGAATGGTACGGGTCCTAGACAAAACCTTTCTGCCATATCGGGCGACCGTAGAATGGTACGGGTCCCGGGAAAGCAGTTCCTTACAAAACCTTTCGCGTATTGGGCGACCGTAGAATGGTACGGGTCCCGAGAAAGCAGCTCCTTTCGCCATACTTTTGGGCGACCGTAGAATGGTACGGTTCCTAGGAAAGCAGCATCTTCACAAAGTCATGTTACTGTTCTAGGCGACCGTAAAATGGTACGGGTCCTGGACAGGTAACACTCACTACCTCGAATTACTTTATCCTCCTCGAAGGTAAGTTATCCCAGGTAGGTTTATCTATCATTTGCATTAGTATTTCCATGCATCATATAAATTGCATTAAAAAATGGAATTCACGTTCCAACAAAAAATCATTCACTGCATGTGCATGGTCAAAATTTAGGTCTCAATTTGTCTTTGAAGGCAACCTCTACGAGCTCACCTTCAAAGAGGGGCAGCTGTTGACACCTAAATTTTGGAGACCCATTTAGACATTTAAAAAATTAGGGGTTAATTTTATCCCTGAAAAAATAAAATCACATGGCATATAGTTTAGGAACATTTTTGTTTTGTTTATTGGATCGACGGCGAGTGCAAAATTTTTCACATATTCCGTTAAGATTCTTCACACATTTAGGCAATATAAACCAAAGGATGTATTTTCAAGCAAAAAGGAAAATTTTGGATTGGATATTTGATAAATACAAAAGGTAATATTGCGCGGGCTGCAACGATATATTCAGTGGTATTTTGCATGAGCAAAATTAGAAAGTAAAATATACCACGAAGATCCAATTTCTTGGCTTATAAAAGGGACCGCGTACGGACAAAGTTGAAGGAGGGGGCCACGCATTGAATATACGGTCGCCAAGAGGGGTTGTCACTTTTTAGGGGGATCGGCAGAAAAAAACTCGCAGACCTCGGATCTGGCCGCCGTTCGTCGTCTTTCATCGTTCCAAATTCTGCCCAGCGTCAAAAGCATTGCGGGAACCGCACACGAATAGCTAAAAGACAAGCCTCAGTCCGATCACGTTGCCGTCCAGTCGTTTGTTCCTTATTTGCAGGTGATCCCCAGCGCTTCTTAGTCCTTGCTGTGCCGAGCATCGCTGTCCTCGACCTAGACGATGCTGCTGCCCTAGTCTCACCTGTCGATCATCATGCCGCAAGCCACGAAATTCACATTTTTACGGCTACAAATTGAAGAATTCTTGGCAAAGGAAGAACACGTGAACTTGGTCAAAAGCACCACGTCAGTTTGGAGTCCAGGAGTCTTCCTGAACCAACCCCATCTCTTGAAACTTTAGGCATCCATCAAAATTCATGCCTTGCACGCACGCACGCCCTTGTTCATGTTTGGATTTTGCTGCCACGCGTTGCCACTTTGCCCACTATTACGATTCAACGTCCCAAGCGAATCCCGGAGTTTCTTGGCCCTGAGTCATCGCAAGCAAACACCATCGCATGGAGCAATATTGATGAGCACAAATTTCCTCACATATATTGTCTAATATTGCTTGTTTTGTTTGAAGGAAAAGTCCAGGGCAAGAGAAGGGCACACAATCTTTCGGTAAAAGAAAACATGGAGAGAGTTCTTGTCTTCTTTCTCTGCAGGTCAACAAAGGACAGCATCAAGGAAGGTGGAAATTGGAGATCTCAGTTGCATTAAGCAACGCGACGTCTGCAAATCAAGAGCACGTCCGTCGCCAAATCAATTACCAGGTTTCATTCGCAAGTCCAGATCCCACGTTGGCGGTTCTCTCTTCGACGATAATGAAGCAAAACCCACCTCACACCCGATCTCCGCCATGACGTCCCCAATGTGAGCCGTTTCGCTCACTGCTGGTCATGCCGCATTGTGGAGCTGGTTTCGATCCCGGTCACTCCTGCGAACCTTCCGTCATTCAAATTTGGAAACGGTATTCGAGCGATATTGCAATTTAGGTAATAATTTTCATCAGATTGATCTTCATATATTTTTATTGCCTAATTTGTGAAATTGCTATCTCGTATGAATCATTAAATGATGCTATCGTATCCACAAAATATTGAGTATCTTTTTAAATTAGGGATCAATTCCTAATTTCGCAACGTACATATGATTGACGGTCCGATTTCATGCTCGAAATACGACCCGCACCGTACGGAAAATCACCAATCCGATCTCACGCTCGAGATATGATTCGTGATTTTGTTAAAAATTGGCCAATCCGATCTCATGCGCGAGATACGATTCGTCAATTTATTTCCCTAAATTAAATGGACATGGATGATATCTTGCTTGATTTGGTGCCGTGCTTTCTTGATGCCTCTATTTGATTGCTCCCATAAAAGAAAAACCCAAAAATATTTATTTGAGTTAGATTAGGTTCATGTTAGAATATTACTTTTTTTAGGGTTATTTTGCATGTCTAGAATAGGAAATTTATTTATTTCGAATTTCTTAAATAAAAACACCAAAAGCATAAATTTAGGATGTAAGATTTTCTTTTCATTAATTTAAATTGCACGTTTAATTATGTGTCAATTTTAATTTCGAATTTATATATAAAAAAAAAAAAAGAAACACAAAAATCATCATGCATATGTCATGTGGAATTAGGGCATTATTTGCACGTCATTGCATATTAGGATAAAATTGCATGTTTCATTTTAAATTTAGACTGATTTAGATAGACTGCATCTTAGGTCAGAGATTGCTAGGTTAAGATAATATCCTGGTTTAATTAGGGTTTACCCTGACCTAATCCTTAATATAAGTTGGATAGATGATCTTAATCTAGCTAGATAATCTTTACATTTTTCTAATTTCGAATTTCATGAAAAAGATACAAAAATGTCTTAGGATAAATTAGTTTCAATCTCTAGGATAGATTGCATGTTTTTTTGAGGAAAAATAAAAAATGTGTCATGTGCATGTCATATAGAATTAGATTCATGAAGTGCATATCATTTAGTGAATGTTGCTAGGACCATTAGAAATTGCTTGTCATTAGAACTAAGTCATTTAGTTATATTGCATATGCATTGCATGACTCTCATTAAATAAATGAAAATAAAAAAAGAAATTGCGTGTTAATTAGAAACCATATCTAGGGTTGTTGATGTGGATTTTAATTTAACATTGCAGATGCTTTCGTTGCTTTGAGGTAAGTCCTGCAATTTATTTTCTGCTTTACTTGAGTGTTAAATTGGTGGTTTGCGCACCTGCATGAACACCTCACATGTTAGGGAATTAGTTTAAAATCAGTCCAAACTGCTTGCCAAACATTTTTCAAAATAAAAAGAAAGGTACCGAAAGGGCGTTAGAGAATTCTAGCGTAACCAAGTCCCCGTACCCATAGTCTCTCGGGTTCGTAGGAGTAAAATAATTATCCCGTTATTTTACTTGGGTTTCTAATCGACCCACCAAAAATAGATTAGTGGCGACTCCTAATTAAAACAATTGCATGTTAAGAACTTGAACCAAAAGTCGTGAATTGGTATGGGCTTGGGAGAGCCCGAGTTAAGTCTAGGCTTAACAATCCATTAGCCAAACCCTAGGTGGTTCATACCTCGAAAAAAATTGGTCGCGACATGTGGCACCCCGAAACACCTAAGGTCGCCACATATACCAAAGAAGAACCTTAGTTCCTAGGCATTTTTTTTTTTTTATAACGGTCCCAGCGCCTCTTATTTGCAGAAGCATAATCAAGTCTTACCAATTCTCCCTCCAACAATCATGATACAATGCACACCACTAAGCACCATAAGAAAATAAAGCCGAGCCACTCTTTATTTACATATTTTCAAGATGGTTTCACGGGTCGGTACAACCAAAAGGAAAACCAAGACTCTTGGTTAGACATGGCCACAACTCAAAAAGAGACAACTCGACCCTCTATGTCGACCATGCATAATCCTCCATCTACAAGTGTTGGCTATGTCCAAAAAGTAGCAGCTCCTACTCCTCACGCGGGCCGTCACACCCATCCCGGTTCGTCAGGCGGTGGCGACGACAACATCCCCCGCATCACTCCGTCACGACGAACGTGAACAGATATGAACTCTTGAATGACCGGGCCCCCAACCAGGCCCACGTCATACATCACTAGTGCACAAACCTGAATGAACGTCAGACAAGGGATGGTGGGACAGTTGATCTCCATACACTCGACCTCCACGTCAGATGGAAGGCCGTAAAAGGCGCCCCGCGTGACAGCAGGGAGCGGCATCTTTCTAATCTGAAATGTTAGTCCCAAAAAGGGGTGAGTACAACCACTCAGCAGGTAAAGGATCCAGTAAACTACTCAATGCATCACATAGAACAATCAAGACATCATGGTATAGTTCATATCATTCATGCATCCAAGCATTACTTACCTTGCAGCCATACACATGTCATCATACCATATATGCATATACATCCATGCACTCATCATCAAGCATTCATGCATATACCATCATGCCATAGGTGCATATATATCTATGCACACATCATCAAGCATTCATGCATACATGTCACCATACCATGCATGATTCAATTTCAATTTCCCAATTTTTATTCTTTCAATTTAGGCCCACATTTCTCTTTCCCGGGACCAGTATTTGCATCCCACATTTATCGCTCACACCCAACCTGGCATCACGAGGAACCTCCGGCACATACCTCCGGGCATCCGGCACACACACTCCGGGCATCTCGTACCCCAATTGGCATCACGAGGTATCCCCCGGCTCACACCTCCAGGCTTCCGGCACCCCCACATCCCGGGCATCTCGAAACTCCCGAGGACATCTGGCACACACCCTCTGAGCATCCGGCATTTACACTCCCTAGCCGGGCATCCCGACACTCTCGGGGCATCGTCGGCTCACACCTCCAACGGCATTCTCATTTATCATAGTGCACATTCACATTTATGGCTCAATTTCAACATGGCATATAATATGATGGCAACAAGATCATTTTCAGCATTTTGATTCTTATATGTAGTGCCAATTATCATCACATGTGCAGCAAGATCCAATCACTTATGACAACATAATCCATGGGGTCCATACAACTTAGAATAATCCATACATCATGACTTTTTGAAATCTACAAAATCCAGCTTGCACAATTTCAGAAAACATATTAATTGAATACCCACATGATCTTCAAAAATTATGAAATCTGAACATGTGTTATTCAAGACATAAAGGCAGCAACTCCATGAAGAACACATGCCCAAAAGAACTTCACACAAAAAGATATAGCTCACACAATACAGCTTGCAAAATTCGCACACATCAGATTGCGCGGTTCTTGAAATATTTTAACTTAAATACCCGAATGACCTTAAAAAATTATGAAATTTTACCAGGTGATATTCAAGACCCTAAAGTAGATTTTTCATGAAGACATCAAAGCCAGATTCGTCCTAGATAATTAACTATGGACGGTCGAAGCCCCTGTTCCTAGTGCCGAACAGTCCAGGTTTAGCCGTCTCCGAAAAATCAAGATTTCACCTACTTATCTTCCTTCATTTCCTCTGAATTTTTTATATGTTTTGCCTCAAGAGGTCCACTACAACTTTCATTAAGGGATCCAGGTGAGATTCTCAAAGTAAATTCACTCTATAGTCCACGAAGTCGCTGGAGTTCAGTACAACATTTCCAGATCTATCATCTTCAAAGGAAAAATCGTTTCACCAGGCTACACTTGTTCGTTTTACCTCAAATTTGAGTATGTTAGTATTCAAGATGTTATATACAACTTTTATGGAGGGGTCGAAGTGAAATTCTCAGTAAAAAGTTACATGCAACACACAAAATCACCAAAAGGTCAACAAAACAGTTCCAGATCTAGCGTATTCGTAGAGGGTGGGTTTCACCCCTCAAAACTCAGCCATTTTGTCTCAAATTTTAGTATGTTATACTTTAAGATGTTGTCTACAAATTTTGTGAAGAAGTCGAAACCAAAATCCGACTCAAACCCCACATGCAAGCCTCTACAACGTTCTGGGTCAGGCTGTTTACTCGAAAAGAGAATGCTATTTCAAAACAGCACCCATACAACTTCGGTTTCTCACACCCTAGGCATCCCAAATTCATCACCATTCAAACACATATGCTAGATACAACATGCAAGAGCAGAATATGGGTCCCAACTTGCCTCCAAACAGAGCAAGCACGAGCACACGGCGGATGACGGACGCACGGACGGCTACGGGTGACCGACGAGCGGGCGGACTCCTTCCTTGCACAGCCTTCTCTTCCTCTCTCTCGGCTTCTCTCACTCTCTCGACAGCTCTCTCTCTCTCTCTTATGGTCGACAGCCCCCCTAAACCAGCCACCCCTTCTTTTTATTTCCCTTTAATTCAATCATTAGTCATCATTAGGAGCCACCCAAAGTGACCAATGGGTGAAGCTCTCTTTTTGCCACTTGGCAAATCCCATGCATGATGGGTTTGAAGATGGGCCGGCTCCTCCCCCTTTGTGGTCGACGGCAGCCCCCTTCATGGGCTTCATGGGCCAAGCCAATTTGGCCCACTTTAGGTCCAATACCCTTGGGCCTAAAGTTCAATCCTAATTAATTCCAATTTCACTTTTAATAATTCATCTTAATTCCCTCTTTTATAAATTTCAAATTCACAATTTCATATGGCTATAAAACTTGTATCCTTAAACTATAAGAATCAAATCTATGAGGTGCATAGTCAGAACAAATTCTTCTTATCAACTTATCCTATAATACTAATTTTAATAACCCATGAACACAAGATACATAACACTCGGTCTTAAAAGTAAGTCAATAGCTAAGGCATAAACCAAAGGCAAATTTCATTACCTAATCATAGACTTTAATACATCTAGAGGTTGCCTTGAATTTTGGGATGCCACAATTCTCCCCTCCTTAGAGAATTTCTTCCTCGAAATTAGACACCACTCGTGCCCTTTTGAAACAAGTAGGGGTACTTTTCCTTCATCTGATCTTCACTTTCCCATGTGGCTTCCTTCATATCATGATGTCGCCATAATACCTTAACTAGTGGAATTGTCTTGGTCCTAGGAATTTGTTCCTTCCGATCCAGTACTTGCACAGACTCTTCAATGTAACTCACTTTCTCATCCACTTGAATGGCTTCATGATCGAGTATGTGACCAGGATCTGCCTGGTACTTTCTTAGCATCGATACATGAAACACATCATGCAAATTTCCCAACTTAGGAGGCAGCACCAAACGATAAGCCACATCTCCTATTCTTTCAAGTATTTCAAAAGGCTCCGACGAATCTATGGCTTAACTTACCCTTCATTCTAAATCGAGATATTCCTTTCATTGGAGATACCTTAAGGAATACATGGTCTCCTATACTAAACTCCAAAGGCCTTCCACGCCTATCTGCATAGTCTTTCTGCCTACTTTGAGCTGTTTTAAGCATTTTCTTGATAATTTCAACAGCTTCAGTGGTAACTTGTACTAGTTCAGGTCCTGTCAATTTCCTTTCACCTACTTCATTCCAACAGACAGGAGTTCTACATCTCCTCCCATATAATGCTTCATAGGGAGCCATGCCTATACTTTTCCGAAAACTATTATTATAAGCAAATTCCACCAAATGCAACCTTTCATCCCAATTTCCTTTAAAGTCGACCACACAAGCCCTTAACATATCTTCTAACGTCTGGATCACTCTTTCTGTTTGTCCATCTGTTTGAGGGTGAAAAGCGGTACTAAACTGGAGTTTAGTTCCTAAGGCAGTATTAAGACTCCACCAAAAGTTCGAAGTAAATCTCGAATCCCGATCTGAGGTAATAGTTAGTGGAACACCATGTAAGTGTACTACTTGACTTACATATATATCCGCGTATTTGTCCATTGGGTAGTCCATGCAAACCGCTAGGAAATGAGTAAACTTAGTCAAACGGTCCACTATAACCCAGATAAAGTCATGACCACTTGATGTCCTTGGTAATCCTTGTATAAAGTCCATTGTTATATGCTCCCTTTTCCATTCTGGTATGTCTAATGGTCTCAAGAGTCCTGCAGGTTTACGATGTTTCGCTTTTACCTATTGGCATGTCAAACATTGAGAAACGTGCTTAGCCATATTTGCATTCATACCATTCCACCAAAACTGCTAACGTAAGTTCCGGTACATCTTGGTACTACCCGGATGAACACTATAATTACTCTTATGTGCCTCCGACAGAATTTCCTTCTTTAATTCTTCGTTGTCGGGAACACAGAGTCGTCCCTGGCATCTTACTACTCCATCTTTAGAGACTTGAAATTCTGGTCTTTTTCCTAAAGACACTGCATCTTTCACTCTCATAATTTCCGGGTCAGACTTTTGTAAGATTTTAACTTTCTGAATAACTTCAGGTTTAATGCACTAAGCATACCGGTAAGACAATCTACTTTTAATTTAAACTCTGAGTCCATTACGGACTTTAACAAGCTCCATTCTGCCATTCTTAAACTGACCATCTCTATAGCCGACTTACGACTAAAGGCATCCGCTACCTTATTCGCCTTCCCTGGATGGTATCTTATCTCACAATCATAATCCTTTAACAATTCCATCCACCTCCTTTGTCTCATGTTCAACTCCTTTTGTGAGAACAGATATTTCAAACTCTTATGGTCCGTATAAATCTCAAACTTTTCCCCATACAAATAGTGCCTCCATATCTTCAAGGCGAACACTATAGCTGCTAATTCTAAATCATGCGTTGGGTAGTTCAGTTCATGGGGTTTCAATTATCTAGATGCATAGGCTATGATCTTGCCATGTTGCATCAAAACACATCACACTCCTTTGTGAGATGCATCACTATACACTGTAAAACCATCAGGTCCAGTTGGTATAGTTAGGATTGGAGCAGAGGTCAATTTCCTTTTAAGCTCCTGGAAACTCCTCTCGCATTCCTCATTCCATTCAAATTTCACATTCTTTCGAGTCAATTTAGTTAAAGGACCTGCTAGTCGTGAAAATCCTTCAATAAACCTTTTATAATAACCAGCCAGTTCTAAGAAACTCCGTATTTTAGTAGGTGTTGTCGGTCTCGGCCAATTTATTAACATTTCAACTTTCACCAGGTCCACTGCAATTCCTCCTCCTGATACTACATGCCCTAAAAATATTATTTGGTCCAGCCAGAATTCACATTTGCTAAATTTAGTGTACAGCTTATGCTCTCTCAGAGTTTGCAAAACTATCCTCAAGTGTTGTTCATGCTCTTTAGGCCCTCTCGAATACATCAGGATGTCATCAATAAAAACAATCAAAAACTGGTCTAAATAAGGCTTAAATACCCTATTCATTAGATCCATAAATGCAGCCGGTGCATTTGTCAATCCAAATGGCATGACAAGGAACTCATAGTGTCCATAACGAGTCCTAAATGCAGTCTTAGAGATGTCTTCTTTCTTAATTCTTAGCTGATGGTATCCCGACCTTAAGTCAATTTTTGAGAAGACCGAACTTCCCTGGAGTTGGTCAAAAAGATCATCAATTCTAGGCAAAGGATATTTATTTTTAATGGTTACTTGATTCAATTGCCTATAATCAATGCACAAGCGCATCGATCCATCTTTCATTTTCACAAACAAGACTGGTGCACCCCAAGGTGAAGCACTTGGCCTAATGAATTCTTTGTCAAGCAACTCCTGTAGTTGCACTTTTAATTCCTTCAACTCGACTAAGGTCATCCTATATAGGGCTTTTGATATAGGTTCTGTTCCAGGCATTAATTCAATTTCAAACTCAATTTCTCGTTCCGGCGGTAATCCAGGCAATTCCTCAGGAAATACATCTTGAAATTCATTAACTACCTGAATTTCATCAAGCTTAGGCTCTCCCTTAGTATAATCTCTAACCATGGCCAGGTATCCTTGACATCCTTTGTCAAGTAACGCACGGGCTTCTATTGCTGAAATAAGTGCTACAGATAGGTGGGTCTGACCTCCCAAAAATTCACAGCTAGATTGATCAAGTAAAGTAAATTGGATTACTTTCCTATAACAATCCATCTTGGCCCGATACTTATGAAGTCAATCCATTCCTATGATAACATCAAAATTATACATGGCCATTACGACTAAGTCTATTTCCATATCCTTTCCTCCCATTGTTATCTTACAATTTTCACACACCAGCGTAGACAATAACATATCCTTTAAAGGCGTAGAAACACAAAGAGGCGTCTCAAGAGGCGTAGTTTCTATCTTATTCAACTGTTTATATGTTTCAGACACAAATGAATGTGTAGCACCCGTATCAAACAATGCATAAGCCTTTTTATCATTTATAAGGATCGTACCTGAGATAACATTTTTGGAAGCTTACGCTTCCTCTTGGGTGATCGCATACACCCTTCCTTGTGCTGGTGGCCTCTGAGGATTCCTTAGTAAGTTTGGTCTAACAGCACTCTGTTGTGGTTGTTGCACCGAGCCAATACTCACTTGCGACCTTTCCTGTGGGCAGTTTCTTTTAAGGAGACCTATTTGTCCACAACCATAACATCTCAGTTGCCTATTGCAAGGTCCTGGGCCATGTCGCCTATCACACCTTTGACACTCTTCATTTCAATAAGGTGCTCTTTCTTAATTCAGGCTACCCCTACCCTGCCCAAAGTTCCCGAAATTGCCCTTCTTCTTAGACTCCCAGGTCTGACCTTGACCTGTATAAGGTCTCTTACCCCGTCTCACATCACCAAAAGACAATGGTCTCTTATTCTCCGAATGTTCCCTTACCAACTCCTGCTCCACCAACTGTGCTATTTCATAGATCTCATTATAATCTCTTATGTTCAAAGGCACCAGTTGTTTCCTGATATCAATCATCAACCCTTTCAGAAACCTCTTAGCTTTCTCTTATTGATCCTCAATTAGTCTAGGAGCATATCTAGACAGTTCATAAAATCTTGCCTCATACTGGTCTATTGTCAGCTCCTTTTGTTCTAGCTGAACAAATTCTGTAATTTTCTTATCCTTAGCACAGTTAGAAAAATGTTTTCTGTTGAAAGCTCTCACAAACTCTCCCCAATTAACATCAGTACCTGGTGGGAAGATTGTGTCCCTCGAAGCTCTCCACCAAAACTTTGCATTTCCCTCCAGCTAGTACTCTACCAAAGTTGTTTTCTCAGCATCATTACAGTCCAACAACCTGAAAATTTGTTCCATTCCATCAATCCAATATTCCACCTCCTCAGGAATTCCCATTCCACTGAACTTAGGTGGCTTCAACTTCAAAAACTGTTCCACCAGTCCTTGAGTACGGCATTCTCGCTCCCAGGGTTGTTCTTTGCGCGCCGCCTTTCCATCGATTTCCAATATTGGCCAATGCCCGTAGGATGTCTTCCATTTGGGGTTCAGCCCTTGCAGCAGAGGCTTCAGTCCTCGATGGATGAGCACTTCTAGCTCGCACCATGACTTTCCTGCAATTTCCAAGTATTACATCAGGAACAATCTGAGACTCACTGTCTCCATTCAAAGCAACTACTACTACTACATAAGTAACATATACATGTTACTAGTACCTAAAGACAACTCAAAATAAACTACTAGGGATTTACGAGTGAATACTCATCACCCATTATTCAAAGTTAATCAATTATTCTGTTTTATATCCTATGGTGTGCATTGTCATCATATTCCTCAGTTTCCAAGTGAGGCTCCTTATCACTCCAATCTATAACCATTGCTCTAATACCAACACTGCTCTGTGGCACCCCGAAACACCTAAAGGTCGCCACAGATACCAAAGAAGAACCTTAGTTCCTAGGCATATATATATATATATATTTTTTTTTTATAACAATCCCAGCGCCTCTTATTTGCGGAAGCATAATCAAGTCTTACCAATTCTCCCTCCAACAATCATGATACAATGCACACCACTAAGCACCATAAGAAAATAAAGCCAAGCCACTCTTTATTTACATATTTTCAAGATGGTTTCATGGGTCGGTACAACCAAAAGGAAAACCAAAACTCTTAGCTAGGCTTGGCCACAACTCAAAAAGAGACAACTCGACCCTCTATGTCGACCATGCATAATCCTCCATCTACAAGTGTTGGCTATATCCAAAAAGTAGCAGCTCCTACTCCTCACGTGGGCCGTCACACCCATCCCGGTGCGTCAGGCGGTGGCGGCGGCAACATCCCCCGCATCACTCCGTCACGACGAACATGAACGGATATGAACTCTTGAATGACCGGGCCCCCAGCCAGGCCCACGTCATACATCACTAGTGCACAAACTCGAATGAACGTCAGACTAGGGATGGTGGGACAATCGATCTCCATACACTCGACCGCCACATAAGATGGAAGGCCGTAAAAGGCGCCCTGCGTGACAACAGGGAGTGGCATTTTTCTAATCTGAAATGTTAGTCCCAAAAAGGGGTGAGTACAACCACTCAGCAGGTAAAGGATCCAGTAAACTACTTAATGCATCACATAGAACAATCAAGACATCATAGTATAATTCATATCATTCATGCATCCAAGCATTACTTACCTTGCAGCCATACACATGTCATCATACCATATATGCATATACATCCATGCACTCATCATCAAGCATTCATGCATATACCATCATGCCATAGGTGCATATACATCCATGCACACATCATCAAGCATTCATGCATACATGTCACCATACCATGCATGATTCAATTTCAATTTCCCAATTTTTATTCTTTCAATTTGGGTCGCCACATTTCTCTTTTCCGGGACCAGTATTTGCATCCCACATTTATCGCTCGCACCCAATCTGGCATCGTGAGGAACCTCCAGCGCACACCTCCGGACATCTGGCACACACACTCCGGGCATCTCGTACCCCAATTGGCATCACGAGATATCCCCCGGCTCACACCTCCGGGCTTCCGGCACCCCCACATCCCGGGCATCTCGAAACTCCCGAGGACATCCGGCACACACCCTCCGGGCATCCGGCATTTACACTCCCTGGCCGGGCATCCCGACACTCCTGGGGCATCGTCGGCTCACACCTCCAACGGCATTCTCATTTATCATAGTGCACATTCACATTTATGGCTCAATTTCAACATGGCATATGATATGATGGCAATAAGATCATTTTCAGCATTTTGATTCTTATATGTAATGCCAATTATCATCACATGTGCAGCAAGATCCAATCACTTATGACAACATAATCCATGGGGTCCATACAACTTAGAATAATCCATACATCATGACTTTTTGAAATCTACAAAATCCAGCTTGCACAATTTCAGAAAACATATTAATTGAATACCCACATGATCTTCAAAAATTATGAAATCTGAACATGTGTTAGTCAAGACATAAAGGCAGCAACTCCATGAAGAACACATGCCCAAAAGAACTTCACACAAAAAGATATAGCTCACATAATACAGCTTGCAAAATTCGGACACATCAGATTGCGCGGTTCTTGAAATATTTTAACTTAAATACCCGAATGACCTTAAAAAATTATGAAATTTTTCCAGGTGATATGCAAGACCATAAGGTAGATTTTTCATGAAGACATCAATTCCAGATTCGTCCTAGATAATTAACTATGGACGGTCGAACCCCTGTTCCTAGTGCCGAACAGTCCAGGTTTAGCCGTCTCCAAAAAATCAAGATTTCACCTACTTATCTTCCTTCATTTCCTCTGAATTTTTGATATGTTTTGCCACAAGAGGTCCAATACAACTTTCATTAAGGGATCCAGGTGAGATTCTCAAAGGAAATTCACTTTATAGTCCACGAAGTCGCTTGAGTTCAGTACAACATTTCCAGATCTATCGTCTTCAAAGGAAAAATCGTTTCACCAGGCTACACTTGTTCATTTTACCTCAAAGTTGATTATTTTAGTCTTCAAGATGTTCTCTACAACTTTCGTGGAGGGGTCGAAGTGAAATTCTCAGTAAAAAGTTACATACAACACACAAAATCACCAAGAGGTCAACAAAACAGTTCCAGATCTAGCGTTTTCGTAGAGGGTGGGTTTCACCCGTCAAAACTCATCTATTTTGTCTCAAATTTTAGTATGTTATACTTTAAGGTTTTGTCTACAATTTTTGTGAAGAAGTCAAAACCAAATTCCGACTCAAACCCCGCATGCAAGTCTCTACAACGTTCTGGGTCAGGCTGTTTACTCGAAAACAGAATGCTATTTCAAAACAGCACCCATACAACTTCGGTTTCTCACACCCTAGGCATCCCAAATTCATCACCATTCAAACACATATGCTAGATACAACATGCAAGAGCAGAATATGGATCCCAACTTGCCTCCAAAATGAGCAAGCACGAGCACACGGCGGACGACGAACACATGGATGGCTACGGGTGATCGACGAGCGGGCGGACTCCTTCCTTGCACAGCCTTCTCTTCCTCTCTCTCGGCTTCTCTCACTCTCTCGACAGCTCTCTCTCTATCTCTTATGGTCGACAGCCCCCCTAAACCGGCCACCCCTTCTTTTTATTTCCCTTTAATTCAATCATTAGTCATCATTAGGAGCCACCCAAAGTGACCAATGGATGAAGCTCTCTTTTTGCCACTTGGCAAATCCCATGCATGTGGGCTTGAAGATGGGCCGGCTCCTCCCCCTTTGTGGTCGACGGCAGCCCCCTTCATGGGCCAAGCCAATTTGGCCCACTTTAGGTCCAATACCCTTAGGCCTAAAGTTCAATCTTAATTAATTCCAATTTCACTTTTAATAATTCATCTTAATTCCCTCTTTTATAAATTTCAAATTCACAATTTCATATGGCCATAAAACTTGTATCCTTAAACTATAAGAATCAAATCTATGAGGTGCATAGCCAAGAACAAATTCTTCTTATCAACTTATCCTATAATACTAATTTTAATAACCCATGAACACAAGGTACATAACCCTCGGTCTTAAAAGTAAGTCAATAGCTAAGGCATAAACCAAAGGCAAATTTCATTACCTAATCATAGACTTTAATACATCTAGAGGTTGCCTTGAATTTTGGGATGCCACATCATCTAAGGTACAAAATTCCGGCATTTTACATAAACTAAGAATGGTCTCTCTTGCTTTACAAGATTGGAGCCGTTCAAAATTTCAAAATGGCCACCTGAGAGTGCAAGTCTTACAACAACAGCTTCAAATTATTATAAATCAACCGTACAACACCGGCACTGAAAAAGATGAAGCTTCTCATCTTCAAGAGGAGATCAGACAAATTTGGCAGCAAGAAGAGCAGTATTGGGCTATGAGATCTAGGATTAATTGGTTGCACTGGGGAGACAAGAATACCAAATTATTTCATGCAACAACTATCCAACGGCGGCAAAGAAACATGATAGGTATGTTACAGGATGAAAATCATAACTGGGTGCGGGACAATAAGGCCCTAAAGGAGCTCACATTGGCTTATTTCTCAAAATTGTATACTACCGTGAGTCAACGTAACTACGGTCCCATTCTGTGCGGAACTAAATGACCATCTAACGACCCTAGTCATTGATGAGGAGGTGAAACAAGCTACTTTCCAGCTAGGGAAAACAAAAGCTCCAGGTCCAAACGGACTAAATGGGCTTTTTTACCAAACCCATTGGGATTTAATTCAAAATGACTTGCTCAAATTAGTAAGAGACTTTTTTAGTTCAGGAGTGTTGCCAGCGACCTCGACAAGACGGTAATAGCTCTAATTCCAAAAATCAATTACCCTGAAAGTCTAGATCAATTTCGACCGATCAATCTTTGTATTAACGAATACAAGATTATATCCAAGGTTATGGCAAATCGCCTAAAACCCTGGCTTAGTGAGCTTATCTTAGCAGAGCAGGCTACCTTTGTAAGCGGAAGACAGATACAAGATAGACCTTTGTAAGCGGAAGACAGATACAAGATTAATCGTCCAGGAGGTTCTTCATCAATTTCGCATACGGGAAAGGAAGCGACATTTCAATGTCCTACTCAAGACGAACATGCAAAAAACATATGATAAAGTTGAATGGGATTTCCTACAAGATTATCTACTATGATTGGGATTTCATTCAAGATGGGTTCAGTTGGTGATGCAATGCATCACCACGTCAACTTTAAGTATTAGATTTAATGGCAAACAACTATCATACTTTCGGCCATCAAAGAGGTCTCCGTCAGGGCGACCCTCTTTCACCTTATATCTTCATTTTACTGGCGAATCTTCTTTCAACCCTTATTAACCAAGCAGTTCATATGGGCCACCTCAAAGGAATACAGCTAAATAGGTCATGTCCGACACTTTCACATCTTTTTTTTCGCTGATGACTCCGTTTTCTTCCTAAAAGGTACTATGACGGAATGTCAGAATCTTGCTAATATCCTGAATCAATATTGTATGGCAATGGGACAGGTTATCAACCGGAACAAATCTGGACTATTTTTCCAGCAAAAACTGTCCATTGAGTCTTCAGGAAAATTTAGCAAGTGTATTTAGAATGCAGGTGCTGCAGAAGTATGGAAATTACCTAGGCATTCATTCAAAGTGGGGTCGATCAAAAAAAGAGATGTTTGCTTGGCTACTAGGTTGAGTAAATGCAAAAATTGAGGGTTGGAAAGAAAGATTACTGTCCAAAGGAGGAAAGGAGATCCTAATCAAGTCGGTAGTACAGGCAATCCCCCATTATGCAATGTCCATCTTTAAGCGTCCTTTAACTCTTTGCAAGCTCATTGAAAAGAAAATCTCCAGTTTCTAGTGGACAAATGATAATAGTAGGGTTGGGGTGCATTGGTAGAAATGGGAACTGCTTAAAACAAGCAAGGATAGTGGAGAGCTAGGCTTTCGAGACTTAATGGCTTTTAATAAGGCGATGCTTGGTAAGCAGGCTTGGCGGATAATTAAAGAACCGAACTCGTTGTGCAGTCAACTATTCAAGGGGCTATATTTTCCATCCAAGAATTTCCCATTAGCAGGTAAAGGCTCACGCCCTTCCTGGGGTTGGCAGAGTCTTCTTCTAGGCAGAGAGGCCATCCTACCTAATGTACGATGGTCGGTTGGGGATGGTCAGAACATAAAGATTTGGGAGGATAGATGACTATCTACAGGGACTATAACCGGACCAGCCGCAAGAGAGGAGCCGGAGAAGGTGGCTAACCTCATTGATCATGTCCATCAAACCTGGAAGCTTCCTCTACCTCAACAAATGTTCGATGATAAGGTAATTGCAGAAATCACTAAAATCCCTATCAAATCTTTCTATGCTACTAATCAGTTAGTTTGGACACCGACTAAGGATGGGATTCACACAATGAAAAGTAATTATAAAACTATAGTCAACACAACGCATGCATAGCAATTGATCAAAGAGCCTCCACATCACACCAACCCTCAAGAACACTTTGGCGCAAGATATGGACTATACAAACAATACCAAAGATCCGCACCTTTTTATGGACAGCTTGCCATAATGCCCTTGCTATTAAAGCTAATTTATTTCATTGTCATATCACCACCGACCCTATATGCAGTCTATGCGATTAGCGTTCTCCAGAAACCTTAGAACACATTTTCTTTTTCTGCTCATGGACTAAAGGAGTATGGAGTCATCCTCAGCTCAAAATTTCAGTATCACCATATACAGTGCATTGTTTGGATGATTGGATCACAGACAGGGCAACAAATGCGAGACTCTTACCTCAACTGGAAATTGTTCCACAGGTCTTGTGGCAGATCTGATGTATGCGCAACAATTGGATTTTTCGCCGGAAGCGTCCCGACCCTGATCGGGCAGTTGAAGACACCATTGCACAACATCGTATTCAGCACTCTTCTGCTCAATGCCGAACAAGATCAAGGGCTGCTGCTATCAAAACTGGACATTTGTGGCGACCACCAAATTGCAAACACCTAAAATGTAATATCAACGGCTCTTATCACCTAGGTAACCGAGAAGGCAAGATTGCGTGCATAAGCTGAAATCATCAAGGGATTCTCATAGGCGTCTATACCAATAGCTTCCCTGCATCTTCTGTGTTTCAAACGGAAGTGCAATCACTTACCTTTACTCTGCATCACCTGTTGCACCTTGGTCTCAATACGGAGAATCTTGTGATTGAGTTTGACTGCCAAATTTTGATCGACATGGTCAAACGAGAAAGCAGCCGCCATGGGAAGAACAAGCGTTGTTCGCCGAACTGGAAGCACTGCTTGTTGTTTACCCTAAATTGCAACTTCAGTTCTGTAGAAGGGAGGCCAACAGAGTGGCAGGCTGGGCTGCAAAAGCCCATGGCCGAACTGACCTGGCCCGCAACTGGAACATTTTCACTCCTTTTATTTTGCATGATCTTGTAGCGGCTGATGCAATCGCTTCCAGATGTACTGTTAGCTTTGGTTGTAATATTGCGACTTTTGGCTGTAATGTTACGACTACTTAAATAAGAACTACCTTTTCGACCAAAAAAAAAAAAAAAAAAAAAAGGTTGAATTCCTCTAATTGAAAAGTTCCCAAATGAATCTCCTAAAATGGAATGTCGGAATTGGACTTATCTCAAGAAAATTAGCACAATGAAAGTGTCCATTTGCAAAACAAAATTATTGATTTGGACTCCTTAATTAGGGCATTTTAACATGACCGTTCTCGAAACTAAATGAACGAGCAAATGGGTGATGATCCATAAATCAAATTTTGTAAAAGGAACTACGTCTAATTATGACTAGAACAAAAGTAATTTTATTTTTAGCCGAATTTCACGCTAAAGTCAAATTGAAACTAAAATGGAAATTTTTTGTGGATTTTTTAATTTTCCAATCTTTTGGTCAAAAATTTGACCAAAAATCAAATATTTGATTGACTTTTTCTAAAAGGTTGGTTTTTGCGTTAAATCTTTGAAATTTTTGAAAATTAACTTGGCTAGAGTGAAATTAGAATCATTTATAATCTTTTTATGTAAAAATCCAACTTTTGATTTGGAATTGACTTTTGATCAATGGATTGATAGAAATGAATAGGAAATTATTTGAAAATGACAAAGCAAAAGAAAGAAATGGAAAATGACTTTTTTTGTTTTTTAAGAAATATCGGTTAACACATCATCCCATGCTAGAGCGAACTAGCAAAGATAGCAGTTTGTAAGACAATTAAAATCCGAAGATTCCCTACAAGCATTTCATCAAGATCTCACAGAAATTCCCATGCAGCACAACCAAATCAAAGGATCAACGAAAAAATGATCCCCGAATCACAGTTTCACTAACGGCAATGGCTCCATTTGCTTTGGACCAAGCAGTTGAAGGTCTCTGGCACAAATAAAGCTGGTGCGGTTCTTCTCCTTTGTGGAGAAATGTGGTTCAATTTTTGTATCCTCTAGTGCACGCTAAAATCTGAAGAATAGGGATAATAAAGCCATCTTTACTGGTCATTGGCCGGATCAGTATCTGAATAGAAATGAATGGTTTATTATAGCACTAGGAAAAGGCATAGCTTATCTTCTACTGGGGTTTTTCTGAAAGGAAAATTCAGATACATCCAGCGTCTTGCTGTTATTAAACTAAAATAACGGGTCACTTAGTTAAGAGGCCATTTGATTACGTTAACAAACACTAAATTTCTATTCTTAAACAACAACGTACAAACTTCGAAAATGGTGTAGTGTGACATTATATCTATCCACGTATTTGTCTACACTACATGTCACCCTGATCTGTAACCTTTAGTTTGCCTTGCGCAAGATGACCTGAACACCATATCGTGGCTTGAGGGTGATGACATTAGAAGGAGCATGCGCATAAGATGGAGAGAGCTCGAACGTGAACTGCTGAAGAATCATGGCGAGCGCCATCTTTGCCTCTATCAACGCGAAGTTTTGGCCGATGCATATACGAGGGCCCCATCCGAACGGAAAAAAGGAGACTTGGTTTTTGGTGGCCTTGGACACTCCCTCGGCAAACCTCTGTGGCTTGAACTCCTCGGCATCCTCGCCCCAAAGTTCTTTATCATGGTGGATGAGGAGTGTCGGCATTGAGAGCTGGACTCCCGGGGGTATGGTCAGCTTCCCGAGTTTTGTTTCAGTAGGAACCTTCCGCCCCAGCTCAGTCACCGGTGGATACAGCCTCAACACCTCATTTAAGATCATTGTGACCTGATTACGACAAATTCTTAGAAGAATCCATATGGTAGAGATGCGCATGTAGGAGCATCTATGAACGATCACGATGCTGGAATGATATCAATATCGTCGAAGAGATGGAAATATATTGTAATTTATCCAGAAAAAGGGGCTCGAGGCTATTGTCCAAAAACTCAAGTTCTTGTGTCGAGAGGAAATCCAAGTTCAATTCAAGTGTGCAAAGAAATTGTCCTGTCAGTTCATTGTCGTGTTCATCTTCATAGGATAACATTATTTTTAAACAGACATTTCATCTACTAAGGATCAGAAAATCGCATCCAGTAATTATAGAATGATTATCATGTGTCATGTGATAAAAGATGCTCGTGAAGAACTCTCTAGATCGGACCTGTTATGAGTCCCATTCTCAACAAAAGAGGAAAAGAGCATTGAACTTACAATCTTGAGGCGGCTTAAGCCGTCTGGGTCAGGTTTCCCGCTTCCGAAGATTTGGAGGACCTCCTCCCTAGCTCGTGCTTGCCAATCCGAGTGCACACTCAACAAGACCATGGTCCAAACCAGCAAGACCGAAGTGGTCTCTTGCCCGGCGAAGTAGAAAAGCTTGCACTCCTCGATCACATCGTGAAGGCTCATCCCGACATTCTCCTTCATGTTTGACTCCAGCAACAGCCCCAGCAGATCATCGCCAGCAGCTTCCCCTTCCCTTATTGCTTTCTCTCTTCTGCGGATGATGTCCATGAGCAGAGCCCGCACTTCCTTATCTATGCTCTTCATCCTCCTGTTCATCTTAGTTGGCACAAACCTGCGAAACATTGAATCAAATAGTTGGATTTTTTTTAGAATGTCATGATTGTAAGCCATAAGCTCATTTAGATTCAATTAGCTTATGGATGATGAACGATTTTACCTCCAGCCCGGGACGTAGACCGATTGAAGGGCTATTAACGTGAGCTGGCCTTGTTCCCCCTGAAGTTCGAAGATCCTTTTGCCTTCTTCGAAGCTACTGCCAAACGCTGTTCGAGAGATCACCTCACGAGTCAAATTTTGAAGGTCGACCCACGCGTCGATCTCACAGGATCTCTCTACCGATACCAATTTTTCCCATCTACCAACCATCTCAGTGCAACTTGAATAAAATGCGGGCAACATAAGCTGCAAAAGCAACAGACCAAAGCAAAGGAGGATTTAAAAGAGAAATCCTGAGGCGTCAATGTGTGTGGTTCAATTCAGTTGACCAGGGAATAGTTTCATGTACCTTCAACTTCTCCATGTGGAATGCTGGATTGATGATCTTTCTGTGCCGTGCCCATTTCTCGCCCTCATGACTCGCGAGTCCATCCGCGAGCAACTTCACCAGGGGATTGGAGCCTGGCCTGGGATAGTCGTTTATCTTGGAGAAGATCTCCTTTAGTTGTTCAGGGTTCGTTATGCGCACTCTCGGTGTTGGTCCTATCCACATGAACGAGTCTTTGCCTGCAATGCACTTGGTAAGAGCCACCGTGCCAAATGAAATACATGGTCTGCTGTCACACGACACGGTCACATGCAAGTTTTATTTAATGTCGCTTTTGTATGGTAAGATGTCCTTATTGTGTGCATATCAAAATAAGCTATTATTTAAAGGAATTGAGATGCATTAACATCTTTGGTCGCAAAAACGCAAAACGTGGAAGTAAGAATTTCCAAGATAAACGATAGTATATTCAAATATGCTAAAACTCCATCAGAAACAGCATCGACCAAAGGACAAAACCAAGCGAGTGTTAATTAAAAGGAAAATAAAAGTTCCACACAGAGTGATACTATGAAGAAGTGCATACCATAGGTTTGGGAGGATTGATGCAAGAAAGGCAAGAGACGAGGCTTGATGTCGTCGGAGACGGCGATGGGCTTGGAGTTGGCCTCTGTGAGCAACCGCGAGTTCTCCTTGAGGTCACCGAACAGGAAGGTGTAGGGTTTGCCGGAGAGGCCCTGCTGTCTCAGGAGCCTCTCGAGCCTTTTCGGCCTCAGCCACACCCAGTTCACCACCCTCCATGCCCATGTGGTCAGAATGGCCAGAACCGTTGCTAGTGCAATTGACTGGATCGATGCCTCCATCTTTTCTTCTGCGTGTGTATGCTGTGAGAGAGAGACTTCAATGGTTTGATGTTGGGCTAGGGCGATTGTGTGGTGTGGTGTTTATATAGCCATAGCACATACAGAGCCGTGTGTCTGTTGGCCAAGAAGCTTCTTGACCGTGACCAGAGTTGGAATCAAAAATGAAAGAAAAATGAAAGAAAAAAAGAAGGAAACCCAAAATAAAGAGAAGAAAAGCCTATTCACCGCTCAAAATGCGAGGATGAGTATAGCACACGTATTAAATCAGTTTAGGAAAAGTACAATGTCTAATTTCTCAACGGCAATGGAATCTCTGCTTTGCTGGCAAGGCATGTAAAGGAAAAACCTGGGATTCACATCTTGCTCATCGTGATGGTGTGAAAAGCCTTCGACAAGTGTTGTATCAAATTTGAAATACTTATGCCTAATAAATAATTTTGCAATATCATTTGACTATTTGCAGTTTATCATCTCCTAATGTACATATGACATCGACTCGAATGGTTGCGAATAGAGCAACAGGTTGTCATTTCGGTTGTTTTCTAGCTTTTGTTCTCTCTCTGGCTGCAACTTTGGGTCGTTCTGGGGAAAGAGGCAAAGATAAGGCAAGGAGTCATTGTTATCCGTGAGAGTTCCTTGTTCATGCGGTATCTACGTGCATCGATTACGTTGGTTAACCTCGTTTTTGCAAAAGCATATAGAAGAGCTTCTCCTGAAGCATTTTTAGCATGATCTTTACTATAACTTCCTTAATTAATATCGCCATGTTCTTGGAAATAAGTTATTGTCTTACACATATTCTAAGAAAATCCCATGCCATTGAAGACAAGTTTTTTTTTTTTTTTTTTTTTTTTACTTTTGAGTATAGGTCCACAGGGATTGCCATGGGAGCAAATCACTAGACAAGGTGAGATTCCTTCTAGAAGTTCTTGTAATTTCATTGTTCTTTCCATCCGGCTCATCCTTGTCAATTTCAAGATAAGACTCTTTGAAGTTGCCAAACTGCCTATTTCCACGTTGCATCCCCCCATGTGGCCTTTGACTAGGAATGTGTCACCATTGAATATGACTCGGATCATGTTAAATATATTGTGTATCGATGTTGTCAAACGTCTTTCTATCTTTCCAAATTTATCCATGTATTCGACTTTCAAAGAATTGATTAGTAAATGGTGAAACAGTTCCATTTATCATAATTGATAGATTATTCTCATATGAAGGCCATCCAATCTCAAATTGACCTTCGATGACCTCATGATAATATAATAGATGGTAAAATCCTCAGTCCATAAGCATTTGAAAAAAAAAAGTCTATGAGAAATAAGTGTTCATTATCGATTGCTTTTCTTCTCTCTTTTTTCCCCTTTTTGACGTGTGCTCGGATGCTGATTACATGCCACGTAATTGAAGTCAAAGAAAAACTGGAGAACGTGACCTCCAAGCAAACTAGTGTTTCTATCCAAAGCAAGCACATATATTGCAAAAGAGAACTGCAAAGAAGTCTTTTTCCTTTTTTTGGGGGGGATTTAGATTTGATTTTCATAGCCAGCCTTACCAAAATTATGAGTAAATTTTATTATAGGACGAAGCAATTCTATTTTGTGACTTGTAATTAAGTTTTGTGTGTTGAAAACTTGAAATTTAGATTACACCTACCATTGATGTAATAAATGACAAACTCCCAATTACCAAAACTAACCATTGTTTCCCTTGTCAATGTCCAATAAAATTTCAAAGTGCTTAAATGAATCCACTAACTTAAATAATCACTTATCATTTTCCATGTAATTTCATAGATTTAATTAGTATCCGAATTTTGGTATCTCTAGCATTACTTGCTTCATAAAATGGCTACATAAAATGGTTGAATCATGACCATTCCAAATTATGGATGGACCACGTATTACGTTAGCTATCGCTCTTTTTTCACATAAAAGGAGGCCTAATATGAATGCCTCGATCATTCTATATAAGCATCATTTGATGTAAAATCAAGATTATAAGATATTGAAAAGTGAGAGCTTCAATTATTTCACACAATGCCTTGAAGCAAATTGTTTTGCATCGTTCTATAAGATTAGAGATAATTTTCCATATATTTCAACCATTTCATATAGAGTCCCAAACAAGTCGAGAAGCACAACCATTATGGATACTTTCTCCGGACATTATTATGGCACCTATTGAAAAATTCTAGGTTGAAGATTGTGAAGGAATCTTCACTCAGCACCACTTGTGACATATTGAGTTAAGGTGGGTGAGTCCTTTTACCTCCACTCCCCAGCATAACACCCGAATTACTAATGAGCATATGCCTGAACTCACGATCTTATGTTCTAGAAATATCAACTCGTGCCATTCAACCATCACTATAGATAGTAAGGACACTTATCAAGTTATGGTACAAGAATTGAAAAAAGATCCATTGCCTTTATTTTTCCTTGAAATGTATGAATATATTAGAGTTTGTTCATTGTGAATTCTAACAAGTTAAAAGTAACTTTTTCTTACTTTTTCATTAAAATTTAAAATTCTAATATATATTTTAAATAATTGTGGAAGAATTACGTGTGCCTTCACACATCAATGTAAAGCAATTTTTGAAGTTTTCAAGCATTCTACATTATACAAAGGCTAAAAGGGTAGGTGCGAGGTGGCATGATTTGAAAAAAAAAAAAAAGAAAAAAAGAAAACCACTCCAAATCATTTCATTTCATTAATTTGAATGTTTATAAATCCTAAAAAAATTTTGTAAAATTTTTTAAATTCTTGTTTTCAAGCTTTTTCATGGGTTTTGACATAAGCTATCTGGAGATGGCCAACCGAATGGATATAAAACTAGAGACACGGTGCAATTTAGTTGTGACAAATCAAATCATGTCTCCTGACTAATAAGAAAGACACATTAAGTCAAAATCTTAAATACTGACAATTTCCCCTATAAAACGTCATCCCCTACGTTTTAAGGCCAAAAGGATAGTAGGTGGAAGATTTGGAAAAAAAGTAAAAAAAAAAGAAAACAAGAAGAAAAAACTCCAGATCATTTTATTTTGTTAATTTGAATGTTTATAAAACTTAAAAAGAATTATGTAAAAAAATTTTAAATTTTTGTTTTCAATCTTTTTAAAAGCTGTTTGGAGATGGCCAACAGAATGGATATAAAATCAGAAACGCAGTGCGATTTAGCTGGAACGCATCAAATCATGTATCATGACCGGCACGAAACACGAGTGGAGTTAAAATCTCAAATGCTGGCAATTTCCCCAGTAAAACGTCATCCCCTACGTATGCAGGAGCGCGCGCGCTGGCATTTGGCCGAAGATGGTTCAGCGTCGGCCCCACACAGCCAAAAAGGCAGACGTAGTCAATGACGCCTTGTTG
Organism: Eucalyptus virginea; assembly: GCA_014182375.1. Taxonomy (NCBI): domain Eukaryota; kingdom Viridiplantae; phylum Streptophyta; class Magnoliopsida; order Myrtales; family Myrtaceae; genus Eucalyptus; species Eucalyptus virginea. Next base: position 15,941,238 of record CM024519.1, read on the forward strand.
AAAGCGGTTCGACGACAATTCATAATCACCATGTCTTGGACTTCTAGAAAACCGTCTTTTCGATTAGCATTTGCTACTTCGACCCCAAAAAGAAAAAAAAGAAAAACAAAGAACGCTGTTTGCTTGGAAAGCAAGGTGATCTTGACTCCTCGGTGGCCAAACAGATTCGGCTCTTTCATTTTGCATCCACGGTCCATAACTTCATGATTAAGTTTCATGGAGCAACAACATCTAAAACCGCAAATTTCCCTATTTTTTTGTTTCCTCTCAAGAAAATATCTATGCTCACATACTATCCCATAACTGATGACTTGGAACGACTAAGAAATGAAACAAAGAAAGACATGGAAGAAAATGAAACGAGAAACTGAAATGACATACGCATTGTAATTCCTGCATTTGCTCGGAAAAATTAATTTGAAAAGAACATAGCGATTTCTTTTCTCGTGCTTGCATATTTTGAATTGGAACATGTTAAAATGTCTTTAAAATGGATAATGCGAGACAACAAAAATAAAGGGTACACTCAAAATTGTTGTATGTAATTAATTTTCTTATTATTTTTTGAAGGAATGGATTGGCCATCTTGGCCACACCATAAGCGGAGCCATGGACCGGCTATTCTCCTTGTTCGATGGAGGAGCACTCCACATCTTTCCCCAGAACAAAGGCAATAAAATTGCATCTCCAAGTAACAATTCCATTCCAAGCCGATTCCTTTCTACCAAACAAGGCCTAGTTCTTACAATTTGATGAAGGATGATTTGACCAAAACTAAAATGGTATCGCCATTTTCTTTTGATGAAATGTACAATTGAGTCAAGAGTTTGAAACTTCCGTTCTTGCATAAGTTCCTATAGATTTCTTGGACTAAAATTGTCTCTAATCTTCTTTAACCACAGCTTGAATCTATGGCAATCCTTGCCTGTGTCCTTAAGCCGTAGATACTAGACATGATAAGCTCACAGAACTCAACTCGAATCTTCACCGAAAAGAGCAAGATAAGATATTCGAAATATCATCTACCATTTTCGATCCATATATGTATTATTCCATTTGTTTTAGAAGATGCCATGCCGCCACTCGGACTCGAACTGAGATGCTCTAGCACTATTTTCTAAGAGCAACGTGTCTACCGATTTCACCATAGCAACATACTCAAAATAATAATCTATTATTATTTAATTGTCGAGATTGAAGAGTCAATTCAATATTTTTTTTATCATTCAAAGTGACGAGAAAAAACTCGTTTTGTTTCAAAATGGATTGAAGCGTTCCCCAAACAAATCTTTATTATCATTTCATTTTTTAATATTTATGTGGACGTTTCCCGCATTGTTTCTTACAGGATATTCAGATGAAAAGGAAAGTATTGACCATCAGATCTAGCTTCACAATATAACATTTCAAAGAAACATCGTAGATATAGTCACAGCAACGATTATATACATACGTCATGAGGCTCGCCAATCAAAAAGACAGGATAACCTTGTTCTTCATTCCACAAAACGATCCTTGAAGACTAGGAATGATTCCAAAACATGGACTTCTCGGACCAACACAATCATGCTGTTTTCCTTGCTCATCAGACAGAAGGAAAATTTGTGATTAATTACGGTTGATAACGTGATGGCCCCATCTGTTCATGTAGTCACCAGCTAGATCACATGAACCATGCCATTTTCAGATACCTATTATGGCCATTTGCTATGATGTTACCAATCATCGGCTTCTCTCGTGACACCAAGGACAATCGCAATTGTTGCCAGGATTGCCTGCATATGGACATTGCAGGAATTTTCAGTTTTTGCCCGTCGCAAAATGAATTGAACATGTACATGTAAGATAGGGATGTAATGAAAAGCAAAGGCCAGGATTCAAAATGGCTCATATATAGAGAGGTTTAGAGATGCATACAAAAGATCTATATGAAGGAATGTGCCAGACAAACTTTTTCCCTACTCAAGAAAATCATATAGCAAAGCATCTACTCTGCAGTCCTGAAGTTCAATATCAACAGGGAACATGGATTTCATTTTAGAGGATAAACTAACATAGGCATTGCCAGGAATAAGAAGTCATTAGAGGGGCGGACAAAGATAAGCTAGAAGACAGTAGAGGCTTCCTCAATTAACATGTTACGTGGTATATTCGGGACAGAAAGAACCATATATACAGCTGTACATGAGACACCTATTTGGACAAGGGAGAGAAGTCAATAACTTATGTGATGTATTACTGAACTGCTCTGATGGAAGAGGTACATAGTAAGACGAATGACGGTATTAATTCTACAGAGTACAACAAAGACAGACAACTATAGGTGCCAGTATGCACACCTGAGTGCATAAGCACACAACAGAGGGTAGGGGCATGAACATATAAATTACCTGGAAGTAACAAACAAGCAAATGTAGCTATTTTTGTGAATGCAGAAAGATAGAGACTTACAGCGATTGTACAAGCAATATATCCAGGCTTTTCCTGGTAGTCTATCCTTCTGCAGACAAGAAGAAGTAGTCCAATGTACCAAGGGATGGCACCAAGGAAGAAGCCAAGGATAAACTTTCAACAAAGCAGACATCCTAAATTAGCTGATGATCATAAACTTATCGAAATTATGATGAATATCAGGCTCAGATTTCGGTAAAAGAACCATCACATGGGATTTCTCTGGTTTCAAACTTGAAGGCCAGGTACCAATAAGAATCACAAAATATACAAATGTTGAACTCATGAAGCATAAGAATCTGCTACATCCAGGTTCAAGAATTGTCACGCAGTCCTTGTAGTTATAGGGACTGTTGACTCCATCATGCTTCGCAGTTGGCTATGTGCTAGCCAATACGCGAAATCCAACCCACGAGTAAAGAAAGTAACTTACAGAAACCATCCAACTCCAATACCACAGCAAGGCAGCCGTGATTCTCTTACTGGTCTTCCTTCAGCAACAACTTAACCTGAAAATTTTTTCTGTGAAATGAAATCTCCCCCAGTAAAATATTGCAAAGCATACAGAATGAAGATCATCAATCATTTTTGTTTCATCAGGGCAATCAGTAAAATCATCAATATGGGCATACTTAGTTCTCATTGTTCCCGTAAGTTATCTATTTGAGAAAGGTGAAAAGAGGACCGAGGAGAAAAGGTTTCAGAGACACATTTTCCAATTTTTGAGTCCTGCAGAATCTGATCAAGTTTAAAAGGATACAACAGATCATTTCACCACCTACAGTGAAGAAAACCCCGTCAGTCACAGTATTTGCCGGCTAAAATTACTCATCTTCCTCTTGCTGCTCCTATCTAGACGTAATTCATAACTGGAAACGCATCTGAGGACTTATGACTTCAAAGTAAGGTGAACACATAGGCGGAGCCATATTTATACTCCGCAAACAGCATTTTACTCGAGACACCAGTGGCTTCCGCATTTTATCCGACTTAAACTCTGAGAACCCTGGGACAACACATCGGGCAAAACATATGATTCTCCTCTGTATGAGCATGATTGACAGCTAAAGCGGCCACGTTCAAAGGAGTCAACAAAACGAGGACAAACGTGCTGGTCCGATTAATTTCACATAATTTCAACATCTTCCAAGGACTCCTCTCCTACGCCCCATACATCCAATGTCTCAAAAGATGAGGATGCTGAACCTTTCGCCAAAAAAATAAACCCACTGGATAAACCATATCCATTAATACATCATTCCATGCTAGAGTGAATAGACAGAGGTGAGCATATTGGCAGTTCATAAGACAAAATCAAAATCCCAAGATTCCCTAGAAGCATTCCATCATGATCACACAGAAATTTCAAATGCACCACGACCAAATTCCAGGATCAACGGAAAAAAATGATCCCTGAATCAAACTTTCACCGACAGCCCCTTTCAAACTTTACATCCCGAAGTTAACTCTGCTCGCAAGCGATTCCAAAGGAAGCGACTTTGTACCTGGGACGGTGTGATACCCATGATGGTAATAGTGGGGAGGTGGAGGAGGAGGAAGGGCCGAGGTATCGGTGGCGCCCGGCAGAGGCGCCGGCTGGGGGTAGCCGATCGCCGGCTGCTGGTGCGGCGGGTAGTTGGCGACGCCTTGGAAGGTGCCGTACTGGTGCGACGCCTTGGAAGGTGCCGTACTGGTGCTGGTAGTCGCCACTCGGGACGCCCCTGTTTCGGTCTTCGTTTGTGTAAGGCCCATACACCCTTGCCTGAGGCTGGCATGGGTATTGTGAAGAAGATGAGAACAGAAACAGAGAAGAAGAAGAAAAAGCTAACAGAGATGAAGAATCGAAAAGGAATATTGAGCTTCTGTATTCAATCAATCTTTGAAAGAGAAAGGTTTCACAAAGAGCACCATAATTCTTCTTCCATACAATTCAGTATTTATCTCGTTCAACTTATAACGAGAGAACAACAAACTTGTTAACCGAACTAACCGAAGCGAAAAATAACAGAACAAAAGGAAGTATTCAGTTCCAACTTAAAACTGAATATCTATTATTTAATGAGCACATGTTGTTGACGTAAGTCATGCTATCTTTGTTCAGCTTATCTCTATCCTCAAAAGTAGAGTTAAGCTCGTCGCTTCCAGCCTTGATTGAATCATCAGTAATATCATTTGTTACTTCATTTCCCAAATCAGCGGACTGCCTTACTTTACTTCCCCTGTTTACACCAGAACTGATCTTCCGAACATCAGCATTTAGCTTCGGCTTCAGCTTGAACTTCCTTACTTCACTTTCCTTGTTTTCACCAGAACTTAACTCTTGATCAGCAGCATTTAGCTTCGGCTTTGGCTTATATCCTTTAACATCCCCCCGCAAATTGGGAAGGGGTAAAGAGCCCATGCCCAATTTGGTACGAATGTCAAAATGAGCTAACCGTGAGAGAGCTTTTGTAAAAATATCAGCAAGCTGACAATTGCTCGGAACATAGCACACATTAAGAGAGCCAGAGGCAACCTTTTCTCGTACAAAGTGAAAATCAACTTCAATGTGTTTGGTGCGAGCATGTAAAATAGGATTGGCAGTAAGAGCAATAGTAGACTGATTATCACAGAATAGACGAGTTGGGGAAGAAAGTGATAGACCAATATCACGAAGAACAAAGCTGATCCATGTAAGTTCAGCAGTAGCTGAGGCAAGGGCACGATATTCTGCTTCAGTAGAAGATCGACTAACAGTAGGCTGTTTCTTTGCTGCCCAAGAAATGAGATTAGAGCCGAGAAATGTGCAAAAGCCAGTTGTGGATCGTCTGGTCTCAGTGCAACCAGCCCAGTCTACATCTGAAAAGCCATAAAGATGTCTAGAGCTTCGAGAATGAAGGAAGATACCAAGACTAATAGTTCCTTTAACATAGCGCAGAACCCTCTTTAGCTTGTGAAAGTCTGCAACAGTGAGCTGCTGCATTTTCTGACATAACATGTTTGTAGCATAGGTAATATCAGGACGAGTCAATGTCAGATATTGAAGACCACCAACGAGGCTTCTATATTCAAGAGGATTGGATAAGGGAATGGAATCAGTTTGCAGGACAAATGGTCTCTGAGATAGAGGAGTAGAGATTGGTTTACAATCAACCATGTGAGCTCGAGTAAGGAGATCAAGAGCATATTTGGTTTGACAGAGAAACAGATCAATAGAGATGCGTTTAGCTTCAATGCCAAGAAAGTAGTGAAGATATCCTAGATCTTTCATGTGAAACTGAAGGCTTAGAGAATGAATTAATTTCGAAAGTAACGGGGGTGAGCTACCAGTTAAGACAATGTCATCAACATATAGTAAGAGAAGTACTGTGTCTTGTCCATCACGAAGAATAAACAGAGATGGATCAGTTGAGCTGCAGAAAAAACCATTCTCAAGTAAGAAGTTACTGAACTTATCAAACCATGCACGAGGAGCTTGTCGAAGGCCATAAAGAGATTTCTTGAGGAGGCACACATGATTGGGTGTTTGTGACTGTATGAAACCAGGAGTCTGTTCCATGTAAACCATTTTCGACCAATGTGCCATGTAAAAATGCATTCTTAACATCAAGTTGATGAATAGGCCATTGATTCATCATTGCTACAGAGAGGACTAATCGAATTGTAGCATGTTTAACTACTGGACTGAAAGTTTCTGTAAAATCAATACCTTCTTCTTGATGAAATCCTTTAGCTACAAGTCGAGCTTTTAACCTATCAAGACTTCCATCATATGCCAATTTTGTTTTAAACACCCATTTGCAACCTATCACATTCATGTGATTAGTTCGAGGAACTAAAATCCAGGTGTGATTCTGATATAAAGCATCCATTTCTTCTTTCATAGCTGTATACCATCCTTGATCTGCTAAAGCTGACTTGACTGATCTTGGTTCAGCAGGTACTTTGTACTCAGCAAGACAAGCATATCTAGGATTTGTTTTTATAATTCCAGATTTTGATCGAGTCTGCATAGGATGAGATGAAGTTGTACCGTGTAAGATAGAACTAGCAAGAACTTGGTCGACATTGTTTCCAGTTGAGTGTACAACTTCAGAATCAGCTGCAGAACTAGACACTTCCTGATCTTGTGAGGAGTAATGATCTTGATTATTATGAACTTCAGCTTGTGTTGTTGTAATGGAAGTAAGATTGCCCTGTTCTTTGGGAGGCAAATAAGATGAAGTAGAATGATTGATGTCATTATTATGCAGCTGTCTTATATAATCCCGTGAAGATGAAGACATGGCATTTCCATTTACTGGATCCAGAAATTTAACCTCTTCTGTCCACAGTCGATATAGTGTTGTATAGGGTGTGTGCTCTGTTATACAGGTCTTAGTAAAAGGAAAGAAATTTTCGTCAAAGATGACATGTCGACTGATGTATACTCGACCAGTAGTAGGGACAAGGCATCTATATCCTTTGTGACGTTCACTATATCCAATGAATACACAGGTAAGTGATCGTGGATCAAGTTTGTGCTGTGCATAGGGTCTGAGGCAAGGAAAACATGCACAGCCAAAAACTCTGAGATGATTATAGCTCGGTTCTTTCTGATAAAGTTTGCTATAGGGTGATTGCATTAGTAACTTGGGTGTAGGAAGCATATTGATGATATAGATTGCTGTCATGAATACATCAACCCAATATTTCAAAGGAATTTTAGCATGATAGAGCATAGCAAGACCTAATTCAACAACATGGCGATGCTTTCTTTCAGAAACACCATTCTGTTCTGGTGTATGGGGGCAAGATACATGTTGCTTAATGCCACAACTCTGTAAATGTGTCTGAAACTTGCGACTAACGAATTCACCTCCACCATCACATTGAAAGATCTTGATTTTGCAATCAAGCTGATATTCAACTTGTCTCTGAAACAGAACAAAGATGTCATAGAAATTTGTTTTTGCTCTCATTGGATAAATCCAGCTGAACCGAGAAAAATTGTCTACAAAGATGACATAATACTTGAAGTTTTGAAATGAAGTGACTGGTGAAGGTCCCCAGATATCACAGTGAACCTTTTCTAAAGGTCTAGATGTTACAGATTCAGACAATGGAAAGGGTAGAGCAGTATGTTTTGCAACTTGACAACTTCGACACACATTATGTACTCTGGTATTGCAGTAAATGAGTTGTTGATTTTGCAGGTACTGCAGTGTTTTCAGATTGGTGTGTGCTAAACGCTGATGCCATAGATCCTCTCCTAGTGCTTTGTGTCTCTGAGTTAGGAATGCCTCTGTGGTATGAGAATCGGCTCGATACAACCCTCTAACTTTCCTCCCGAGTAGCAGAGTTGTGTTGGTGTAATTGTCCTTAACATATACACCAGTTTTATCAAAAACAAAAGAACATGGATAATTATCCGTTAGTTTTGATACGATAGAAGATTCTTCTTTATATCGGAACAATTAACACATCATTCGAGAGGTAATGAATCCACTTTAGTATGTAACAATGTATCACCAGTATAGGTGATAGGTAGACATGATCCATTTCCAATCATTACTGTATCAGTTCCATGGTATCTAAAAGGATTATGAAGAATACCAGAGTTTGCAGTATTGTGAGTAGTCGCACCAGTGTCTGGATACCATTCATTTCCTTTTGAATCTTCGATGTGCATAGCTGCTAATGCTGTTGGAATTTCCTCTGCTTGGTATGAATTGTCAAAGCGATACCAGCAGTGAAGTGCATCATGGCCTGGACGTTTACAGATTTGACACTCCAATCTAACATTGTTAGTTGATTTCTCAACCTGCAGATCTTTGGAAAAGGTTAGATTTGAAGAAGGGTATGATTTGGTCTCTTGATATTGCTGTGAAGAGCCAGCATAAGGGCGAAATCCCTGATTGGAACCAGGACCAGAGATATTACTCAATTGTCTTGATCTTGGTCCTTCATAGTTGCCATTAATTGATCTGTAACTCAAATCCCTTCCAAGATATCTATAACCACGACCTCTGTTATTGAAAGATCGTCCTCTTCCATAACTACGTCCACCACGATTAGTGACTCTCGAACCTCCAAAACCAGAGTTTTGCTGCATAATTTCTCTGTCAATTTCTTCATGTTGCTGAACTTCAGTTTTTCTTTGACCATAGTAAGCTAGATTAGGGCTGTATTGGTTTGATGAGTAACTTTGTAGTCGTGATTCGAACCTTTCTAGCTGTGAAATTACTTCATCATACTCTGGCTGAGGTTTTAAGCAGTATATAGTAGTTTTCAGATTCTCATACTTAGGTCCTAATCCCTCAAGAACCCCAAATAGCTTTGTTATCTCATCTAAAGGCTTTCCTATTGCACTGAGTTGATCACAAATTGATTTATATTCTCTGAGGTAAACTGTCAATGCTCGATCTCTCTTTTGGCAAGCTTGTAGTTTTCCTCTCAACTCGAATTCTCTAGCTATAGACTTTTGCATAAACCGATTGAGTAGGGTTTGCCATACCTCATATGCAGTGTCCAAGCCGATTATCAAACTCAATATGTTTTCTGAAACAGCTCCACTAATCCATGATGATACAAGTTGATCGGTTTTGATCCAATCACTATAATCAGGATTCACAACTTCTGCAATATTTCCTTCGACTTCAACTTGTAATAGTTTTGCAGGCGATGGTATTTCTCCATTGATGAATCCAAATAGTTCCTGACTGCGCAGAAACCTATGGAATTGCGCTTGCCAAAGGAGAAAGTTATCTTCAGCTAGCTTAATAGTAACAAAGTTAGAGATGTTGACATGAATCGGAAATGGATACTTTTGAGTTCTTGCAGTCATCTCTCACTTTCAAGTCTTGTTCTTACTATCAGCTTGAGCGAATCTTCAATCTATTGTAGCTTTCAACATTGAAGACTTTCTTCCACATATGTAACTTGCCATTTTCGAAGGCTAATGAAATCAAAACAACAGCAACAGCATACAAATCCAATGAAGAATAGACTCAGATTACCACATTGTTCGTGATGCTCTTCGGATCAGCTCTGATACCATGTGAAGAAGATGAGAACAGAAACAGAGAAGAAGAAGAAAAAGCTAATAGAGATGAAGAATCGAAAAGGAATATTGAGCTTCTGTATTCAATCAATCTTTGAGAGAGAAAGGTTTCCCAAAGAGCACCATAATTCTTCTTCCATACAATTCAGTATTTATCTCGTTCAACTTATAACGAGAGAACAACAAACTTGTTAACCGAACTAACCGAAGCGAAAAATAACAGAACAAAAGGAAGTATTTAGTTCCAACTTAAAACTGAATATCTATTATTTAATGAGCACATGTTGTTGACGTAAGTCATGCTATCTTTGTTCAGCTTATCTCTATCCTCAAAAGTAGAGTTAAGCTCGTCGCTTCCAGCCTTGATTGAATCATCAGTAATATCATTTGTTACTTCATTTCCCAAATCAGCAGACTGCCTTACTTTACTTCCCCTGTTTACACCAGAACTGATCTTCCGAACATCAGCATTTAGCTTCGGCTTCAGCTTGAACTTCCTTACTTCACTTTCCTTGTTTTCACCAGAACTTAACTCTTGATCAGCAGCATTTAGCTTCGACTTTGGCTTATATCCTTTAACAGGTATTGCCACGAAAAAAAGAAAGAAGGAAAATAAATAAATTTTATAAAATTTATTAAAAATTGCAAAAATTTAGGATGATCGGTGTTCACAAATCAACAATTTTTTGCTAAAATCGACCAAAATGACTTGTGTTGGCAAATTATCAAAATATTTAAGATTATATTGACAAAATTAAAAAATATAAAACTAAATTGGCATATTTACAACATGTTTAGAACTTCTTTTTTTGTAATTATCCCCGTAAATTCATGTTGTGTTGTTCATATATGTCAAACGACATGGTCGCATGCAAGTTTTATTTGATATTTGCTTTTGTAGAGTAAGAAATCCCTTGTATATCAAAATAAACATATTTGAAGGACTTGAGATGTATTAACATCTTTGGTTGCCAAAACTCAAAACGGGGAAGCATGAATTTCCAATAGAAAGGACAATAAATTCAAATGTTCCGAAACTCCATCAGAAACAGCATCGACAAACGGACGAAACCAAGCGAGTGTTAATGAATAGGAATATATTAGTGCGACAAAGAGTGATAGCATGAAGATGTGCATACTATAGGTTTGGGAGGATTGATGCAAGAAGGGCAAGAGAAGGGGCTTGATGTCGTCGAAGATGGTGATAGGCTTGGAGTTGGCTTCCTTGAGCAACCGCGAGTTCTCCCTGAGGTCACCGAGCAGGAAGGTGTAGGGTTTGCCGTAAAGGCCTTGCTGTCTCAGGAGCCTCTCCAGCCTCTTCGGCCTCAGCCACACTGAGTTCACTAGCCTCCACGCCCATGTGGTCAGGACGGCCAGAACCGTCGCTACTGCAATTGACTGGATTGATACCTCCATGTTTTCTTCTTCTTTGTGTGCGTATTTGTTTGTCTGTACGTGGGTCTGCGTGTCTCCGTGTGTGCGTGAGAGAGAGAGAGAGAAAGAGAGAGAGGGAGAGATCTCAATGTGATGATAATGTTGGGCAAGGGCGATTTTGTGGTGTCGTGTTTATATAGCCATGGCCCACACATAGCCATGTGTATGTTGGCCAAGAAGCTTCTTGACCGTGACCCGAATTAAAATGAAAGAAAAATAGAAGGAAGCCCAAAATAAAATGAAGAAAATAGTATTCACCGCTCAATGCGAGGATGAGTATAGCACACGTAATGAATCGAATATAAATTGCAATTGTTGCATCTATATTGGGTGTTTCTAGACCAACTCAATAATCTCATCTTCACACATTGAGCCTAGTTCAAAGGCACAATAACTCATAACTCTCTCATATGATTGTTGGGTCCAAATTTATTGGCAATCTATGCTCTAATACTAGTGTTGGGTAATTTTAGACCTCTCTCAACCAAAAAGTTAGCTTAAAATGTGAGACTTTCCTCACACTTATAAACCGAGCACCACTCAGGGACAACCTCAATAGTCTCATGTAGATCCCATAAGATCTAGCAGTAGAATATTCAATTTAGGACAAGTACAATGAATAATTTCTCAAAAGGACGGAGTCCCTCCTTTGCCGGCAAGACATGTTATGGAGGAAGGAAAAACTTGGGATTCATATGATGTACAACGATATGGTGTAAAAAGCCTTTGGCAAGTGTGTTGGAATATCTTGTTAGGGAAATCCCTTATGATGTTTTGAAGATGACAAAATAAATCAAAGGCTACTAACATGTTTGATGGTTGAGTAATAGACCATGCAGATAATAGAACATGTAAAGGATATCGTCAAAGTCGAAGACCGAACGTAACATATGTCCAAAGTATATTCGAAGATTTCCAGACTTCGTGTCAAAGTCTTAAGACTCGCGGACTCAAGACTCAAAGTCCGAAGACTGCGACTCAAGTGTCAAAGTCTTCTTCTACATCGTAAGTCCGCTCACTCGACTAATTCCCGGATCGACCGTGAATGATGAACCCAGAAGACAGACTCTATGCTTGAAGCCGAACCAGAAGATAGACTCTATGCTTTGAAGCCGAACCGGGTACGTACCTTAAAGCTAAATGCATTCGGGCGATATGTTCGACCAGTTGTAAAGTCTACGTGACTCGGATTGTAAAGTCTAAAGACTCTCAGACTTTACATCCAGGATTCGATGAATCGTAACTCAAGCCCAATCATACAACGGCTAGTGATCTGGTTTGGATTCCACATCAAGATTGATTTAATTGATTGACGATTGGATCTTGAAGATAAGAACTTTCTATACGAAGAAGCTTTACTTATGGAAACCAAGATTTCGTTTGTATGGGCGATCGGAATCAATTTGGGATTCTACCTTTGTCACTCAACGGCTACCAAATCTTCTAAATACAGAGCTGTCCAATGGGTATATTGGAAGACGATTCTCCGGGATGCTGTCCAACGGGTAGTTTGGAAGTGGAGGAGTATTTAAGGAGATCATGGACCGATGAGCAAGTAAGAGATGGAGCGTAGAATTTATAATTCCAAAGTCTGAGCGACCTTCGATCATATACTTGTCTCTTGAGAGCTTAAACGTTTGTAATCGTGAGAGAAATACCAAAAGAGTGACTTAGTGAGATAGTGTGATCTACTACTAAGTGTTTGCACTCGAAGTTGTAATCTCTTGTTGATTGCATAGTGGAATCCAGCCAAGAAGGCTGTTAGCGTGGGAGAGTGGACGTAGGCTTGGATTAAGCCGAACCACTATAAATCTTGTGTTCTTATTCTCTTCCCTAACTCCTTTATTTTGTTCATACTAGCACTCTCATATCTTAGAATTGATTCTAATTGTAATTGATTCTAGTAGATATTTGGTTAGTACAGTAAATAGGAAATCTTCGATAGATGTATATTGATGTATATTTTCTTTCCTAGTTTACTTTCTCATTCATACATTATAAGTGTACAATGTACTAGCATACAGAGATGTACAAGAAAACACTTCTTACCAATATTCTGTCATGGTATCAGAGCATCGTTTCTTGTCCTAGCTTCCGCAACGCTTCTGAATTGCCATTACTTCTTTCTGATTTGTAACTGAGGATCCCTTCCTGCAGAACAGATTAGCAAAGCAATTAGGAATTCTTTCTCAATACCATCGCAAGAGACAAGAACGTTATGAATCCCTTGGCAGAAGATTCATCAACCCAAGATCAGACAATTTCATCTTATGATCAAGATGGATCGACTGGAGAAGAGCAGGTGACCAATGTCTCCGGCCCTGCTCCTGCTCCAGTACAGATTTCCGGGCATCCTTACTGGCCTCCAACTCCATGGTACCCTGCACAATGGGGTCGGTACCCATATGGAACCGACCCGACTGGTGAGTCGGGTCAGACAGTCAGATGAATGCAAGTCACAGACTCGGATTCATACCGGGACCTGGATTTATACCGGGTCAAGGAATGGAACCCTACTCGGTTTCACATGGACCGCCGTATCTTTTTCCGTTCAACAAAGGGCGGTTGGAGCTCGAAGATCCACTCTACACGTCACCGGCAGATGGGCCAGAGTTGCGCCTAATCACCCAACAACTTACCGGGCCGGCAAACTACCACTCTTGAGCTCATGATTTCTCGCGAGCACTCGTTACTAAAACTAAAGAAGAATTCATCGAATGAACCATATCTTACCCAACAAATGAACGACTGCAGAGACATTGGAGGCACTACAATTAGTTGGTGCGTACCTGGATCGGAAATTGCTTGGCGCCGGATGTCACCGCCGGTCTTCCTCCGACAGAAGATCCGAAGCAATACTGGGATAACCTACAAGAGATGTATGGAAAATCAGATAGGGCGAGGCTTTTCTCGTTGACACAAGCCCTAACCGAGCTAAAACAAGGGAACCTTTCGGTCACCGCCTGCTTCAACCGGCTATCGGGCTTGTGGAACGAAATCGAAGTGGCCGAAGACAAATTGGAGGGGCCGGAGGCCACTCTCCGACAATACCATGCGATTAGGGAGAAGGAGAAAGCCACCCGATTCCTACTTACCTTGAACGATACATACGCCACGTTCCGATCACAAATTCTTGTGATGGATCCCCAAGCACCGCTCGGCCGGATCTTCTAGTTAGCCGTGCAGGAGGAAAATCGGAGGGTCGCCGCGACTGACCATGCTCGGGTCGAAGAAGGGACGGGCTTCGTGGCATTTCCATCTAGATTTGTCTCGACGGAAACCCTCACCGGGACCGGAGGGAACCTCGGAGGCATAGGGGAGTCGAGAGGAAGAGGAAGAGGCTTCACGACTGCAGCTTCGCGAAATGACGAAGGTAATTTTAGGTCTTCGGGAATGGATGGCTGGGATTGCGGCATTAGATCTGACGGTCGAGGAAGATCTACCGGATCGAATGGACTAGATCAATCCTTCAGATCGGACGGCTGGGATTCTCGCGCGCCATCGGACATCTGGGATCCTCGCGCGCAATCGGACGCACGGCACTTTGCCACATCAGCACCAATATACAAAGCTTCGTATAGTGCACGAAATGCCATGTCAGCAGGGAAGGTCAATGGGCAAAATTCAAAATTTAAAATAAATATTGTGAATATTGCAAACAACCACACCACACTATAGATACATGTTGAAAATTACATGGGAAACCCAACAATAAAAAAGAAAGGGAGTGTTCAGTCTATCAGGTCTCTACACAGAAGAGGGTGGAACATCTCAGCAGAGTATAACTCAAGAACAATATGAAAATAACGTGCATGCTTTGAGCCAACTCAAGACTGGAGACACTGGTGTAGGATTCTCAAGTACTTTTCTCCATGAAAGGAATTCATTATCTATTGATGCATGGATTATCGATTTAGGCGCTAGTGACCACATAGTTGGTAATGAATCCCTATTTTCCCAAGTCCATCAAAATCCACAATCTCCTGTTATGGTACGTTTTCCAAATGGGAAAATTACACATGTTACCAAAATCGGTACCGTACATCTTGGTCAGAACTTTGTTCTTAAAAATGTCCTATACATTCCAGATTTTGAGTTCAATCTTCTTTCTGCCGCAAAAGTATGTATGGACAATTCCTGTAAAGCCATATTCAATTCCAAAAATTGTATCTTTCAAGACCTTTTGACTGGCAAAGTGATGGGCTTGGGGAATGAGGCACAAGGACTTTATTTTTGGATCAATTCTCCAGAAGATTTAGAATTATTAAATAAAGGCATTTATTGTAATGCAATCAATTATAATAAAAATCTTCTTTTGCATCAACGATTGGGCCACAGTGCTAAATTTCCTTATCCAAAGTGCTCTATTTGTCCTTTAGCTAAACAAACTTGAGCATATTTTCCTGTTAGTACATCTCAAGCCAAAAGTCCTTTTTCTTTGCTTCACATGGACATCTGGGGACCTTATCATACTCCTCATTGTGATGGATCTCGTTATTTTCTTACCATCATTGATGACTATAGTTATGCCACTTGGCTATATCTTATGCAGTCAAAGAGTCAAACGTTTACTCATTTATCAAACTTCCTTTCTTTAATTAGGAATCAATTTGATAAATCTATACATCGAATTCGTACAGATAATGGGCGAGAATTTTTTACTTCTGATTGCATAACTTTGCTATCTACTCATGGAATACTCCATGAAAGTTCTTGTACTTATACTCCACAGCAAAATGGAGTTGTTGAGAGAAAACATAGACATCCCTTAGAGGTAGCTCGTGCACTCAAATATCAAGCCTCAATCCCTGAAGAATTTTGGGGAGACTGTGTGGTCACAACTGCCTATATGATTAATCGCATGCCAAGTTGAATTCTTCATGGTAAATCTCCATTTGAGATGCTTTACAAGAAACAGCCAGATAATAACCATCTTAGAGTTTTTGGTTGTTTATGTTATACAACAAATGTGGGTCCTCGAGACAAAATGAGTCCCCATGCAACACGATGCGTCTTTATGGGATACCCTTCTCTTCAAAAGCGTTATCGTGTCATGGAGTTTTCTACAGGGCATTTCTTTACCAGCAGAGATGTTATTTTTCATGAAGAAACATTTCCTTTCAAAGACGCGCTACCTTCATCACAAACCACTTTATCAGAAGCCAATCGGTTTCTTCTATCTGATGAAGACTTGTCATTAGCACTTGGTTTTCTTATGGTGCCTCAACCCTCTATGGCATCAGCACCGGTGGAATTTTCATATCCAGAGATGGAATTGCCAGCTTCATCTGAGGCAGTTCCTCTCCCAGTGGACACAACAGAAGTGGCTGCTGACTTATCCGTGGCTCCTGCGCATATAGTTGAGCAACCTCGTCATTCTGGAAGACAGAGTCACCCACCTACATGGATGAAAGATTATATATGTTCTGCTGCAAACTCTTCAAGTACACACTATCCCATTTCCTCATATGTTTCCTTCAATCAGTTATGAGCAAAACATATGTGCTGTATTAGTCGAATTTCCAAAAAGCATGAGCCATCTTCATTTAATGAGGCAACAAAAGATCCCAAGTGGCGGCATGCAATGGAGTCCGAACTTACTGCACTCATGGAGAATCATACTTGGGATGTTGTATCCTTACCACTAGATCGAAAACCGATCGGATGTAAATGGGTTTACAAGATCAAGTTCAAATCAGATGGTTCTATAGAATGCTACAAGGCTAGGTTTGGTAGCCAAAGGTTTCACACAAAGAGAATGTTTTAATTATCACGAGACATTCTCTCCAGTCGCAAAGGAAGTTACCGTCCGGTCCTTTTTATCCATTGCAACAATACGCAATTGGTCCTTACATCAGATGGACGTCAATAATGCTTTTCTTCATGGTGATTTAGATGAAGAGATTTACATGGACCTCCCTCAAGGATTACGCAAACAGGGGGAGTATCGGGTATGTCGTCTTCGCAAATCCTTGTATGGATTAAAACAGACATCTAGACAATGGTATGCCAAGTTTACTGCTGCATTAACCAATGCAGGTTTTCAGCATTCTAAGCATGATTATGCTTTATTTACACGAAATGTGGGAAAATCATCGATTTATTTGTTGATATATGTTGATGACATATTGGTTATGGGAAATAATAATTCTCATGTTGCGAGATTCAAGGAATATTTACATTCCACTTTTCACATCAAGGATTTGGGACCTCCCAAATATTTTCTTGGCATTGAAATCACTAGGTCTAGTAAAGGAATTTCTCTTAGTCAGAGAAAGTTTGTCTTGGAAATCGTTTCTGAAGCAGGGTTATCAGGTTGCAAGCCAGCATTAATTCCTATTGAACAAAATGCCAAGTTGACAACACATGAATATGATCTCAATTCTTCTTCACCAAATAACGATCCATTGCTTAGGGATCCATCTGGGTATCAGCGACTTGTTGGAAAGTTGATATATCTTACCATGACAAGACCTGATATATGTTATGCCATGCAAATACTCAGTCAATTCATGCATATGCCAAAAGAGTCACATATGAATGCAGCTTTGAAGGTTGTAAGATACTTGAAGGGATGCCCGGGGCTCGGTATTTTTTTATCCCGTGAGTGTGATATGGGGATGATAGCATTTTGTGACACTGATTACGCAACTTGCCAGATGACTAGGCGATCTATCACTGGCTTTTGTATTAAATTGGGAAAATCATTGATGTCATGGAAGACAAAGAAGCAATCTACTGTGTCATTGTCATCAGCTGAGTTAGAATATCGAGCCATGGCGAAAACAACTTGTGAAATAGTCTAGATACGAGGACTTCTATCCGATTTGGGAATACAAGTCAGTGGACCAAGTAAATTGTTCTGTGAAAATGATGATGCACTTAAGTTAGCAGCAAATCCAGTTTTTCATGAAAGAATGAAACACATAGAGGTTGACTGTCACTTCACTCGAGACAAGATCAAAGAAGGAGTTCTCATAACAAAAGGCATTGGAACAATGGATCAACCTGCAGATATTTTCACTAAGCCACTATGCCAAAGACAACACAAGTTTCTATTGAGCAAGCTAGGCGTTCTCGACATATATAGGCCACCAGCTTGAGGGGGAGTGTTGGAATATCTTAGAATTGATTCTAATTGTAATTGATTCTAGTAGATATTTGGTTAGTACAGTAAATAGGAAATCTTCGATAGATGTATATTGATGTATATTTTCTTTCCTAGTTTACTTTCTCATTCACACATTATAAGTGTACAATGTACTAGCATATAGAGATATACAAGAAAACACTTCTTACCAATATTCTGTCAAAGTGTTGTATCATATTCGAAATAATTGTACCTAATAAATTATTTTGCAACATTGTTTGATGGTAAAATCCTTGGCCCAAAAGCATTTGAAAAAATCTACGAGAAACTTGACTCCCAATGGTCATTATTAATTACTTTTCTTCTCTCTTTTTCCCCCTTTTTACGAGGGCTCGGATGCTAATCACATGCCACGTAATTGAAGGTCAAACAAGAAATCGAGAACCTGGTCTCCAGGCAAAGTAGTGTTTTCTATCCAAAGCAAGCACGTATATTTTCCCTTTTTGGGGGAATTTAGATTTAATTTTCATCACCAGCCTTACCAAAATTATGAGTACGTTATTGGCTGAAGCAATTATCTATTTTGTGACTTGTAATTAAATGTTGTGTGTTGAAAACTTGAAATTTGAGGTTACACCTACCATTGGTATAATAAATGACAATCTCGCTATTACCAAAACTAGCCATCTCCGACCTAAAAAAAAAAAAAAAAAAAAAACTAGCCATCTTTTTTTCTTGTTAATGTCCAATATTAGAGTGCTTAAATGGATCCACCAGCTTGAATAATCACTTATTATTTTCCATGTAATTTCATAGATCTATTTACTATATGAGTTTTGATATCTCTAGCATACTTGCTACCTAAAATGGTCCAATCATGACCATTTCAAATTATGGTTGACCAAGTGTTATGTTAGTTTGCTCCTTTTTCACGTGAAAAGAGGCCTAATACAAATGCCTCAATAATTCTACATAAGCATCATTCGATATAAGATCTAAGACTTTAAGATATTGAAAAATGAAAACTTCAATAATTTTGTGCATCATTCCATAAGATTGGAGATAACTTTTCATATTGTTCATATAGAGCCCCCATACAAGTTGGGAAGCGCTACTGTTATGGCTACTTATTCTCTGGATATTATTATGGCACCTATTACAGAATTCTACATTGAAGACTGTGAAGAGATCATTGCTCAACATCACTTGTGATATATTGAGTTAAGATGGGTGAGTGCTTTTACCGCAATTCCCCCGCGGGACACACAAATTACAAATGAGCATATGCTGAAACTCATGATCTTGTGTTTTAGAAACAGCAACTCATGCCATTCAGCCACCAACATCAATAGGGAAGACTTTATCAAGATGTGATATATATGCTTTGTAGAATTGGAAAAAGGTGAATGGCCGATTATTTTTCCTTGAAATGCATGAATATATTGGAGTTTGTTCATTGTGAATTCTAAAAAGTTAAAACTAACTTTTTCTTACTTTTTCATCAAAATTTAAAATTCTAATATATATTTTAAATAATTGTGGAAGAATTGACATATCAATGTAACGCAACATTTGAAGTTTTCAAGAATTCTACATTATATAAAGGCCAAAAGGTTAAATAATATGATTTGAAAAAATTTAAAAAAAAAAAAAAAAAAACCATTCCAGATTATTCGACTTCGTTTAATTTGAATGCTTGTAAATCCTAAATTTTGCTTTATATAAATATTTTTTTAATTCTGGTTTTAAAGCTTTTTCATGAGTGTTAACAAAAGCTGTTTGGAGATGGCCCACCGAACGGATGTAAAACAGGAAATGCAGTGATATTGAGCTCTGACGCGTTAAATTTTGTCTCGCGGATCGAGTCGAGATCTCGAACACTGACAAATGTCCCCTGCAAAACGTCATCACACACGTTTTAAGATGGCTCACAAAGAAGTAAAGATCGTGCAACATCGGAATATGCAGGAGCGCACGTCTGCATTTGGGCAAAGGCGTGGTTAATGACGCTTTGTTAAAAGCGACCATTATATAATGTTTGACTTTCAGAACAATGCCATTTCGATTAGCATTTGATGCCATTGCTTGGTAAGCTAGGAATTGTTCCTTGGTGGCCAAACAGATTCGGCTCATTCATGTTACATCCACGGGACAATGACTTCATGATTAAGTTTCATGTAGCAATAACATCTATAAGTGCAAATTTCTCACTTTTTTTTTTGCTTTCAAGAAAACATCCATGTCCACATCCTACTCCATAACTAACAGCATGGAACGAGTGAGAAATGAAACAAAGGAAGGAATGGAAGAAAATGAAATGAAAAACTGAATGAAATACGCATTGTAATTCTTGAATGTGTATGGGAAAAATAAGTTTGGAAAGAATATGATGATTCCTTTTATTGTGCTTGCATATTTTTGGATTGAAAAATGTTAAAATATCTTTGAAATGGATAATGTGTGACAATAAAAATAAAGGGTACACTCAAAATCATTATATGCATAAATATTTCTTAATATTTTGCCAAGGAATGGATTGGCCATATTGGCCACACCATAAGTCGAGCCAAGGACTGGCTATTGTCCCTGTTTGATGGAGGAATGAGCATTCCACATCTTTTGCAAGAACAAACAAAGGAAATGAAATCGCATCTTGAAGTAACGACTCCATTTCAAATCGATTCCTTTCTATTGAATAAGGCCTCATTGTTACAATTTGATCAAGGATGATTTGATCGAGACTAAATGTTATTACCATTTTCTATTGGAGAAATGCATAATTGAGTTGAGAGTCCGACACTTTCTTTCTTGCATAAATTCTATCGTGACCCGACCTCGGTCGTTATTGCAACACATACCATGGGAGCTCCCTCATGGTATGTGTCCAAAAAATGTTATCACTTCATTTTTTGAGATCGATCATGTGAGGTTACTTGATCACAGTTGTGAGCTCTTCTAGGCTCGTACCTCGTGTAACAGCGAAAGTTATCGTGACTTGCTTTCACACATATCATACACCTTTGTAAAGGAGATCGGGTTTGAATAATGAATTTAAGGGTACTCTTACCATAATAGCCCTCTTGATAGTACTTTCATCTAAAAGGATGGTATCAATTAATCCTTTACGGCAATTTTCACGTCGAGTATACTAAACCACAGTGAGTCTTATCGAGACTCATATCCCTCACGACGGATTGATTTATATTTTATGAGTAGTTTAAAACAATCTATATGAAAGTTATGAGTCAACACTAGTCTCGTTTTTGGGGATCGGCTAGGAAATCCAATTGAAAGTCAAGAGTGGTCCTCGATATCTACGCAACTAAAAATTCTAAGGTTTAGGGATTTAAGTTATGCTAACATTTCTACTAGTACCCTTTTGGTACTAATAGTTTGTTGTGTTTCTAAATATGTTCATGCTTGTCTTTTTACATTTTTCATGCCAATAAAACCAATTAGATGATCATATGTGGATTTTCAATTTCATGCTATTCTATTTCTATCAAAAGAGAAAAAGAAAGAAAACAATCAATTGAAATTTAAGGACAGTGCAGTAAGTAAATGCCCAAAAAACAGTTTAAGGAAAACAATTAATCTAGCATGCAATCATAAATGAAAGTTAAATTGAAAGAAAGAAACCCGTAACTCGTCAGATATTTACATAACACTAGGTAACCCAAAACATATATCGGGAAATAAATGGTACAAAACAAGGTCGAATTGGACATCAACCACTCATTGTCTTCATGTCTTGGGGATCATCACCTACATGGACCTATTCTAAACCTAATCTAATACTAAGACTAGGTACTTGCAAAGTAAAAGAAACAATCATGATTACAAATATATAAAAACGATCACAATCACAAAACAAGAAAGAACAGTCAAGAAACTAGGACAAAATGTATAATTGATCAAATTTGGCCTCGGAATCAGCCTTTGTGATTCATGCAACGACCACCTAAGACAACTATCCACTCCAATTTTAAAGTGACTTATAACAATTGGCCACCGTTTGTGTTCTCGCGTGGCAACCTATGCTAAAAAGTCCTTAAACAGGTTCTAAGTATGACTTAGGACTTCTCATGAGATCATGCATTACGCCTATGCATATATCTAAAAATCACATGCATAGTTGAAAGTAAATATACAAGCAAGCCATCGGACCTTGGTTCTTAATCGATTAAGCAAGCTTAGTGAGCCAACATTGGATCACTTATTCGGTCATCAAGTGCCAAACAAATCACATGCATTTCTAAAAAATGAAGAGATGTTATGCATGAATGACTCATGTAATGCCTAAAAAATTTTAAATGCATTTGAAACATTGATGAGAAGATGAGGTATTTTTGACATAGGTACATCTCGGTTATGGGACGCATTTAATTGCCATGGTTAATTCGAGGCGCATATCATGCACTACTAATGGATGTTGCAAGCATTTCAAATACGGTCAAAACCTCGATGAGTTCAATGTCAAATCAAAAGTTAATAGATGCTAAAATGGTTAATGTTGGAGGCATCATGTGTACCAAAATCACTTTGTAATGCAAAAACAAATTTTGCGATAAATCCAAAAGGATTTGACAAAGGGTCCTAGATGGCCTTTTTATTTTTTAAGGATTTTTTACAACAAAGATTGCGAAATTAGGAATAAATTTCATGAAGACAACTAATCCCAATTCAGCATTCAAGATATCCCAAACAATTCTAAAAGAGAATCGCAGCAAGAATCATATCAAAGAGTACCAAACAGGACAATCAAAATCAGAACAATTGGAATAGGACCCATGGGTAATTGGCCCTAGGAAAGTTACAAAATATGAAGCACACAATAAGAAAAAAAATTTGTGAAGGAAGTTTCTTAAGATGAGCTACATATGAATTTATAAAAATTCAAGAACACGTAGCATCACATCGGAAACAGAGCAGGGCAGCTAGACATCATGGCAAATCAACAGTAATTTGTCCTGGTAGATGATGTCTAAAAATTCTGAAATTTCACACGATATAGACATGAGAAAGACAAAAAAGTTTCATTAAGGACCCGATCTCAAAATTCTTACTGAAAAATCCATACAAAAAAGAAAAATTTCTGACTTAACAAAGGCAGAATGAGCATTCCGAATTTTACTCATAGCAGATTTCAAGGCAAACTTTGCAAAACTGGAAAACAAATCAAATGAAATCCAAATGATGCAAAATTAGTGTCATTAGAAAGATTAGGATGTTTCCAAAGACTTTCTAAGAGATGTCGAGTTCAATTAGGGTTGAATTCATGGTCAAACAGTGACAATTGCAAAAGTGTGCAAATCAGTCATAAGAATGGCAGAACACGATGCATGATAATTGGCTTGTTAAGCTACTTAAACAATACATGAAAATTGTAAAATTCGAACATAATGTAGGGCTAAATGTGATTATCAAGTTTGGTTAATACATTTAGCCCTAAATTGATGTACAAAAAGTCACACAAGTTCATTAACATTGACAAGCAACTTACCATTAAAGAACACTCGTGACAAAATGCACGATAATTTCGGTTGTGACATGTCAACTCGGTGCATCGTTTTCATATAGGAAATGATCTTCAAGTGAGGCATGCCATACATCATTATGAAGCTTGTGATATGCTCTAAATATGTCTAGGAGACATCATACACTAGTTTCACTCTTAAGGAGCTCAAACGAAAACATTTTAAAAGATACATCATCAGTCAAATGCAGCAAGGGTTATATAGAATATAAATCGTTTCCAATAATCTAATGACATGTGAAAATTCTATGAAAATTCCTACGTATAAAATACAATGTCACGATCATTTTACGTGATGACTCCAAAGCGAGATTTTAGGGTTCTAAGACCAAGTTCCGCATTGAGTTTCGGTTTAAATAATTGTTTCAAATGAGCAATTTGTTGACGCGTAAATCTTATTATGTTGGTATTTAAGTTTAGTTTAGCCGAGTGTAGTTGAGATAACATTTTACTTGGTTTTGATACTATTTCTCACCCATACGATAAGAATGTGAGTTCGTTGGATCGACTGAGCATTGTTATTTGGTTTAAGGCATATCTAGGTGAATGGTGCTATATGTTCTATGAATTTGTGAACTTATATATTGAAAATGGTAGAGATTTGAGATATTATAAGTAACGAAGGAGTACGTTTATTGCATAAAAATCTGGATTAGCCAATTATTACATTTTCGTATTGGTGAATGATTTGAGAAAGATATTTTGTCGTAAATATGATTTGTGAAAGAAATTTTGAAACTGTTCAAGAATGGTTTTAAGAAAAATTTTGCGAATATATATATATGTAATGGGTTACGAATTAGCTTATTCAATGAGTCTATAATGATTTGAAAAACCTTTTGTAAAAGGCGTTTTGAAATGTTGAGAGTTTATGAAATGGATTTCGCAATGTTATGAAAAATGTCTTGTGAAGTATATTTTATTTGATGGATTGAATTACGAAAAGTTATATGATTGGTTTATAAAATACATTGGGGATCATGACATTGATTATAAATTGAATTTCTAGATATTGAAGGATGTGAGTTTGTGCTCAATATTGTTGTGAACCTATGGAGGGGCTGTAGATATGCATATCGAGTTTAAGATATCCTTTTGGATCGAGCCAATGGCTTTGTAAGTAGAGACCTTGCTAAAAGGGTAATCTTGATCGCATTATCACAAGGCATTCTGTCATGATATAATTTGATATTAAGTGAAAGATTGGTCAATGGATAGACCATTGACGTGAATTTTAATATGAGATGAATCAATAGATGGACCATTGATGTAGTTTTTTTTTTTTTATAGAGATTAATCAATTGACCTGATCATTGATATTTGAATCATGATAGTAGATTTAAATGTGTATTTCCAACATGTACAAAACTTTGTTGAAATGAATGTACTTAATTTGATATGTATATTAATAAGTTAGATTATGAACTACCGGTTATGCTTTGTACTTATATATATGCATAGTAGCTACTTGATCTACTTAGAAAATATATACTATTCACTAAGTTGGTGGTTACTTTCCCTTCTTTTTTTTTCAATCTTTTTAGGTCCTTTAGTTATAGGCCATTAAAGAGAAAGTGTTATTGCGGGGGGCTTGGATTTTGGCGATTTAAGGTTGTGTCCTTCAGGTGGAAGGACGGATGTGTCATCCCTATCTCTATAGGATTCGTAGTGTGACATCATGTAGTATTTGAGTCAACTCTTGCAATGTGTGGGACCATAGCGAGGGCGTTGTGCCTTAAAGGGTGGAGAATGTAACAACTCATACTCACGACAGTACAGAGGGGTGGCAAGGAGGCTACGTCTCGACAGTACACCAGCAAGGCTAAGCGCATGTCTCCTATCCCACATTGCTAAGGGGTAGAGAGTATGTTGGCCCAAGCTGTAGTGTGCGAGGAGGAGGAATGGTGGTGCATCCACGCCTCAGTCCCTAGACGTGTGCAAGGAGGGGGCGCGTCTCTTATCCCACATCACCTTAGGAAAGTCTTGAACTAGATTAATTCTAGGTTCTCTATCTATATATACGCATTTTTTAGACGAAGCCCGGAGAAACAAAAATGTGAAGGTTCAATGGGGCTCAAAGTGGACAATATGTGTACAGTGATGAATTTAGGATGTTACAGGTAGTATCAAAACCGACTCTTAACAATATATAGGGCTATAGTGAGGATGGTGTGCTCCTAAGGGGTGAAAAGTGTGAGAGCCCAAGCGACAGTACGTGAGAAGGAGGGATGGCGGTGCATCCAAGCCTCGCTCTTGGACATGCACAGGGAGGGGGTGCATCTCTTATCCTATATTGCCTAGGGGGAGTCTTGGACTAGTTTATAAGGTTTTGGGTTCTCTATCTATACATACATATTTTCCGGCCGAAGCCCAAAGAAACAAAACTGTGAGGGTCTAGTGGGCTCAAAGTGAATAATATGTATAGATTGACAAACCCAGGGTGTTACAGACTCAAACAGGACAGAACAACCTAGTGACGTTTTTTTGAGATTTAGCCTAATCAGATTTGCTCCAAAAATTCTAGAAAAAAAAGTATGTTATACCAACACAATTTTGTGCAATTTCCATGGAGAAACCATCTCCAAAATCTCAACACAAAAATCAGTAGAAATTTAGGAAAAAAAAATATGTTCAAAACCAACATACCATAATATCATGAAAAATCGAGTAGAATCATCCAATTTCCAAGATGCAATTTAGGTATCAAACGAACTCCATTTGAGGCCCATAATACATCAAATTGAAGCTTATCGAATGTAGAACATATGTCTAGAACACCTTGAGACAAATAATGAGGTTTAGGACCTCAGGTCAGCCCTAATATAGAGTCACTTTCAAGCATGCGATTTTTGTAGAACTAGGTAGATCATGTAAAAATCATATTCAATCTCAACTTCAATCAACACAACATCATCAAATATCATCACATAACATCCAAATCACAAATTTAAACATGAGATATAGTTCTAGGGTTTGAGTCCTAGCCCCAACCAACCAGCTCGATCTCATTTCATCAAATTCAAGTTTTGATTGTTTATGTTTATGTGATTTCAATGAAACGAGCTTGATCGATTGACAACCTAAACTATGGAATGGATCACGAACATCAAGGATCATTGAAGGGATGCCATGGATGGTTGGATGGACCGGATTGGCATCGATTAAGCCCTCAATCAGCGGCTGGACTTAACTGATTTGTTTTGAATCAATTCAAGCCACCGACAAGAGATTGGCCAATTGGAGGACCTCCGGTGGTAGCTAAGGGTTTTTCGGTCACCTGGTTCTTCAAGATAGTTTAAAGAAAATGATCAGAGGTGGTGCAACGTCGAGGGATGCCAGTTGGTCATCGCGACCAGCCACTGAATTGACAATTGGAATCACGAGCACTCGTGCTGGTGATTGGTCCGATCAGTTGAGCGTGCTAATCAAGGAGCTCCGGCAATCATTGGGGCTCCAAGTAGCAACAATGGGAGAAGAAAGGAGCTGGTGGATCTTGGTACTCAGCTTGCAGGGGCTCCATGCGAGCAGTGGTCGACGCAATAATCTGCAAGCGTGAGAGAGAGAGAAAGGGAAAGAGAAGTGATGGGAAAGAGAGAGAGGAGAGAGTTTTTGAGAGAGAAATTCTTGTTCATATCTAAAAATATAGATTATCAAAACTCCCCCAAAGTTTTGGAGGGAAAAATCTTATACAGTCCCCCTTTAAGATCAAATATTGGCCATCGGTTCGATTTGACGGTCGAAATTTGATCAAATGGCCTAATTAAGTTTATTATGGATTAAGTCAAAATATATCACATGATCATCCGGATGGTGTCGATGTATCAAAATCAAAAGTTTAAATAGAATTTGCAATTATGGCCTAATTAAAGGTAATTTTGTAATTTCACAAGATCCATGGATATTTTTGCAAAATATGGAAAGTTGAAAAGCATAAGAATAAAATACACACAATGATAAACTCGCTAGTAGTCATCAACCACCAAGAGCTGATTGGTGGAGGGCTGAATTAGCCTCTTTTGCCAGCGGCTAGTCAAATTGGTCAGATCGATTAGAGGTGTACAATGGGAACTACCCAAACTAAGAACCTCCCTGACCGAACCCCTCAGTTTTGGGCGATTCCTAGAGAGGGTGGTCCGGTTCCCAATTCCCATTCTTGGAACTGGTGGTCGATTGGTTTAAATCTCAGTTCTAATGTGAGAACTGGACTGATCAAACTGACTAGACCAGACCAGTTGATTATATATATTAAATACATATTTTTAAATTTCTTAATAAACAAACCCTAACACCTCCCAATTTCCCCCATTTATAATATATGAATCAAATTGGATCTACTTGTTTGGTTAAAGATCAAGCAGATTGTGGTTGAATTGACGTGATTCATGCTTTCGATGCTAAAGAACAAAGAATCTGATCTCGGGTGTTGAGCCTTGAGTCTTGAGAGGGGTCGCCATAAAACTTTGTTCTGATGCTTTGGTTACAAGATTATTGGAATCTAGGTTTATGGATGGATTCAGTCAGTGAAACCCCTTGAGCTCAACCAATACCAACCGAACCTATCCTCCTAATAAGTGAAAAGAGGCAAGCCAAAACCTACTCCCAACAAGTTGTATGCCAAGTGAAGCCCTAGAAGAAAGGAAATGAGAAATCGTTAATGCGAGAACTTCAGGTAAAAAGGAGAATTAGTCTTTCAAGATACCGACCTAGCATTCATTGCAAGACTTGTTAGCTTAATCTCAAGTCAAAGCCTTATCCCTCTCCTGCTAAAGAACCACTCTTTCATGGAGTTTTGAGAGAATAGAAAGGCCATTTACCTTTGCTGATGAACTCTCTTTCGTTAGTAACAGAGAGTATAGAGAAAAGCTTGTTGTGTGGATGAGGAAACTCCCGAGGGACAAGCAGCAAGCTGCATGTATTTATGCACCGTGCCACAAGCAGCAAGCTGGAACATTGTTTAATTTATTTTTGGTATAAAATAGCAAACTTACCTATTCCACCGAACCGAATCAGACCAAACCAGACTGGTCGGTCGATCCAGCTCCCAATTTCAAGACTAGTCGGTTCAATTATGGGTCCCAAAATCTTGCAATTAGTCCTCCCAATTCGATCCACAATTCCACCTCAAAACAAGATCATACCGGGAACCAATCAGTCTTGGGAACGTTGCAAGCCGGTTTGATTGATTTGGCGACGGCTCAAGCATCTTGGCCCCTGAAGTCCTAAATCTTATGTAATTTAGACCATCAATGACCAAATTGGAAAGAAAACTTGTTCAATCAGTGGAACAATGGTCTAATTCTAAAGAAAGCAAGCTAATTAAACCATATAAATGTGATTCAGTTATTTAATATTGACCTAATTACTTAATTAACACAAAAAATAATGGACTTGCACCATGGGTACATGCAATTGGACTTTTAGGCCAAATTGAGCAATTTCACATAATTTATTGATCAAAATTGTTGGAATATAATATGCAGAAACGACGGGATCTTGCAATTTACGTCAACGCGAAATCATCAGAGAAATAAAAGATAAATAATAAGGACACCAGAAATTTACATGATTAAGTCTGAGTATTGATACCTACATCCACGAGGAGAGCCAGCAGCAAATAATCCACTATAATCGGAGAATCAGAGTTTACAATCACTCACATGCTTAAGTGTTTCCCACACATAAATTTAACCCCAAACCCAAAGTGTTTATAAATAAATAACTCACTGGGATATAAACTCACGGCATAAAATTACTGCGTGTTCATCTTTGGTCCGCGTACGTATGGCTTCGCGTTCTTGTTTAAGGCTTCGCGTGGCTTCTACGTGCTCCTATGTGCGGCTCCTTTTTTCACTTGTAGGACTGCATCGGCGCTCTCCAGATGAACGTGTTGCTCCTTCAATTTTAGGGCTTTTTGTCACTTTTTCCATGGGCAAAGTAACGATCTTTTATACGTGTGTGTGCCCAAGGTCAACAATTTGACCTAGGCCCACCACTTATAATTCTTCAATTCGTAACAAGGCTTATGCAGAAGACAAAAATTCTTATTCTATCTTTTATTTCCTCTTTCGTTTTGTTTTGCAAATCCAAAAGAAAAAATCCAAGAAGGAAATTGTTTCTTCTTTCTTCATCCGATTTCTAATCCACTTGGGAAAATCTTCCTCGATAAAATTTAGTTTAACAAATCGTTATCCGAATTCAAACTCGGGACATTAATTTAACAATTCTCCACATTGACTTGATGTTTGAAGCTAAGTTATAGTGTCCATCATCTATGCTGCTCTCCCAACGCCTCGACGGGCGCTCACTCTCCACAAACGTCAATAGAACTCAAGCAGAGCTTGAGTTTCGCCAAAGGAATAGACGTAGTCATCATGTCTGCCGGGTTATCTGTTATAGCAATTTTTTTGACAATAATAATACCCTTAGCTAAGACATCTCAGATGAAGTGGTACCTGATGTTGATATGATTCATTCGCTCATGATAAAATGGATTATACGCAAAATATATCGCACCTTGATTATCACAGTGTATATCCACACTTTTCTGTTCTAACCTAAAGTTCGAAAGCAAACTTTGTAACTATATCGCCTCCTTCACTACAAAGGTTAGTGCCATGTACTCTACTTTAGTCGAAGACAAGGCAATGTGATCTTGTAATAACGATTTCCAACTAATCGCACCACCCGTTAGAGTAAACATGTACCATACTAAAGACCTACAATCATCCAAGTCACCGGCGTGATCCAAATCACAAAACCAATGGTCTCACTGCCATTACTGTCCCTCCGGTACACTATACCCATGTCTGTTATCCCCTTCAAATATCAGAGGATCAACTTCACAACTTTCCAATGAGTTTTACCAGGACGCTTCATATAGCGACTAACCACGCTTACAGCTTATGAAATATCAGGCCTAGTGCACACCATAGCATACATAATACTATCCACGGCACTAGAATAAAGAACACGGGACATATGCTCCTCCTCATTCTCAGTCTACAGTAATATCTAAAAGTTTAAAGTGTTTCACTAAAGGTGTACTTACAGATTTTGCCAACTACATATTATAACGTGCCACGATTTTTTCAATATATTTCTTCTGAGATAAACGTAAAACTCCTGCAGTCCTATCACGCAAAATCTTCATATCCAATATTTTCTTTATAGCACCTAAATCTTTCATCTCAAATTCAACATTTAATCGCATCTTCAGCACATCAATATCAAACATATTCTTAGCTACTATCAACATATCATCAACATATAAGAGTAGATAAATCAAATAACGATTCTCCAATCTCCTAAAGTAAACGCAGCTATCCATCTGACTTTTTGTGTAGTCTTGACTAGCCATGAAAGCATTAAAACGTTTATACTACTGCCTAAGAGACTATTTTAACCCATACAAAGATTTCTTCAACAAGAAAATATGATTTTCCTTACTTGGAATAGCAAATCCCTCTAGCTGCCTCATGTAAATCTGCTCTTCTAACTCACCGTAAAGAAACACAGTTTTCACATCTAGTTACTCTAACTCGAGATCTTGCGAAGCAACTAATGCAAGTAAAACACGAATAGAAATATGTCTTACCACAGGAGAGAACACCTTATTATAGTCAATGCCCTCACGTTGTGTATACCCCTTCGCCACAAATCTCGCCTTATACCTTGCTACCTCGACACTAGGAATGCCCTCTTTCCGTTTAAAGACCCATTTACTTCCGACAATCTTTTGGCTCTTGGGTATATTGACTAGCTCCCATGTTTGATTTCAATGGAGTGATTACATCTCTTCACTCATAGCCCCTAACCACTGCAACAATTCCGAACTAGCCATCGCCTCAGAATAAGACGAAAGCTCATCTGTCTCCACCTCATCGCCTACTGTCAATAAATAAACAATATATGTATAACCATAATGTATCAATGATTTAATTTGCCTTCTCTGTCTATTTGCGGCTATAGTGTGTTGCGGCTTTGCTGGTTGTTCACTATCACCGACTTTAGGAACTGCGGCCTCATTTGCAATCTCAACTTCTATTACCTTCGAGATCTCCAGAGTCTCCACCTAAAGCTCCACCTCACTAATGACACCATGATATGTCTTCTCTACTGGTTATGTCTCAGAACTCCTCTGTTGAAGCATTGTAGTCTCATCAAATATCACATCTCTGTTGATTAGAAAATGGGGTGATCTGGGATCAGTGCACCATAACCGGTAGCCTTTCACTCCATGTGCATAATCCAGAAATATGCACTTCTTCGCCATCAGCTCAAGCTTACCATTACTCGCATAAGCATACGCAGGACATCCGAATATATGTGATCCGGAGTAATCAACAGGTTTCCCCGACCATACTTCCTCAGGAATCTTCCACTCAATAGCAGATGATGGAGATCGATTAACCAAATAACATGCCATGTTCACTGCTTTGGCCCAAAATTCATTGCCAAGTCCTGCATGTGAAAGCATGCATCGGGCTCGCTCAAGCAAAGTTTTGTTCTTTTGTTCTACCACGCCATTCTGCTGTGGTGTCCCAGGTACTGTGCGGTGTCTTACAATATATTCTTTCTCACAAAACTCGGTAAAATCTTTACCATAAAACTACATGCCATTATCAGTTCTCAAGCACTTAATTTGTTTATCTGACTGCTTTTCAATTAATGCCTTAAATTTCTTGAACCGATCAAATACATCATATTTGTGCTTTAGAAAGTATACCCATACCTTCCTCGAATAGTCATTGATAAATGTCAACATATATCGAGCACCTCCTTTTGAAGGAACTGAAGACGGGCCCCAAACGTCTGAATGAATATATTCAATTGGTCGTTTGGTCGAATGAACAGCTGTACTAAACTTAACTCAGTACTACTTTCCAAAGATGCAGTGCTCACATAAGTCCAGCTTCCCTGTCTTCTGACCTTTCAACAACCTCCTTTCACTTAGCATCGTATACTTGCCTCACTCATATGCCCCAAATGCATATGCCATAATTGAGTCAAGTTAGAGTCTGACTCATCTGATGAAATTGCAGCAGTTCCGATCATGGTCTCTCCTAGTAGATGATAGAGAGTATTCACTTTATTTCCTTTCATCACTATCATGGCACCTCAAGAGATCTTCAATACTCCACCTTTAGCAATGTACCTACACTTGATGTCATCGAGTGTCCCTAGAGAAATAAGGTTCTTCTTGAGCTCCAGTACATGCCTCACATCTGTCAATGTGTACACCACCCCATCGTGCATCCAAATCCGAATTGTCCCTATCCCCATAGCCTTACAGACTACATTATTCTCTAAAAAAAACCCTACCACCATCTGCAGTCTGGTCAGTAGTAAACCAGTTCTTATGAGGCGTTATCTGATAAGAACACCCTGAATCTAGTATCCATTCATTTCTTAACGAAGTAGTAGTCACACATAAAATAACTTATGCATCACTATTGCTCCCCTCGGCAACGTTTGCCACACTGCTTGTGGCATTATGCCTATCAACTTTATTTCTCCGCTTTGGACAATCTCTTCTGATGTGTCCCTCCTTGTGACATTCAAAGCACTTCACGCGTCCCTTGGACTTTCTATGGCATGATTTCGATCTGCTTTTACCTCTGTTGCTACTAGACCATCGATATTGTTCTCTACCCCGAATAGTCGCACTACTCCTTGCACCAAACCGTTATTTCGCAACTTTCTTTGCCATTCCTTAGAGAATAAAGTGGACTTTACCTCTTTTGAGGTAATTGTAGTATATCCTTGCAATAGTAAATCAATAAAGGGCTCCCATGACTTTGGTAAAAAGGCTAACAACATCATGCCATATTCTTCATCATCAAGTATCTTACCGACGTTCTTCAGATCCATCATGAGTTTATTAAATTCATCTAGGTGGGTTGTGATAAACGTACCTTCAGTATATCTAAATTGAAACATCTTCTTCAACTTGTATAAGTGATTATTCAAACATTTCTTCATATAGAGTACTTGAAGTTTTGCCCATAATGCTGTGGCATCCTTCTCCTCAGCAATCTCTATTTAAACCTCATTCGACAAATTTAACAAGATTGTACTATTTGCTCTTTTCATTAGCTCTACCCTCTCAGAGGCTTTCATTATAATAGACAACTCATTTTTCACCATCCAGTGCCTTGGCCAAATCTTGGGTTGTCAATAATGCCCGCATCTTGATACTTTATAACACAAAGTTGTTGCTCCCGTTAAACTTTTCAATTTCAGATTTCTTCTTAGACATAATTGCAATAACAGAATTTCTAGATAATAATCAAACAAGGAAAAACTCCAAATCACAATCAATAAATCTGATCCCAAAGTACCAATTGTTGAAATATAATATGCGAAAACAACAAGATCTTGCAATTTACGTCAACGCGAAATCACTAAAGAAATAAAAAGAAATAATAAAGATACCAAAAATTTACGCGGTTCAATCCAAGTATGGGTACCTACATCCACGGGGAGAGCTAGCAACAAATAATCCATTACAATCGGAGAATCAGAGTTTACAATTACTCACACGCTCAAGTGTTTCCCACACTTAAATTTAACCCCAAACTCAAAGTGTTTATAAATAAACAACTCACTGGGATATAAACTCACAGCACAAAATTACCGCATGTTCAAGCTCAAAGCAAAACGCTTTATATATGCCAAAATCAAGAACTCAGGCGTTCGTCTTTGGTCCGTGTACGTATGGTTTCACGTTCTTGTTTAAGGATTCGCGTGGCTCCTACGTGCTCTTACGTGCGGTTCCTTTTTTCACTTGTAGGACTACAGCGGCGCTCTGTGGACGAACGTGTTGCTCCTTCAATTTTAGGGCTTTTCGTCACTTTTTCCATGGGCAAAGTAACGCCCTTTTATATGTGTGTGTGCCCAAGGTCAACAATTTGACCTGGGCCCATCACTTCTGATTCTTCAATTCGTAACAAGGCTTTTGCAGAAGACAAGATTCTTATTTTATCTTTTATTTCCTCTTTTGTCTTGTTTTGTAAGTCCAAAAGAAAAAAATCCAAGAAGGAAATTATTTCTTCTTTCTTCATCCGAATTCTAATCCGCTTGAAAAAATCTTCCTCAATAAAATTCAGTTTAATAACTCGTTATCTTAATTCAAACTCGAGACATTAATTTAACAGAAATTGCAAATTAATCGAAATTGAATTCAAGTAATATTGCAAGGAACTTATTCAATTAATTGCTCATACCTAGTGTAACCTATTGTATCTTAATTGACTTTGAATTGATGTCATGACACTTATGCTAAAAATGAATCAAGGTTTAATGGTAAAATTGAACCTTAATTCGCAAAATTAAATTTTAGTCTCAAATGGATCAACTTGAATTTCTTTAGCTTATTAGCTTGGTTTTCCTATATTCAAGAAGGTTGAATTCCTCTAATTGAAAAGTTCCCAAATGAATCTCCTAAGATGGACCCCGGATTCGGACTTATCTCAAGAAAAAGAGCACAATGAAAATGTTCATACACAAATCATAAAAATTGATTGGGACTCCTTAATTAGGGCATTTTAACATGACCGTTCTCGAAACTGAATGAACAGGTGAATGAGTAATTATCCTTAAATCAAATGTTGTAAAAGGAACTAGGTCTAATTTTGACTAGAACAAAAGTAATTTTATTTCTAGCTGAATTTGACTCTAAAGTCAAATTGAAACTAAAATGGAAAAAATTTGTGGATTTTTGAATTTTCCAATTTTTTTGTCGAAAATTTGACCAAAAATCAACTATTTGATTGACTTTTTTTCTAAAATGTTGATTTTTGGGTTAAATCTTTGAAATTTTTGAAAATTAACTTGGCTAGAGTGAAATTAGAATCATTTATAATCTTTTTATGTAAAAAGCTAACTCTTGATTCGGGATTGACTTTTGATCAATGGATTAACCAAAAAGTTAACATAAAAGTCAACCGTTTAACTTTTGGAGTTTTCGATGGAAGTGAATAGGAAATTATTTGAAAATGACAAGGCAAAAGAAAGAAATGGAAAATGACTTCTTTTTTTGTTAAAGAAATATCTGTTAACACATCATCCCATGCTAGAGCGAATTAGTAAAGATAGCAGTTCGTAAGACAAAATTAAAATCCCAAGATTCCCTACAAGCATTTCATCAAGATCTCACATAAATTCCAATGCAGCACAACCAAATTCCAGGATCAACGAAAAAATGATCCCCGAATCAAACTTTCACTAACGTCAATGGCTCCATTTGCTTTGGACCAAGCAGTTGAAGGTCTCTGGCATAAATAAAGCTGGTGTGGTTCTTCTCCTTTGTGGAGAAATGTGGTTCAATTTTTGTATCCTCTAGTGCACGTTAAAATCTGAAGAATAGGGATAATAAAGCTTTACTGGTCATTGGCCAGATCAGCATTTGAATATAAATAAATGGGTTTATTATAGCACTAGGAAAAGGCATAGCTTATCTTCTACTGGGGTTTTTCTGAGAGGAAGATTCAGATACATCCAGCGTCTTGCTGTTATTAAACTAAACTAACCGGTCACTTAGTTAAGAGGCCATTTGATTACGTTTACAACCACTAAATGTCTGTTCTTAAACAACAACGTACAAACTTCGAAAATGGTGTAGTGTGACATTATATCTATCCACGTATTTGTCTACACTACATGTCACCCTGATCTGCAACTTTTAGTTTGCCTTGCGCAAGATGACCTGAACACCATATTGTGGCTGGAGGGTGATGACATTAGAAGGAGCATGCGCATAAGATGAAGACAGCTCGAACGTGAACTGCTGAAGAATCATGGCAAGCGCCATCTTTGCCTCTATCAACGCGAAGTTTTGGCCGATGCATATACGAGGGCCCCCTCCGAACGGAAAAAAGGAGACTTGGTTTTTGGTGGCCTTGGACACTCCCTCGGCAAACCTCTGTGGCTTGAACTCCTCGGCATCCTCGCCCCAAAGTTCTTTATCATGGTGGATGAGGAGTGTCGGCATTGAGAGCTGGACTCCCGGGGGTATGGTCAGCTTCCCGAGTTTTGTTTCCTTAGGAACCTTCCGCACCAGAACAGTCGCAGGTGGATATAGCCTCAACACCTCATTTAAGATCATTGTGACCTGATCGCGACAAATCCTTAGAAGAATTCATATGGTAGAGATGCGGATGTAGGAGCATCTATGAACGATCACGATGCTGGAATGATATCAATATCCTCGAAGAGATGGAAATATATTGTAATTTATCCAGAAAAAAGGGGCTGGAGGCTATTGTCCAAAAAATCAGGTTCTTGTGTCGAGAGGAAATCCAAGTTCAATTCAAGTGTGCAAAGAAATTGTCCTGTCAGTTCATTGTCGTGTTCATCTTCATAGGATAACATTATTTTTAAACAAACATTTCATCTACTAAGGATCAGAAAATTGCATCCAGTAATTATAGAATGATTATCATGCGTTATGTGATAAAAGATGCTTGTGAAGAACTCTCTAGATCGGACCTATTATGAGTCCCATTCTCAACAAAAGAGGAAAAGAGCATTGAACTTACAATCTTGAGGTGGCTTAAGCCGTCAGGGTCAGGTTTTCCGCTTCCGAAGATTCGGAGGACCTCCTCCCTAGCTCGTGCTTGCCAATCCGAGTGCACACTCAACAAGACCATGGTCCAAACCAGCAAGACCGAAGTGGTCTCTTGTCCGGCGAAGTAGAAAAGCTTGCACTCCTCGATCACATCGTGAAGGCTCATCCCGACATTCTCCTTCATGTTTGACTCCAGCAACAGCCCCAGCAGATCATCGCCAGCAGCTTCCCCTTCCCTTATTGCTTTCTCTCTTCTGCGGATGATGTCCATGAGCAGAGCCCGCACTTCCTTATCTATGTTCTTCATCCTCCTGTTCATCTTAGTTGGCACAAACCTGCGAAACATTGAATCAAATAGTCAGACTTTTTTAGAATGTCATGATTGTAAGCCATAAGCTCATTTAGATTCAATTAACTTATGGATGATGAACGATTTTACCTCCAGCCAGGGATGTAGACCGATTGAAGGGCTATTATCGTGAGCTGGGCTTGTTCCCCCTGAAGTTCGCAGATCCTTTTGCCTTCTTCGAAGCTACTCCCAAACGCTGTTCGAGAGATCACCTCACGGGTCAAATTTTGAAGGTCGACCCACGCGTCGATCTCACAGGATCTCTCTACTGATACCAATTTTTCCCATCTACCAACCATCTCAGCGCAACTTGAATAAAATGCGGGCAACATAAGCTGCAAAAGGAACAGACCAAAGCAAAGGAGGATTTAAAGGAGAAATCCTGAGGCATCAATGTGTGTGGTTCAATTCAGTTGACCAGGGAATAGTTTCATGTACCTTCAACTTCTCCATGTGGAATGCTGGATTGATGATCTTTCTGTGCCGTACCCATTTCTCGCCCTCGTGATTTGCGAGTCCATCCGCGAGCAACTTCACCAGGGGATTGAGGCCTGGCTTGGGATAGTCGTTTATGTTGGAGAAGATCTCCTTTAGTTGTTCGGGGTTCGTTATGTGCACTCTCGGTGTTGGT
Source organism: Eucalyptus virginea (assembly GCA_014182375.1). NCBI lineage: Eukaryota > Viridiplantae > Streptophyta > Magnoliopsida > Myrtales > Myrtaceae > Eucalyptus > Eucalyptus virginea. The sequence continues at coordinate 15,979,317 of CM024519.1, forward strand.
CCTATCCACATGAACGAGTCTTTGCCTGCAATGCACTTGGTAAGAGCCACGGCGCCAAATGAAATACATGGTCTGCTGTTTTTTAGGATTGCATGTAAATGTGTGACTTAATTCATATTGACAAAGGGAAAAGATGGTTATAATAATTACCATGGCCGGCACTAACGTGAACTACTTTTTTTTCTTTTTGTATGGTATGTTCAACATTGACGTGGATAATATTTGCAAATTTTTTTTTATTTTTCTGAATTTTTTTCCCTTTTTTTTCTTTTCTTTTATTTTCTTTCCTTTTTCTTTCCCTTCACCAGTCTAGGGCCTTGGTGGTGGCAAGCAGAGATCGCTAACCACATGTGAGGGCCTAGACACCCTTGCCTAGAGCTGGCGAGGGCATGGCCATAGTTAAAAAAAAAAGAAGGAAAAAAGAATAAATTTCAGAAAATTTACTATAAATTGTAAAATTATTCACATCAATGTCGAACATGCCATATGAGAAGGCTGGCATCCACATCAGCAATTTTTTTGTCAAAATTGTCTAAAATTATTATTTGGCAATTTGTCAAAAGGCTTAGAATTAATTTGGCAAAATTGAAAAATTTATGACTAAAAGGCATTCTTACAATATATTTGAGATCATTTTGTTTTTTTGGTAATTATCTCTAGAAATCTGTGCTGTGTTGTGCTTCTATATATGCGTGTGTGTGGCAATGTAATTAGTAATTACTGTTTAAATGTCACACGACATGGTCACATGCAAGTTTTATTTAATATCGCTTTTGTATGATAAGATGTCCTTATTGTGTGCATATCAAAATAAGCAATTATTTAAAGGAATTGAGATGCATTAACATCTTTGGTCACAAAAACGCAAAACGGGGAAGTATGAATTTCCAAGATAAAGGATAGTATATTCAAATGTTCTGAAACTCCATCAGAAACAGCATCGACCAAAGGACGAAACCAAGCGAGTGTTAATTAAAAGGAAAATATAAGTGCCACACAGAGTGATACTATGAAGAAGTGCATACCATAGGTTTGGGAGGATTGATGCAAGAAAGGCAAGAGACGAGGCTTGATGTCGTCGGAGACGGCAATGGGCTTGGAGTTGGCCTCTGTGAGCAACCGCGAGTTCTCCTTGAGGTCACCGAACAGGAAGGTGTAGGGTTTGCCGGAGAGGCCCTGCTGTCTCAGGAGCCTCTCGAGCCTTTTCGGCCTCAGCCACACCCAGTTCACCACCCTCCATGCCCACGTGGTCAGAACGGCTAGAGCCGTTGCTAGCGCAATTGACTGGATCGATGCCTCCATCTTTTCTTCTGCGCGTGCGTATCTATTTGTCTGTATGCTGTGAGAGAGAGACTTCAGTGGTTTGATGTTGGGCAAAGGCGATTGTGTGGTGTCGTGTTTATAAAGCCGGAGCACATACATAGCTGTGTGTATGTTGACCAAGAAGCTTCTTGACCGTGACCAGAGTTGGAATCAAAAACGAAAGACAAAAAGAAAGAAACCCAAAATAAAGAGAAGAAAAGCCTATTCACCGCTCAAAATGCGAGGATGAGTATAGCACACGTATTAAATCATATACAGATTATTGAAAATAATCTCTCCTTTGCTGGCAAGGCATGTTATTGGAGAAAGGAAAAACCCGGGATTCACATCTTGTTCATCGTGATGGTGTAAAAAGACTTTGACAAGTGTTGTATCAAATTTGAAATACTTATGCCTAATAAATAATTTTGCAATATCGTTTGACTATCTGCAGTTTATCATCTCCGAATGTACATATAACATCGACTTGAATGATTGCGAATAGAGCAACAGGTTGTCGTTTCGATTGTTTTCTAGCTTTTGTTCGCTCTCTGGCTGCAACTTTGGCTCGTTCTGGGGATAGAGGCGAAGATAAGGCAAGGAGTCATTGTTATCCGTGCGAGTTCCTTGTTGATGCGGTATCTACGTGCATCGATTACGTTGGTAAACTCCGTTTTTGCAAAAGCATATAGAAGAGCTTCTCCTGAAGCGTTTTTAGCATGATCTCTACTATAACTTCCTTAATTAATATCGCCATGTTCTTGAAAATAAGTTACTGTATTGCACATATTCTAAGAAAATCCCATGTCATTGGAGACAAGTATTTTTTTTTTTTTTTTTTTTTTTTGCTTTTTAGTATAGGTCCATAGGGCTTGCCATGGGAGCAAATCACTAGACAAGGTGAGATTCCTTCCAAAAGTTCTTGTAATTTCATTGTTCTTTCCATCCGACTCATCCTTGTCGATTTCAAGGTAAGACTCTTTGAAGTTGCCAAACCGCCTATTTCCACGTTGCATCCCCCCATATGGCCTTAGGAATGTGTCACTTTATTGAATATGACTATGATCATGTTAAATATGTTGCATATCAATATTGTCAAGTGCCTATATGTCTTTCCAAATTTATCCACATATTCGACTTTCAAAGAATTGATTAGTAAATGGTGAAAAAGTCCATTCCTCATAATTGATAGATTATTCTCATATGAAGGCCATCCCATCTCAACATGACCTTCGATGACCTCATGATAATATAATAGATGCTAAGATCCTTAGCCTAGAGGCATTTGAAAAAAATCTATGAGAAATAAGTGTTCGTTATCAATTGCTTCTTCTCTCTTTTTCCCCCTTGATGTTGATCACATGCCATGTAATTGAAGGTAAAAGAAAAAATGGAGAACTTGACCTTCAGGGAAAATTACCAAAAATATCCTAAACCTATTGCAATTATGTTAATTCAGTCCTAAACTTATTTTTTTGACCAATTCAGCCGACCAATGCCGGCGACCTTTTTTAATAATTTTTTTGAAATATTTTATTAATTTTTTTATCTTTTTTATCTTTTTTATCTTTTTTATTTTTTTTCCTTCTCCCTTTTCCTTCTTCCTCCCTCCTCCGATCACCAAACTGAGGCGATCCGGCGAGCTCGCCTCGCCAGTCGGCAAGCTCGCGCCCAGCGACGGCATGGCGAGCCCCTACCAGATCTGGTGAGGGCTCGCCTCGCGGTTGTCGGGCGAGGAGAGCCCTCGCCATATCCAGTGAGGAGGGCCTTGCTAGACGCGACGGCAAGCCCCCCTTGTCGGATTTGGCAAGGGCTCACCTGGCCCCGCGACCACGAGGCTAGCCCTCGCCAACTCCGACAAGGGCTCGCTCCGCCGTCGCTTGGTGTGAGCTCACCGACTGGTGACGCGAGCCCTCGCCAAACCCAAAACAACGGCGAGACCCCCTCGCCGAATCTGGCGAGAGCAAGCCCCGCTAGTGGCTGGGCAAGCTTGCCCTCACCTAGCGATGGTGAGGCGAGCTAGCTCGGCCACCTCAATCCGGCGATCGGCCAGCCCTCCCCTGGCGGATCGCCGGAGCCAAAGGAAGAAGGAGGGAGGAGGAAGGAGGGAGAGAGAAGGGAAAAAAAAAGGAGAAAAAAAGGAAAAAAATAAAAGAAAAAAAAAATAATAAAATATTTCAAAAAATAAAATATTATTAAAAAAGGTCGTCGGCGCCAGCCTAGCTTCGACCGGCCAATTTTGATTGGATGGACTGATCGAGAATAATTGTAAAAGGTTTAAGACTCAATTGGTTAAAAAAATAAGTTTATAACTGAATTGGCATAATTGCAATATATTTAAGACTTTTTTTGTAATTTTCCCAGCAAACTAGTGTTTCTATCCAAAGCAAGCACATATATTGCAAAGAGAACTGCAAAGGAGTCTTTTTTCCTTTTTTGGGGGGAGTTAGACTTGATTTTCATAGCTAGCCTTACCAAAATTATGAGTACATTTGATTACGGGATGAAGCAATTATCTATTTTGTGACTTGTAATTAAGTTTTGTGTGTTGAAAACTTGAAATGTAGATTACACCTACCATTGGTGTAATAAATGACAAACTCCCTATTACCAAAACTAACCATCGTTTTCCTTGTGAATGTCCAATAAAATTTCAAAGTGCTTAAATGAATCCACTAACTTAAATAATCACTTATCATTTTCTGTGTAATTTCATAGATTTATTTAGTATACGAATTTTGGTATCTCTAACATTACTTGCTACATAAAATGGTTGAATCATGACCATTCCAAATTATGGATGGACCATGTATTACGTTAATTATCGCTCTTTTTTCGCATAAAAGGAGGCCTAATACAAATGCCTTGATCATTCTATATAAGCATCATTCGATATAAAATCAAGATTATAAGATATTGAAAAGTGAGAGCTTCAATTATTTCACACATTGCCTAAGCAAATTGTTTTGCATCGTTCTATAAGATTAGAGATAACTTTCCATATATTTGAACCATTTCATATAGAGTCCCAAATAAGTCGAGAAGCACAATCATTATGAATACTTTCTCCGGACATTATTATGGCACCTATTAAAAAATTCTAGGTTGAAGATTGTGAAGGAATCTTCACTCAGCACCACTTGTGACATATTGAGTTAAGGTGGGTGAGTCCTTTTACCTCAACTTCCCAGCATAACACCCAAATTACTAATGAGCATATGCTTGAACTCACGATCTTATGTTCTAGAAACATCAACTCGTGCCATTCAACCATCACTATAGATAGTAAGGACACTTATCAAGTTATGGTACAAGAATTGAAAAAAGATCCATTACTGTTTATTTTTCCTTGAAATGTATGAATATATTAGAGTTTGTTCATTGCGAATTCTAACAAGTTAAAAGTAACTTTTTCTTACTTTTCCGTTAAAATTTAAAATTCTAATATATATTTTAAATAATTTTGGAAGAATTACATGTGCCTTGACACATCAGTGTAAAGCAATTTTTGAAGTTTTCAAGCATTCTACATTATATAAAGGCTAAAATGGTAGGTGCGAGGTGGCATGATTTGAAAAAAAAAAAAGTAAAAAAAAAAAAAAAACCACTCCAAATCATTTCATTTCGTTAATTCGAATGTTTATAAATCCTAAAAAAAATTATGTAAATATTTTTGAAATTCTTGTTTTCAAGCTTTTTCATGGGTTTTGACGAAAGCTAGTTGGAGATGGCCCACCGAATGGATATAAAACTGGAGATACAGTGCAATTTAACTGTGACGCATCAAATTATGTCTCGTGACGAACAAGAAAGACACATCGAGTCAAAATCTCAAACACTAACAATTTCCCGTGTAAAACGTCATCCCTTACGTTTTAAGGCCAAAAGGATAGGTGCAAGGTGGCACGATTTGAAAAAGAAAAAAGATAAAAAAAAAAAAAAAAAACACTCCACATCATTTCATTTCATTATTTTGAATGTTTATAAATCCTAAAAAGAATTATGTAAATATTTTTTAAATTCTTGTTTTCAAGCTTTTTCATGGCTTTTGACAAAAGCTGTTTGGAGACGGCCGACCGAATGGATATAAAACCGGAAACGCAGTGCGATTTAACTCAGACGCATCAAATCATGTATCCTGGCCGGCGAGGAAGACGCATAGAGTTAAAATCTCGAATGCCGATAATTTCCCCAGTAAAACGTCATCCCCTACGTATGCAGGAGCGCGCGCGCTGGCATTTGGCCGGATATGGTTCAGCGTCGGCCCCACACAGCCGAAAACGACGCCTTGTTAAAAGCGGTTCGACGACAATTTATAATCACCATGTCTTGGACTTCTAGAAAACCGTATTTTCGATTAGCATTTGCTACTTCGACCCAAAAAAAAAAGATTGTTGTTTGCTTGGAAAGCAAGGTGATCTTGACTCCTCGGTGGCCAAACAGATTCGGCTCTTTCACTTTCCATCCACGGACCATAACTTCATGATTAAGTTTCATGGAGCAACAACATCTAAAACCGCAAATTTCCCTATTTTTTTTGTTTCCTCTCAGGAAAACATCTATGCTCACATACTATCCCATAACTGATGACTTGGAACGACTGGAAAATGAAACAAAGGAAGGCATGGAAGAAAATGAAACGAGAAACTAAAATGACATACGCATTAATTAATTTGGAAAGAACATAGCGATTCCTTTTCTTGTGCTTGCATATTTTGGATTGGAACATGTTAAAATGTCTTTAAAATGGATAATGTGAGACAACAAAAATAAAGGGTATACTCAAAATCATTGTATGTAATTAATTTTTTTTACTATTTTGCCCCAATGAATGGATTGGCCATTGTTAGAATATAATACGCGAAAACAACAAGATCTTGTAATTTACGTCAACGCGAAATCGCCAGAGAAATAAATGAGAAATAACAAAAACACCAAAAATTTACGTGGTTCAATCCGAGTATCGATACCTATGTCCACGGAGAGAGTCGGCAGCAAATAATCCACTATAATCAGAAAATCAGAGTTTACAATTACTCACACGCTCAAATATTTTCAACACCTAAATTTAACTCCAACCCAAAGTGTTTATAAATAAACAACTTACTTGGATATAAATTCATGGCATAAAATTACTATGCGTTCAAGCTCAAAATAAAATATCAAAAAAGAACTCCTTTTCTTGATCGCGTGGGTGGCTTCACTTAACGTTGTGTGGCAGCGGCTCCATGTAGGGTTCCAAAGGAATAAAGACGTACTAATCTATTTTATATGTGTGCCCAAAAGATTAAAACTTTGACCCGGGCCCACCTCTTTTAGCTTTACGTGCAGAAGCTTCCTTTTTTTTTTAACTTGATCTGCTAAAAGAAACGAAATAATAACGCTGCCTTGGAATTTTGTACACATGTGCGTGTGCCCAAGAAGTCAAAGTCTTGACTTGGGCCCACGAAAATAATTTAGCTTCTGAAAATTTGTCTCAATTTTTTTTTTTTTTAAATCTTCAAGAATCTAACAAATCATGTTTTTACAAACGCTCAAACTTTAATCATAATTTAACAGCCATCTTGGCCACACCATAAGCGGAGCCATGGACTGGCTATTCTTCTTGTTCGATGGAGGAGCACTCCACATCTTTCCTGAGAACAAAGGAAATAAAATCGCATCTCCAAGTAACAATTCCATTCCAAGCTGATTCCTTTCTACCAAACAAGACCTAGTTCTTCCAATTTGATGGAAGGATGATTTGACCGAAACTAAAATGGTATCGCCATTTTCTTTTGATGAAATGTACAATTGAGTCGAGAGTCTTAGACTTCCGTTCTTGCATAAATTCCTATAGATTTCTTGGACTAAAATTGTCTCTAATCTTCTTTTATCCACAACTTGAACCTTATGGCAATCCTTGCCTGTGTCCTTAAGCCACAGATACTAGACATGATTATAAGAGCATAATATTCAATCGTCGTCCACTGTCAAGCTCGCAAAACTCAACTCAAATCTTCACTGAAAAGAGCAAGATAAGATATTCGAAATATCCTCTATATATGTATGAGACGTTTCCTGCATTGTTTCTTACAGAATATTCAAATGAAAAGGAAAGTATTGACCATCAGATCTAGCTTCACAATATAACATTTCGAAGAAGCATAGCAGATATAGTCACAGCAATGATTATATACATACGTCATGTGGCTCGTCAATCAAAAAGACAGGAGAACCTTGTTCTTAATTCCACAAAACGATCCTTGAAAACTAGGAATAATTCCAAAACATGGATTTCTCAGACCAACACATTCACGCTGTTTTCCTTGCTCATCTGACAGAAGGAAAATTTGTGATTAATTACGGTTGATAACGTGATGGCCCCATCTGTTCATGTAGTCACCAGCTAGATCGCATGAACCATGCCATTTTCAGATACCTATTAAGGCCATTTGCTATGATGTTACCAATCATCGGCTTCTCTCGTGACACCAAGGACAATTGCAATTGTTGCCAGGATTGCCTGCATATAGACATTGCAGGAATTTTCAGTTTTTTGTCCGTCGCAAAATGAATTGAACATGTACATGTAAGAGAGGGATGTAATGAAAAGCAAAGGCCAGGATTCAAAATGGCTCATAAATAGAGAGGTTTAGAGATGCATACAAAAGATCTATATGAAGGAATGTGCCAGACAAACTTTTTCCCTACTCAAGAGAATCATAAAGCAAAGCATCTACTCTGCAGTCCTGAAGTTCCATATCAACAGGGAACATGGATTTCATTTTAGAGGATAAACAAACATAGGCATTGCCAGGAATAAGAAGTCATTAGAGGACCGGACAATGATAAGCTAGAAGACAGCAGAGGCTTCCTCAATTAACATGTTATGTGGTATATTCGGGACAGAAAGAACCATATATACAACTGTACATGAGACACGTTTTTGGACAAGGGAGAGAAGTCAATAAATTATGTGATGTATTACTGAACTGCTCTGATGGAAGAGGTACATAGTAAGACAAATGACGATATTAATTCTACAGAGTACAACAAAGGCAGACGACTATAGGTGCCAGTATGCACACCTGAGTGCATAAGCACGCAACAGAGGGTAGGGGCATGAACATATAAAATTACCTGGAAGTAACAAACAAGCGAATGTAGCTATTTTTGTGAATGAAGAAAGATAGAGACTTACAGCAATTGTACAAGCAATATATCCAGGCTTTTCCCGGTAGTCTATCCTTCTGCAGACAAGAAGAAGTAGTCCAATGTACCAAGGGATGGCACCAAGGAAGAAGCCAAGGATAAACCTTCAACAAAGCAGACATCCTAAATTAGCTGATGATCATAAACTTATCGAAGTTATGATGAATATAAGGCTCAGATTTCGGTAAAAGAACCATCACATGGGATTTCTCTGGTTTCAAACTTGAAGGCCAGGTACCAATAAGAATCACAAAATATACAAATGTTGAACTCATGAAGCATAAGAATCTGCTACATCCAGGCTCAAGAATTGTCACGCAGTCCTTGTAGTTATAGGGACTGTTGACTCCATCATGCTTCGCAGTTGGCTATGCGCTAGCCAATACGTGAAATCCAACCCACGAGTAAAGAAAGTAACTTACAGAAACCATCCAACTCCAATACCACAGCAAGGCAGCCGTGGTTCTCTTACTGGTCTTCCTTCAGCAACAGCATAACCTGAAAATTTTTTCTGTGAAATGAAATCTCCCCCAGTAAAATATTGCAAAGCATACAGAATGAAGATCATCAATCGTTTTTGTTTCAACAGGGCAATCAGTAAAATCATCAATATGGGCATACTTAGTTCTCATTGTTTCCGTAAGTTATCTATTTGAGAAAGGTGAAAAGAGGACCGAGGAGAAAAGGTTTCAGAGACACATTTTCCAATTTTTGAGTCCTACAGAATCTGATCAAGTTTAAAAGGATACAACAGATCATTTCACCACCTACAGTGAAGAAAACCCCCGTCAGTCACAGTATTTGCCGGCTAAAATTACTCATCTTCCTCTTGCTGCTCCTATCTAGACGTAATTCATAACTGGAAACGCATCTGAGCACTTATGACTTCAAAGTAAGGCGAACACATAGGCGGAGCCATATTTATACTCAGTAGACAGCATTTTACTCGAGACACCAGTGGCTTCCGCATTTTATCCGACTTAAACTCTGAGAACCCTGGGACAACACATCGGGCATAACATATGATTCTCCTCTGTATGAGCATGAGTGACAGCTAAAGCGGCCACGCTCAAAGGAGTCAACAAAACGAGGACAAACGTGCTGGTCCGATTAATTTCACATAATTTCAACATCTTCCATGGACTCCTCTCCCACGCCCCCATACATCCAATGTCTCAAAAGATGAGGATGCTGAACCTTTCGCCAAAAAACTAAACCCACTGGATAAACTATATCCATTAATAAATCATTCCATGCTAGAGTGAATAGACAGAGGTGAGCATATTGGCAGTTCATAAGACAAAATCAAAATCCCAAGATTCCCTAGAAGCATTCCATCATGATCACACAGAAATTTCAAATGCACCACGACCAAATTCCAGGATCAACGGAAAAAAATGATCCCTGAATCGAACTTTCACCGACAGCCCCTTTCAAACTTAACATCCCGAAGTTAACTCTGCTCGCAAGCGATTCCAAAGGAAGCGACTTTGTACCTGGGACGGTGTGATACCCATGATGGTAATAGTGGGGAGGTGGAGGAGGAGGGGGGGCCGAGGTATCGGTGGCGCCCGGCAGAGGCGCCGGCTGGGGGTAGCCGATCGCCGGCTGCTGGTGCGGCGGGTAGTTGGCGACGCCTTGGAACGTGCCGTACTGGTGCTGGTAGTCGCCGCTCGGGACGCCCCTGTTTCGGTCTTCGTTTGTGTAAGGCCCATACACCCTTGCCTGAGGCTGGCATGGGTATTGCCACGAAAAAAAAAAAAAGAGAAGGAAAATAAATAAATTTTATAAAAATTATTAAAAATTGCAAAAATTTAGGATGATCGGTGTTCACAAATCAACAATTTTTTGCTAAAATCGACCAAAATGAATTGTGTTGGCAAATTATCAAAATATTTAAGATTATATTGACAAAATTGAAAAATATAAAACTAAATTGGCATATTTACAATATGTTTAGAATTTTTTTTTTTTTGTAATTATCCCTAGAAATTCATGTTGTGTTGTGCAAATATATGTCAAACGGCATGGTCGCATGCAAGTTTTATTTGATGTTTGCTTTTGTAGAGTAAGATATCCCTTGTATATCAAAATAAGCATATTTAAAGGATTTGAGATGTATTAACATCTTTGGTTGCCAAAACTCAAAACGGGGAAGCATTAATTTCTAATAGAAAGGACAATAAATTCAAATGTTCTGAAACTCCATCAGAAACAGCATCGACCAACTGACGAAACCAAGTTGAGTGTTAATGAATAGGAATATATTAGTGCCACAAAGAGTGATAGCATGAAGATGTGCATACCATAGGTTTGGGAGGATTGATGCAAGAAGGGCAAGAGATGGGGCATGATGTCGTCGAAGATGGTGATAGGCTTGGAGTTGGCTTCCTCTAGCAACCGTGAGTTCTCCTTGAGGACACCGAACAGGAAGGTGTAGGGTTTGCCGAAAAGGCCTTGCTGTCTCAGGAGCCTCTCCAGCCTCTTCGGCCTCAACCACACCGAGTTCACCACCCTCCATGCCCATGTGGTCAGGACGGCCAGAACTGTCGCTACTGCAATTGACTGGATTGATACCTCCATGTTTTCTTCCTCTTTGTGTGCGTATTTGTTTGTCCGTACGTGGGTCTGCGTGTCTACGTGTGTGCGTGAGAGAGAGAGAGAGAGAGGGAGAGAGAGACCTTAATGTGAAATGATAATGTCGGGCAAGGGCGATTTTGTGGTGTCGTGTTTATATAGCCATGGCCCATACATAGCCATGTGCATGTTGGCCAAGAAGCTTCTTGACCATGACCCGAATTAAAATGAAAGGAAAAATAGAAGGAAGCCCAAAATAAAATGAATAAAAAAGTATTCACCACTCAATGCTAGGATGAATATTGCACACATAATGAATCGAATATAAATTATTGAAAATGATGCATCTATATTGGGTGTTTCTAGACCACCTAAATAATCTTCTCTTCACACATCGAGCCTAGTTTAGAGGCATAATAACTCATAACTCTTTCATATAATTGTTGGGTCCAAATTTATTGGATACTAGTGTTGAATAGTTTTAGACCTCTCTCAACCAAAAAAATTAATTCAAGAAGTGAGACTTTCCCTCACACTTATAAACTAACCACCAACCAAGAACAACCTCAACAGTCTCTTGTGGTAGTAGAATATTCAATTTAGGACAAGTACAATGAATAATTTCTCAAAAGGACGGAGTCTCTCCTTTGCTGGCAAGACTTGTTATGGAGGAAGGAAAAACTTGGGATTCATATTATTTCCAACGAGATGGTGTAAAAAGCCTTTGGCAAGTGTTGTATCAAATTCGAACTAACTGTACCTAATAAATTATTTTGCAACAGTGTTTGATGGTAAAATCCTTGGCCCAAGAGCATTTGAAAAAATCTATGAGAAGCTCGACTCTCAGTGGTCATTATTAATTACTTTTCTTCTCTCTTTTTTGCCCATTTTTACGAGGGCTCGGACGCTAATCACATGCCACGTAATTGAAGGTCAAACAAGAAATCGAGAACCTGGTCTCCAGGCAAAGTAGTGTTTTCTATCCAAAGCAAGCACATCTATTCTCCCTTTTTGGGGGGACTTAGATTTGATTTTCGTCACCAGCCTTACCAAAATTTTGAGTACGTCTGATTATTGGCTAAAGCAATTATCTATTTTGTGACTTGTAATTAAATTTTGTGTGTTGAAAACTTGAAATTTGAGGTTACACCTACCGTTGGTATAATAAATGACAATCTCGCTATTACCAAAACTAGCCATCTTTTTTTCTTGTTAATGTCCAATATTAGAGTGCTTAAATGGATCCACCAGCTTGAATAATCACTTATTATTTTCCATATAATTTCATAGATCTATTTACTATATGAGTTTTGGTATCTCTAACATACTTGCTACATAAAATGGTCGAATCGTGACCATTCCAAATTATGGTTGACCAAGTGTTATGTTAGTTTGCTCCTTTTTCACATGAAAAGAGGCCTAATACAAATGCCTCAATAATTCTACATAAGTATTATTCGATATAAGATCTAAGATTTTAAGATATTAAAAAATGAAAACTTCAATAATTTTGTGCATCATTCCATAAGATTGGAGATAACTTTTCATATTGTTCATATAGAGCCCCCATACAAGTTGGGAAGCACTACTGTTATGGCTACTTATTCTCCAGACATTAATATGGCACCTATTACAGAATTCTAGATTGAAGACTGTGAAGAGATCATTGCTCAACACCACTTGTGATATATTGAGTTAAGATGGGTTAGTGTTTTTACCGCAATTCCCCGGTGGGACACACAAATTACTAATGAGCATATGCTTAAACTCATGATCTTGTGTTTTAGAAACAGCAACTCACGCCATTCAGCCACCAACATCGATAGGGAAGACTTTATCAAGATGTGATACATATGCTTTGTAGAATTGGGAAAAGGTGAATTGCCGATTATTTTTCCTTGAAATGCATGAATATATTGGAGTTTGTTCATTGTGAATTCTAAAAAGTTAAAAATAACTTCTTCTTTTTTTACTTTTTCTTCAAAATTTAAATTCTAATATATATTTTAAATAATTGTGGAAAAATTGACATATCAATGTAACGCAACTTTTGAAGTTTTCAAGAATTCTACGTTATATAAAGGCCAAAAGGTAAAATAATATGATTTGACAAAAGTTAAAAAAAAAAAAAAAGTACTCCAGATTAGTCGACCTCGTTTAATTTGAATGCTTGTAAATCCTAAATTTTGCTTTATATAAATATTTTTTTAATTCTTGTTTTCAACCTTTTTCATTAGTGTTTACAAAAGCTGTTTGGAGATGGCCCACCGAACGGATGTAAAACAGGAAATGCAGTGATATTGAGCTCTGACGCATTAAATTTTGTCTCGTCGATCGAGTCAAGATCTCGAACACTGACAAATGTCCCCTGCAAAACGTCATCACCCACGTTTTAAGGTAGCTCACAAAGAAGTAAAGATCGTGCAACATCGGAATATGCAGGAGCGCACGTCCGCATTTGGGCAAAGGCGTGGTTAATGACGCTTTGTTAAAAGCGACCATTATATAATGTTTGACTTTCAGAAAAATGCCATTTCGATTAGCATCTGATGCCATTGTTTGGTAAGCATGGTATTGCTCCTTGGTGGCCAAACAGATTCGGCTCATTCATGTTACATCCACAACTTCATGATTAAGTTTCATGTAGCAATAACATCTATAAGTACAAATTTCTCCCCTTTTTTTCCTTTCAAGAAAACATCCATGTCCACATCCTACACCATAACTAACGGCATGGAACAAGTGAGAAATGAAATAAAGGAAGGAATGGAAGAAAATGAAATGAAAAACTGAATGAAATACGCATTGTAATTCTTGCATTTGTATGGGAAAAATAAGTTTGGAAAGAATATGATGATTTCTTTTATTGTGCTTGCATATTTTTGGATTGAAAAATGTTAAAATATCTTTAAAACGGATAATGTGTGACAATAAAAATAAAAAGGTACACTCGAAATCATTATATGCATAAATATTTCTTAATATTTTGCCAAGGAATGGATTGGCCATATTGGCCACACCATAAGTCGAGCCAAGGACCGGCTATTCTCCCTGTTTGATGGAGGAATGAGCATTCCATATCTTTTGCAAGAACAAATAGAGGAAATGAAATCGCATCTTAAAGTAACGACTCCATTTCAAATCGATTCCTTTCTATTGAATAAGGCCTCGTTGTTACAATTTGATCAAGGATGATTTGATTGAGACTAAATGGTATTACCATTTTTTGTTGGTGAAATGCATAATTGAGTTGAGAGTCCGACACTTTTGCTCTTGCATAAATTCTATTGTGATCCGGCCTCAATCGTTATTGCGGCACATACCATGGGAGCTCCCTCATGGTATGTGTCCAAAAAATGTTATCACTTCATTTTTTGAGATCGACCACGTGAGGTTACTTGATCACAGTCGTGAGCTCTTCCAGGCTCATATCTCGTGTAACAGCGGAAGTTATCTTGACTTGCTTTCACACATATCATACACCTTTATAAAGGAGATCGGGTGTGAATAATGAATTTAAGGGTACTCTTATCATACTAGCCCTCTTGATAGTACTTTCATCTAAAAGGATGGTATCAATTCATCATTTACGGCAATTTTCACGTTGAGTATACTAAACCACAGTGAGTCTTGTCGAGACGTATATCCCTCACGACAAATTGATTTATTTTTTATGAGTCGTTTAAAACAATCTATATGAAAGTTATGAGTCAACACTAGCCTTGTTTTTGGGGATCAATTAGAAATTCAATCAAAAGTCGGGAGTGGTCCTCGATATCTACGCAACTAAAAATTCTAAGGTTTAGGGATTTAAGTTATGCTAACATTTCTATTAGTACCCTTTCGGTACTAATAATTTGTTGTGTTTCTTAAAATGTTCATGTGTGTCTTTTTACATTTTTCATGCCAATAAAACCAATTAGATGATCATATGTGGATGGTCAATTTTCTGCTATTCTATTTCTATCAAAAGAGAAAAAAACAAGAAAACAATCAATTGAAATTTAAGGACGGTGTAGTAAGCAAATGCCCAAAAAACAGTTTAAGGAAATCAATTAATCTAGCATGCAATTATAAATGGAAGTTAAATCGAAAGAAAGAAATCCGTAACTCGTCAGATATCTACACAACACTAGGTAACCCGAAACATATATCGGGAATACAAAACAGGGTCGAATTGGACATTGACCACTCATCGTCTTCATGTCTTGGGGATCATCACCTCCATGGACCTATTCTAAACCTAATCTAATACTAAGACTAGGTACTTACAAAGTAAAAGAAACAATCATGATTACAAATATATAAAAACGATCACAATCACAAAACAAGCAAGAACAATCAAGTAAACTAGGACAAAATGTATAATTGATCAAATTTGGCTTCGGAATCAGCCTTTGTAATTCATGCAACGACCACCTAAGACAACTATCCAATCTAATTTTAAAGTGACTTATAACAATTGGCCACTGTTTGTGTTCTAGCGTGACAACCTATGCTAAAAAGTCCTCAAAACGGGTTCTAAGTATGACCTAGGACTTCTCACGAGATCATGCATTACGCCTATGCATATATCTATAAACCACGTGCATAGTTGAAAGTAAATATACAGGTAGGCCATCGGACCTTGGTTCTTAATCGATTAAGCAAGCTTAGTGAGCCAACATTGGATCACTTATTCAGTCATCAAGTGCCAAACAAAATCACATGCATTTCTAACAAATGAAGAGATGGTATGAATGTATGACTCAAGTAATGCCTCAAAAATTTTAAATGCATTTGAGACATCGATGAGAAGATGAGGTATTTTTGACATAGGTACATCTTGGTTATGGGACGCATTTAATTGCTATGGTTAATTCGGGACCCATATCATGCACTACTAATGGATGTTGCAGGCATTTCAAATACTATCAAAACCTCGACGAGTTCAATGTCAAATCAAAAGTTAATAGATGCTAAAATGGTTAATGTTGGAGGCATCATGTGTACCAAAATCACTTTGTAATGCAAGAACAAATTTTGCGATAAATCCAAAAGGATTTGACAAAGGGTCCTAGATGGCCTTTTTATTTTTAAGGATTTTTGTCAACAAAGATTGCGAAATTTGGAATAAGTTTCATGAAGACAACTAATCCCAATTCAGCATTCAAGATATCCCAAAAAAATTCTAAAAGAGAATCGCAGCAAGAATCAACAGGACAATCAAAATCAGAACAATTAGAATAGGACCCATGGGTAATTGGCCCTAAGAAAGTTACAAAACATGAAGCACACAATAAGAAAAGAAAATTGTGAAGGAAGTTTCTTAAGATGAGCTACATATAGATTTATAAAAATTCAAGAACACGTAGCATCACATTGGAAACAGAGCAGGGAAGCTAGACATCATGGCAAATCAACAATAATTTGTCCTGGTAGATGATGTCTAAAAATTCTGAAACTTCACCACGATATAGACGTGGGAAAGACAAACAAGTTTCATTAAGGACCCGATCTCAAAATGCTTAATGAAAAATCCATACAAAAAATAAAAAGTTCTGACTCAACGAAGGCAGAATGAGCATTCCGAATTTTACTCATAGCAGATTTAAAGGCAAACTTTGCAAAAATGGAAAACAAGTCAAATGATGCAAATTTAGTGTCATTAGAAAGATTAGGATGTTCCCAAAGACTTTCTAAGAGACGTCAAGTTCAATTAGGGTCGAATTCATGGCCAAACAGTGACAATTGCAAAAGTGTGCAAATCAGTCATAAGAATGGCAGAACATGATGCACGGTAATTGGCTTGTTAAGCTACTTAAACAATACACGAAAATTGTAAAATTCGAACATAATGTAGGGCTAAATGTGATGATCAAGTTTGGTTAAGACATTTAGCCCTAAATCGATGTACAAAAAGTCACACAAGTTCATTAACATTGACAGGTGACTTACCATTAAAGAACACTCATGACAAAATGCACGATAATTTCGGTTGTGACATGTCAACTTGGTGCATGGTTTTCATATAGGAAATGATCTTCAAGTAAGGCATGCCATACATCATTACGAAGCTTGTGATATGCTCTAAATATGTCTAGAAGACATCATACGCTAGTTTTGCTTTTAAGGAGCTCAAATGAAAACGTTTTTATGGATACATCATCAGTCAAATGCAGCAAGGGTTTATAGAATATAAATCATTTCCAATAATCTAATGACATGTGAAAGTTCTACAAAAATTCCTACATATAAAATGCAATGTCGCGATTATTTTTCGTGATGACTCCAAAGTCTAGTTTGATTTACAAAAGCCTACACGAAAATGAGAAAGCAAGAAAATGTCATCAACGTCACAAAATGCAGCAGTTCGAACATCTCTTCACACAAGTGATTCACCTAATAAACAACAATCATTTGGTGCAAATTGTACTTAGTTAGAAAGCTTATGATATATACTACAACTTTTGTGAAGGATGGAAGTCCAATCGAACAAGTTTACCGCCTCATTTCAGAGCAAATATGAGTTGGACTCTGTAATAGCATTGGCCAACAAAGTCAAAGGAGATAAAATAAAAAAGAAAAAAACGAAGAAGAAGAAAGAGGGTTGAAAAGTCAAAAGCAAAATAAGTGAGCATGGGACACTCATTCTTTTAAGAGCTCGAAACAGTTCGAGAAAAGAAAAGGAAGTGGAAAGAAAAGGAAGAAGAAAGTAAAGGGGAGAAGAGAAGGGGCTTTGTAAGTTTACCAACTTGACTATGTAACGCAACGCCCAATAACTACTTGCGCTCCTCATTCATCCAATCAAGGTAGTTTTCAAAAATAGGGGCAAAATTTGAAGTTATGTGGAAATTTAGCCGTGAAGTCCAATTTTTGGGTTGTGAAGTTTTGGGTTTCCGTGGAAATGATGAATTATGGCATTGTAGAGCCGTGGGTTTTGACAAGAGTCGTTTTGATGCAATGGTTTTGTCGAAGCGAGATTTTAGGGTTCTAAGACCAAGTTCCGGGTTGAGTTTCGATTTAAATAATTGTTTTAGATGAGCAATTTGTTGACGCGTAAAAGTTATTTTGTTGGCGTTTAAGTTTAGTTTAGCCAAGTGTAGTTGAGATAACATTTTACTTGGTTTTGATACTATTTCTCACTTATACTATAAGAATGTGAGTTCGTTGGATAGACTAAGCATTGTTATTTGGTTTGGGGCATATCTAGGTGAATGGTGCTATTTGTTCTACGAATTTGTGAACTTATATCTTGAAAATGGTAGAGATTTGAGATATATAAGTAACGAAGGAGTATGTTTATTGCATAAAAATCTGGATCAGCCAATTAGTACATTTTCGTATTGGTGAATGATTTGAGAAAGATTTTATGAAAGATATTTTGTCATAAATATGATTTGTGGAAGAAATTTTGAAATTGTTCGAGAATGGTTTTAAGAAAAATGTTGCGAATATATATGTAATGTGATACGAATTAGCTTATGCAATGAGTCTATAATAATTTGAAAAACCTTTTGTAAAAGGTGCTTGAAATGTCGAGGGTTTATGAAATGGATTTCGAAATGTTATGAAAAATGTCTTATGAAGTATATTTTATTTTATGGATTGAATTACGAAAAGTTATATGATTGGTTTATAAAATACATTGGGGATCATGAGATTGATTATAAATTGAATTTCTAGATATTGAAGGATGTGAGTTTGGTGCTCAATATCGTTGTGAACTTATGGAGGGGCTGTGGGTATGCATATCGGGTTTAAGATATCCTTTTGGATTGAGCCAATGGCTTTGTAAGTAGAGACCTTGCTAAAATGGTGATCTTGATCGCATTATCACAAGGCATTCTGTCATGATATAATTCGATATTAAGTGAAAGATTGGTCAATGGATAGACCATCGACGTGAATTTTAACTCATCAGCGGACTCTCTATCCTCTCTTTTCAATCGAATTAGTTTATATTAGTTATAGGATAAGAAGATGGATTCGAAATCCTTTATTTTTCATTTCAACCCAATCGCTCTTTTGATTTTGGAAAAAAATATCTTTATCAATATGCCGCTTCTTCTACACATTTAGGTATAACCTAGAATAGGAAATAGCTAATAGTTAGGACTCATTAAATAAAAAATAAATAATCATCCACTCACAGAAAAGCCCTTCCCGTACCAGGTACTAATATCTTTTTAACCTAAAATTAAATCCAGTTATTAGTTAAATTAAGAAATTATGAACATAAGCTCGTTGCTTTTTCTTTCTTTATACTTTTTCTTTCTTTATAATTAATTGAGGTCATAGGACTCTATCCATTTATTCATTCGACCCAACTCTGAATTCATTTCATTTTTTTATCACTAAGAATTCAAACAAGGTTTTGAACTGATCCAGGATCCAGTAAGAATGAAATATTTTCAGAATTCTCTATTGATACGACATGCTGTTTTTTCCAGTCATTCCTTTCAGGATCAGTCGTGGTCTTACAAACTCTACCGAAGGTATGAACGAATCCGTTACTTCATATAAATGTGTAAAAGATGCTAGCCGCACTTAAAAGCCGAGTACTTTAATATGAGATGAATCAACAAATGGACCATTGACATAGTTTTTTATTTATAGAGATTAATAAATTGACCTGATCATTGATATTCGAATCATGATAGTAGATTTAAACGTGTATTTCTGACATGTACAAAACTTTGTTGAAATGAATGTATTTAATTTGATATGTATATTAACGAGATGGATTATGAACTACTGGTTATGCTCTATACTTATAAATATGCATAGTAGCTACTTAATCTGCTTAGAAGATATGTACTATTCACTGAGCTTAAGGTTACTCACCCCTCTCTTTTTCAATCTTTTTGGGTCCTTTAGTTAGAGGCCATTAGAGAGAAAGTGTTATTGTGGGGGGCTTAGATTTTGGTGATTTGAGGCTGTGTCCTTCAAGTGAAAAGACGGTCGTGTCATCCCTATCTCTATAGGATTCGTAATTTGACATCATGTAGTATTTGAGTCAACTCTTGCAACGTGTGGGACCATAGCAAGGGTGCTGTGCCTTAAAGGGTGGAGAATGTGACAACTCATACTCACAATAGTATAGAGGGATGGCAAGGAGGTTGCATCTCGACAGTACACCAGCAAGGCTAAGTGCATGTCTCCTATCTCACATCGCTAAAGGGTGGAGAGTGTGTAAGCCCAAGCGACGGTGCGCGAGGAGGGATGGTGGTGCATCCACGCCTCGGTCTCTAGACGTTTGCAGGGAGGGAACGCATCTCTTATCCCATGTCACCTTAGGAAAGTCTTGAACTAGATTAATTCTAGGTTCTTTATTTGTATATACGCATTTTTTAGACGAAGCCCAGAAAAACAAAAATGTGAAGGTCCAATTGAGTTCAAAGTGGATAATATGTGTACAGTGATGAATTTAGGATGTTACAGGTAGTATCAAAACTAGGGGTGAGCAGCGGTCTAGGGTCGACCCTGAACCGACCCTGGGACCGGCCCAACCCGCCGGTCCCGGGTCCGGTTCCCAAGGGGACCGGGTCGGTCCTTGGTCCTGAAATTTCAGACCAACACCGTGCGGGTTGGTCCTCGGTCCTAAGAGTTTTGGGTCGGTCCAACCCTGGACCAACCCTGTATATTATATTATATTATTTATAATTCTTTTATATATTCAAACCTAAGTAATTATATTGAGATGTTCTATTAATATCACTAATAGTAATTTCAATTTAAAACTTTTGTTGAGTATTAATTATGTGTCGTTTGTTTTGTTTTCAGGTGTTTAGAAGTTCAAGTGAATTAACAAGATGTGAAGTTATATATTCATGGTTTATATTAAGTATTTTGAACTTTTTATGGTTTAATTATATTTTACTAATGAATTTCAGCTGCATTTTGCTTTTCAATTTGTGTCAAATGGTATAAGTTTTTGAAAAGTAGAGTAGTACTGCATTTGCTACGGTGATTTGCTAGTCAAGTGGTGTGAAGCTCATTTTTTGGTTGAGTGGACTTTACATGATCAAATGCAGGAAAATGCTTTTGCATATGGTGTTATGAATATTAAAGATAGATGATTACAAGAACTTTTCATCTTGTCCCATATCTCGATGAGCAGTTAACAAGTACGAAATTTCTATTATTGTGTCATCTTAAATTTGCTAAATATGTATTGATATTTATAGTTTAGTTGCACAATACCGCATTGTCGATGGATGTGTTTGTAGGTTTGCTTTTTTAGGGAGTATAAAAAATAAGACAAAAAAAATTATCGATCGATCCCGGGTTGACCCTGGAACCGGACCAAACCCGGTCGGTCCGGTCCTTGGTCCCAGGCTCAATAGGGTCGGTCCTTGGTCCTAAAAATTGAGGACCGACACTGTACGGGTTGGTCCTAGGGTTAGGGGGTGGCCCGGACCAACTCGGACCATGCTCACCCCTAATCAAAACCGACTCTCAACCACATATGGGACTACAGTGAGGATCATGTGCTCCTAAGGGGTGAAAAGTGTGACAACCCAGGCGGCAGTGCGTGGGAAGGAGGGACAGTAGTGCATCCGCACCTCAATCCTGGACATGCACATGGAGGGGGTGCGTCTCTTGTCCTAAATTGCCTAGGGGGAGTCCTGGATTGGCTTATAAGGTTCTGGGTTCTCTATCTATACATACACATTTTTTGGGCGAAGCCCAAAGGAACAAAACTATGAGGGTCCAATGGGCTCAAAGTAGATAATATGTATAGATTGACGAACCCAGGGTGTTACAAACTCAAACAGGACAAAACAACATAGTGATGTTATTATGAGATTTAGCCTAATTAGATTTGCTTCAAAAATTCTAGAAAAAAATATGTTATGCCAACACAATTTTGTACAATTTCTGTGGAGAAACCATCTCCAAAATCTCAACACAAAAATCAGTAGAAAGTTAGAAAAAAAAATGTTCAAAAACCAAAATACCATAATATCATGAAAATCCAGTAGAATCATCCAACTTCCAAGATGTAATTTAGGTATCAAACAAACTCCATTTGAGGCTCATAATAAATCAAATTGAAGCTTGAGACAAATAATGAGGTATAGGACCTCAGGTCAGCCCTAATATCAAGTCACTTTCAAGCATGCGATTTTTGCAGAACTAGGTAGATTATGTAAAATCATGTTCAATCTCAACTTCAATCAACACAACATCATCAAATATCATAAGATAACATCCAAATCACAAATTTAAACATGAGATATAGTTCTAGGGTTCGAGTCCTGGCCCCAATGAACTGGCTTGATCTCATTTCATTGGATTCAAATTTTGATTGTTTACCTTTGTGCGATTTCAATGAAACGAGCTCGATCGATTGACAACCTAAACTATGGAATGGATCACAAACATCAAGGATCATTGAAGGGATGCCATGGATGGTTGGATGGACCGGATTGGCATCGATCAAGCCCCCAATCAGCGGCTGGATAGAATTGATTTGTTTTGAATCAGTTCAAGCCACCAACAGGAGATTAGCCAATTGGAGGACCTCCGGTGGTAGCTAAGTGGTTTTTCAATCACTTGGTTCTTCAAGATAGGTTAAAGAAGATGATCGGAGGTGGGGCAATGTTGAGGGATGCCAGTTGGTCGTTGCGACCAGCCACTAAACTGACGATTGGAATCACTAGCACTTGCGCTGGTGATTGGTCCAATTGGTTGATCGGGCTGATCGAGGAGCTCTAGCAATCATTGGGGCTCCAAGCAGCGACAATGGGAGAAGAAATGAGCTAGTTGAGCTGGTGGATCTTGGTACTCAGCTTGCTGGGGTTCCATGTGAGCGGTGGTCGACGCAACAATTTGTGAGTGCAAGAGAGAGAGAAAGGGAAAGAGAAGTGATGGGAAAGAGAGAGAGGAGAGAGTTTTTGAGAGAGAAATTCCTGTTCAGATCTTAAAAAACAAATAATAAAAAACTCCCCCAAAGTTTTGGAGGGAAAAATCTTATATAGTCCCCCTTTAAGATCAAGTTTTGGTCGTTGGTTTGATTTGACGGTCAAAACTTGATCGAATGGCCTAATTAAGTTTATTATGGATTAAGTCAAAATATATCACATGATCATCCGGATGGTGTCAATGTACCAAAATCAAAAGTTTAAATAGAATTTGCGATTAAGGCCTAATTAAAGGTACATTTGTAATTTCACAGAATCCATGGATATTTTCGCAAAATATGGAAAGTTGAAAAGCATAAGAATAAAATACACACAACGATAAACTCACTAGTGGTTCTCGGCCACCAAGAGCTGACCGGTGGAGGGCCGAATCAACCTCTTCCGCCAGTGGCTAGTCAAATCGATAAGACCAATTAGAGGTGTGTAATGGGAACCGCCCGAACTAAGAACCTCCCTAACCAAACCCCACGGTTTTGGGCTATTCAAAAAGAGGGTGGTCCGGTTCCTAATTCTCATTCTTGGAACCGGTGGCCGGTCGATTTGGTTCCTAGTTATAATGTGAGAACTAGTCTGATCATACTAACCAAACCAAACCGGTTGATTATATATATTAAATACATATTTTTAAATTTCTTGATAAAAAAAACCCTAGCGCCTCCCAATTTCCCCCGATTATAATATATGAAGCAAATTGGATCTACTTGTTTGGTAGCAGATTGTGGTCAAATTGACATGATTCATGCTTTCGATGCTAAAGAACAAAGAATCTGATCTTGATTGTTGAGCCTTGAGTCTTGAGAGGGGTCACCATAGAACTTTGTTCTGATGCTTTGGTTACAAGATCATTGGAATCTAGGTTTATGGACGGATTCAGTCAGTGAAGCCCCTTAAGCTCAACTAATACCAACGGAACCTATCCTCCTAATAAGTGAAAAGAGGCAAGTCAAAACCTACTCCCAACAAGTTGTATCCCAAGTCAAGCCCTGGAAGAAAGGAAATGAGAAATCATCAATGCGAGAAATTCAGGTAAAAAGGAGAATTAGCCTTTCAAGATACTGACCCAGCATTCATTGCAAGACTTGTCAACTTAATCTCAAGTCAAAGCCTTATCCCTCTCCTACCTAAAGAACTACTCTTTCATGGAGGATTGAGAGAATAGAAAGGCCATTTACCTTTGCTGATGAACTGTCATTTCATTAGTAACAGAGAGAATAGAGAAAAGCTTGTTGTGTGGATGAGGAAACTCCCGAGGGACAAGCAGCAAGCTGCATGTATTTATGCTGCCACAAGCAGCAAGCTGCAACGTTGTTTAATTTATTTTTGGTATAAAATAGCAAACTTACCAATTCCACTAGACTGAATCAGACCAGACAAGACTGGTCGGTCAATCCAGTTCCCAGTTTCATGACCTGTCGATTCGATTTCCGATCCCAAAATCTTGCAATTGGTCCCCCCAGTTTGATCCACAATTCCACCTTGAAACAAGATCGTATTAGGAACCGATTAGTCTTAGGAACGATACATGCCAGTTCAATTGATTCCGCGACATCTCAGGCATCTTGGCCCCTGAAGTCCTCAATTTTATGTAATTTAGACCCTCAAGGATCAAATTGGAAAGAAACTTGTTCAATTAGAGGAAAATGGTCCGATTCTAAAGAAAGCAAGCTAATTAAACCATATAAATGCGATTTGGTTATTTTATATTGACCTAATTACTTAATGAACACGAAAAATAATGGACTTGCATTATGGGTACATGCAATTGGACTTTTTAGGCCAAATTGGGCAATTTCACATAATTTCTTGATTGAAATCGCAAATTAATTGAAATTGAATTCAAGTAATATTGTGAGGCACTTATTCGATTAATTGCTCATACCTAGGGTAACTTATTGTATCCGAATTGACTTTGGATTGATGTCACAACTCTTATGCTATAAAATGAATCGAGTTTAATGGAAAAATTGAACTTTAATTCGTGAAATTAAATTTTAGTCTAAAATGATCAACTTGAATTTCTTTAGTTTATTAGCTTGGTTTTCCTATATCCAAAAATCAAATATATGATTGACTTTTAATTTCAACATTTTGGGTTAAATCTTTGAAATTTTTTAAAAGTAACTTGGCTAGAGTGAAATTAGAATCATTTATAATCTTTTTATGTAAAAAGCCAACTTTTGATTCGGAATTGACTTTTGATCAATGGATTGACCAATAAGTTAACATAAAAGTCAACCGTTTAACTTTTTGGGTTTTCGATAGAATTGAATAGGAAATTATTTGAAAATGACAAGGTAAAAGAAAGAAATGGAAAATGACTTCTTCTTTTTTAAGAAATATCCGTAACACATCATCCAATGTAGAGCGAATTAGCAAAGATAGGAGTTTGTAAGACAAAATTAAAATCCGAAGATTCCCTACAAGCATCATCAAGATCTCACAGAAATTCCCATGCAGCACGATCAAATTCCAGGATCAACGAAAAAATGATCCCCGAATCAAACTTTCACTAACGGCAATGGCTCCATTTGCTTTGGACCAAGCAGTTGAAGGTCTCTGGCACAAATAAAGCTGGTGTGGTTCTTCTCCTTTGTGGAGAAACGTGGTTCAATTTTTGTATCCTCTAGTGCACGTTAAAATCTGAAGAATAGGGATAATAAAGCCATCTTTACTGGTCATTGGCCAGATCAGCATCTGAATAGAAATAAATGGGTTTATCATAGCACTAGGAAAAGGCATAGCTTATCTTCTACTGGGTTTTTCTGAAAGGAAGATTCAGATACATCTAGCGTCTTGCTGTTATTAAACTAAAATAACCGGTCACTTAGTTAAGAGGCCATTTGATTACGTTTACAAACACTAAATTTCTATTCTTAAACAACATACAAACTTCGAAAATGGTGTAGTGTGACATTATATCTATCCACGTATTTGTCTACACTACATGTCACCCTGGTCTGTAACTTTTAGTTTGCCTTGCGCAAGATGACCTGAACACCATATCGTGGCTGGAGGATGAGGACATTAGAAGGAGCATGCGCATAAGATGGAGAGAGCTCGAACGTGAACTGCTGAAGAATCATGGCAAGCGCCATCTTTGCCTCTATCAACGCGAAGTTTTGGCCGATGCATATACGAGGGCCCCATCCGAATGGAAAGAAGGAGACTTGGTTTTTGGCGGCCCTGGACACTCCCTCGGCAAACCTCTCTGGCTTGAACTCCTCGGCATCCTCGCCCCAAAGTTCTTTATCATGGTGGATGAGGAGTGTCGGCATTAAGAGCTGGACTTCCGGCGGTATGGTCAGCTTCCCAAGTTTTGTTTCCTTAGGAACCTTCCGCGCCAGATCAGTCACCGGTGGATATAGCCTCAACACCTCATTTAAGATCATTGTGACCTGATTGCGACAAATCCTTAGAAGAATTCATATGGTAGAGATGCGCATGTAGGAGCATCTATGAACGATCACGATGCTGGAATGATATCAATATCCTCGAAGAGATGGAAATATATTGTAATTTATCCAGAAAAAAAAAAAGGGGGCTTGAGGCTATTGTCCAAAAAATCAGGTTCATGTGTCTTGAGAGGAAATCCAAGTTCAATTCAAGTGTGCAAAGAAATTGTCCTGTCAGTTCATTGTCGTGTTCATCTTCATAGGATAACATTATTTTTAAACAAACATTTCATTTACTAAGGATCGGAAAATCGCATCCAGTAATTATAGAATGATTATCATGCGTCATGTGATAAAAGATGCTCGTGAAGAACTCTCTAGATCGGACCTATTACGAGTCCCATTCTCAACAAAAGAGGAAAAGAGCATTGAACTTACAATCTTGAGGTGGCTTAAACCGTCAGGGTCAGGTTTTCCGCTTCCGAAGATTTGGAGGACCTCCTCCCTAGCTCGTGCTTGCCAATCCGAGTGCACACTCAACAAGACCATGGTCCAAACCAGCAAGGCCGAAGTGGTCTCTTGCCCAGCGAAGTAGAAAAGCTTGCACTCCTCCATCACATCGTGAAGGCTCATCCCGACATTCTCCTTCATGTTTGACTCCAGCAACAGCCCCAGCAGATCATCGCCAGCAGCTTCCCTTCCCTTATTGCTTTCTCTCTTCTGCGGATGATGTCCATGAGCAGAGCCCGCACTTCCTTATCTATGTTCTTCATCCTCCTGTTCATCTTAGTTGGCACAAACCTGCGAAACATTGAATCAAATAGTTGGATTTTTTTTAGAATGTCATGATTGTAAGCCATAAGCTCATTTAGATTCAATTAGCTTATGGATGATGAACGATTTTACCTCCAGCCAGGGATGTAGACCGACTGAAGGGCTATTATCGCGAGCTGGGCTTGTTCCCCCTGAAGTTCGAAGATCCTTTTGCCTTCTTCGAAGCTACTGCCAAACGCTGTTCGAGAGATCACCTCACGGGTCAAATTTTGAAGGTCGACCCACGCGTCGATCTCACAGGATCTCTCTACCGATACCAATTTTTCCCATCTACCAACCATCTCAGTGCAACTTGAATAAAATGCGGGCAACATAAGCTGCAAATGCAACAGACCAAAGCAAAGGAGGATTTAAAAGAGAAATCCTGAGGCATCAATGTGTGTGGTTCAATTCAGTTGACCAGGGAATAGTTTCATGTACCTTCAACTTCTCCATGTGGAATGCTGGATTGATGATCTTTCTGTACCGCTCCATTTCTCGCCCTCGTGATTCACGAGTCCATCCGCGAGCAACTTCACCAAGGGATTGGGGCCTGGCTTGGGATAGTCGTTTATGTTGGAGAAGATCTCCTTTAGTTGTTCAGGGTTCGTTATGCGCACTCCCGGTGTTGGTCCTATCCACATGAACGAGTCTTTGCCTGCAATGCACTTGGTAAGAGCCACGAAGCCAAATGAAATACATGGTCTGCTGTTTTTTAGGATTGCATGTAAATGTGTGACTTAATTCATATTCATGAGAAAAGATGGTTATAATAACTACCATGGCCGGCACTAACGTGAACTACTTTTTAGCATTTTTATATGGTATAGTCAACGTTGACGTGGATAATATTTGTAATTTTTTTTCTGAATTTTTTTTCCTTTTCTTTTCTTTTCTTTTCCTTTCTTTTCTTTTCTTTCCCTTCACCGGTTTAGGGCCTTGGTGGCGGCCGACAGAGATCTCTAACCACATGTGAGGGCCCAAACACCCTTGCCTAGAGCTGGCGAGGGCGTAGCCATAGTTAAAAAAAAAGGAAAAAAGAATAAATTTCAGAAAATTTATTATAAATTGTAAAATTATTCAAATCAATGTCGGGCATGCCATATGAGAAGGCTGGCATCCACATCAACAATTTTTTGCCAAAGTGTGGCCATAGCAAAAAAAAAAAGAAGGTAAAATGAATAAATTTCAGAAAAATTATTATAAATTGTAAAATTATTCACATCAACGTTGGACATGCCATACGAGAAGGCTGGCATCCACATCTACAATTTTTTGTCAAAATTGTCTCAAATGACTATATTAGCAAATTGTCAAAAGGTTTAGGATTAATTTGGCAAAATTCAAAAATTTATGTCTAAAAGGCATTCGTACAATATTTTTGTGATCGTTTTGCTTTTTTGGTAATTATCTCTAGAAATATGTGCTGGGTTGTGCTTCTATATATGCGTGTGTGTGGCAATGTAATTAGTAATTACTGTTTAAATGTCACACGACATGGTCACATGCAAGTTTTATTTAATGTCACTTTTGTATGGTAAGATGTCCTTATTGTGTGCATATCAAAATAAGCAATTATTTAAAGGAATTCAAATGCATTAACATCTTCGGTTGCAAAACGCAAAACGGGGAAGTATGAATTTCCAAGATAAAGGATAGTATATTCAAATGTTCTAAAACTCCATCAGAAACAGCGTCGACCAAAGGATGAAACCAAGCAAGTGTTAATTTATAAGAAAGCATAAGTGCCGCACAGAGTGATACTATGAAGAAGTGCATACCATAGGTTTGGGAGGATTGATGCAAGAAAGGCAAGAGACGAGGCTTGATGTCGTCGGAGACGGCAATGGGCTTGGAGTTGGCCTCCGTGAGCAACCGTGAGTTCTCCTTGAGGTCACCGAACAGGAAGGTGTAGGGTTTGCCGGAGAGGCCCTGCTGTCTCAGGAGCCTCTCGAGCCTTTTCGGCCTCAGCCACACCCAGTTCACCACCCTCCATGCCCATGTGGTCAGAACGGCTAGAGCTGTTGCTAGCGCAATTGACTGGATCGATGCCTCCATCTTTTCGTCTGCGTGTTCGTATCTATTTGTCTGTATGCTGTGAGAGAGAGACTTCAATGGTTTGATGTTGGGCAAGGGCGATTATGTGGTGTCGTGTTTATATAGCCGTAGCACATACATAGCCGTGTGTGTGTTGGCCAAGAAGCTTCTTGACCGTGACCAGAGTTGAAATAAAAAATGAAAGAAAAAAAGAAAGAAACCCAAAAGAAAGAGAAGAAAAGCCTATTCACCGCTCAAAATGCGAGGATGAGTATAGCACACGTATTAAATCATATACAGATTATTGAAAATAGTACGTCTTATGAAGATCCCATAAGATCTTGCACTGGAATATTCAGTTTAGGGCAAGTACAATGTCTAATTTCTCAACGGCGATGGAATCTCTCCTTTGCTGGCTAGGCATGTTATTGGAGAAAGGAAAAACCTGGGATTCACATCTTGTTCATCGTGATGGTGTAAAAAGCCTTTGACAAGTGTTGTATCAAATTTGAAATACTTATGCCTAATAAATAATTTTGCAATATCGTTTGACTATCTGCAGTTTATCATCTCCTAATGTACATATAACATTGACTTGAACGATTGCGAATAGAGCAACAGGTTGTTGTTTCGGTTGTTTTCTAGCTTTTGTTCGCTCTCTGGCTGCAACTTTGGCTCATTCTGGGGATAGAGGCAAAGATAAGGCAAGGAGTCATTGTTATCCGTGCGAGTTCCTTGTTCATGCGGTATCTACGTGCATCGATTACGTTGGTTAACCTTGTTTTTGCAAAAGCATATAGAAGAGCTTCTCCTGAAGTGTTTTTAGCATGATCTCTACTATAAGTTCCTTAATTAATATCACCATGTTCTTGGAAATAAGTTACTGTATTGCACATATTCTAAGAAAATCCCATGCCATTGCAGACAAGTTTGTTTTTTTTTTTACTTTTGAGTATAGGTCCATAGGGATTGCCATGGGAGCAAATCACTAGACGAGGTGAGATTCCTTCCAGAAGTTCTTGTAATTTCATTGTTCTTTCCATCTTATCCATCCTTGTCAATTTCAAGGTAAGACTCTTTGAAGTTGCCAAACTGCCTATTTCCACGTTGCATCCCCCCATATGGCCTTTGACTAGGAATGTGTCACTTTATTGAATATGATTGTGATCATATTCAATATGTTGCATATCAATATTGTTAAGTGCCTATGTCTTTCTGAATTTATCCACATATTCGACTTTCAAAGAATTGATTAGTAAATGGTGAAAAAATCCATTCATCATAATCAATAGGTTATTCTCTTATGACGTGTGCTCGGATGCTGATCACATGCCACGTAATTGAAGGTCAAAGAAAAAATGGAGAACTTGACCTCCAGGCAAACTAGTGTTTCTATCTAAAGCAAGCACATATATTGCAAAGAGAACTGCAAAGGAGTCTTTTTCCTTTTTTTAGCGGGATTTAGATTTGATTTTCATAGCCAGCCTTACCAAAATTATGAGTAAATTTTATTATAGGACGAAGCAATTATCTATTTTGTGACTTGTAATTGAGTTTTGTGTGTTGAAAACTTAAAATTTAGATTACACCCACCATTGATGTAATAAATGACAAACTCCCTATTACCAAAACTAACCATCATTTTCCTTGTTAATGTCCAATAAAATTTCGAAGGGCTTAAATGAATCCACTAACTTAAATAATCACTTATCATTTTCTGTGTAATTTCATAGATTTAATTAGTATACGAATTTTGGTATCTCTAGCATTACTTGCTACATAAAATGGCTACATAAAATGGTTGAATTGTGACCATTCCAAATTATGGATGGACCACATATTACATTAGTTATCACTCTTTTTCCACATAAAAGGAGGCCTAATATGAATGCCTCGATCATTCTATATAAGCATCATTCAAGATAATATCAAGATTATAAGATATTGAAAAGTGAGAGCTTTAATAATTTCACACATTGCCTTGAAGCAAATTGTTTTGCATCGTTCTATAAGATTAGAGATAACTTTTCATATATTTCAACCATTTCATATAGAGTCCCAAACAAGTCGAGAAGCACAACCATTATGGATACTTTCTCCGGACATTATTATGGCACCTATTGAAAAATTCTAAGTTGAAGATTGTGAAGGAATCTTCACTCGGCACCACTTGTGACATATTGAGTTAAGGTGGATGAATCCTTTTACCTCAACTCCCCACACAACACACAAATTACTAATGAGCATATGCTTGAACTCACAATCTTATGTTCTAGAAACATCAACTCATGCCATTCAACCATCACTATAGATAGTAAGGACACTTATCAAGTTATGGCACAAGAATTGAAAAAAAGATCCATTGCCGTTTATTTTTCCTTGGAATGTATGAATATATTAGAGTTTGTTCATTGCAAATTCTAACAAGTCAAAAGTAACTTTTTCTTACTTTTCCATTAAAATTTAAAATTCTAATATATAATTTTAATAATTGTGGAAGAATTACATGTGCCTTGACACATCAATGTAAAGCAATTTTTGAAGATTTCAAGCATTCTACATTATATAAAGGCCAAAAGGGTAGGTGCGAGGTGGCATGATTTGAAAAAAAAAAAAAAAATCACTCCAAATCATTTCATTTTGTTAATTTGAATGTTTATAAATCGTAAAAAGAAATTATGTAAATATTTTTTAAATTCTTGTTTTCAAGCTTTTTCATGGGTCTTGACAAAAGCTATTTGGAGATGGTCCACTGAATGGATATAAAACTAGAGACACGGTGTGATTTAGCTGTGACGCATCAAATCATGTCTCGTGATGAACAAAAAAGACGCATCAAGTCAAAATCTCGAACACTGACAATTTCTCCTATAAAACGTCATCCCCTACGTTTTAAGGCCAAAAGGATAGGTGCAAGGTGGCATGATTTGGAAAAAAAAAACCACTCTAGATTATTTCGTTTCGTTAATTTGAATGTTTATAAAACCAAAAAAAATTATGTAAATATTTTTTAAATTCTTGTTTTCAAGCTTTAAAGCTGTTTGGAGATGACCGACCGAATGGATATAAAATCGGAAACGTAGTGCGATTTAGTTCGAACGCATCAAATCAGGTAATGTGATGGGCAAGAAAGATGCATCAAGTTAAAATCTCGAATGCTGACAATTTCCCCAGTAAAACGTCATCCCCTGCGTATGCAGGAGCGCGCGCGCTGGCATTTGGCCGAAGATGGTTCAGCCTCGGCCCCACACAGCCAAAAAGGCAGACGCAGTCAATGACGCCTTGTTGAAAGCGGTTCGACGACAATTCATAATCACCATGTCTTGGACTTCTAGAAAACCGTCTTTCGATTAGCATTTGCTACTTCGACCCCCAAAAAAAAAAAAGAAAAAAAGAACGCTGTTTGCTTGGAAAGCAAGGTGATCTTGACTCCTCGGTGGCCAAACAGATTCGGCTCTTTCATTTTGCATCCACGGACCATAACTTCATGATTAAGTTTCATGGAGCAACGACATCTCAAGAAAACATATATGCTGACATGCTATCCCATAATTGATGACTTGGAACGACTGGAAAATGAAACAAAGGAAGGCATGGAAGAAAATGAAACGAGAAACTAAAATGACATATGCATTGCAATTTTTGCATTTGCATGGAAAAATTAATTTGGAAAGAACATGAATGTATTGGCCATCTTGGCCACACCATAAGCGGAGCCATGGACCGGCTATTCTCCTTGTTCGATGGAGGAGCACTCCACATCTTTCCCCATACCAAAAGAAATAAAATCGCATCTCGAAGTAACAATTCCATTCCAAGCCATTCCTTTCTACCAAACAAGGCCTAGTTCTTACAATTTGATGAAGGATGATTTGACCAAAACTAAAATGGTATCGCCATTTTCTTTTGATGAAATGTACAATTGAGTCGAGAGTCTGAGACTTCCGTTCTTGCTTAAGTTCCTATAGATTTCTTGGACTAAAATTGTCCCTAATCTTCTTTTATCCACAGCTTGAATCAATGGC
Organism: Eucalyptus virginea; assembly: GCA_014182375.1. NCBI lineage: Eukaryota > Viridiplantae > Streptophyta > Magnoliopsida > Myrtales > Myrtaceae > Eucalyptus > Eucalyptus virginea. The sequence goes on from CM024519.1 coordinate 16,012,566, forward strand.
AATCCTTGCCTCTATCCTTAAGCCGTAGATACTAGAAATGATTATAAGAGCATAATATTCAATCATCGTCCACTATCAAGCTCACAAAACTCAACTCAAATCTTCACTGAAAAGAGCAAGATAAGATATTCGAAATATCATCTACCATTTTCGACCCATATATGTATTATTCCATTTGTTTTAGAAGATGCCATGCCGCCACTCGGACTCGAACTGAGATGCTCTAGCACTACTTTCTAAGAGCAGCGTGTTTACCGATTTCACCATAGCAGCATACTCAAAATAACAATCTATTATTATTTAATTGTCGAGATTGAAGGAGTCAATTCAATATTATTATTTTTTTCATTTTCATTCAAAGTGACGAGAAAAAACTCATTTCGTTTCAAAATGGATTGAAGCGTTCCCCAAACAAATCTTTATTATCATTTCATTTTTTAATATTTATGTGGACCCATTTATATATATATGGGACGTTTCCCGCATTATTTCTTACAGGATATTCAGATGAAAAGGAAAGTATTGACCATCAGATCTAGCTTCACAATATAACATTTCAAAGAAACATCGCAGATATAGTCACAGCAACGATTATATACATACGTCATGAGGCTCGCCAATCAAAAAGACAGGATAACCTTGTTCTTAATTCCACAAAACGATCCTTGAAGACTAAGAATGATTCCAAAACATGGACTTCTCGGACCAACACAATCATGCTGTTTTCCTTGCTCATCAGACAGAAGGAAAATTTGTGATTAATTACGGTTGATAACGTGATGGCCCCATCTGTTCATGTAGTCACCAGCTAGATCACATGAACCATGCCTTTTTCAGATACCTATTATGGCCATTTGCTATGATGTTACCAATCATCGGCTTCTCTCGTGACGCCAAGGACAATTGCAATTGTTGCCAGGATTGCCTGCATATGGACATTGCAGGAATTTTCAGTTTTTGTCTGTCGCAAAATGAATCGAACATGTACATGTAAGAGAGGGATGTAATGAAAAGCAAAGGCCAGGATTCAACATGGCTCATAAATAGAGAGGTTTAGAGATGCATACAAAAGATCTATATGAAGGAATGTGCCAGACAAACTTTTTCCATACTCAAGAAAATCATATAGCAAAGCATCTACTCTGCAGTCCTGAAGTTCAATATCAACAGGGAACATGGATTTCATTTTAGAGGATAAACTAACAAAGGCATTGCCAGGAATAAGAAGTCATTAGAGGGCCGGACAAAGATAAGCTAGAAGACAGTAGAGGCTTCCTCAATTAACATGTTACATGGTATATTCGGGACAGAAAGAACCATATACACAGCTGTACATGAGATACGTTTTTGGACAAGGGAGAGAAGTCAATAACTTATGTGATGTATCACTGAACTGCTCTGATGGAAGAGGTACATAGTAAGACGAATGATGGTATTAATTCTACAGAGTACAACAAAGGCAGACAACTATAGGTGCCAGTATGCACACCTGAGTGCATAAGCACACAACAGAGGGCAGGGGCATGAACATATAAATTACCTGGAAGTAACAAACAAGCGAATGTAGCTATTTTTGTAAATGAAGAAAGATAGAGACTTACAGCGATTGTACAAGCAATATATCCAGGCTTTTCCCGGTAGTCTATCCTTCCGCAGACAAGAAGAAGTAGTCCAATGTACCAAGGGATGGCACCAAGGAAGAAGCCAAGGATAAACCTTCAACAAAGCAGACATCCTAAATTAGCTGATGATCATAAACTTATCGAAATTATGATGAATATAAGGCTCAGATTTCGGTAAAAGAACCATCACATGGGATTTCTCTGGTTTCAAACTTGAAAGCCAGGTACCAATAAGAATCACAAAATATACAAATGTTGAACTCATGAAGCATAAGAATCTGCTACATCCAGGCTCAAGAATTGTCACGCAGTCCTTGTAGTTATAGGGACTGTTGACTCCCATCATGCTTCGCAGTTGGCTATGCGCTAGCCAATACGTGAAATCCAACCCACGAGTAAAGAAAGTAACTTACAGAAACCATCCAACTCCAATACCACAGCAAGGGAGCCGTGATTCTCTTACTGGTCTTCCTTCAGCAACAGCATAACCTGAAAATTTTTTCTGTGAAATGAAATCTCCCCCAGTAAAATGTTGCAGAGCATACAGAATGAAGATCATCAATCATTTTTGTTTCATCAGGGCAATCAGTAAAATCATCAATATGGGCATACTTAGTTCTCATTGTTCCCGTAAGTTATCTATCCGAGAAAGGTGAAAAGAGGACCGAGGAGAAAAGGTTTCAGAGACACATTTTCCAATTTTTGAGTCCTACAGAATCTGATCAAGTTTAAAAGGAGACAACAGATCATTTCACCACCTACAGTGAAGAAAACCCCGTCAGTCACAGTATTTGCCGGCTAAAATTACTCATCTTCCTCTTGCTGCTCCTATCTAGACGTAATTCACAACTGGAAACGCATCTGAGCACTTATGACTTCAAAATAAGGTGAACACATAATCTGAGCCATATTCATAATGAGTAGATAGCATTTTATTCGAGACACCAGTCGCTTCCACATTTTATCTGGCTTGACTTAAAACCCGAGAACACTGGGACAACACATCGGGCAAAACATATGATTCTCCTCTGTATGAGCATGATTGACCACTAAAGCAGCCACGTTCAAAGAAATGAACCAAAATGAGGACAAACGTGCTGGTCCGATTAATTTCACATAATTTCAACACCTTCATGAACTCCTCTCCCACACCCCATTCATCCACCGTCTCAAAAGATGAGGATGCCAAACCTTTCGCCAAAAAACTTAACCCACTGGATAAACTATATCCATTAATACATCATTCCATGCTAGAGTGAATTGACAAAGGTAAGCATATTGGCAGTTCATAAGACAAAATCAAAATCCCAAGATTCCCTAGAAGCATTCCACCATGATCACACAGAAATTTCAAATGCACCACAACCAAATTCCAGGATCAACGGAAAAAATGATCCCCGAATCGAACTTTCACCGACAGCCCCTTTCAGACTTTACATCCCGAAGTTAACTCAGTTCGCAAGCGATTCCAAAGGAAGCGACTTTGTACCTGGAACGGTGTGATACCCATGATGGTAATAGTGGGGAGGTGAAGGAGGAGGGGGGGCCGAGGGATCGGTGGCGCCCGGCGGAGGCGCCGGCTGGGGGTAGCCGATCGCCGGCTGCTGGTGCGGCGGGTTCGGCGGTGGGTAGTTGGCGACGCCTTGGAAGGTGCCGTACTGGTGCTGGTAGTCGCCGCTCGGGACGCCCCTGTTTCGGTCTTCGTCCTTGCTCATCTTGGATCAACCGCGGCGACTTTGGCCAAAAGGGTACGCGACGGCGACCTGCTGGAGAAGGGAGAACGGATCTCGGTGCAGAAATGGTGCGAGCTCTAGAGAGAGATGGAGAGGGATAGAGAGGGAAGGAGGCGGAAATGGGTAGGATAGGGTCAAGTCAATTCAGTCGGTTCTGCTCCATTTTTTGGCTGGACGCATATAATTGCCGTGATTTTTATTTCCTTAAAGGCGAAGGTGGCACGACAGCATCTTAGTACGCCCCCACTCGGTTGTATTTTATTTTTGCGTCTTTTGTTTATTCGAAGGAATACGGTGTCTTGCCTTCTCCACCAGCGCCCTGTAATTTCGTGCTGTTCACAACGTCATTTTCAGAATGAATAACGAACATTTCATGACGTCCGAACGAAATTTCCGTGAAGCAGGACCCGCCACCAAACGAAAATTTGCCATACGTGGTGCACCCTTGCTTCTGTACTGTTACATATTCAAGTTACGAGAAACGACAGCATAGGAAATTTCTTTGAAGCAGAACTGCTTACATCCAACTTGGCAACTCGGCGTCCGGCCTAGAAGAGGAAGGGTAAGAAACTTGGCCCTGTAAACTTTTGTTAAGAGCAAGTTTCCAGCTGTGCTTGTCCAAAACAAAAAAAAAAAGTTTCCAGCTGTGAGTCTCTGACTATGGACACTCAGCACTTCTGATGAAGAGATTTTTTACATCACTATTAGGTATTTCGTCGTAAACAACGCTGGCGACAGGCCAATCCTTTTGGATCAAATCACAATCTCAATAACAAGCAGTGATTGGTACTCAAGGGAGCTCGTAAATTTGTTCAAGGATAAGTACAAACATCGCAAGTTCCGGGAGTTTCAGCTCGATCTTATTCATGTCCACATGCGTTTCAACGACTTCATTCCTGTACACGCGTGCTACTTTTGTTTGCCAAACAGAATGCATCTTTTTTATTACACAACTCATCTGGCACATCGAGAAAATGTACATTTAAGATGCTTCCTGTCAACCAAGCAATTCAGCTTCGGAAAGGTTCAGCAACTTTTTGGGATCAAATCTTGGTAGCCGCACACCAAATTTGCTGGTACTGCTACGTCAATCATCTTGGGATATGCCAGATTAAGATCTGATCAAAGAGGAAGAAGAAATGTGGTGATACCATGGCAGTGGTATTAGAAAGATTCTAGATCAAAATTTATACAGCAGGATCTCAAACATTTTTATTTCCACCAGATAAGAATAGTACTTACTTGCCATGATTCCCTTGAAAGTATCCTGCAAAAGAAAGATTGACCATTAACATGAGTCAGCTAACATAAAGGTATATGATTTAGGATACATGTTATACTTTGTAAAGAAAATCATTTGTATGCTTGAACTGATACAAATCCAGTGTTTCTGCTTGTTGCTATGCTGTTTGTCTGATCATATGAATCTCCAAATAACAATATTTAGTCATGGATGTTGAAATAGGTTTATTTGAATTTGGAACTGATCTTCTATGCTGAGGGCCATTATGTGTAACAGCACAGAAACAATTTGTAGGTATAACACAGGAAGAACAAAATAGGGAAGCAGCTATTCAGCTGAAAGAATTACCTCATCTTTCGTCAGGCGAAGATTGTAAAGCATCTCCTCTCCAACAGTACTCACCTGAAGTCAACACGTTATTGGTTTAAGAAGCTAGAAGCGAAGCATCAACAAGAAAAAAAAAAGTTCATTTTGTTCCCTTACTGTGAATCCCTTGTAGTCATGAGCTGGATAGATATATGTATCCTTTGGCAGCGAAAAGATCTGATCAACAATAACAGCCTTAACGTTAGTGTAAAACAAGATGGCCAAAACATTTCATACATTGTTGAGTAAAAGTTCAAATGTGAGGCTCAAGTCCCAACTCATTCACACAAAATGTGTAACATCCATCAACAGGAAACATTTATCGTCCTTACCTGGGAATGCACTGACTTGTACAGCTGTTCTGAATTTCCACTCTGCATATTTGCATCAAAGGGTGGTTTGTTAGGCAAAAGATACACACTTGACCAGGACTTGAATGGGAGAGTTCAAGAATATCAAGTAAAGAAAACAGAAAACCTAACTCTGCCTTTCATTCATATGACCTAATGACGTATCATTACCCCATCTAAAAACCCACTTTTGGATACTTCTGTCTCTCCTCCTTTTCTGGAGTTGGGGGCTAAACATGGCAAAGTTCACTTAAATCAGCTGGCTGAACATAGAAATTCATCTAGGAAACAACTGACCGACGCCATATGTTTAGTTAACCACAAGCAAATGAAAGAGGTGGATTAAGAAATTAAAATTGGCCTAGAATTCTTTCATTGCTGCTCATTTTCAATAGTCAGTAGATCTGTGAAATCTTGAAAGAATGTCACGTTTATGTCCACTAAAGAACAATAACACGGACACAAAGCAGCAAATACAAAATACAGATAGCATCAACTTCAAGAAAAATTGCTAGCTATGGCTTTATCGATTTCCTCATTTTTGCAAGTTTACATCAAATTAGTAAACAGCAATTCAAGTCCACTTATTAGAATGTTCACCTGGAAGTCTGTCCTTCCACATCCACGGATTAGTAAAGCATCCCCAGTGAACGCCATCTTTGGCTGAGGCTGATCGGGTCCATCTCCCGTCACATAGGTGACACAGCCGGATGTATGACCAGGAGTAGCACGAGTCTAAGGGAAGTGCAGTTGTCTCATTAAAATTCTTGGATAATGAGAAGACTGACTATGGAATTTTTACTAATCAAATATGCCTGACAATGACAGAACTAAAGAGCATACTTGACCATGTCCTCTTTTCTTGAATTGAATAGGTAGCTGAAGAAAAATAAGGGGCTCCAAAATGCCTTTAAGGAGTGTGACACCCCTTGACACGGACACTAACAGGCTTGATGACATTGTTCTACAGGGATGCAAACTTAAACCATCCTTAAACTAGTACTATAGTTTTTCCTTCTCATTTTCTTTGGGACAAAATGCAGTTCCATGCATACCTCCAGAAAGAGATCTCCAAAGTAAATTTTATCGCCATGTTCGATCAAAACATCGGCTTTTGCACCGCCGGCTTTTGAGATGACAGATTTCACCTCCGGAACCTTACTCTGCAGTAAAGATTTGACAGCACGAACAATAAGATGACAGAGAAAATAACAATCATGAGGTCAGCCAGCACATTATGATAAGAATCGACAAACCTTAATGAGACCAGATCCCGTTACATGATCGGCATGTACATGAGTGTTCATGGCATATGTAAGCTTCAGCCCCAGTTCCTTGACAACAGAAAGATCCCTATCTACAGTTTTGTCTACCGGGTCAATCAACTACACAAAACATAGAATTTGACTGTCAGCTACCACAAAATGCACGGATTGTTATTCAACAAGCAATTTATTGCATCCCAGAGCACAAATGAAATTACTTAATGATTCCACAAATATTCCAACCAGCCCCCGACAATAATGCCGAGTCCCGTTTCAATTGCCCATTCAAGAATTTGACGAACATGGAGTCCTATCCCAATAGCCAAGAGATAACAAGATCGATATCAAAGTCAACGTTCAACATCAAGGGGGTAAAAAGGAAAGACTCACGACAGCAGGTTTATCGGGATGGGACACATCCGCGAGAAGATAAGTGTAGGTGGATGATTCTTTCTCGAAGAGCTGGCGAAACAAGAGCTTCGGGGACTGAGAAGAGGCGGTGCCGTAAGAACCCATTACCGATCTGATGAGCTTCGAGCGATTCCCGATGGGTGTCGCGAGATTGATCCTGCGAAGGTTGAAAAGAAGGCGATGGGTCCGAGGGTCGAGACAGGGACTCGTGAAAATCCGACCTTTAGCATGTGTCCAGACTCCTGGTCCCGATACAAGCAAGGGACGCGAGGCGATCGCACCAAGAATTTTGTATTACCAGCTGGATGTTGAAATAGAATATTGCGAAGGGACGTGGTTTTATATAATCTAAGACGAAGCAATTGGGATTCTTGATTGGGGGGGCATCATCGACGGTGTCGTCATTGCCTGGGGACGAATGGTTTATGTCTCGGGTTCGTGCGATGGGCGCTGCTGGTTTATCTGGGTGTTGGTGTCCTGTCGTGTCGTGTCCTCGTCGATGCGCTTGTCTTTTGTCTGCTACATCCGCCATTTTCGATCCCTCGCAGCGAAGGAGGAGTGGAGTTGTGACTGGGAAGGGCATGGGCACGCGCAGTGGTCGCTTGCCAAGTGCCCACTCCGTCCTTAAAGATCTATTGTCAACGACTCACGACTCTGCCGTGATTGGATGCTGAGTCTTGTGGTGTTGGTGGCTATCCTATTTTTTGAGGGAGCTGGTCTGTTTCTTATCTTGAGTTGGATCAATGAAAAATATTTGGTTAAGATTGTTTATATCGGGGAAAAAATCAATAACGTTGCAAAATTATAACTTCTTTTCATTTGAGTATTTAATAAATGCCGAGAAAATTGCATTTATTGAATTTGGTTTAAGCCACCAAATACAACCGCTTGTGTGCGCTAACAAAATTGATTTTCAAGTAATGTGTGCATTTTATGATTGTTTCGTCACAGTTATAAATATAGGCACTACTGAATGTATTAATTGTACGGTGGTAATGTCAGAAACTATAACTTTGCGATATTTCATGTAGTTAGTATCATTTTAATTGTTCTTTTTGTGAGTAGTTATTGATTATAATCTTCGCTCATATTAATCCAAGAAGATAGAGAGTTTGGATGCAGGCAATTGAAGTGAACCAATAGATTTGCTAAATGTTGATTCAAATTGCTAAATAGTTAGTGAATTATAACTCCAACATCTTTTCTATGATTGTGAGAGAAACTATTTTGTCTTTATTTATGCCAATTGGGATGAGTAAACTCTTCAATAAATGCTAGGAGGGTCACATCCAGGCATTGGGTATTTCATTGATGTTTTTTTCTTGTCAATAACGATCATAACTTTCATTACTAGCTTGAGCTTGAGATGCGTAAGTGTTCCGCATCAAAAACATAATAAAGACCATAGAGAGAGGGGCGATTAGTCATCCAATTCGAGATTAGAGAATTCGTCCGATGGGCCTTCGCTACTCAATCTGAAGCTTGATTTCAATCTCTTAAGCAGCGAGCTAGCGAAGCGCCGAGCAAACGGGGCCACAAGCGTACGACAATCCATCTCAGTGGAGTGAACAGCCCACGGGCTTTTGGTCTGGCCCAGAATCATTTCGGCAGCTGATAAGGAGTCAGTCAAGATAAGCACGTGCAGATCTACCATCCCCTCGCTCGTTTCAGTTTGTGAGGTCCCCTGTCATCGTATCTTAGCCATAGTCGACAACCCTTCCCGCAGAGCCAGAACTTCCATTACCAACGCTAACAGAGCATGGACTTTCTTTGCGAAACCCTTAGTTAGCAGCTCGTGAGAGTCCCAGTACACCTCAGCTATGACTAAATTGCCTACTATTGAAACCAATCGTCTTCTCGGGGAGACATTTTGCATAAGCTATCCATTCCTTGGATTGCCACTCATGTGGGTAGCTGCAACTTGTATTTTTGGCACTACAAAAATGTCACTAGCTACCACGTTGTATTTACAAGTGGAGCTCGACAGAAGAAAATTTCTCTAAGGATAAATGAGTTACGATGTTAACAAGTAGGTCCCATTAGTGCATATAGATATAAGTTAATATTATGCGAGCATGGACTTTGAAATTGTACCAGTCAATGACATAGGATTTCAACCAAAAAAAAATTAAAATTCCATAGGATTGATGTAACTAGATCTCGTTTAAGTTTGCTCTATCTAACTCAAAATGATGGAAAGACCCTGGATAGCATGAATCATTTGAAAGGAGACTGCGGCTAAGAGAGAGGCGAGTTATGAGGTGATCGGCCACTTTCCTGCCCTGCTATAAGGTCAACGGCATTGCCGGAGCGAAGCTAAAGACTGAACTGGAAATATATGCCCATGTCTCCTGAAAAGCAAGCTGATGTCTAAAAGTTAGCATATAAAATCCTACTGTAGCGTAGAATCTCCAGTTATCGAATCGATTCTTGAAGTAGTTTATCATATCTACAAGTAACATGGTTTGACAGGAGAAGACTGTGGCTGGCAATAGTCTCCTTTATTCCTGTCCCAAGCATCGAAGTAGCCTAATGTCCAATCGTGTCTGTTGCAAGATCAGGTACTGTAAAATACCCCCTATGGTTGAGTGTTGTGTCAACAGTTAAAGTTCAAATTCCATCTAACTAGGACACCGATCTAACTTTTTGGTATGATCAAAATAGAAGAAGAACAATGTCTAATGCTATGATCCTATAATTAAGTTTTTATTTCAATAGAAGAGTGTAATGTTAGGGAAAATTATCTCCAAAGTCCTAAACCTATTGCATTTTAGCCAATTAAGTCATAAATATTATAATTTTGTCAATTGAATCATAAACATTTTCTTATTTTGCCAATTAAATCCATCCAATCAATTTTAGTTAAAAATTTGATGACTTGGACGTCAACAATTCTACCTAGCATGGTCAACATTGATGTGGACTTTATATAATATATATATATATATATATATATATATATTTTATATTATTTTTGAAAATTTTAATAGTTTTTTGGTTTCTTCTTTTCATTATTTTTTTCCTTTTCTTTTGGACCTATAGCCAACAATGGTTGCTGGCCAACACTTGCCAATTATAGGCAAGGACTGTCATCAGCACAAGACAAGGTGTCGCTACCCTTGCCAGATTTGGGCATTGCGGCCCCCACCTAGATCTTACAAGGGTCACAACGCCCTCGTCGACGATGTGGCCCAGATGGCGAGGGTGTCGCAGCCCTCATAGGATTTGGGCAAGGCCACGGGCCCTCACTTTGGCCTTGGTAAGCCATCCCTATTTCCTTTGTGGTGCTGTTTTGATATCCTAACTTTTTATTTTTTAAAGGTCGGTTACTTAGGAGTGCCTGTGAGTCCAATTACCAATTTGGAGCGTGTGATTCATTTGTTGGCACTTTGTAGATATAATCTGTATCACTAAATTCGTACATCTTGCTTGTAAATGATTTTTGCGAGTCTAAGCTCTAGCCAATACCTCTCTAGGGAAGTTTGAAAATTCATCTAGAGAAATAACCTTATGCTTTTGTCATAGTAAGTTCAGAGCCATAAAATAGATACTCCCCTATCTCTTTTCTTGTTGTAGGAGTCTTTTCCATGAATTTATTGATAGGATACCTGGCCTTGCTCAATTTGATCATGCATAGGAAGATACTTGTATTGATTTAACAAGAGACAGATCATGAAGGTTATAGTTGGATTTTATTTCTTGGAAAACCGGATCCCCGGAGTACCAAAACTTGGCATGAGGATATTTTAGTGCTAAAAGTTAGAAAATGTATACTTAGGCCCTATTTAGTAACTGGCCAAATAGTAAAAATTTATATTCTTTTGTTTCCGGGAGTAGTTTTGGAACAAAATCATGTTTTGTAAAAAAATTTATTCACGGAAACAAATTTCTATTTTTTTGTTTCGGAAGTAGATTTGAAACAGAATCAAAAATAAAAAAAAAAAAATAAAAAGTTAACTCTTGTTCCCAGGAACAATTCTAGAATCAAGCCCTTATTTTCTCTTTTTATTTTCTTTTTTCTTGTTTTTCTTCTCTTTTCTTCTTCTTCATCTACCGCCATTGCCGCGATTGCCGCCCGCCAACCACCGTCGCCGGTCGCCGGCAACCAGTCCATTGAGCTTGCCGGGAGGCTCGCCGGAGCTAGGGCGAGGTCCGGCGAGCTCGCTAGAGGCAAGCCCAACCATGGCTCAACCGAGCCTCGCTTAGCTACTAGCGAGGCTCAGCCAATGAGGGTTGGCCTCGCCGAGGGTCGGCAACCCTCCAATAGGGTCAACGGCCCTCATTCGGCCGGTCGCCAGTAGGTTGGCCGACGACTGACCACTTAAAGAAGAAGAATAGGAGAAAGAAATGGAAAAAAGAAAAAAAAAGTAATAAAATTATTTAAAAATTAAAAGAAAATGATTTGGAGTAGAAATTTTGAACACGATACTAAACGCAATTCTATTCTAGCAATTGAAATTTTAACAATTACCAAACGACTTAAAATGCTTAGAAATTGCTTTTGGGAACAAAATAAAAAAGAATCGTTTCTAATTAGAAATTGTTCCCGAGAATAAAAGTGTTACCAAACGCGCTCTTAAATGCCAAAATAAAAAAAAATGGATCAATTAAATGTTAATGGCAAGAAAATTCGATCAAAATGCTAATGTGGCATTTTTTCGACAAGATAAGTGTGAAACGACATCATTTTGTGCTGACATAGCTAAATAAGTCAAAAAATGATGCCATTTTGTGTGGGATTTGAATTGTAATATTAATATTAATTTAAGTTAATTATTTTAAAAAAAAAAAAGAGGTGAAAATTGCAAAATGTGAGGGCTCAGCCCTCATCACCGTCTCTCCACTATCACTAGGAAAGCCAGTGATGGTAGGGCCCAGTGACCTCGGCCGACTGGCGACAAGGGCCTACAAGCCCTCACCCAAGATCGAGGCGAGGGCTTGTAGGCCCTTGCCGCCGGGAGGCAGCAAGGGTTGAGCCCTCGCCTTGTGTAATTTTCATCTCTTTTTTTTTTTAAATAAATAATTTAATTTAATTAATATTTATATTAAAATTCAAAAAATAGACAAAAATAACGCCGTTTTGGCTTTTTTTGCTAATTCAGCTCTTTGGCGAGCCACGTAGGTAAGATATATTATTAAAAAAATTGCCACGTAGGATTTCCGGCTAGAGCCGTCAAATTTAGCACTCAAATATCCCAAATTTTCAAAAAAAAAAAAATAGCACTTAAATATACCTTTCGTAACTTTTAACACTCAAATATCTCTCATGCCAAATTTTGGCACGTGTGTTGTACTTTTGCCTTATTTCTTGTCTTTCACTCTTTAAATGGTCTCTTAGTAATAGTTTGTGGTCTTGGCTTTCCACTCTTTTTTTTTTTTTTTTGATAGGGTCTGCTTCTAGTTGGCTATGGCGAATTCCAAAGGGACGGCAATGCTTCGCTGCCTCCTAAAAGTTCATTTTATAGCGTTTCTTCGTCATATGCTGATCACGTGCCAAGTGCAGCTCATGGATCCAAAGCTGCGAAGAAACCAAGGGACAGTTATGCGCGCCACCAACGAACTTCCTCTGAGACCCTTGTTATAGAGGAGCGACCATCCTGGCTGGACAATCTACTCAATGAGCTGGAAACTCCTTTACAAAGAGCCGGTCATCGGAGCTGATCAAGTGACTCCTTGCATATGTAGATGTAGCTAATCTTTCTATTCTAGATTATGCAGTTCATGATGAATACACGTTAAAAAGGCACGGTATCAGTACCTCCTTGTGGATCTCAAGAATTCGGTCACTATCGAGATCGTCGTCCTTCTTCTTTCCATTTACAAGCAAACTCTGTTAAGCAGAGTCGTAGGGTTTTGGGAATTCTCTCTAAATAAAGTTGCTCCCCACACTGGCGTGACTTCTGGACCTACCATATCCTTGGCAAGAGATAGATAGGGCTCCTTCTGAAGCAAGTGAGAAGCAATATCAGGTTGAATCCAATCCCAATGATTTAAAATCTTCTGAGAGAAGCGAGAGTTCACATGCCAAGCCTTCACGCATCAGATGTCCAAGTGTTGCAATATGAGTATGTTTGCGTTGCTTTGCAGCATTTATTTGTTGGTTTAACATCCTTGAATTCAACTGCCTTAAATCTAATAGCTAGTCCCTAGGTCTTGCTTAGCCACCATTCTCTTTCTTCAATTGTTCTGATCAGGACAGGTGGTTCGGTTTGTTCCCTCCTCTTATGTCCGCGATTCTCTGTCTTCGTTTGCAATCATGTTGGGAGAAAGGTAGTTGTGGAGAAGCAGCTATAGAACTTAGCAGATTGGTGTGTCGTCCACAATACGCCTGTTAGGCTTAGGTGCTTTCCTATCCAATATGAAATGATTAAATAAATATGAATAACATCTCTGGCGAATATGATATAAATCAGTGACCTTGTCATGGCATACACCCTTCGAATTACAACTTCTTTTGAAATTTCCACAAGAGAATCTTTCAGAAAAGGGGAGAAGAAGCACGAATTCCCATTATAAAGTGAGCACATATTCCAATAGTGGAGATTGGACAGTCGTTGAATGCCTGCAATCGCTGTTGGATTATCATTGGTTGAAAAAAGAATGGAACTTTCCTAAAGGGTCGCCTTTCCGTTGCCGAAAATCAGATATCTGGAAAATATTTTTTTGAAAATAATTACTTGTATAACTTACAGAAATAAATACATGAATCAACGAAGATGTTTAAATATAAATTGTTATTTTTGATAAAAACATTTTATAATAACTATTTTTTCTAAGTAATACAAACAATCATTTTAAAATATTTCCTACATTTAGTGGAATCGCAACACCAAATGGCCTCACATTATCGAATTTGGTATTGGTCCTACTGGCCTAATATTGTCCACATTTGGCAAAGGCATATTTTGTAGAACAATTAATTTGTCAAATTATTATTTTTATTTATATGGGGTTAGCTTGAGCAGGATTAACTTTATTATTTCCATTAACAAGACCAACCGCATTTGCATAATATTGATCTTGGCTGGAAGGTTCAAGCCTTCATAAAATTCTCACAGGCGGTGGAATTACTTTGCCTAAATTATTAACATTATTAAACTGAGCAAAAATTGAAGGGACATACCCAAAAGCAGTTGGATTTCCTTGAACTGCGAAGGCCGGGTTGGATGACCTAGGCCTAGAAATGACGTGTCGACCGCATTAACAATCATCATCCTAATCACGTCGGAAATGTGCCTCACAATGTAATTGGCCATATCATTTTTTTGCTCCTTGAACAACCTCCTCATGGTAGCCACCATGGACGAGTTTGGTGTTTCCCTCATTTGTTCTTGCGTGAGATGCTTTGGAATATCGACATTCTCACATGGGTTTTGCTCTGCCGACGCTTGAGCAACTGGCGAGTCAGAAAGCACAGCCCTATCATTGCCTTGACGCGATGAATGGTTCTTGCCGCTGGCATTGTCAGGTTCTTGTCAATTCCATGTCCCTGCTGTTGCGCTTCATCAAATAGAACCATAACGTTCCCACCGGCGGTGCAAAAAAAAAAAACGTTTCCATTAAAAATAAGTATCGACTCAAATCGTGATTTTTTAATTTTTATTTTATTTTTTGCAAGACGGGTTTAGGAGTGATTTTGGCTGAGAATTCAACTGGTGTTACGATAAAGATGAAGAGCAAAGTTAAAGGTAAGAGATTGTAAAATGATGAAAACTGAAAAGGCAACAATATTAACAAACTGAGAAAAGTAAATGGAGAAAATATGTTATTGATGATGATCTACAAAATTACAGGCCTATAAGTAGGGTAATAATTGCACTTCCTAGATTCCAACTCTCTTTTTCACACGGAGATCTCATCACTAGATTACTCAACCATCACTCAGCATGTGAATGATAATAATTTTAGTCAAAAATTAATTTTTAAAAAAAGAAATATATATTTTTATTTCTATTATTAAATAAGTTTCTAAGTAAAAATACGCACATTTAATGACGATACAAAATTTCTATTCCTAAAATAGAAATTAGTTTAGTAACGACATGGGCAATAGATGATGGCCAATGGTTGGCAACTGGTGGATGGCGACGATGGACGGCAGGGGTGATCAGTAGTGGTGGGGTGGCGAGCGATGGGTGGCGGTCAACAAATGGCAATCGAGGAGTGATGGCTGGCAACTGGTGGACAATGGACAGTGGACAGAAGCTGGTGAGCAGTAGCCGGTGGTAGAATAGCAGCACTGGGGGACGGTGGACAATGACTAGCGGCGACAAATGGGCGGCTAGTGGGTAGCGAGGATGAATGACGAGAATAGTTTTTATTTCACATTTTTATTTTAGAAATAGAGAAGAGTTTTTACTTTTGATTTATGTTCCGAATATAATTTTAGAGTTAAAATATATTTTAGAAATAGAAAAATGAAATAGTTTTATCGAATAAATTTCTGTTCCAAAAATAATTCTTTTCTCATGTTCCCCCTTGCTTCCAACCCTTAGCTAAATTTCAGAATAGCCAAGACCTTGCTTGCTTTGTCGATAAACCTTGTTGAACACCCTTCAGCCACTTGTCGATGTCGAGTTCATGTAGCCGTCGACGATTCTTCTTTCTAGATGTCAATATTCATGCCATTCAGTTGTCAATGTTTAATGGATGGCCTGAAGCACTCTCTTTGACCAATCATCCTCAATCAACCACGCTTCATCGCTCATTGATAACTTTATTATATAGTTGTCAAGAGCCGTATATTATAGTCATCCATAACCCCGTCGGGCATTCATCGATAACCATGCCGATCACACTAATGAAACTCAACTAACTGACCGAACCTCCATTTGTCAATTTAAAAGAGCTGGTTATTTCTTGGTGTTAGCAGAATGTAATAACTAGCTAGGAGCTTGACAGCAGAAAATTCAACTTAGGATGCGGAGGTTCGATGTGAACAACTAGATCCCATCAGTGGGTATGCTATGCGTGCGTCGACTTCGAAATTGCACCAGTCAATCCCACAGGATCAACCTAATTAGACATAATTTAAGTTTGTTCCATGTAACTCCAGACGATGGAAACACACTGGATAGCACGAAACATTTGGACGAGACTACGGCTATGAGAGGTTCCTTTCAAATTACAACTTCTTTTGAAATTCCCACCAGAGAATCCTTCCAAAAAAGGGGGAGGAGAAGAATAAATTCCCACGAGAATGGGATATGTATTCCTGTTGTGGAGGTTGGAGAATACACGCATGGATGCAATGGCTTTTGCATCCCAAATTTTGGAAAAGAGGATGGAAGTTTCCCAAAGAGGTGCCTTTCTTTCATGGAAAATAAGGAATATGGTAAACATTTTTTTTTTTCAAAAAATGATTACTTATATAGGTTACATGAATAAATGAATGTGATATAACTTTATCAACAAAAATGTCTAAATATGAATTTTTTTAAAAACATTTCCGTTGACTATTTTTTGTAAGTGCTAAAAACAAATATTTGTAGATAAATATTTCCTAAATCATCTACTTTTATTTTTGTAAAAATAAAAGGAACATACAATATATATTTAGAGAGAGACGTACAAAAAGTCATCCCATCTAGTATCGGGGTACCATTGTTGGGGGTATTTTGAAACTTGGGGTATGGTCACTCCGCAAAAATCAAGATAGCGCATTAATTCCATGGAGACCGTATTATACTTAATCTATAATTCTTCAAGCATATTTCAAGAAAATATACATTCTATAAATAAAGATGTTTATATTTTTAAAATATTATTAATATCGACTCTTTTTCTTTTTTTCTTTTTGTCGAATAATGGCGACCCTTAACAAGTGGCTTTGGAATTACTCTTTTATACTATTATTAGCGACGTAATGAAAGCTCCATCAATTATACTTTCACATTCTCCCAACAAAAATAATAATTCTTTTTTATTGGTCAACGTAGCAAGCAACCACCTACCGCCCCCCCTCTGGGTGAGACGCTAGTGAGAACAACTTTGTGATTTGTAGGCTGAAAGACAATATTAATTCTCAACGCGGACAGTGATTTTCGTTTGAAAAATTTAGCAAGCTAGCAATTTCTCGACATCATTAGTACTTTTTAATACAGAAAAGCAAGGAGTTTTATTTAATTCGAAAATTTATTCAAGGGACCAGTAAGTTTTTCAAATAAAAAAGCAAACTACCCATATCTATAGCTATCATTATTCTTACGTGGTCGCTAACTTTTCTTCATGGTCGCCCGAGTCTCAATGCAAGTTAATCATGTTCAGACAAGGACAATAGGCGCAATTTCAAAAAATTGAACAGTCCACTAATTTATTAAAAGAAAGCAATTTTGGGTCGGACATGTCTTTGGCTCTCTTTTGTCCGTTTCATATTTTCGTCGCGCTGGGAAGACATGTGCCATCCAGAAGGGTGTCTCGACGCGACTTTGACTTTCAATCTTTTTCGAGAAGGGTGTTTAAATTGACCAGGAATATATTAAATCGGGAGCTTATTTCTACAGACACACGGAACCTTATACATGCATAAGATTTGTGACGATTGTAGTAATTAATTAATTAATTAAATGAGGCGGCAGATAGAATCAGACAGTAAAATAAAGGGGTCATTGAGATCTGGTGATCTTGGTGCACGATTCACGCGGCCCGTCTCGCCAAATGGACGAAAAAGATCGAACCTTCATCTACTTGCCCGTGTAATGCTAGACAATCTTTCAATCCAGCGCGAAGCTGACGTGGCGTGACGTGCGACACGTGTCGGAGTGGGTTGAAAGTTCGCCAAATCAGCCCGCCACCGAGTGGAGCCCCCCGTCGTCGTCGTCGTCCTCCCTTCCCCATCACACTTCGTCTTCCCCTGTCTTTCAGATCCCACAAAGCTGTTTGATTCCTTCTCCGCTTTGCTTTTTGCGGTTTCTTTTTCTTTGGCGTTGTTTTTACTTTCATGGCACGGTACCGCCCGTTTTATTATCTCCTCGGAAACGTCCGTCCGTTTTCGACATTCCTTCTGCTTTACCGACCTCTTCGATGGTTCTTTGCTGCATCTCCCGCATGTCTCCGCGTTGCCGATAATAAATTTCGTATTTTTCCACCTTCCTCCTGCACCTTTGTTTGACCAGGCGGTTTGTTTATTCTTTTTCGCTTATGGGTTTGATGCGGTTCTTTCAACCACGAATCTTAGCCCACAAGTTTCCAGAGAGGCAGTTGGGATTGTCGTGTTTGAATTCCTTTTGGAAGAGCCAAGAGACAAGAGAGTTGCTGTTGTAGTTGTGATTGCTGTAGGTGACTAGTTAGTTTGTAATCAGGAGTTGTTACAGTTGAAGAGGGGTCAGAGAAATGGACATAACGGAGGTCACACTGATACACCATGTGTGCATTGTGATGCTGGTGCTCTGGTTGCTCTGCAAATGCAATCTCTGCCATCCGATAACTTTCATCGTCTCCATCATCTATCTGTACTTGGTATGAGTCACTTCTCTCAATTCCCTTACCACATTTCTTTTATTTGCCAGGTTCGCTCCTTTTTTCTGTATATAACAAGCAAAGAGAGAAAAAAGTTGAGGGTTGTGTAAGGGCCGCTGCTTGAGCCGTATATGGAGATGCTATATGTATTTGGTGGGCATGATCCTCCAGCGGTGTTTTAGATTCCTATCACATGCTAAAATTGCATCAACTCTCTATCTCTCTCATGACTGCGCTTCTGCTTTCTTTTGGAAGGTTCAGGAGAATTACATGACGAGATTAAGGAAGAAGTTACAATTCGAGGAGAGGAAACAGTCGTATCAGAAACGGGTAGGCTGGCGGTTGGCACTTTCTATTCAAGTGTTTATTTTCCCAAAATGGGCTAATGTAGTGTTGTTGCTTCGTGGCTTTGACCTCAGGAAGTTTTGTCTGATCCTTTTACTCTTGTTTAGGTGATGACTGATTCGGAAACAGTGAGGTGGTTGAACTATGCAATAGAGAAGATATGGCCTGTGTGTTTGGAACAAATTTCCTCACAGAGGTTTCTCCTTCCCATTGTACCCTGGTTCTTGGACAAGTACAAACCATGGACAGTGGTATGGTTCCTTTATGGTTCCTGCTCAATTTTAAGGCAGTATTTCACTGTTTTACTAGGAGACAATCAGTATTCTTCTCCATTATGCTGAAAAGCGAATTGCATTGTTAATTTCCAAAAGTCTACTGTGCCACAGCTGGCAGAAATCAAATTTTGGGCAGTCTCAGGACATTCACTTTATCTTTTGGAGCTAGCTAAAATTACTTACCTTGTGTTGCATACAACAAAGAAGCTCTTGCTTATCATGATCTGCTAATTTTCATGCTTTGTTATATCATCACTTTACATGAGAGAATGAGTCAAAGAGTAATTATGCGGAGGCATGTCATACAAAGTTTCCCCCACAAATATCTGTTGATGCTATAGAGTGATTCATGACAGAAGATTTTCTCTTTGCAGAAGGAGGCCTCCATTCAGCACCTGTACCTTGGAAGCAAACCCCCCTTGTTTACAGAAATTCGTGTTATTCATCAGGCCACTGATGATGACCACTTGGTGGGTATTTAACACGTGACAATTTTTAGATTTCAAAACTTAATTATCTTTTAAATGTGTGTTGTGCGAGTTATGACTTGAATATAATATGATGAAGAGATTCTCTCTATATCTATGTGCAGGTCTTGCAGTTGGGGGTAAATTTTGTCAGTGCAGATGACATTAGTGCAATATTTGCTGTCAAGCTAAGGAAAACATTTGGATTTGGAATGTTGGCGAAATTGCATATGACCAGTATGCAGGTGGAAGGGAAGGTATGAGAATGAATTGAATTCTATAGCTGTTTAGAACCTGGAAGTTTACTTTTTCTACATGGTTGGTCGGAAGTTTACACATTTGCAGTACATTTCATTCGTTATTATGCCAGTCATGTGATCAGTGTTTGTTATATAATTCTCACAAGGAATTTTTAAACATAAGTCTAATATAACAAGGCCTACTAAACATGAGAGGAAACTGGATACCAATTTTCTTGAAAGTGCATAACTGCTTTTAAATCCCATAGAAGATGAGAACCACCAAATGACTATTTATGTATGGCAAAGTCTAGTGCAGTCATGTGGACATCAGAGAACATGAGAAACTTGGTTGCATTGCTATTGTGTGTTACTAGAAGCAGATAATATGCAATTCCATCTCTTTTCCAGGTCCTAGTAGGGGTAAAATTCATTCCAACCTGGCCTTATCTTGGACGTTTACGAGTGTGCTTCGCTGAGCCCCCATATTTTCAGATGACTCTGAAGCCTTTGTCCTCGTATGGGCTTGATGTTACTGAACTTCCTGGTGTTTCTGGATGGATTGTAAGTTTTATTATACTTTGTGCACTCTGAGTTGTGATTTTCTTCACTCTGTTTCATGTATTGCTACTAACATCTGTCTATTTTCTTTTTTCTGGGTAGGATAAACTTCTTTCTGATGCATTTGAGCAAACGCTTGTTGAGGTAAAACCTTAATCTCATGGTTCTTTGGCCTAGTTGAACTCACATTTCACTGCTTGTATAAATTGCCTGATCATATCATCATCTGCATGGTTGACGTTCTCTCTCTTAGCACGCTTTTTAAGTACTAACTACAGATTGAGTATGTGCATCAACATTGTGTTGGTTTGAGTCCTTCTAAATTGACTGTCAGAAAACTATTTCTAATACAAGACTTGTTCTGCTTGAGTTTTCAGCCTAATATGTTGGTGGTTGATGTGGAGAAACTTGTTGCACCTCGACAAGATGGTAAATCTCAACAAGGTAACATACAAAGGATTATATTAATGTTTTAGCCCTCAAGTATTGCTTTCATCTAATTTGTCTCGTAAGAATTTAAAATCTGAAAGCCTTAAGAGTCTTTTCGTTATTGAGACCTTACTCTCACACTTCGTACACTGTTAACCCATTTTGCGCTGCCAACTTAATTGTTATCTGCAGTGGTGTAGGCTGTCTACAAGCTTGATATATTCTCAAACTGTCGATCACTACTATTATCACTTTTCTGTTGGTTTATGTGCTGAAAGATGATCTGTACATCTGAGATAAGCATGAACTTTAATCCCAGAAACTTGGTTCTCTGTGGATGTCAAGGAACCTGTGGCTCATGTTAAAGTGGAAGTCATAGAAGCATCTGAAATGAAACCATCTGATTTTAATGGTTAGCTCATATCCATTTCATTTCCTTTAATTTCCATGGCACTGATTACCCAATTTAAATGCCGGCACTAAGCTTTATCATCCATTTCTTCAATTCTCACTTTGTAGGATTGGCTGATCCATATGTGAAGGGGAAGTTGGGTCCTTACAGATTCAAGACCGAAACACAGAAGAAGACATTATCTCCTAAATGGCACGAGGAATTCAGGATTCCCATCATCACATGGGAAGTACCTAATGTGCTAAATCTGGAAGTTCTTGACAAGGATCATTTCATCGATGATGATCTTGGGTTCGTGTCTATCCTAGATATTCTCTGTTTCTGATTCTGCCATTGGACAATGTCCAGTGGACATTCATGTAATCTTTAGTTAATAGAGTCATAGTTGAGCCTAATATGATTTTAGTGCCGCACAAGTGTAAAGGGTGTGCATTCATTATTGTGAGATTTTGTGGGATTTATGCCAACTGATCTAAAAGTTAGGTGTGATTTAACTATTCTAATAATTACTGCTGTGGAAAGTGTCAAGGCATTCGTAACAGCATGGCACTCCACTAACTCCTTTCGTGGTTTCTAACTTTAATAGAGTGTGAAGCCAGCAATAGTTAATGTCTTGTGTGGCATTTGAAGCCTCTTGCCCTGGGTGTGGGTCTCCACTTGATCTGCAAGGGTCACTAATTGCATTGCCATCAGGTCTCTTTTAGGGTTGCCATTTCATTTGTCTAGATTCTGCATGTAATTGTTTCTGTTGTGAAGAGCATTCATTGATCTCAAGAAAAATCTAAAACCTTGATTTTCTAATCATACTCTAGTTTCCAGCGCAGATTACTTGCTTTGATAGTTAAACTTACCATATCTGTCTGTCCCCATCTTAGAAACAAATACTTTTAGTTCTCTCTTTTGACCAACTAAGTGCTCCGGTTATCCGATCTTTTGAAGAAATTGCTTTTATGGATTGATGCACTGACTTAATCTTTTCTTCCTTATAGAAACTGCTCTTTAAATATAAATGATCTAAGAGATGGACAGAGACATGATATGTGGTTACCTCTTCGGAATATTAAAATGGGGAAGCTGCACCTTGGCATAACTATACTGGAAAAGAGCAAACAGGTAATTCTCTTCACAAAATTTCTGAATGTTAAAGCAAATATAGTTTGTTCATGACCTGATGCACTATTTTAACAGGGGGAAGTTTTTTTGTTTACTGGGGAGTCAATCAACAGAGAAGATCGAGGTGATTCACTTGCAACTGATGGAGCTAATGGAGGTCCCTTGCCATCTTTATCGTCACAAAATTTTTCGAGACCAGAGGAAGAGTTTGAACCAATAAATATAGAAGGCCTTAAAGAGATTGGAGTATGGATTTATCACCCAGGGAGTGAGAAATCACAGATATGGGAACCAAGGAAAGGGAAAAGTCGACGCCTGGATACACGAATTCACCGGGAGCCTAACGTTGCTCATTCAAATGTTGCTGAATCCTTTAGGAGTGCTGGCAGCAAGATTAGGGATGACCGGGATGATAAACATCCGAAGAGCCCACTTTGGAGGGGCATAGGGAAGATTGGTTCATTACTTCAAAAGAAATATAAAGGGGAAGATTCCAGCGTTGTTGGAGAGGGAATTCCATCTCCACTTGATAACATTAAGCCAGTCAATTCAAAAGAGATAGGAGTCAAGTTAGTTCTTGAGGATGGCATTTTGGGACCAATGTCATCCAAGATTCCTACACAGAGAATTTTGAGTCCTACCAAGGATGAGAACAGAGGTAGTGAGAAAGGAAAGACGAAAGATATGGTAAAAGGCTTTCCAAGGCAAGCCGAAAAATCTGCTCACAGTGCAAAGCACGTGTTTCCAAGAAAAGGACTGAGAAGATCCCAAGGTGATTCTTTGTCATTGACAGGAACCACTATGTCCTTGGAATCTGGCAATGAGTCTCTCTTGCCTCCACTCTACATTTCTAAGGTCAAAGCAATTCCTATAGACTCTCCCTCTGCATCGGCTAGTGGTTCTAGTAATTTCCATAAAGCCTCCTAAAGCCTGAACAAGGAGAAGAGCTTCAGTAGTTTTATGACTGACCATATAATGAAGCAGCAATCCCTGCGGGGTCTGTTCCTAGGCCCCAGCATGACAGTCGAAATTTAACAGCTCAGAAGATGTGCAGATAATTACTTGATCGAATCACAGCTCAGACATACAAGCCTTTTCACACGAACAAGATAAAGTTGGAGGCATAGATGATCAAATGCCCTGACCCTTGTAGCCAAATATGCTCAATGTATCACAGAGGATTACAAAATGGTGTTTTGGCTAGTGCGGTAGATTTTTGTTGATGTGTGGGTCTTGTATAAGTCTGTAATGTTTTGTCATTGTTTAGTTTTGTAAATCATAGCTATTCTGGTCATGCAACCATTCGGTCTATCAGAGGTTGGCTTTTTACAGCCTCTATAGCTTCCGCTCAGATCTTGCTGGCTCGAATTTTAGGGTGCGGCTGCTACTAATGTCCTCGTTAGCATATGCTTGTTTGACTTCATTGGATACTCTGTACTGCTTAGGGTCTATTTGGTAATGCTTCTGTTCCGAAAAACAATTTCTTTTTAGAAATAGTTTTTTTTCTATTTCTATTTCTGGGAACAATTTCTGAGTAAAATAAGGCGTTTGGTAACTACAAAAAACTTATATTCTTGGAATAGAAAAAGAATAGGAATGTGTTTGGTACGATCCATAAATTTTTGTATTTTTTTGTTTTTTTCTTCTTACTTATAGACAGCCGACCACCGACTGTCAATCGTCAACTGCTACCGTCCGACCGCTGCCCGCCGCCTCTCATCGCCGCCCAACCACTGCCCACAGCCCATCGACCGCCGCCCCCTCCCACAATCAGGCTGTGGGCGACGATTGGGTGACGGCTGGCAATGGGCGGCGGGCGACGGGTGGCGGTTGGCGATCGACGGTCGGCGGCCGGTGGTTAGCGGTCGGTGGCTAGTGGCGGCGACGACAGGTGGTTGGAGGATAGTTGTGGCCAGCATTGGTAGTTGGTGGTTAGAGGCGGTCAACAAGCGGCGGCCGGCGGTCAAATGACGGTGGTGGCCAGCAGCAGTCACTGATGACGGCGGCGCCTGTCGGCGATCAATGGTTGGCGGTCGACGATGGCCCCGGGTGGCTAGAGGTGGCTTGCAAGGTGGCCACGGTAAGAGAGAAGAACAAAAGAAAAATAAAAAAGAAAATAGACTTATTTCTAGAAATTGTTCCTTGGAATAAGATACTAATTTTTTTATTTCTTGTTTTTGTTCCAAATCTATTCCCTAGCTACTTTTTTATTCCGAAGAATAGAAAAATAAGTTGGTATTACCAAACGGATTTCTGTCATTTTTTTTTAGGAGAACAAAAGAACAAAAAAACAAAGGAACGGAAATGTTCCCAAGGGCCTATTTGGTAACCGGCCAAATAGTGCTAATTTCTTTCTTTTGTTCCCAGAAAAATATTTCTATTTTTTTTGTTTTCGGAAGTAGATTTGGAATAGAATAAAAAATAATTAAAAAAAGTTGATTCTTGTTCTCGGAAACAATTCTAGAATCAAACCCATATTTTCTCATTTTGTTTTTTTATTTTTTGTTCTTTTTCCCTTTTCTTCTTCTTCATCTACTGCCATGGTTGTCATCTGCCATTCGCCACCCACCCACCACCAGTTGCCAGCAACCAATTCGGCGAGCTTGCCAGAGGCAAGCCCAGCCACCAGCGAGGCCAAGCCTCACAGGTGGCCAGGCGAGCCTCGCCCAACCCCGGCGAGGCTCACCTAGCCATGGCTCCGCCGAGCCTAGCCCAGCTGCTGGCGAGGCTCGGCTGATAAGGGCTAGCCTTATTGAGGGCTGGCGACACTCCGGTGAGATCACCAGCCCTCGTTTAGCCAGTCGCCGATGGTCGGCGACTGGCCACTTGAAGAAAAAGAATAGGAGAAAGAAAGGAAAAAAAGAAAAGAAGAAAAAAAGAAAAAGGAAAAAAAATAATAAAATTATTTAAAAATTAAAAGAAAATGATTTTGAGTATAAATTTTGAACACGGGTACCAAACGCAATTCTATTTTGGGAATTGAAATTTTGGACAATTACCAAACGGCTTAAAATGTTTAGAAATTGTTCCCGGGAAGAGAAGCATTACCAAATGCACCCTAACTAACCAATTAGGTCCACTACATACTATTGACAAGAAACAAGCTGATCTACTAACCCTTCATAGAAGTAACTGTAGGAGTTGGCCTTGTATGCGGTGTCTTTAACCATGGACCTATTGCGTATGTACATGAACATCAGAAAGGATAACTCCGTAGCAATTTCCTGATTTAGCCCAAATTTTGTGTTTCTTTTTGCCTCGGACAGCCGATAAAGCTTTTGGTCCTTCAGCTGTAAACATCTGAAGAGAGATAACTGCTTTGATCGCCCGACTTGCTAGATTTCAGAACCGAAGTCATTGCAGCATAAAAAGCTACCAAGCCAGACTCTGTTAAGGATTAGAGCACCCCAAGACACATTAACTATCGATACCACTGATCTAAAAATTTGATCAAGTGTCACTGAAACGACATTCATTCTCACGACATGGAAGTACCCACATTTATCGAGCACGACAAATTTCCTCATTATCCTGAACATTTGACTACATATGCAACTAAGTTCCATCTTGAGTAGCTATGTCTGTTTTTAAGTCACTCGAGTATCGACTATCAAGCGTTAAAAAGCTTAGAAGAAATGAGAGTCTTCTTGGTGAAGTTATGGCTCTGGCTATATTTATGGGTGTCAACCTCGAGCTGGAAGAATATATTGTACCGTAAGATTCTCCATATTTCCAGTGCATAAAAATTACTGGAAATTGGTCTTCTGTACATTACCGTTTCCAATTTTTCAAAAATATTACAAGAGGATTACTAAGAATTAATTTACTATACAGGGAGCAAGTAATGTTTCATGCCTGCCTATTCTTTTTGTTCTTCTTTCCAGAAAGAATCGAGTCTACATCCAATCGCCGGTTGAGGCCCTTATTGAAGAGGAAACGATTTTGGAAAGCTGATATAACTGGCAACCATGCTAAGCAAGCTATCGGTGCAAATAGAATGACACCCATCCCGTAGTCGTATGCTCTAGCCATAACACGGGTGAATTCCCACAAGCCAGTGTTCTCAATTTTGGGTCTCACTGCTTGTCCAATCTGACAAATGGAAGAGTCAGACAACATGAGAAAGTCTGAGGGAGGGAAGAAAAACAGAGTTTCTTTAACCAAGCTTACCAGTATCAGCCCCCAACCGGTCGGCAAGAATGCTAGACAGCAGACGATGATATCCATCAAAGACAATTTGCAGATGATGGAAAGAACTACTATGATGGACAGCGCACCGAGGAAAAGGAACGCTTTAAAAAGCCTGAAATAAAAGTGGTACCTATTGCTGAATTGTTGCCGTCCCATGTTCACAGCCTGCATAGACATTGAGGCAACTTGTATGCTTAGACAAAATTATTCGTCATTGCACTAGAGATTCCAAATGAAAACTTTTGTGTTGTGTTAATAAATCCTAGCGAGAGCTCTCGCCTTCTGATGCGGGAACAGAAATTGTTATCCATGTATGGAGGGTCAAGCAATACAACTATAGAGAAGTACTTACCTTGATCAGCAAGAATATTGCAAAAATGACAACCCAAGAAAGCACATAAACCAGAAAGTTCTTGCTCTGCTGGGAGATGTCAAGGTGATACACGAGTCCGTACTGATATAGGAAAAACCTCAGAGAGAGAAGTATCTCAATTAACCTAGAACTCAGTCCCGAATGACGAATGTGAGCTTGCTCTTCATACCACCATGATTCCCAGCTTTTATCTGGTTGAACTCCTATTCCACCCTGCACGTTGATCCACTTGTTCCAGTCTTTCCAGTCATCCACGATCTTATCCCAGATGAACCCGGAAGGATTAAATAGAAATGGTGCAGATAACCAAGTTATAGACATGAACCAAATGGAATATGTGATTAGCACATAGGCCATGCTGCTTTGGTACGACCGTCTAAACAAATCATAAACGATCAGAAGCAGCAACAGTTCAAACCCTTTAGTAAAGTGGCTCCGTGAATATAATCTGTAATTCTCTGAGAAACTGGCATGAAACACCACAACTTTCCTCCCAGTTGGTCTATACTTAGCACCCCCATACAGAATCGTCCGACCGTAGTAATGAGTTTTTGTTCCAAGAGAGAAAGTGAAGAAAACAGCGGCCAGCTGCAACTGCATGAGGATAAAATCCTTGATGGCCATAAAAAATCCCTTTTCAAGTCCAATCTCCATGACCATTGGCAGGCCAGTTAAAAGCCCTAATTGAATGAAAGATTGTGATGCGAGAGCTGTTTCCAATGATCGTATGTTATGAAGTCTAGCCTCAACAACGAGTGCTCTCTCCAACCCACTAAGTACTAGGTAGAGCTGGCCATACAGGAAGACATAGATTCCAATGACAGAGATCTGTACAAACACATCAAATACAAAGCCCAAATTAGATTTTATCATGGTGCTTCCAAGCAAAAATTGTAGAGAGATTATCATCACTATAGGCAGCACATGCTTATATGAGAAATCAAAAGAAGATTAGAACAGCTTCCAAGTAACAGATATATCACCAAGAAAATGCTACCCGCATTGATGTAAGGGGATTTGAATGAATAATTTCCACATATTATCCTCCTCGGGAATAACTTCAAATATGTTACCTATCTTGGGAAAATCTGACCATACTAATTACTATCATCAGCAACCCACCATGGCAGTGTCTACAACTAAACATACATCCAGGTTTCCTCTAGCTTTAAATGTAATATTAATTGTAAAAGTGAAATATCCTTTTAAGCAAGTACCAGGCTACTGAAGTAAAAGCCAATGGTTGTGAAGTAGCATGACAGCATCCGGAAGAAATCAAACTGCTGTCCTAGCCGGTATATGTCACGGCTTAGAGTCTGCTCGCTGTTCCCATTAGCCACTTTTGCTTCAAACTTTGAGATCTGACTTAGGCCTACTTCCCGACCTTTTCCTACTTGCATGTACTCGTGATAAGTAATACTCCCTCGCCGAAGAGTAGAGTTGAATCCTATACAAGGAACATGTCAGTTGGTCCTTTATCAAACTTGCAGTTGCCTGTTTCTCCCTTCCCCCCACACAAATGTAAAAATGGAAAGGAACAATTGCTTGATCAGAGAGTACTACGGTGACATAGTTATACCAGCAAATACATCCTCACTCAAGTTGATTGTCTTTGACGCTTTGCTTATACCACCTCTAGTAATGTGAAATATCCTGTCAAATACATCGGGATGTCCGTAGTGGAATCTTACCCTGCCCAGGAAACCAAGAAAAATTATTGACCAACTTACAGGAGAATAAGGTCAATAGAAAGAAAGAGTAATCAAAGACAAAAGTAACAGAAGTTAGAGTAAGAAAGCCTTCAGCTGGAATTATGCTCATAAAGCTGTTTGAGATATAAAAGAAATATAGATCTGGATTATCTTCATGAGAAAAAAATTCTTGGATCTTGGCCTTTCTCAAGTTAGCTACATGCAAAAGTAAATTATACACTTTGATGGGCAAGAGTCCTTTTTTGGAGCAAGAGATTGATGAAAGAACATATCCCTACCTGAGAGGGTTGGCAAGAAGCCTCTGACCAATTGTGACAAAGCTGGCCTCCTGATATGACATGAACCATGCTAAAGAAGAAACACTGCAATGTGGGAGAAACGCATAAAGTGAGCTGAGCTTAAACTTCTCATTTTGTTCTCCAATGTTAACAAAACATGGACGGAATAGCTTAGGAATCCTGAATGAAGGGTTCAGCGTGATTCTTCTAAATAGACAACAAAGTAACATCATTCAGCTCATGTTCCAAAAAGAATGCGATTACATCCTTTTCTTTAAAAAGGGAGTTATCAGGGTTGAAAATCCCTTTTTGATTATTCTAAAGAAGTCGTGCTTAATAGCGAAAAGTTTCAGAGACTGCAATAGGAACCTGTCCTTCATATTGTCATTTCTTATGCTTTTAATTCTCCTTAATATCACGCAAGGTCAACTTATTTGGTTTAACGGATGCTGTACACCTGGCAGATTTCATAATACCATCCTACAAATTTCACAAATCTTAAGCGTTTTAATTGTTGAGATATTTGCGACCAAAAAAATTAAAAAAATTGTTACCATATTCATTTTCCTGTTGCTATAACCAATTGATCCTCTAAGAGCAAAACCATTATTTAGTACATCTCAAGCAATTTGGCCCTCACTGGTGGGAAGAATAACTTAAAGCACCAAATCATTGCCTAGTCATTCGGATTACCTTCCAGTAAATATGTGTTCCCTGAGTCCAAGTATAGTAGGAGGTCGATGACCTTTCTCCTGGTGGAATTCTTCTAGAAGGTTTCTCATTTTCATAGCTTCCTCCAGGTAATTATCCTATCAAACCGAGCATCACAATCAAGCAATTACCAGGGCCGCAAACTCCTTTTTCAAAAAAACAATACCTACTTGGTTCATATCAATTGTTTGGAGAGCTTCACCACGAGTAAAAATTATGGCATGGTTTTGATTCTCAGGCTTTCCTTCTCCAATTCTTGGTTGACCAGGAAGTTTTATGCGGTAGATTTCCTGCAAAAAATTGCTATCAAACATCTGTGACTTAAACTGGAGATCAAATGTTTTTGACAAAACGATGTTGCTTGAGAATCTAATAAAAGTCAAACAGTGATTCAATAGTGAACTTAATGCTATAGTTGCCGAGAATAATTTTGACTTGAATGCTAGTTGATGATACGGCACAAATGATATGCTCACTTTTCTTCAGTTCTAATCTTCTTTATTTCTTTCAAGATGATCGACACAATATCCTTCTTTCAAGCATGAAAAAATTTCGAATGTAATTTATTAACATTTTCTTGAAAATGTATAACTCCTTGTGAAAACTACACGAAGTTTCTGTGATGCAATGCAGCCAGACGGATGGCTACCTGATCTAAACCATTGACAGCTTTTACCAATATAGATGAATAAGTCTTCACAGGCTTGTTGGCCACAACCTCCTCTTTCTCCTCAATATAGGCAACACGAAGTGATGGATACCTTCAAGCACCCAATCAACAGAGCAGTGTCAATAAACTACCAAAGTGACAATAATTTGAATCCCTAGACTATGTAATTATTGGAGTCACATTTGTAAGTTTTTCTACAGCATTACCTTATCATCAAGTCGAGTACATCTCCTGCATGCGGATGTCCAGATGACTTTTGTAACCCATACATTTGACAGGATACTACATAAGTGAATTTCAGGTCTACCAGAGCCTCAAGTTGAGCAGATAGTGCTGGATTTTCTCTTGCAACAGCATCACAACCTTCAAGAATGTGTACATGGAAACAAGCAAAGGGAAAGAATATTGGAATGAGATCAGGGAGTGGCTCTGGGGATGTCACCACCCAGAAACATTGCTCTAACTTGAGCTTTGAGTTCAGATTATGAACCTTCCTCTCCTGCCAGGTCAAGGAAAGCTTGAAGTTTTAAGGCTTCCCTATAGTACATCATTCCACGGACTGCACAAGACCTCAGTAAGTTCAAAGTAAAAATTGTAACTGTGTCCTTTTATGAACTTTCATAGACTAAAAAAGCATTAAAGGAGGCAAACTTTACCCGTTCTGCTCAGCGTTTGCCCTCTGAAAGAAGCCCAATTTCTCAGCTCTTCCTCCCTATTTTCATCTTTCAGTTCTTCTACATCTCCATGACCCATCCGTTCCAAGAAGTTTCTCAACTCATCTATGAAATAGAAAGAAACATATGTAAGAAGCTACACTTGAGTGAATCAGACAGCAATTGCAAGTGTCCTACATGGTACAAACCTGGATAAATTTTTTTCATATAATAGAAGATGGAAACTTCTTCTTGGCTGGAATGGAGCTCCTTCATCGAATAATTAATGTCTTCCATGAAATGTGGAGTTAAAACACTGTCAAAGAGGAGGCATTGGCTCAGAGAAGAGCCACAAGCAGTTCTTGTTCCGCAGAAGTGAAAATATCAATTACACTATAGCTGAATAGAAATGGTATACTATCCTATCATATTGCAAACTCTTAAAAATAAAAATGCACTTCAAGAATGGAATTATACTATCTTATCTTCTTAATGTGAACAATACTCAAAATGTTTTCTTTTTGCATCCTTGTTGTATGAACCACCACAAAGCTTCCAAAGAAGTTGTTCTTCATTGGTCCATTTGGATTAACATACATTTCCATCTCTTCATAGTCTTATGCTAGAAATAGTTATGTCATCTTCTTTCAATAGGACACGGAGCTTAGGGAAAATCGAGGGTTCGCCTAGATATAAGTTGTGTCACTCACTGCATAAACAGAATTTACCTAAACGATAGCATGCTGTGTACTGTCGGAGCGCTAGGCATATCCATAAAAAGAGAAGTAGCAAAAAATGATATACGTCTTCGAGCTTCTAGATTGGAGGGCACATCAACTGCTGCATCTTTGGTGGTTAGCAGAAGATAGAAACGCTTGATCTGCCATAGAAAGTCAAGATGGTCACATTAAATCACATGTACTTAACCACAAATAGGTGAATACTTTTGAACTGGTGACAACAAATACTAAACTTGATCTTAGACAAAAGGCCGAGAAAGGTATATCAAATTACTGCTAACTTTTTGATATATATAGAAGGGGGGGGTGAGGGATGGTAAATGACAGCGAATGACAGTATAAGATGTACCTGCTCATTCAAGGGGCCACTGTCTGGCAATGGGAAACGAACAGAATCCTCACCAGAAGCTGACTCGAATAACTCTGGCTTAAGTCCTCGAGAGAAGTAAGGATACACATCCTCGTTTTGTTGAGAAGTGTCAAGTATACCCAATATTCTGGAAGCAGGTAATTTCAATGAAGGAAAGCAATTGAACTAGTTCTAAATTCAGTAGAGTGAATCCAACTAACCTGTTCCCATGTATCATCATGTCATGGGTTACAAGCTCAAAGATGTCCTGAAGTACTTTCACAACCCTTCCACGATGGTTCTCATTGCCATTAAGCTAAAGTATGCAATCCATAACGGAAGGAGTACTTCAGACGATAATTGGTACAAGTAATTCCAGAGGGTAAAGAATCAACCTTAGAACTGCAACAATTACCAAAAGTTCAAGCAAGTCGACAATTTTATCTCGCAGAGCTGGAAGGCAACTCAAGTTGAAGTCCTTCAGAATGGTTGATCCGCCAATGCTTGCACCAATTTCTTTGAGTATGCTAGATATTACCCTGATAAAGAATTTTAAAAATACTGTCTAAAGCCCAAGATTAAGCGCATTCACAACCACAATCAATGTGCAAGGACAGAGAAGACAAAAATCCTTTTATCACTAGCTAAGCCTTTTTCAAATGAAGGGCACCAACATAACTCTGTGTGTGTGTGTGTGTGTGATATCAATAATCTGTAGAAACAGACATCTATTTATTCAGTCGAAGTTATTTCATGTCTAATTAACCCATCTATCCCCTAGTTTTGCAATATTAACATTGCAAGAGGATTGGAACTGTTTCTTCAAACTTCATGTGAGAAACTCAACAGACTACCGTAATCTACCACATCCCATACTAATTTGAAGAAAAAGGAATGGCCAAAAAAATGAAGAGCTACGAAGTCTTAGGATAAGATATGCATACCGCTGCTCCTAATAAACAGACTCGTTATTTGTACTCAATGTAAAAAGTCAATGACATTATCTCTCTACCTTTTCTCTGTATTTCCAACAGCAAGAAGTTCAACAATGAACTTCGTGGACTCGAAGCACTCTTGCACTGCATTATACATGTTCTCATCCTTCCTTAGTTTCCTATAGAGATTTTCATCCTTCCCCACAAAATCTTTGGCAATACTCAGTGCCGTTGAAAGCTTTCCAAAAATGGGGTCCATTGTCAGTAGTGAACTGAGGCAGATAAGAAAACTTGAGAAACAAGTAACATCACAGTTCGTGACAGTACCTTATTAGCTAGAAGAAAAACCGGCCAACAAACTTTTCCCAAAGGGTTCTCTTGTGGCATAGGCATCACCATCAAATCTACTTCCCTATTCCAAGAAGTGTGTTAATGTGATTATTCTTTAAAAAGAAACCTTAAAAAGTACTCAGCAAAGAATAAAGCCAACCTATCACTTATCAAGTCCTCTACTCGAAGTTTGCGGATAATTTCATTCCATACCACAGCAAAATTGGCAAGATCACTTTTTTCATTTCCAGAAACCTGAAAAAGGTTCCAGATTGGGGGTCATATATATATATATATATATATATATATATTTTTTTAACTGGAAAAAAATAAGTGTACAAGTGTTGAGGCATCCTACCTTTCCAATTTGCTCATTGAGGTACTCTTTTCTTTTGCCCTTTTGCTTCTTTTTCGATGGTGGTATTATGCGAGCAGTGAATGCAGAAGGCAAGGAGTGGAATCTACTCCTTAGCATTCCCAAAGTCCGGATCTACATAATAAAGAAAGAATTGAGACCTCTAACAGATTTATTTCAGAGTAAAGCTATAAATCTTACCTCACCAAGATGATTCAGAATGCCATAGAGACCACCAAAAATTGTACAGAAGACAGAGTACCATATCTGTGTATCCATGAAATACAC
Organism: Eucalyptus virginea; assembly: GCA_014182375.1. Lineage (NCBI taxonomy): Eukaryota > Viridiplantae > Streptophyta > Magnoliopsida > Myrtales > Myrtaceae > Eucalyptus > Eucalyptus virginea. The sequence continues at coordinate 16,046,439 of CM024519.1, forward strand.
CTAAAGATAGAAATTAAATAAGAATGTCATGAATACATTATTTAATGTAAAGTGACGATCCAAAAATAACAGCATCTATAAATTCGACGTAACCCAAATTTAACAACCTTACTTCCCAATGTAACCATAACCAGGAAGAGCAGTGCTTTAGATATCAAATGATGATAATGTAATAACATTCAAGATTCAAGAACTAGCCTAAAAATTGTTCGAGCTAGGAATTTGGACATAAATAAAGACTGCTGCCCATTTGTTGGTTGATACTCACAAATATTACAGGTGCCCATATAGCCGTGATCGCACCAGCATTACTCCCAACTGGAAAATGACAGATACTTGTTAGTTTTGCACTTCGAATATCAAATCCAACTTTGAAACACCAATTCAAGAAGTATAGGAAACTACCTTTGGGGAATAGTTCATGCCAATCATAATCAAAACCAATTGTCATAATTTTTCTGGTTGGTGTGATCAGTGGCTTTATCTGCAATTTGTTCAATAATTGGGTGACACGTGGCAGGTCAGTCATATTTAAAATCACTAGTAGCATCCTAAAAAATCCTATGCAATTATCTGCAACCTTTGTCCTCTAGAAAGCCAAAGGCTCATCTTTATTTGTCAAATGTAAGTGATCCTGCCGATTGCAGTTTCTCATCAACAAGTGCAGAAAATTACTGTATTCAACATCTAATGAAATTAAGCACGTTTAATAATCATAACTAGTTTTGACTTTAAAAAATAGTTTTGACTTTAAAAAATCAATTAAGTCAAAAATCACTTAATTAGCTAAGTAATGATGGAGTTACTTAAATAACTCATTAGAAGAGGCATCCAAATAGGAAATAAAATCTTGCCTATTCCATCACTAAAAGCCTAAAACCTACCAATAATATTCACAGTTCTATAATTGGCAAGAAAATATGTTATTCAGTCCTAAATATTCAGTCATGATCAAACACTATATTATTTTCATTTTCGGCAGTTAAAATGGTTGACACTTAAAATTCAGAACTTAGATTCTCATCACTTCATTTTCAGTTTTACCAAACAGGTTTTATCCATGTCAATGGCTGCAGCACTAAGGAGGCCAGAAATACAGGTAAAAGAGTAACCGAGGACCAGTGCAGTATACATGTCATGAAATGTTTTCTTATATAGTTGCAGATATCAGGCAATAGACTTATGGATGCGAGTTTTTTGAAGCCAACAATTAATACTCCTCTGATTGTACTTAAAATTATGCAACTCAAAGTTAACACGCATGAAGTACCAAGGTACAAGAAGAACTTATGAACATCATATTGGAACCACAATTTTGATAGTAATTTCTTTGTCGCTTTCTTCATTCATTCTATCTGGGAAAATCCTCACCTCAAAGAAGTAGCTGAATAAGAACTTGCTGGATAAGACCAGCAACCAGAAGAACGTATACCTACATCACATGCAACCAATAGAACAATTACAAGAGAACAAATCCTCATGAAAAAAAAACTTCACCAGAGGGAAACAGGACATACTTCAACTGCGAAAGTTGGCTTTCTTGCATCCCACGCCCAACAAATAGCCTAGGCTACAATAAAAAGAGATAAGCTGGCAGTTGTGCACGGAACCTACTGACGTAATTCACTTAAAAAAAGTCATGCATGATATAAGGGGAGATTTCAATGAGTCATTACGTGAAATACAACTAAACGGGACAATAAGGATCCATGACACTCTAGTCAAACTAGTAGTTACTGACATCCATAGCAAAGTTGATGTATAAAGTCAGATGATAAACGTGAATGATCAATGCCATGGCAAAGAGGAAATTTAGCCTAATCTTGAGTCCTGCAACTATTGTTAAGGCGGATAAACATTTTGATGGTACACATGAGGATTGTCTGAGAAGGATCCAAATTTCAGACAGCAAAATCATCACTATTCAGAAAATCATTCGAATAAGTTCTTTGAGGGAGATTTCAACAGGAACTCAATTATCGATCGCTAAATTACCCGTATAAATTTTCTGGTGGTTGATATGAGTTGCAGTTTGCAAGGTAGACTCAAAAGTAACATGAGAATGAGAAGTTCAAAAGAATCAGTTCTCGTAGTTCGATGGCATATGATGTTATCGTTCACAATCCCTTTAAATGCAGTCAATAATGAGCTATTTATGCTACTGGATACAAAATGGCTTTGTTGAGAGGTCTTAGGAATCGACAAGTACCTCAGCGAAAGACAACCATATGTCTGCATCCTGAATTATCCTTTTTACTAGGGAAATTTCCCTAAGACTATGTCTATGCTCTAATCATTAACTTACACCTTACTGGTATCTACCAAATATCAAGACACTACTAGGTTCCATTGTCAACTGCAACAAATTGAAACAATTGAATCCAGTGATGTCATAAATTATGTGACTGCACCAGCGCATGACTAGATCCAATTCAACGATTTTTAAGCATGATTAGAAAATGTAATAAGAACAACCAGTTACTAAGCTAATACCCTACCTTTGTCCACCAGGATAGAATTGTGCATATACGGCAGTTTGAGACTTCAATATACTTGCTAACAGCAGGAACAAAGAACAGCACCATCTGGACAGCATTAGACATCATATATATTCCAACAGCAATCATGTATGGCGAAAAGCACAATTCTTTAATCCAGCTCCCACTTTGCATGGAATAACAAGTATATTTTTTTCTTGACTTAGCATAACATGTAGGAAGAATTATCGTCCACATTGCAGCAGCCGCCAGGTTCAACCAATGTCTAATTCTTTCCGATGAATCCATAGTGTTTCGCACTTTCCATGCGAAGGCAATGTCAATGATAGCTGCAGGCAAGATTTCTTCTCAGAATTCTTCAGTTCATAAGTAGGCCATTGGTGCAATCAATTTTAATAGAAATCCATGATAACATTGTTGATAAAGGCAGATCAATATTGAGTTGCAACGATTCCTACCTATCTTTAGAGTGACATAACCATGTGCAGTTCTTAAATACGGGTGCTTACATTATCTTTGGGCTTTTCTGATCGAAAATCAGAGTGAATTCACATACTAAAATTGCCTAGCTGATGAGGCAAACCCTTTCTTGACTAATATGATGACAAAAAAGGAGTACACTCCTTTTCACCAAAAAAAAAAGGAGTACACTTTAACTGATGGAAATATTGCTTTTCAGTACTTAGTAACTTGTAATAATTGATCTACAAAGAAATGACAACATTACATCTTAACTAAATAATGCAGGCTGCCTTGAGAAACAAGGGTTAGACAAAAATCACTTCATTCTTGAGGGGGTTTTACATGTATCTACCCTTTTCAAGGAACGGAAGAAAAGGCTGAAGCTATGCACGATGCTTGAGCAAATAGAAGAAATCATTAGGCAGTCAAAAATCTTTACTTTTTATTAGAAGGCTCTTAGAGGAAGGAGGCAGGAGGTGGTAAGGGTATTTTCCATAATTATTTCTACTAGAATCAGCCTTTGATTCTAGTCACTGCTTGCTGCTTATAGTTATTATCAGCGCAATTGCACTTGAAGGCATTAGGAAAAGACTTCAAATATCATCTGTTATGAATCCCACGCTTTTCTCTGGAATGTTATACTTGCCCTCAAAATCAACAAATGCAGCCAGAGACACTCAAGACCCAAATAAAGATGAAGACAATGGAATACCAGACCTCGAAGGAGCTTAAGGATTGTAGAAGTAACGAAAATACTCAAGATATCCTCAAATATTCCTTTGTCAAACAACTGAAGAGGAGATCCCAAATCATGACAGGCCACGATAATCATTGCCTAGAGAAAAAGAAAAATGAACTTATTAAAGAAGCAGCAGAACCATCAGAGGAAACAAGAAGACACCAGACTCGAGTAAAGACAGTAGACACACCTGAAGGATCAGGATTAAAAAACTCCACATTCTGTCAAAGCTCCTAAAGATTTGCCAAAATGACCGAATCTCCACAAAATTTGTCTTTCCCAACCATTTTTGTTCACGATATTCCTCCTTAGAATCCTGTGAAATAAATATACAAGCTGGAAAGCAAAATCATGGGATATAAAGTTATGGAGCACTGGGCTGTTATTGTTGTCTAAAGTTGAAAAGCTACTTACATGTTCGCAGTTCAAAAGAAGTGATGAAGTGCACTCACCTAGGGAATACTATGACAAGAAACATAAGCTCTCATGCATTGATGTTTATCAAGGAATCTCCGAATAATCCTACCCTTTTAATTCAGCATAGTTCATATTTCATAATGATGTCATTACCCAACCAAAGATTATTGACTTCACTATTATCCTAAAAATCTACATGTTTCCACCAAGGCAATAAGGAATATAAAAAATAAACCAGAGATGTCTCGATACTTTAATGAAAGTGAAAAGTGAAGAAACGGACACAAAAAGGAGGGACATGGGAGGGGATATAAGCTGGCTTAGCACCTTGTAAGTTGTTGATGTTAAAACAGGCTCTGTAAGTCAGCTTATCATATTTGTCTATTGTCAAGTGCTAACAAAAGAAGAAGACATTATCCTATGCATGCTTGTGCCAATCTGTGAGCAAAGTTTAATTAGATACAATGAAGCATACGCCTCAAACAACAGAATGTGTGAATGTCTATTCTAAAAGCCTGGAACACTTAATGACATAGAAAGGTGAAGTATACATTTCAGACTAGTCAATAATTTTAATGATTTGTTCCCGATACATCATAAGACTAATTGAAATGATAACCAAATGCTGGAGGGACCAATGCAAAAGTAGTGTAGCTTACCCCCAGTTCTTCATCATCATCATCTCCTTTCTCCTTCTTTAGTCCATGGAAGTAATCATGGCGCAAACAAAGAGGCCAACCTACTTCAAAACAATCAGGAGACCTGCAGATTTATGTAAATAGTGACATATTTACATAAGTTTGGAAACTCTAGTTTTTGAGAACTTTGATATGCAAAGCATTGAGTATAACCAGAAGAACTCATTCAGATCATCGTAGTTCCTCCAAGTAAAATGGTGGGCTGTCCCATTTTTGTTTTTCTCGGCCTCCTAAATTTTTGCAGGACAAAAAATTGTAAGAGAAGTAAGAAAGTTCCAAAGTATGGCATGCAAAAGATCTAATGTACTCACCTCATGTATAACCATGTAAATTGGGGTAACTACATTGTTTAGGAAAGACTCTGGCCCTCCTCCATAAGCTGGGATGACCTCTGATGTCTGACTGAGAGCACCATGTAATTCATATGCCATCTGACCTTACAAAGACCAAATAACAAATGAATTCACCCTATGCCTAGGTGGGGCAATTTGTATAACCAAACAGCAAAGTAAAAAATAGAGACATAAAAATTTTCCCAGTAGATTGACATAGACTCTCAACATTCTTTGCTCCAGGTAAATCAGGTGAAGGTTACAACTCGATTATAGTCCCTGCTAACTGAGGTCTTAAGCAGTCAATTCGTGAATTACTCCATGTTAGTTCACCCCACAAGTGTATGTATGCAATCAAGGAAGCCGCCCACAAAACACATATGAGATGAATGTGAAAAATAAGTGTTCCACTTCTTGACAAAGTATACTTTCCAGTAGAAATATCTCCTAAGAACTATTCATTGAAAGAAAGAAAGTATTCAAAAACCCTAGATATCTTGCCCTGTCTTGATTTTGGATAAGCCTGAGAAAGTATAACCTTTCCTCAAATTGGCAATCGACCTTCATCTGTTCTCTGTTTGAAAGTCATTCAACATAAAATAAATATCCTAAAGAACTTACAGCAGGATTAACTAGCATGGGGAAACCTGCACACCCCGAGAGATTTTACCAACTCAATTGCAGGTCAGGTTCCCTCTTTACTTAGCAGGAAGAAAAAGCAGGATGACTGTATAGAAAAAAAATTCTTGTCGTCCATCGACTGTAAGCAATAAAATTGACTATTTGTTTCAGAGTTTCATCTAACACCATGCACTCCCACTAAAATTAAGGGTAGCATTTACCGTCACACCAGCTTGACATAAAATGAACAAATTACATACAACCGAGCAAGCAGCATCTTCATGTCTGCCCTTCAGAACATAAACATAAGATAGAAATGACTTACATGATGAAAGATATAACAGAGACACTCAGGCATGAAGCGCAAGTTTGCAGCCTCCCCCCATATCAGAAGGTAAAGCCCTATGTACAGAAGTTTATACTGTTGTGCATCCAGTTTCGCTTTAGGTAGTCTGCATGTACATATATTAGATTAAAAAATAGAATAAATTCGCTGGCTTTTCGCGAGCAGAAGCAAAATTTCTAGATGAAAGTGAACTGATAGGAGATTATTGGCGATAAGAATATCATGGGAAGGAACATGAAGGACTATAATGACTCTTCTTCCGGAACAGCTTCGACAAGAAATCCTACCTGATACTGCTCTTTTTCCCCAAATATTTGCACCAATTTGTGTAATTTTTGAAGAATTTCTTCATTAGTTCTTCTATTGCTGCATCTTCTAGCTAAACGAATCAAAGAAGCACAACATTAACATAGGAATTAACTTAAATATCTGCAATTTAGGACTTCTAACACCTTTGGAACTGAAGCCTGTTTCTGATTGTGCCTGACTTGGGCATTAGCAAGGAGGAGAAGAAGATGCTCCCTTTGGTTGGCCACATTCCCTTCCTGTGAAGAGTAAGTCATGACTAGATTAGAACAATTATTAGACCACATGTCCACCAGTTGAACCATCACATCCACCTTTCCCGCTTGATTAAATGGATTTCCTAGCAATATGCAGAAATTAAACCACACCGATCTAAGAATATCACCATGTTACTAGTCACCTGGAAGCCAAAGAAACTTTGAAGAAGATCAAATAAATCCGTGGAAACTGCATCTTTCTGTAAATCTTCAAGAGAGGGTAGATCACGAGTACTATGAAGTGCTGTAACTGCAGCTTTAATCTGTGACATCAGATTGGATATTTTATACATTTAGCATTGGCAACCTTAGTGCATTACTAATCCCCAATGGACTAACGCACAAGAAAAATGGAAACAAAAGAGTAGCATGTCCTTAAGACTAATGAGGTAGTGCAAATCACACTTTCCAAAAGTTCTAAAGACGAGCCATTGAAAGATATCGACGTAGTTACGCAGTGTTTATAAAGGAAGAACTTTTTCATGGCACCAGACCTCTGGGAGTTGCATAATTGCTTGCTGAGCACCTCCAGGAGCAAGTGGCAGAATGTTATAGGGTACATAGAAACTCTGATCTGTGGCAGCCTGCAGAACAAGAAATGACGAAAAGAAAATCAACACAGAAGAGTGTATCTTAGATGAACATACAAGTAGGCACGCCATCTCAATGGCCTTTTTGTAATCAACATCAATGTAACCTATTTCAACCAAAGCATGGAGGAAGAGCATACCTGTGTGCCTGCTGCATCTGTTAATGTTTTGAATACTTCAAACAACGCTTGAGTAACTCTTCTCGCAATGGTCATTTTTTCCCTGTGATTGTTCAAAAATTAATTTTAGCACGGGCAAGAAAACATATTTTCATTATGTGAGCTGAAAAGAGGTACCGCTGTCATGAAATGAATTCCATCAGAAATCCTTACTTATTATTTACATCAACTACTCCACCGTTTCTGATAACGTAGTCCTCGAATGCATGATAAACACGTCTAAGTAAACGTGCATCACTCTCTTCCTTTTGTCTTCGTTTGGTAATCTCTTCATCCTGAAATTCGTAAAAGTGACATTCAGAGAGATTGAGTCAGCATATCTCCACAAAAATTGATGACTATCAATTATGAATGGGACACAGTCGATAAGAGTAAGAGCTCGATAGTGAGGGGGCATAACCATGATAACTTCTAGGAGTATAAGAGGAAAATAGTCATCAAGCCAAAGTTCCATATTAAAAGCTATTTTCACGAAGATTCATCGGCGAGGAGTAAGATGCAACAACTATCCATAAAGAAGCCTTTTTCCACTCAGTGGGAAAGTAGTAGGATGCTCATACAGAATAATGATGTTCAGATACTCAAGCTTACACCTTCCTTTTCAGACCTGACATGAATTTTTGTTTCCTACGACTGAAGAATGATACACAATTTTAAACAAGCTATACCAGAGTTATCTATGGACAGATGAAACCATGATTGCCAGGCTGAAATTCTTTGTTCTGAAAAAATTACCTAGGAAGGAAGAAAAGAAATTTGTATATATCCACAATTAAGGGAGTAGAACTGATTATCGTTACATAATAAACAAGTTCAATGAAAGTGGACCTGGTAATTGATGTATTGCGCAGTCAACAGGCAGAGTCTTGCAGCTTAGACCGGTGATATCAGATTAAATTGATAACATGATGGTCAATTATTACTATTTGATCTGATCGAGTAGCAATTACTTATCCTCATCCATCAAACAAGATTTTGTTGATCGATATCCTAACTCATCCCTATGCTGTTACTAAAGTTGGAAACGAGCTAACCTCCTTTTACAGAGAGTTAAAATGTGTATGCATTTACCCGTTCGAGTCGCTTTAGGAGAGAAGTTTTGAACTGCCGGACACCCCGTCCAATAGAATTAGAATCCATTTTGTGCGCTATTGCAAAAGCATGAAACCGGCCTGCCAACATGCCAATGAGATCCAAATGAACAGCGCAAAAAAATGCTTACGGCACATGGTCGAACTTCCATAAGCTACTGTGGCCCCCAATTTGGGAACCAGTTAAAACATTTTCGTCACATGAAAGTCGGGATCAATAAAAAAACTGAGTTTTCAAACTCCATGATCTTTTGAACTCCCTTTCTTATTGACACGTAATGGTAGATTTCAGTGTTGACTGATGAAACTTGTAGTAGTAACTTGCCATCAAGAGTGTTATTGAACAAAAATAAACTGGACCCAGTTCCATTTTGCATTGCTATATCGTGAAGCCTAGTTTAAATGTAATGCTAAGTTGCTGTTAATGTCTCCATTATGACATGTCAGTCAACTAATTCTTACCAAACCTTTGACGCCCACAGAATAATGTAATAGCTTACCAATTATCAATACCAGGATGACCCCTGAAAATAAACTTTGAACAGCTTGCGATTCTTCCCATTCAATTTTTTTTTTTTTTTTTTTCCATAATAAAAAATCAATCTTTTCCGAAGAAAAAGACATTCTAAGACCAAATTTAAACTCCCTTACATAGATAAGCAATACGAGGCTCCTCGTGTTCTATCAGATTGGCGACGCGAAGGAACTCCTGAATTTCCGGAGACAGTGTGATGGGCAACCTCTCGCTATCAAAGGGCTCTGGTCTATACTCACAATCATGGCCATCAGTGAGAGACCTCTCATACTCATTGCCACAAGTGAGAGACATGCTGCTGCTGGTGCTAGCTGAAGCGTCAGTAGCATCCAGCCATTCATCTGCTTCCAGAACGAAATCTGCAGGCACAATCTCAGCCATGGAAGCAAAACACAGAGCGACGAAGATAAGACAGGAGGCATGACTGTGGAGGTGTATATAATCGGGATATCCCTCATTTGCTTAACGTGGTGTGCTTCTTCTGGCTTCAAAGCGTGTGCTTTTCGCCTTTGCGAAAAGCAAGCTTCTTTTGGCGCTAATGCGAAAGAAGGTGGCGAAGACCTGAGGGTGCCCAGAGAGTGCGCGTATCTTTTTGGCCCGCCCTTTTGCTTTTACGAGTTGGTGGTATGCATGTTTGGTTTCTGCTTTTAGGCTGTGACTTAATGAGAGAGGAACGTGAAATATGAGCAGGAAGAAGGGAAGAAGTCGCCAAGCTGGTTTTTTTATTATAACAGGACAGGAACAGAGGCCAATCAGTGGATCTTGCTTACATGCATGCATTGCTCCTCCTTTTATTAATTAATCAATGAAGAAAGATACCCTTTTCCAAATTCAAGAAACATTTAACTTTTTCCCCCTTTCTTTAGGTTTGGTAAAAAAATAGTCTGCTTTCTTTCTATAAGTGATAAATTAGAAGGAAGATCCCCGGAATCAGTGAGATTAGCCTACAGGAATGTTAAAAATTAGCCTTGGTACTTTGTTCATGGAGATGGTCTCATTTACTGATTGTGAACCTCACGGAGCACTAACATTAGAATGTTTTTTTTTTTTTTTTTCAAAAAAGTATTATTTGATCAAAGAAAAGCCGATAAATCACTATATTAGAATTAGTAATTTTATATGAGAGTTGATAAAATTAAGACGTAATTATTATGGTAAATTAAAGTTAGTAATTGAAAATGAGCTTGTTTATTTAATTCAGATTAGCATTGATAACCCAAAACTAATTGGAAAAATAAAATAATAGATAACGAGTCACTTTGTCAAGGTCGGTAATTTCTTTAAAAAGTATCAAATTAATAAAAATAATTGCAATATCGGTAACAGACTCAATGGTAAGTCAAGCTAACTTGGGTTGTTTATCTCTAAAAAGTGACAGCAAATCTCTAAAAGTGACAGCAAATCCAAGGGATTGCAAGATAAGGCAAATAAAAATCGGTGTCACAAGTTGGTAAACATAAATCAATTGGTCGGTAATTTAAAGTAAAGTTAGTAACTCTAAACTAATTGGTTATTCAGTTTTTAACAAAAGTTGGTAAATCATCCTAGATTTAGGTGGTAATTTCATGTAAAAATGGCCAAATTCGAAGCCTTGGTACATTGTGCAAATAAAATTTTATAAATTAACAAAATTTGATATTTTGCAAGCTTGGTAATTTCATCAACGTGCTAATAAGTTACCAACAAGTTACCTATATTAAAAAAGTTGCACCGGCTGATTTCTTTACATATAGCTTCTTGATACTTTCTAACGCTTACTGAAAGTTATTGCCCAAAAAAAAAAAAAAAGCATTTATCCAACATGGAACAAAGAAACGAAAAATCGAGTTCAATCACGAAATATGCATTTATTCATGCATTCTTCGTGAAGTACATAAACGGAGCCTTAAATGCCCTCGACATCCAAGAGTTCGGAATTATTACAATATTGCAATTATACTATACACTAGATTTGTAAATTTAGCAACACTATACTCAAAATGCATCATTTATTTATGAGCGTTATTATGCACGTAGACTCTGAAAGCAATCAAGAGTGTGCTTTTACAAAGCCGAATGATTCCATACCAACTACACACCAACACTGAACAAGTACATGCACCTCGTACTATGAAAGATTGGTTAAGAAATGTTAGTGACCACATCACCAGGTATAATGAAAAAATAATCATCCTTCAATGTTCTTATTAAATTAGATCGATCACCACTGGAATGACATTTGACATACGGTTTGAGCAAAAGAGGGGGCACAGAGCATCTACATTGAAGTTGTTCATGAAAGAACATGGCATCTCGGTGTAGCAAACTGAGGTAGAACTTTGGAAATGAGTGATGGATGCGTGGAAGCACATCGATGAAGAGTTTCTTCGTTTGACCACTAGCCGTAATTGATAAACCGTTGATTTTCAATAACCAAAATATTGTCTTCGCATTGGCAAGGGACTAACGAACAGCGATGCACATAATCTTTAAGTTTGGTTCCAAATGGGTGTAATTATTTCTATCGGTTTATATATCACCGGCAAGAAATTGAGATGCATGAGAACCAGCGTTGGGACCACGGTCGGATAGAGAAACTCTACATTGATATCCTTCCACGCTTCAACCACTTGTTTCCAGAGTTCTGCCTCAGTTTCCTGCTCCGAGACGCCATGTTCTCTCATGAAAAACTCCACTGCAAATGCTAAGTGCCCCCAATTTTGTTTAAACCAGATCAAACATATCGGTGTTATTAGATCAACATCATATCCAATTGAGAGGTGGTCAATGGATGATTATGTTTTCATTATACGTGGTGAGAGGTGACATCATTTATGAGCCTACAAATGATTTTCAAAGCCTTTGAAATCTTGCAATAACCAAACAACCATTCAAAAGCATGTTTTGTGATCACATCACCCATTCCCACAACCAATGTGACCTCTAAGGGCAAGGGGCATGTACTCCTCTAGGGTTGGTGCACAGTCGGTGTGGAACCATTTGGCTTCGTGAAAGTACAATCTCGCTTGATTCTTCATTTGAAGAATTAAACATAAACAAGAATGCCGGGTTTTTGAGTGAAAATTGCATTCCATGCATGTCAAGCGTGCCAATGATGCTTACGGTTAATTTTGTATGATCTTCCTTTCACAGCCACTTCTTACCCATTTTGATCATAGAGATCGAGAAGCGCCTTGCAACAAGTTTGCATACATTTCGGTGGTCCATCCATGCTATCAAAACAAATGCCCCACCTGATTGATCAAATCCACGCTTAGATCTCTCAACTTAATCAAGGAGACTCCCTAAGGGAGATGATCTTCACGTAGTGGCTCTTTATCTTTGATTGCTGTGACAACGAGTTGCCACACTTCATTGGTTACGTTTAAAATTTAGTGAACCAATCCGATAAGATACCCATAAAAATCCTTCTTTAGAAAATTGATGCCACAAAATTTAATATTGCTCGGTCAAATTTTAACAGAAAAAAGACCAGGCGTATCACCTTCCTAGTTTCTAATCGATTACATTTCAAAATTTCACTGAGCAATAGTATATTTTGCAGCATTAATTTTCCAAAGAAGGATTTCCATGGGTATCTTATCAGATAAGCTCAGTAAATTTAAACATACCCCATGAAACATTGCACCCTTGTTGTCGCAAGATAAGAGCCACCATATGGTCACCTCACTCAACATCCCCTCGATCAAGTTGAGAGTAATTTTTGTGGATTTGCTCGTCTATTTCACTTTCAAGATGCTAGTCAATTCCCAAGCTTGGATTTGATCGATCTGGCGAAGCATTTATGAAAGCTTATCCACGACATCAGCCAATATCTTCCTCACTCTCCTTTTCAATCCCATAAACTATACCTCCACTCTTCTGAGGAATTTGAAAACCTGTAAATATATTCTACGTGTCGTGAATATATAAACAAGTGAATCAATAAAATAGCTGGAAGGAAAGGAAGGAAAATTAGACGCTGAATGTACGTGATTTGGTTCGAATAACGATACCTATATCCACAAAGGGACAACATAAAGCGGTATAATGGAAATTGCGGTCACTCAAGCACTTAGATACACTTAGTGTTTCTTAACCTCCAATTATACCCAATAACACATGATATATAGCCTTCTCACAATTCCCAGTGAAATCACACTTGAGAAATTACACAAATTCTACTAATAAACACAAATTCTACTAATAAGAATTTAATAGGATAAATCACCCAAGTGTAATTACAATGAGCAAATCCTCACCTGTGCAATCTCTGAGTTCACTCTCCTCTCGGTGCTTAAAGGCACCCTCTTCTCCTTTGCTCCCTTTCTGCCTTTTATAAAGAATCCATCTCTATCTAGAATATTACGATGTTCCGTGCCGCCCCTTTTTTGGACTTGCATGCAAGAGTGATTAACGTGGAGTTAGTACAAGAGACAAAACAGGCCTAACTTCTTTTACTTGGCCGGTTCCACATGCGACTTTAAGGGTGCAGAATTTCCATGTATGGCCAAAAGAGAGAGAGCAGCTTGCGGGTCATCTGGAATGCATGGAGGACCCTCTTCACTAAATGGTAGCTTGTGAGTTTCCTGCTTTCTCTGTCTTCATCCTTCCTCCTTCCTTTCACATGTGGTGCATTTAACTAGGACTTTCTTTATCTTTATCGAGACGGAGTCGCATGCATCAATTTTGATATCTATTTATTGAGATCAAATTCGAGACATATTTTAATGATCTTCACTTTGATTCAACATTTGAGGTGAGTTATAATTACTTGTGGAATCTAATTTTTCATGTTTTCCTTCCCTCAACTTCTCATGGGCTCAATCGCCACATAATGCTTCTAAATCCAAGTCACGCTTAAACATCACTATAATCGTGGATCACATTAACACGCTAGCTCCACCTACAATACACAAACAGTTGCTTCACAAGGATTTTATGACACAACCTCTTGTATCGCTATTTTAATGATCTTCACTTTGATTCGACATTTGAGGTGAGTTATCATTACTTGTGGAATCTAATTTTTCACGTTGTCCTTCCCTCAACTTCTCATGGGCTCAATCGCCACATAATGCTTCTAAATCCAAGTCACGCTTAAACATCGCTATAATCGTGGATCATGTTAACACGCTAGCTCCACCTACAATACACAAATAGTTGCTTCACAAGGATTTTATGACACAACCTCTTTTATCACAAATAAAGCAAAGCCATCAAATTTGATAGTTAAAGCAACCATTGACTCTATAGACTTCACCTCGCTACAAGTATCATTTATGTCGATTACCAAATTAGTACTTGCTATCTTAGGAGCCTTTGGTTACAACTCCACCTTGAGCTGAGCACAATCCAAATCTTTATTTACACTACCACAAACGCTCTTAGCCAAAAGTAATGGGATTTATCAAAAGTAACTTCTCTACTATCAACAAATGAATATAATTTTAGGCACCACAATCGATAGCCTTTTTTACATTTGTGCATAGACATAGAATATGCACCTTACCTTTATATCAAGCTTACCATTACTCACTCAAAAATAACATGGACAATTAAACATTTTAATGATAAAATAATTAGCAACATTGTCTAACCACATTTTTTAGGAGTCCAACATTCAATTGCAGTCAATGAGGATCTATTCACCACATAACTAGTTATACAAAGCACATCTATTAGAATTCTACCAACCTCACTGGTACTAGAGATCATTTCATAGGCTATCTCTAGTAATGTTCATCAATTCTGTAAATAGTTATGATTTGCTAGCACTAGTGTATAATTTCATTGTGCCCTCTCTCTTTCGTGCAGAATCTATTTACTAGCTCAGTGCAGAACTCCGTAATACTATCAGTCACGCATTGGAACATCGTCGTGCGGCTGCGCAGAAAAAGCATGGTTGGTGCGCTGTCTGCATCCTGAACGTGGATGGGATTTGGTTACGCTAAGGATACTTGGCAGAGAAACGTGTCATCGCCCATCGAAAAGCTTCCCTGCTAAGAAATTGCAAATTTCAAGATTCAGCGGTCGACAGTTAATTATGGAAAGACAACTTCACGATCCCCGAAGGTAAATTAACGTTAAAGACGATCGCAAAGGAAAATAATGCACTCGCTTCAGCGTTCAATGCGCATTTAGAGTCATCATCTTTTTCGGGACCTCTCCTACTCCTTGGCGCTGCGTGGAGGATTGGGATTTACGAGGCAAATCATCTTTCGAAAATCATCATCTTTCTTTTTGCGAGACATATATTACAAAAATCAATTTAAGGCCCAAAAATACCTTACAGATTGATTAAATTTGGAGTTCAAGACATTAGACTAGTGCTTCTGAAGATTTTTTTTTTTTTTTTTTAATGATTGGAAGAGCACGCAACAAGCGTTTACATTAATTGAGATTAAATCATTTATTATTTCGAGGTCCAAATAGTATGGAAATACAGATTGTGACAAACAGACTCAGGCTTAGGTTCCCTCAGGACCATTTCCTCTGTGAAGATACTGAACTTTTGCTACAGACTCCCGACAAATGATAGTAAAGACAATGGTAAATTGTTGAGCCCTCAATCTGTTTCAATGCTTGTTGCATCTGTTATTATCTTGTATACTTCAAACACCACTTGAGCAACTCTTTGGGCAATGGTCATTTTTCCCCTGTGATCATTCGAAGATTAACTTTAGCACGGGCAAGAAACCATATCATGTTATGTAACCTGACAAGAGGTACTGCTGTCATGGAACAAATTCCATCACAAATCCTTACTCATTAACGACTCCATCGTTTTTGATGGTATAGTCCTTGTACGCATGGTAAACGCGTTTAAGTTCACGCATATCACTCTTTGCCTGACGTCTAAATAGGGTAATCTCATTATCCTGAAATTCGTAGAAGTCACATTCAATCAGATTGAGTCAGCATCTCTCCACAAAAATTAATGACTAACAATGAATACGACGCAATCGATAAGAGCAAGAGCTCAATGGTGAGGGTCCATAACCACGATAACTGCTATGATGCAACAACTACCTCTAAAGAAGCCTTTTTTCCACTAAGTGGCAAAGTAGTAGGATGCTCATACAGAATAATGATATCTAAATACTCAGGCTTCAACCTTCCTTTGTCAGACCCGACATTAAAATTTTGTTTCCTACAACTGAAGAATGATACGCATTTTGAACGAGCTATACCAGAGTTATCTATGGATAAATGAAACCAACATTAGGAACTGAAATTCTTTCTTGTTCTGAAAATTAGGAAATTTGTATGTATCCACAATTAAGTAATGGTAGAACTGTTTATAGGTATATGGTAAACAGGTTCAATGAAAGTGAACATGGTAATTGATGCATTGCGCACTCAATCGGTGGATTCTTGCAGCTTAGACTGGTAGTGTCAGACTTAAATTGATAACATGATAGTTCCCTTGTTACCATTCGCTCATCCTCATCCATCAAAGATTTTGTTGATTGCTACCCTAACTCATCCATATGATATCACTAAAGTTGGAAACAAATTAACCTTCTTTTACAGGAGAATTTAACATGGGCATGCGTTTACCTGTTCGAGTCAATTTTGAAGATAAGTTTTGAACTGTCGGACACCCTGTCCAATAATCATGGTCCAGTTTCCACTTAATTTTAAAAGCGTATTGCGGCCCTGCCAACATGCCAAAGAAATCTAAACGAACAACGTAAAAGATGTTTATAGCCCATGGTCAAACTTCCACAAGCTACTGTGGTCCACCAACATCGGAACCAGATAAAACATCCTCATCACAGTAAAGCCGTGATCAGTATAAAAACTGAGTTTTCAAACCTCAAGATCTTTTGAAGTCCCTTTCTCTTTGACACGTAATCGTAGATTTCAATGTTAGAATGATGAAAATTGTAGCTGTAACTTACCATCTAGAGTGCAGTTTGCATTGCTATATCGTGAAGCCTAGTTTAAAGGGAACGCTAAATTGCTGTTAAAGTCTCCATTCTGACATTTCAGTCAGCTAGTACTTACCAAACCTTTGATACACACAGAATAATGTAAAAGCTCACTCTATATCAACCCCAAGATGAGCCGTGAAGACCAACTTTGAGCAGCTTACGATTCTTCCCATTCAAATTTCTTTTCTTAAAAAAGGAAATCAAGCTTTTCCAAAGAAAAAAACATTCTAAGGCCAAATTTAAACTCCCTTACATAGATAAGCAGCATGAGGCTTCTCGCACTGTATTAAATTGGCGACATCAAGGAACCTCTGAATCTCCCGGGACAATGTGACAGGCAACCTCCCGCTGTCAAAGGGCTCTGGTTTATACTCATAATCACGGCCAAAAACGAGAAGTACCATAATTGGTCTCTCGCTGCTGCTGCTAGCTGAAGCAGCAGCAGCAGCATAATGCCTTTCATCTGGTGCACGAATGAAATCTGCAGGCACAATCTCAGCCGTGGAAGCAAAACACAGACTGACGAAGATGAGATAGAAAGCATGAATATGGAGGTGCATATATAATTGGGCTATCTCGCATTTGCTTAACGTGGTGTGCTACTTCTGCTTTACCGTGTTGGCTGTTTGCCTTTACAAAAAGCAACCTTTCTTCTGGCGCCAATGGGAAAGAGGGTGGCAAAGACTGAAGGTGCCGGGAGAGGGGGTAAAGCTTTTGGCCTGCCCTTTTGCTTTTACGAGTTGTTGTTCATGTCTGGTTTCTGCTTTTAAGCTGTGACTGGATGAGAGGGACGTGAGATATGAGGAGGAAGCAGGGGAGAAGTCGCCAAGCTGGTGTTTTTATAACAGGAAAGGAAGAGAGGTCAGTCAGTGGATCTCGCTTACTTGCATGTATTTCTCCTCCTTTTATTAATTAATCAATGAAGAACAGACTTTTTTCTTACTTCAGGAAATATTAACTTTTTCCCCCTTTCTTTATGTTATGTCAAATATAGTCTTCTTCTTTTTATAAGTGATAAGCTAGAAACAAAGTCTTCGAAATTAGTAAGCTTAGCTCATAAGAATGTTAAAAATAGTCTTGTACTCTTGTTCGATGTTTAGTTTGACTCTGGAAACGTTAATGTTGATCAATTTTGATATTTGTTTTTTTTTAATAGAATTGATATAATCCTTTAAGTTGGGTCCAATTCACATCTTATAAGGCAATTCAATTATATCATGGTCTCATAACCACATAGAGCAATCACATTTTCTATGAAAAACAGTTGATATTACGTAAATTAAAATTAGTGATAGCAGGATTTTGGAGGCACTATGGTCACAAAACATGCTTATGAATGTTTGCTCGCTGACCACAAGATTTTTGGAGGCTTCCCAAATCATCTGTTGGCTCATGGATGGCAATACCTCTCATCAAGTATAATGAAAACGTAATTATCCTCCAATAATTTAATAAAATCGGGTCAACCAACACTTAATTGGAAACAATGTCGTTCAGACATGTTACGTGCCCCCTTTTTTGCACAAACAGTATGCCAAACAACATTGGTGTTATTAGGTCAATACATTTTCTATTAAGTGGTGGTCAATCTAGCTTTATTAGATTAATAGAGGATGATTATGTTGTTATTATACATGGTGACTGGTGAGCGGCAAATGTCATTCACTAGCCTACAGAAGATTTTTGGAGTCTTCAAAATCTCGCAGTCACCAAGCCACCAATTTAAAATGCATTTCTTGACCACATAGCCCATTCCCACAAGTGATGCAGTCTCTAACAGCAAACAAGTAATTTTGAGTATCTTTTGCTTTGATCATGATTTTTTTCCCAAAACTTTTCTTTAACTCTGGCTCGCTTTAATGTTTGGCAAACGGACGACTTGTCGATAGTCATTTTAAGTTTTTAACTACAGCTATCTTAGCACATTCTCCTT
This sequence comes from Eucalyptus virginea, assembly GCA_014182375.1. Lineage (NCBI taxonomy): Eukaryota > Viridiplantae > Streptophyta > Magnoliopsida > Myrtales > Myrtaceae > Eucalyptus > Eucalyptus virginea. The sequence goes on from CM024519.1 coordinate 16,065,362, forward strand.
GCTCTAAATCATCTTCCAACCCGTATCTCTCCACAAAGGTCACATCATGCTTTATTGACTTTTTATCCTTTTCTTTCTATAGTTAGGTTTTCATACCTAATTGTCTTTGTTGTTAACTGGAATATGTCATTATATGGCTGATCTTTTAATCTTCCCTCAAGGCAAATTTCAAATCGTTGAAGGCTATAAGGCATTGATTCCTTGACCTGCTAAACCTAGTCGTAAATTGGTCTACCGATTCATTATTTTGTTGGTTAATACCAGCCAATTCCACAATTGACACATTAGAGACAGACCTATAGAGCTGACTATGGAATTGCATTTCCACTGGCCCCCAAATAAAGATAGAATTAGCCGATAAGGGGGTATACCAATTCACTATTTTGTAAAATGTAGTTTTGCTAGTATTTGAAAAAAAAAAAAGGTAAGACTCAGAGTGGAGGGTAGAAAAATATTTTGCGTCGATTATTTATGTTAATGTCCCAATTTGCGTCCGGAGACGTGTTGGTATATCTGGAAATGCTGCCATCAGTATTGAAGAAGAGGAGATTTCTGTAGCTTTGGTCATGACCATGGGCTCTTCTCCCTTTAGTCGCAAGCCATGTTAGCAAAACAAGATGCTTTCTTTATGTGTAGATCCCTCCTCCTCTTTCGCTTTTCAGTCCAAAGTCTTCAGCACCACTTAATTACTCAGAAGGTCCTATCAAGGCCCATTACTAATGCTGCCACGAGAAGCGATGGATCGAGCAGCTTCCTCGTTTATTGCAACACCCAGATCACGAAGCATGGAAGAAACGGTCGCCTCGAAGAAGCTGAATCCGTCTTCCGACGGATGCCCTCCAAGAACACCGTTTCTTGGACTGCCATGCTCACAGCGTATGCGGACAATGGGCGGGTTCGGGAAGCCCGGCAGATGTTCGACGAAATGCCCGAGAGGAATACTGCTTCGTATAATGCGATGATCACTGCCTACGTTCGCAACAATTGGAATGTCAGTAAGGCTTATAAGTTGTTCGCTGAGATTCCTGACCGCAATGCGGTCTCCTACGGTGCCATGATCACAGGGTTTGTTCGGGCAGGGAAGGTGGACAAAGCGAAAGAACTTTACCTTTCGATGCCAGTCAAGTGGCGAGATCCTGTGTGCTCGAATGCTTTGATAAGTGGGTATTTGAAGTTGGGGGCACTTGAAGAGGCAGCTTGGGTTTTTGAGGGTATGGCACAGAGAGATGTAATTTCCTGGAGCTCTATGCTGGACGGATATTGCAAGAATGTTGGCGTTGGTGCTGCCAAAGAGTTGTTCGATAAGATGCCAGAGCGAAATGTTGTATCTTGGACTTCTATGATTAATGGGTATATGAAGATGGGGCATTTTGAATGTGGTTTTGATCTTTTTCGGGATATGAGAAAGGAAGGAACAGTAAGGGTGAATTCTATGACACTTACTGTTATGTTGGAAGCTTGTGGTGACTTTGGGAGGTCCCAAGAAGGAATTCAGATGCATGGATTAGTGTTTCAACTTGGACTTGAATATGATTTATTCATAAAAAATTCCATTATCAAAATGTATTCTAGTTTTGGCATTGTAGATGATGCTACTAAGATTTTTTATTCGATGGATGAAAGGAACGAAGTCACATGGAATAGTTTAATCTCTGCTTATGTCCAGAATGATAGTATTGAAGAAGCCTATCGTCTATTTGCCAAGATGCCGAGGAAGGATGCAGTCTCTTGGACAACTATTATTTCAGGATTTTTAGGAAATGGAATGATTGATAGAGCAATTAAGCTATTTGAAATGATGCCTGTAAAAGATGACATTGCTTGGACGGCCATGATATCTGGTTTTGTGAAGAACAGCGAATTCGAGGAGGCATTCCATTGGTACATCCAAATGCTTCAGAAAGCAATCAAGCCTAATCCTCTTACTTTGAGCAGTGTGCTAAGTGCTTCTGCTGGTTTGGCAACCCTGAACCATGGTGTACAGATTCATGCTCACGTTGTGAAGATGGACCTGGAGCACGTTCTTTCCATGCAGAACTCATTAATATCGATGTACTCAAAGTGTGGAAGTGTTCTTGATGCCTACAGAATATTCACAGAAATAACTGACCCTAACGTAGTCTCTTATAATTCTATCATCACTGGGCTTGCTCAAAATGGATTTGGCACAGAAGCTCTCAGAGTATTCAAAAAGATGCAGAGTGTGAGTCAGGAGCCCAATGAAGTTACATTTCTTGCCATTCTCTCTGCATGCACTCATGTGGGGCTTGTTGAAGAAGGATGGAATTATTTTAAATCCATGAAGTCATTATACGGGATAGAACCAGGGCCTGATCATTACGCTTGCATGGTTGACCTCCTTGGCCGAGCTGGATTGCTGGATGAAGCTATCTGTTTGATTAGTTCTGTGCCCCTTGAGCCCCAACCTGGCGTTTGGGGAGCCCTTCTTAGTGCAAGTAACATCCACTTGCGGGTTGATCTTGCAGAGCTTGCAGCTCAACGACTGATCAAGTTGCAGCCTGATAATGCAACATCTTATGTTGTTTTGTCCAACCTATATTATACCTCTGGGAAGCAGGATTTTTCTGACCATGTTAGAATGGCCCAGAAATCTAAAAGAGTGAGAAAGAGTCCAGGATGCAGTTGGATTATGATGAAGGACAGTGTCCATTTGTTTCTTGCAGGAGACAAATCCCATACAAATATCAGAGATCTAGAAGCTACTCTATGCACTATCTCGAAGGAGATACAACTTTTAGAATCTCACTTCTAATGGTTCCTCAATCCTCTCATCTAATCTAATGATAAATGTATTCAATTGTCATTAGGATACTTCTGCAGACTGTTTTCTAGCATAGAGCTGGAGTCTTTTGGGGGGTTGGTGCTTCACTCTGAATCGGAGAATTTGCTCTTCCATCCGTCTCATCTGTTGGATCACCCTCCACTGCAGACAAATCGACAATTCAGTATCCGTAGTTGTAAAAGTAGGCGAACGTACTTGTGAAGGCCTTTCTCGCCATGCATAAATTAAATCAACAGTTAGGATAATTCTGCCAATCTTGTGCTTAATTACTTTCATACTTCTTTTAATTGCCTTTTGTTGACCGAGAGGAACTTGCAATTGTGTTAAAGAATGCACTTAGATTTGGAAGTAACTGTTTCTGCTGGCAGTGGGAGATTACCTGCAATGTCTCCTTAACGTTCTTTACTCAGCAGGGGACTAGTCACTGTGGTTAGCGCTGTTAGTTGCTAAAGCTGGTAGGGCGGAACATTTGATCGGGGACTCGTTGAAACTCGACTATCTTTTCTGAAATCAGGACCGCACAAGTGTTCAGACCGTTCTCACGGCAACAAAAAAATTTCGTCTGGTAGAACGTTATTCTGCGAGCAATGCGGACACTCTTTCCTTTGGATGAACCGTAGCTTTCTTGTGCTTCTCACTACCATAGCTTTTTGCAAACGGTGGTGGGTCTCATCCAATTCCAAAATTCTGAAATGGTCCCTCAAGGCTCAGAGCATCACATGTTCATCGTCGGGCCAAATCCTAGTGGCCTGTAAGAGTAATGTGGGTGGCGACAAACTAGTAATGGCAAAGAGGGAAGGCAGGATTTTGCGTCCACGCAGTTAGGATATTCGTCCTGTCCAGCTTCCGATGGCCGTAGCGCCACTTGTGGCCATAGCAGCCGCTTATCGAAATGTTAAAACTGTACGTTTCTCGTGTTGGGAAACTCTTATTTTCTTCCATGATCATTAATTTACTAATTTATATTAAGGAACACACTATTTAATTGAGGTAACTATCATAATACTCTCTCATGTTTCCCAACACGTGAAATGTAGCAAAGCGTTGAACCTGCGGATATTCACGATGCAAATTTAAGTTATTATTGTTTAATGGGTACTAGTTTCTTTTCACAAAAATAACATGTTGGGAATTGGAATACGGCATCTTATCCTCTTTTTATGTGGTTGTGGGCAACCTCAAATTTTCATTTTGTGCGGTATATATATGAACATGTGGACGTCTAGAGCTCCACTTGACGCACTTGATTTTCTGGAGTCGACGCTTCTCTAACTCTCTCCATCTTCTCGTCCCAACCAACCATGGCCGCGACGAACATGTTGCTGAAGCTTTCAGTGCTCCTCAACCTCTTGTCCAGCTCGCGGTTGGGATTCTGGCGGGATCAGAAGCACGCGGGGGTGTTCCCGCCGACGTGCGACCGCATCGAGTGCCCGAGCTTCGACGTCGTGCACGTGGGCGATGGCTACGAGATCCGGCGCTACAATTCCACGGTGTGGATGTCCACCGCTCCCATCCCCGACATCTCCCTCGTCGAAGCCACTCGCTCCGGCTTCCTCCAGTATGATTTCCTGCATCTTTATTATCAGTCTCTTAATTTCATTGCCACTCCGATATCCGGTCCATGTCGTGATCGACTCGTGATCTCGTGTCGAGAATTGCAATTCTTGCCTTGCTAGCTTGTACCGTACGGATGTTAAGATTCTAGAACACATTCCTTACTCCTTTAAAATTGAATTCCTTCTATATGGCTTGGGCCAAAATCAATGGCGATGGTGTGCGAGAGGAGTGCCCTCAAGAGTGATACCCAGAACGGTAATACTGATTTACCAAATTATGATCTGTGCAGTGCCTTGATAAACTACAACTATGCCATAACACCCGACTATAGTATGCTACATTGCTTTTGTAATTGTATCTCTAGTAGTATTCATGCCATAATACGGCTGTTGGCCTAACTTAAGTTAAAGGGTCTGCAGAATTCTGCATAATTCATCGTTATTGTTGGATTAACTTTTGAACGGATTAACGAATTCATAGGTTGTAGCCCCTGTGACCGCCATTTTCAGGTTTTTCGATTCCATTTAATTGGAATTGGTTTCCACAAATTAGGTTAGGCTCATGCGTGAGAGAGCTTTGTTGTGTAAAAACATCTATTTCTATAACGGTTTGAGGTATTGACACAGAATATTGCATTCACATGTAATTCGATAGTGCCGTGGGGTATCGAAACTTTTGGATGATTGAAGAAAAGAATTCTCATGTTTGTCGATCATCTTTTCCTCCCTCAATCCATCTTGGTGACCGAAGTTTCATATGCGATAGGATTGGATTGATTTAGTCTTTCGCATGAAACTCCTTAGTGAAACATATAGCTGTCTAAAAATCCTGCCTAATTGATTTTTCAGGCTATTCAACTACATACAAGGTAAGAACAGCTACGAGAAACAGATAGAGATGACGGCACCAGTGATCACTGAGGTCTCTCCAAGTGATGGTCCGTTCTGCACATCCTCATTTGTCGTGAGCTTCTATGTGCCAAAAGAGAACCAAGCAAACCCACCCCCAGCAGAAGGCCTCCATGCTCAGAGGTGGAATCCCATATATGTCGCCACTAGGCAGTTTGGAGGATTCGTCACCGACTCTGATGTTGCAGTAGAGGCAGCTGCCTTGGAAGCCAGCCTCAGTGGCACTACTTGGGCTAATGCCATCCAGAAGAGCCATGAGAAAGAGAGGAGCACTAGCGCTTCGGTTTACACGGTCGTGCAGTATAATTCTCCATTCGAGTTCGATAACAGAGTGAATGAGATATGGATGCTGTTTGACATGGAAGATGCTTCCTCTATATGAATGAGAGAGTAAAGCATAGTGAAGTCTCTCTAGCTCTTACATGTAGTTTGAGTTTAGTGGAGAACTTGCTCCTTCCTTGCACGTACCTTAACCAATAAATGAAAAGCAAAGTAGCTGCCATGTGATATACTACTTTGACAGTTTGTATCAAGCATCATATCCTTTTGGAGCTCCGGATATTTTTATCTTTTCTCCAGTGGAGGTCAATGATTATTGAAATACAAAATGCAAGCATTGATCGTAGTTCCACATGTCAAGCTGCCATATGAGTAAGTGTCTTCGATCCATCAAAGTGAGGACAGGTACAAAAGACAGGAGTCTTTCTCCGTGCCGTTAGATCTCTGGAAGAGTCGCCCAGTGTTAAAACATAGTAGACAAAAATCATTATTAATTTTTCTCATGAACACTTAGGTAAATTAATTGAAATTTATCAGCATGGAAAGAAAATTCTGCTTGCATATAATTTGGTCTAACGATTGAGTATAAGTACTTAGAATGGAAAGATAAAGAAAGGGCATGTACAGCATTTTTGGATAATATGATATTGTAAATCTCAACCTTTATATCCGAAACATAGTCTTGAAAAGGAGTACGGATACACGATGTCTGAGCTAAAATCTGTATGCATAAGTGAAAACTAGGATTCAGCCCACGCCCCTAGCAGGTGCAGCTCATCGAGAGGAGCCATCTCCTTCATCCATCTGTTGAACGATTCGTCCCTGCACAAGGACGCATTTGCTTGCTGAACTGGCTCAATTCGGCTCCTTTCCGGCGTGGCTCTTTGTCTGCATCCTTCGAAAGAGTTGTGGAAGAGGTTGTCTGCAACTGTGGAATCCTTGCCCGTCAGCTTCTGGACGACGGATTTGAAGCTGGCCGCATCGGTTTCGACGTACTCTGTGTTTATGATCACCACCTTAACAGGTTTTGCATTTTCTCCTCTGCCCGACATGAGTGGAAAAGAAATTTCTCGGGACAGTGTAATATAATCACGAGAAGATGAAGGTCAAGAACAAGAGATCTCTGCTTCTGCTATAAAGTGGTTTCGGACGCTTCCTTTTGGCTTGTGTTCTGAGGTAAAGACGAACGCGTTACCTCTTATATATAAGTGGACAACTCGACCGCGGGGAAAAACAGCCAATGGAAGCTAGTTCACGGAGGAGTTGTACAAGAGTTTGAAAAGGGTGGCGTCCACGTAAAGGCAAGGACAGAAGTTGACCAGTGCCGTCACTTTAGTTGATTCTAATAAGCAGTCTAGAAAGACCGGAGATGAAGGAGAGAGATTGAGTCAAAATTTACGTTAAAGAAAGACGAAGAAATTCAACGGCCAGGCATGCACGTGAGTGTTGATCTCACCAATCACCTGGAGAAGAACAATCCAAGAGTATGTTGGGGGCTACAAGAGGAAATGAAAAAGGGGAGAGGTAGAGGGAGGGGGAGAGAGAGAAAGAGAGAGGAACGCAAGGGTGGACTTGAACTGGCGAAGAAGAAAAGAAGACAGGTCAAACCCGACGACAGGTCAAAGGCAAGACCAGTCAGCCAAAAAAGCTTGTGTTTCACGCTCTATTCGTGCTTGGGGTTAAAGTAACTCGTGCTTTTAGCCGCCATGGAATGTCAATTGCCAGTCCAAAGGAAAAAGGCTGGGGATTCGAGGCGAGCAATTTACAGCTACAGATATTCCATGCGATGGATCATACTCGCTTAAGACTATCTTTGGAATCTATGTAACTAGGTCCATTTAAAATGTGAATTCTCCCTTTACACAAACTTTGCTAATCTCACGACATATGCAAAATAAATTAGTATTGATCATTTAATATATCTTCTATGCAATCGGTCAATGATAAGCTAGTTAAAAAAAAAAAAAAAAAAAAAGGCCATCTACTGGAGATTGACTTCATAATAATTCGTATTGTCAATAAGTACATAATAATTCTCGATATTCAAATGCTTTCATTTCTAAAATATGACCAAAGATGTGCCATTTCCAAAATCTTGGGTAGATTAAGAAATCGGACTCGACAAGAAGTTAATATATTATTAACTTACTGAAGTATTTTGAGAAACACTATTTCATTGAGGTAGTAATTATGACGAAATGCTTTCCCTTGGTTTTCATCACCAAAATTGATGCCTAGCGAGTTTGGGTGAAGTTATTGAACGTATTTGATGGAAAGAAAGTGGTTGGTGTGATTGCAGAAAATAAAAACTTTCGTAACCAATTAATTGGATACAGAACCAAAGAACTTTAAAGTTTGTCATCGATAAGTTGATCACATATACTATCAACTCAAAAGTTTGCATGCCTATAACTGAAAATGCACCTCCTCTTTATAAAGGGCCGAGATAATACTCTAGGAATCATTAAAGTAGGAAATGTTAAATTAGAAAATACTAAATTAGGAAAGTTACTTAAATTAGGAAATCAACTCGAATTACAAACCTACTCAAATTTGAAAAACAATCGTCTAGCCTTTGACTCAATTTTTTTTTTTTTTTTTAATCAATGAGTTCCTTAGGAGCCGAATGTGGCCAACAAGGCCCGCCATGACCGAAAGTTACCCACTTTCCTAATTCCCCCACCTCCCCGCTCTCAAGAGAGAACGGTGGTCACGAGGGTCTCACCCCAGTCGAATGAGTTGATCATGTTGTGGCCGAAATCTTCTTTACATGCGTGAACATCAAATGGTTTTCGCTGGAATTTGATGTTCCCGTGTAAGAAGGTAGATCTACCCTTTTCAATCCATATTGGTGCTCTGAGTGGGGTCTTAAACATCCTTCTAATAGATAAACTTACACAACAATTAACACATTTAGCCCGCAATTGGTATGAAATCTCGGTTGGAAATTGGAATTCAGCATCCTTTCCTTCTATGTGGCTGTGGATACCCTCAGATTTTCATTTCGTTCGGTAATTATATGAACATGTGGATGTCAAGATCTCCACTTGAGCCGACCCTTCTCTAACTCCTCCATCCTCTCGGACCGACCGCCATGGCCGCGAGGAACATGTTGCTGAAGCTTTCGATGTTCTTCAATATCTTGTCCCACCCGCACTTGGGACTTTGGTCAAATCAGAAGGACGTGAAGGTGTTCCCGCCGACGTGCGACCGCATCGAGTGCCCGAGCTTCGATGTCGTACACGTGGGCGATGGATATGAGATCCGGCGGTACAATTGCACGGTCTGGATAGCCACTGCTCCTGTTCCCGGCATCTCGCTTGTCGAAGCCACACGCTCCGGCTTCATCCAGTATGATTCTAACTCTCTCCCGTTTCATTGCCACTCTTATGTCCAGTTCAAGTCATGATCGAGTCATGATCAAGTCGTGTCCGTGTGTCGATAATTGCAATCCTTGCTTGCTAGCTTGTACCGCACAGATCTTAAGATTCCAGAATACATTCCCCGCTCCTTTAAATTTTAAATTCCTCCTATTTAGCTTAGCCAAAATCGCTGTGATGGCGTGCGCGGAGAGTTCTCACAAGAGTTATGCCCAGAATAGTTATACTGATTTACCAAATTATGATTAATTAAGCCATAACACCCGACAATAGTATGCTACTTTGCTTTTGTAATCGGATCTCTAGCATTATTCGTGCCGTAATACGGCTGTTCACCTAGATTGATTTAAAGGGATCCTAGATCCTTCATCGGTGTTGCTGGATCAGCATTTGACGAATTTAATTAACTTACAGGTTGCAGCCCTTGTAACCATCATTTCCGTGCTTTTCAACTTCAATTTAATTAGAATCAGTTCCCACGAATCAGCTTAGGTTCATGCAAGAGAGAGTTCTGATGGGTAAATTTGAAAGTCGCGTGACATCTTTTTTTTATAATGGTTATATGTATCGACAAAGTACTGCGTTCACATATGACTTAATTGTATCGTGGGGATCGAAATTTTTGGGTTGGTTAAAAAAGAGATTTTACATATTTGTTGATCATATATTAGTCATTCAATCCATCTTCGAGATCAAAGTTTCACATGCGACAAGATTGAATTGATTCAATCATTTTTCACAAAACTCCATCTGGAAACTTATAGCCTAGAATTAGATCTTCATTTTTGTTTAAAAAGCTGGCCTAATTGACTCTCAGGCTATTTGACTACATACAAGGTAAGAACAGCTACCAGAAAAAGATAGAGATGACAGCACCGGTGATCACCGAGGTCTCTCCGAGTGACGGTCCGTTTTGCGCATCCTCATTTGTGGTGAGCTTCTATGTCCTGAAAGAGAACCAAGCGAACCCGCCCCCGGCGGAAGGCCTCCATGCTCAGAGGTGGAAGCCCACGTACATTGCCATCAGACAGTTCGGAGGATTCGTCGCCGACTATGATGTTGCAGTGGAGGCAGCTGCCTTGGAAGCCAGCCTCAGCGGCACCACATGGGCTAATGCCATCGAGAAGAGCCGCGAGAAAGAGAGCGGCACCGGCACTTCGTCATACACAGTCGCGCAGTATAATTCTGAGTTCGAGTTCAATAATAGAGTGAATGAGATATGGATGCCATTCGACTTGGAAGGTTCTTCCTCCATATGAGTGGAGAGAGGGAAGGATAGAGAAATCTCTCTAGTTTTTACATGCGTTTGAGTTTTGTGGAGAACCTGCACCTTCTTTGCATGCATCTTACCGAAGATATGAATAACAAAGTAGCCGCCATGTGACATCCTACTTTGATATGTTGGTATCAAGCACCGTATTCTTGTGAGTTCTCCATATATTTTTTGACTTTTTCTCCGATTGAAATCGACGATTTATCTAAAATGTGAAATGCTAGCATCTGTCGCAATTCTATATTTTAAGTTACAAAATGAGTATCAAATTATGTCTCGATTTTGAATCCAAAAAGAAAATCTAAATTTCAGAAGTTAAAGAAAAGGGAAATTTAGTGCACGAGCGAAATATACAGAAATCTACCGCATGATGGACTGAGGGGCTGAATTTGACTTCTCTTATCACTTACTTATCTCTTTTCTACAAATACCTTAAACGAATTAATTTGTATATGAATGTATTAACCTATACATGTGTGACTTATCGGTTTTCTCCAATTAAATTACCATCTAGTTTTAATTTTAACTCTCAATTGAGTTCTTATCAACATTTAATTGATTTTTATTAAAAGAGTTCTAGGTTTTTCTATTAGATTTACCAACTTTTTTTTTCGTTGCTTATCAACCATTAACAATTAGCACTTCTCTTTAGAAATTACCAACCTGAATGAAAGTGAATACCAACTTTTCTTCAATTAAGTCGCTAACTAGTTTTGTATTATCAATTCTTATTTTTGCTACCAACATTTATTTGGTATTGTTAATTACTAACTTCTCTTATCTTTTACAAACTTTTATTTATCATTCTTATTAATGCCTTGACTTTCTCAACTGGTAGATGAGATCACCAACTTTTATTTGAGTGGCTTACCAATCTTTCTTTGATTAAGTAATCAACTATTATTTGGGTAAATTCTAATTTGAGTTGCTTAACTAAATTTATTTGGATTTTTGTTTCAAAATTTACCAACTTTTCCTTTAAGTTATCAAGTTTTATTTGCCTTACTTACCAACCCATCAAATTTACAGCTCTTTCAAAAGTTACCAACCTTAATTAGAGTAACTTACTTTTCTCCGACTTAGGTACCAAATAATAATCAACTTTAACTTGAGTTAGTTACCAAGGCTTAATTGGTTTTTCAGATTACCAACTAAAAACTTTTCTTATCTTCACAAAATTTTATTTACCTTTCTTAGTAGCATCTTGAACTTACTAGCTATTACATGAAATTATCAACTTTTATCACGGTGAGTTACCAACTTTTCTCCAATTACATTATCAATTACTTTTTGTTACCCACTCTCATCAAAATTGCTAATTATCATCCTTTCTATTAGCACAAAACAAAAGTTAGTGAGGTAATATAAAAATTACTGTTTTGCAAACTATAAAGAAATTAGTAATTTCATAAAAGTGTTGGTATGTTACAAACAAATTAAAAGTCTCTTTCTTTTTTCACTAATAGTATTTTGACACTTACCTACATTTGTTGATAGTTGTCAGTACGGAAATAAAATTCCTATTTGGTGACACGGAACAAAGAATCCTACTTATAATATAATTTGGGCAAACTATCGAATATAAGTACTTAGAAGTTAAAACGGAATTTTGAAGAAATGGCATGTATCCAAGCATTTCTGCATAAAATGATTTTGTAATTCTCAACCTTTATATCCAAGACATAAGTACATAAAGGAGAAGCAATACTCGATGCATTAAAAATATTAAAAATTAAGAAATGATTACATTACAGTTTTTTTATGTATTGTGAAAGTAACAATCTATTCTAGATTACAAAAAATCAAATCACAAACAATTATAAATCGTTGTGAGACTCACTTCTTCAAGAATTTGTGATTTACAATAGACTGTGATTTTCACAGTACCCCAAGGACTATCCTTATGCTAGCAAAGCCCTAAAAAATTTGTATGGACAACTGAAAACTAGGATTGAGCCCACAGCCATAGGTGGTGCAGCTCATCCGCAGGAGGCATCTCCTTCATCAATCTGTTGAACGATTCGTCCCTGCACAACGGTGCATTTGTTCGCAGAACTGGCTCAGAGCGGCTCATCTCTGGCATGGCTCTTTGTCTGCTTCCTTCGAAAGAGTACTGGAAGAGGTTGCCCACCGAGTTCGGCGAAACGGCAACCGTGGAATCCTTGCCGGTCAGCTTCTGGACAACGGATTTGAAGCTGGCCGCGTCGGTTTCCACGTACTGCGTTTCTATGATCACCACCTTAACTGGGTTCGCATTTCCTCCTCTGCGCGACATTGCTGGAGAAGAATTCCTTGGGATGGTGTAATATAATCGCGAGAAGATGAAGGTCAAGAACAAGAGATATCTGGTGCTGCTATAAGCGTGGTTTCGGAGACTTCCTTTTGGCTCGTGTTCTGAAGAAAGAAAGTTGCTCGCGTCCTATTTATAAGCGGACGACTCGACCGCGGGGAGGAACAGCCAACGGAGGCTTTTTCACGTTGGAGTTTTATGAGAGTTTGAACATGAAGGGGTCGTCTGAAAAGCAAAGGACAAAGGTTGACCACCGCAGTCATTTTAGTTGATTTTCATAAGCAGTCTAGAAAGACCCGAGAGAGATGGGGCCAAATTTTACGTGATAAAGAGAGACAGGAATCGATCTCATCTGGCGTCGATCAGGAGACGAGCAGAAGAAGACTAGACGTGTGAAACCCGACGACAAGTCAAAGGTAAGACCAGCCACACTTAATAAAGCGCGTGCTTCGCTCCCTATTTCGGGCTTGGGATTCAAGTAAACTCCTGCTTTCGTGCCCCCGATGAAATGTCAAGTCGTCAGTCCGGAGGAGAAGGCTGGGCATTTAAGGTGAGCGATGCGTAGTTATACAGATTGTATGCAATGGATAATACCTGATTAAAATTATTCAAGACTTTATGTGGCTAGGTCCATCTGAACTAAGAATACTTCTTCACACAAATATAATTGATCTCACGACATGTACAAAATAAGTTGGTTTGCATTAATTGAATCGATCTATTTATGAGATGGGAGCAATGATAAATTTTTTAAAGGGGAAAAAAAGTCATTCATCAAAAATTGACCTTGTCTAGTGGCCAGCAAAATCCTGACAATCCTCATCGGCCACGGTAAAAAAATAATAATAATAAAAGAATGAATGAAAATTTTCAAAATTATCCACATCAATACCGGATGTGTTACATAAGATGGCTGACATCCTTGTTAATAATTTCTAGCCAAGATTGATCGAATAGATTTAATAAAAATTGTGAAAAATGTTTATGATTCAATTAAGTGCAGTAGATTTAGGACCAATCTTCTTTAAATATAATGTATCGAAGGTGAAATTCAGGTTTCACTGGCAATGGACCGTATAATAACTCCAAAAGAAAACTATATTCTATTACAAAATTTCAATGGGCGGAGTGATCATAAAGAGATGTGTGACACGGAAACTTCCATCACGAGCTAGCTAGATGACCAAAATTGAGTCCTCCCTCGCCTTCTCTATGATTTCGCCCAGCTGCTCTTTAGCCCCTAATATTTGGGCCGAAGCCTAAAAGCAATCTCTAATATGGGCCTCTAAATCCTTCACAATTTTGAGAGGATCTGTTTAAGCCCAATTTTCGAAAACTCATCGCACGTGCCATGTCTTCAAGATTTTTCTTCCCCGGGTTCATCTTAAACCATATGAGTTGATAATAGTCCAATGCCAAGGAGTCAAACAGAAAAATGAAGAAGTATCTATTAGCCCAGATATAAACTATATTTTTATAAAATAAATCACAAAGGTGTGGATTTGTGTGGTGTAAAGTAATAGCAAATTGATCACACGGTCATAACATGTGCAATCAACCATTATAAAGACGTATTATGCTTTAATTAATTTCAACCATACACAAAATTTGATAAATGATATTATCTTAAAAGCCCTTGATTATGGGAAAAACCTTAGGTTTGAAACGATATAATAAATGTATAGTTAGAATACTCTGTTGGTTGAAATCGGAGTTAGATTTACGAAAACCCTTTGCTTTGAAAATCTACCCATAAGCTCTATCAATGGAAAGCAGATATTCTGTTGTTATAATTTCTTCCTGAGAAATGAAGGTATAATGGTCATCTCTATTCTAAATTGGTTCTACCTTTTATTTGATTCATCGAAATTGGGAGCAATGTAGCCACAACTAGTAGGTTTTTCCCCCCATTTTATATTAGTTATTGAGGGCCAGAACTAGGAATATCACATAGGACAATTATGAAAACCATGTTCAACTATACTTCCCATGTTAAATTCTCTCTTCATATTTCAAAACTTACAATTTCCATCTACATTTTTAGATTAAATTTGGAATTGCATCACTCGCCCATACATATTTAAGAAATTGCCACTCTATTTGGGGAGTTAACCTGCTCAACTCCCACCCATACCCTCTCCACCTTACTTGAGAGGCTTTTTCAACTCAACACATCCACCACCACGTCTCCCTCTCCATCACGCACGCCTCCGCTTCTTCTTTGGATGCCATCGCTAACCTCAAATCTGAGGCGGGGGACTGCCACCACGCCAATTTAATGTGATGCCCTATAATGTCATGTCTAACATACGTCCATTCCTATATCGATATTACATATAAGAATATGCAGAAATGTACATGCATACATATACACGTAGATGAATATGTACATTCACAATAATTTTAGTAATGGTTGTATGAATCCAAAGGAAAACATAGGACATTACATAAGTCTTGCATACGAGGTTAGGATTTCCTAGCATCACCATATTTACGTATGAACAAACATCTGCCTATACCATATACAAACTATGACCCTACCGGAGGGTTTATAACTTCAAGCACAATTACATCACCCTTACCATCAAAATTGGTGGACCATCAAACCCTCTCAGTAGCCCCACCTTTGCCATTAATATAACTATACCATGCGACAAAGTGATAAGAGGAAAGTTGTGATAACCTGGTGTTAGACTTAAAACATAGAGCTGAACCTAATTTATTCTACTGCAAAACCAAATCCAACGAAAGACTGATGGTCACACATGTTAGATATCAGATATGTAGGGTGGGAGAAGGATCTATCCTCACAAATTTGTAAAATAAAGGTTTGAGATGGAGCCCAATAAATGAAATTGCAAGGTCTAATTTAGTAAATCATTTTATCACTCAACCCGATATTCAAATACTATAACATGAATTCAATACAAGTTTAAAATATTTACATATATAAAATAAAAATGAGTAAATATTAGCTTCTTAACATGATATGCAAATGAAAATAAAAGTAACATAAATTATAATGCAAGCATGATGGTCACATACTAGCTCATTCACAGGTGAGTATCTAAACCTACTCATCAGTGGCTCGAGGTCATCTTAACTAACCAAGCATCATCGCCACCAACTCACAGGCCACAAAATCATAAATTCATCTAACCATGTCCGAGGCCATCCATCACGAGTCTACCCTACATTAGTGACTCTATACTCTTATGATGATGGTTATCTCTTAACCGACTATTCAAGCCATATCATATGTCCCGAATGAGAGCCTCGAGCCCATCACATATAAGATATAATTGGATATTATGTCCCTACAATTCTGTAGAGACCCATCTTAAAATGTAGTACATCGGGATTTTTCCTAGAGTCTTGTACACAACTCATCCTATAATTTTCATTTGTAAGGTCGTGCCTTTATAAATTCATTATAATTATCAAATATTAAAACTAATTTTCTATAGTTCAATGTATCCAAAATTGCATAACTGCCCCTATAAAGTTTATCATTGTACAATTTTTACCCCTAACTTCCAATCTTCTCTTGATCAAGCTATATTAATTAATTAATTACCTAAGTCCATTCATTTGTTATTTAAGAGATATGAATATTTTATTTACACTATAGGCATGCCTCCGAGTTTATAAACTTACCAAAACGGCATACTTTTTAAATTAATTGTGCAAGTAACTCGAATTATGACTAGTCAGATAAATTATCTAAATTAAAAAATTTATTTCTGAGAATATATCAACTATCTATCATCATAAGGTTTCTAATTCTATGATTAGCACCAAAAATTTTAGGTTTAGCATATTGGTTCTCTAACTTTGTGAAATTACAACTTTGCGCTTAGAGTTTCAAAATTAGTTATCTTTAACCGGTTTGATTTCCTTTAATTGATCTAATCTAATAACCGACTAGTTAATACTTAAGACTATAAAATAAATTTGTTGAAAGAGCCCTCTCATTTATACAAATTTACAAATTTTCACCTAGATTTCTTAAAATTACTAAAAAGCCACATTTAGGCCTAGTTTTACCATTTTCACATTTTTCCATCCAAGTTGAAATAAATATTTTTTTATAATCATTCAAAAATATCCTAAGCAAGAAGAGAACCTTTTAAATTAAACGAAGAGACCGTGATAGTTTAATATAAAAGACATCATCCATGACATATCACTTAAACTTGGTTTAATCTTTAAGAGTGAAAGTAAGAAAAGAGAAAAATGAAATCACCCTCGTTTGAAACGAGGCATGTCTATAGTGTAAATGAAATAGTCATTTGTCTTAGCCTTACGGACTTAATATAATTAATATGGCTTAAATTAAGTGAATGTTGGATGTCAAGGGTAAAAACTATAAAATGAGAAATATTATTGGGGGCAATTATGTAATTTGGAAAATCTGGAATTATGGGAAATTAGTTTCAATTTTTCTAATTGTTAAGGTGAATTTAATCATGGCAAGGTTGGTAATCAAAATTATATGAATCACCTAAGTTATAAAAGAATTGATCTCGTAAAGTTAAATTAATTTAAACGATATATGAATTTCATTCACATAAATCTTATATTAAATGATGATGGCATGATGAAAAGAGGACGAAGGTTTATATGCTGAAAGGTATGTAATTATTTGAGTGCCAATTTGTACACAAGAAATGCCAAGAAATTAGTTTGTTATTATTAGCAATTGTGGTTACCAAAATACACGTGGCATTTCTAATGTTGTAATGAATTGTGTGTAAATAATGCCATGTACTAAGCAGCTATGTCACGGCCTATTTGCTAAACAGCGAACTCACCTACATGAGCTGTGTATAAGACCTAGGAAAAATATGTCTGTTCTATTACCTAAGACAGGGTCTCTAAATGGTTGTGGGGCACAAGGTCCAATGACTTCTTACATGTGACAGGCCTATGACTTACGTATGTAATATATAACATGGCTTGAGTAGCCAGCTATGAGATGATGATGATGATCATCATCATCATCATCATAAGAGTGTATAGTTGTGTATTTATCATTACTGATGATGAGCATATCCATGATGAATTAACTAGAACATGGCTAGATGAGTTCATGATTCCATCCCTCATGAATTAATGGTAACAATACCTCGTTAGTTGAGATGAATCTTACCTAAAGAAGAATAGGGCTAAATACTCAATTAGATATATGTGTGTGTGTGTGTGTGAGAGAGAGAGAGAGAGAGAGATACTATATGGTAATTGCTGCATCATTATATTACATATCATATTCTTGCATTTGAATGAATAATTACACGTCACTTGATAGATTATTTCATTTGTATTATATCATGGTAGAAAGCTAATGTAGTTGCCCATCTTTATTTAATACATGCAAATATTTCAAGTTCGTTTGGAATCTTGTTGTTCCAATATCAAGTTGAGTGGTAAGATGATCTATTTTCTTATAGATTTGTTGGATGGATCCTCCTCCTGCCCTACATTTTGGAGCACCTGCATTTCTTGGTTGCGACTATTAGTACGCACATGAACCTGGATTTGTAGTAGTGCATATTAAGTTTTGTTCTACTCTTTTTGAGTCGACGTTGGCTTACCAGACTTATCTTTCATCGTTTTTGTAGCCTTAAATGGCTTATTAAATAGAAAGTCGGTTGGATCATTAAGAAAATTCAATGGTCCACGCGGTCATGACGAAGAAGGTGACGAAACGGTGAGGCGGCGCCAGCAAAGACAGCATGTCATTATGCAATAGGTTCATGTTATTGCGTGTGGGAGCCATTCTTAGTGTAGCATCGTGGGATGTTCTTAGGACACTTGTAATTTGAACGATTTGCCGTAACCATTCTCGCTTTCAATTAGTCTTATTTATTTTAAGCGGATCATAGTGAGCATTTGTCCGGCATACACGGTCTCTTGGGATTGGTCCATTGCAAGAGACAAACGGAACGCGATAAAGCATTGTCCTCTTTAATGGACCACAAACAATTGCCATATCTAATTGACCAAGGGCGATGTTTCGCTCCTGTGGATATTTTCACATTGTTTATTTAACAAGTGACATGCGTGCTCACTTAGAATTCTCCTAAGCCGTTAGTTACAAAATGTTCATCTTAGTCCCACAATATAAACTTGTTGAACTCCACATGTGCGGTTTGTGTCCCATAAATTGAGGAATCCCTCGATAACAAGAAACAGAAATTGATCGTTCGATATCTACTCATTCTCCCCTCCTCAATTCCCAATGAACAACATGATCTTGACCTATCATTTGTTCAATTTGGTCGATCCGATACCTAATTAACTATTTTATCTTTATGTTCCCATTGATACCTAATTGATAATGAACCTGAATGGCTTTTTTAGGTCCAATTCCATCCATTTTTGTTAAATAAATCTCAGATAGGATGGTCCAAGAATGAAATATCTTGTACAGTACCTAATACTGCACCGGGCTTGAATAACAATTAAACTAATCTAAGTTTGACCCGATGGAGAACGGTAGCCCTAATCTAATCTTGTTCAAAGTGAGAATCAAAGAAGGTCTACATGGAACTGATGCATGTACTATTTAATAATGACAAAACAGGGTTTAATCCATCAGATAAGCCCCACGAGACTTGGAACGTCCACTACACGTCTTGGGTTTCATCAAATTGATCAAAAGCCTGCGATCAAAAGCGAAAAAAGATAGGTTTTAGGTAGTGCAGCAGATTCCTCAATTCATCAGGTGGGTGGTTGAAAAGGTTACACGATTTCTGGTGGTGTGCACTATTTTGGACCATTCATATTGAAGTCCTAGTGAGATTCTGTGAATGTGATACGTCTTGGACGGCTTCATTGTAACATCGTTCAAGAACTTTTTAGCGAGCTAACAAAGGAATTTCCTCACATGGGCTAGGTTTACGAATCTATCATGCATTAGTGTTGCTTCACGTGATCAATAAAACATAAGTGTCCCTCACTTTCAAGATGATTGACGCAAAATGTTCCTTCGGGCAAAATATCGCATGCGTGATCTACAGAATTGTTTCCAAATTTATGTTGTCTAGGACTATTTTGTCCTTTTTCTCTAGGCTTTAATGGAACGTAGCGAAAACAAGAAAGACTCAACCAAAACTTGCAAGCACGTTCATCCAGAGCGCACACATGAAGCCTAACACACGCACACACGCACACAGAAGAACTCTCGATTTTATCAATGTTCAAAGGACAAGCTATCTTTGCATGAATAGAGGAGCAATACTTGCAACTAAAAACCCTAAAGAGAAGAATCCAAACTGGGAAACAACTACGTAGAGATAAATTGGGAAAATGAATATTCAAAGGGTAATCTAATCTAATCTAATCTGATCTGAGCTATATTAAAACATCAAAAGGAAGCCCGGACGTGATGACTGGTGGGTAATTTATTTTTAAAAATAGAAAATAAAAAATGGCGATCTAAATGCTTTACCATACTGCTCTTGGCCCTGGTGGTTAAATCACGCGCTCTCTGTGTGCTTTAAGCCTTTAATAAGTTTCTCGGGAGACATGCTCCGACCAAACATCCTCTACATCTAAGAACAACATGTTGTAATGTCTACTACATCAAATCGGATCACTCCCCACACTGAAACCAAGTGGACTCGACAAGTTTCAGTGATAAAACGCAGAATGTTATTATTTTGTGGACAACGTAGACAAAATCAATGAAAGCGCATCCACTATATAATAACTATAGCATCCACTATATAATAACTATGTATATAATATAATTTATGCACTGCATCCTATCCATCACTATAAGATAGATTAACACCTATCCCTTTTTTCCCAATATCTATCCACATTGAGCTTTCTGTAAAAGTAAAGGGTGTGTTTGTATCTGTCAATGGAGTGATTAAAATTACGGTAGAGCAAAATATATAATCAAAACCCTTATTGTCAGAGAAAAATATTTCCTTTTTTGCTTAATGCATTCATTGCTTGACCAAAATGAAAGAAAAGGATATATTTGATGTAATTTGTAATTAACTAGCTAAGCTGTAATTGATATGCAACTACGTATAATTATATAATGTTAGATTAGTCCCACTAATGCCCAGTCAATGTCAATTGGGTCAAAAAAAAAAAAAAGTCAATTGGGTCAAGTATAGGTCGGGCCCGCCAACCAAAAAGCCATACGAAAATGACCCTTGACTCAAGTCCATGTGTTCCAATCTGGTCATCCATTGGCCCCTTGCACCATCTCTTATTTTCTATTCTATTTTTCTAATGTAATGCAGAAGTTTTTCTTTTAAAAATAAACGGCTTACTTACTAATAAAAGTTGTGATATAACTAGCTTTTTTATTGGAGATATTTTATTATTATATCATTTGTTTGCAACGGAAAAGTACCAAAAAAGTCATAAACCTTTTATATTAGTTTGTATTAATTCAGTCTTAAATCTTTTAGTTGAACCAATTAAGTCCTAAACTTTTTTTATATTGGTACTAATTCAGTCCATCCGACTAATTTTAGCTGATCGGCGCTAACATGGACACCAGTGTCTAACCAACGCTGACGTAGCAATTTTTAAATAATTTTTCTCGAATTTTTTTCTTTTTCTTTTTCTTTTTTCCTCTTTTTTTTATTCTTCTATCTCCTTGGATCCGCATAGTGGCCAGTGAGGCTCGCCAGCTGCCAACGAGGGTTGTAGCCCTCGCCCAAGGCCCAAGCGAGGCGGCTTCACCCAAATCTAGGCAAGGCCAGCCTTGCCCTAGCCTTGCTGCTCGCCGCCTTGGGTGAAGCCACCTCGCCCGCGGCCCTAGGCAAGGCCGGGCGACAGCCGCGACCCTCGCTGGCCACTATGGGGATCCAAGGAGGAAGAAGAGCGAAAAAGAAAAAGGAAAAAGGAAAAAGATAAGATAAGATAATAAAAAATTGAAAAAATAAATAAATAAATTATTAAAAAATTGTCACGTAGCGTTGGCCAAACGGCTAGCCTCCATGTTAGCGCTAGTCGGCCAAAGTTGGCCGGATTGACTAAATTAGTACAAATTTTAAAATGTTTAAAATTGAATTGGTTCAATTAAAAAATTTAGGAATGAATTGGCACTAATGTAATAGGCTATGACTTTCTTGATACTTTTCCATGTTTGAAACACATACAAGCATTTTTGGCCTATCCTAATTAGGAGCTAGTCTTTTTTTATAGGAGTTAGTCTATTTAATAATTTAAAGTTTTGAATTGGAAATCTCTAGTAAAGATTTATGATTCAATAGGATATTTGGAATTAGATACATTCGATAATATCCTGAATAGCAATCCTTAGCCAAAAATAAGATTTTGACCTAAAAAATAAAGATTGATACTTTCAGCGTATTATCTCCTTCATGCTATCCGTAGTCAATACGATCAACATATTTTTCTACAACTGTGGTCAAAAGTGTACCTGGGCACTAGCTAACAAGATTTTTGGAAGTATATTATTTCGGTAATAGTCGTCAAAGAGGGATATCAATGTGCAAAGCTCCTATATAGAAGGGAATTAGTCTCGCGTGATCCAGGAGTGATTATTTTTGAGGTGTTGGGCCATGGGCAAATTCAGTAGTCCTGCATGGCGTATTTGAGATAAACCGGCTAGAAATCATCCAGCTTGCCTCCCAGAAGATATAATTATCCACCACAAGTTTCCTTCGGTGCTCATCTTACCTTTAACTCAAAACATCCTATCATGCCCTTCATGCGTTTTATGAATAATCGGATCTATCGCCTGAGGAAAATTGTGTCTCCGCAGGGCCGATGTGATCATTTTTTCAGGTGCTATATCATGCGCCATGTGTTAGAAACCGGACGCGTTAGACTTGAGGTTGTCTATCTTCTTCTTGTTGAGTCTCTCTCCTCTTCTTTTAACGCTGAATCTCAGGAACTTTGTTCATGGAGGTCAAGATGCGAGACCCCACATTCTTCTTCTTCTTCTTCTTCTTCTTCTTCTTCTTTTCTCTCTCTCTCTCTCTCTCTCTCTCTCTCTCTCTCTCTCTCTCTCTCTCTTTTTGAAAATTAGTGTATCCTTCCACATTTAGCCCTTGCTTTCACATGATGCTTCCATGTGCCTCCCATCTCATGCCCATCCGCCGAATGGGCCATTCTTATGTTATGTTTAACCTGCTCTCTCTCTCTCTCTCTCTCTCTCTCTCTCTCTCTCTCTCTAGAAGAGTCGAACTTCGATGTGGGCGCATGATCATCTGAGCTCTCCAAATCTACACAAAACTCATTGACCTTTTCTCTGTTTTTATCGGGGATTGCATGCATGCACAATGCAAACAGAAACAAATACACGCTAAACCAAAAGGTAGAAATGGAAATCGTAAAAAGAAAAGAAAATGAACATCAGTTAAACAAAGAAGGGTCCCCATGCATAGCTTTCTTGGAGCATGTAGCCTTCCCATGTTAGGCATAACTTTTTCGAGAAGTTTTATATTATTATCAGTACTTCAATATGGTTCGAATGAGCAGAGAGCAGGTTCGATTGGCTCCTACACGGCAGTTGGCAGTTTTTTCAGGTGGAGTCGGTTGGTCTTCGAATCATTCAGTCGATTTTGCGAAGATCGAGACTTGCATGTCGAGCATAACCAGTGAAGGTTCCATGCTCTAGGGGTGTAGAAATTCATTATTAAAAGCACAACGGGCCAAGTTGAGACTAATGCAAGAGATGAGAAATTCTGCACTTTTGGCCGGCATATGGCCACTTGACCTTTGATTTCGCATGACAAAAATATTGCGGTCAAATGTTATGGTCCTCTGCACATGATGGACGGCAATCATTGCCAATCGCAATATTTATTCGTTTTTGCAGAAGAAGGCACTCGACTAATTTCAGATAACAAATTAAAACCCTAAAACATGAGAACCCATCACGGAGTATCATGGAGGGGGAAAATATATGATTGAAAGAAATAAAAAGAATCCCATGCAGCATATATTCTATTTATCGGTATGATGAAGTAGACTAAAGAACATGCTCAACATGCACTTGAGAAAGAAAGAAGAGAATCTGCTATTTATATTATATACCGACTAGCACCTACCCTCTCATTGATTACACGTGAAGTCAGATTACCACCACGGCATATCTCTCGAACCCGATCGATAATTAATGGGTGTTGACTGTTGAGAAGGTTGAAAGTCAGAAATCAAATCAGCAACAATATAATATAACCGCCGGCTGAGGGACTTGTTAATCAAACATGAACAATAAGCAAAGTGAGACGAGACGAGGATAACTTGAGATTGCAAAAAGGTCGAGGTTGACAATGATGGAGATACCAAATCTTTGAGGGTAGCAAAAATAATTAAAGAACGAAAAACCATGTGAGGCGCCATGTGGACACGTGAGTCCATGAGTATTATGCGTGCAAGAGGGCACAAAATATCTGCACATGAGGGGCTTCTGCACCATCCTTGCGGAAGCAAAGCGGACCGCCTTCTTGTAATTATCATATACATGTATGGCTACTCCACTGGAAATTGTGCAAATACATATATCTCTCTTTCTATCGTCTATAAATTTGATCATCATCCGCCGTCCCACCGACCTTTGTAGTTTTAGTGGTACGATAACCCGAGTTTTGTCATATTTCGAACCTTGAATTATTGAGTCAATGTCCGCGTAATTTCTCTTTCTGCACAAGCTCTACTGGAATCAAGAATCACACCCAGAAGAAGCACTTTAGTAATGATAGTGTGTGATCTAAGTGATCCAATCTGATAGGATCGGATGGTGCTGTCAATATCTTCCATACATATATTTATACCATCAGCCAATTATTTATATAGTCGTAAAATTTATTTTGGGGAAAATGACATAAATTGTTTCTAAATTTTAGTCCAATGTGCAATGTGGTTCCTCAACTTTTAATTTGTCTAATGTGGTCTCTAAACTTTAAATTTGTTCAATGCAATCTCTGAACTTTTGATATATATTCAAGTTAGCTACTAAATTATACGAAATTGTTCAATGTTATCCTTGATCTTAAATTAAAGGAAGGCCTACATTGTAGTTCAGAAACTACATTAAACAAATACCAAAAGTCTATAGACTATATTAAACAAATTAAAAATTTATGGACCACATTATACATCAGATCAAAATTCATATTCTGTCATTATCATTTTTATTTTTGCAACCCTAACCGAGTAATCTCTAAATTATGAGATATCTCGATTCAATATGATAAGCCACATGCATGTGCTTTGACTAAAATGATGGATGTGAAATAAAGTCCTAAATCGTGTGAAATCTCCCACTTATCACGGGATCATGGGTTCATCATTATCATCACCTGCCCAATGATATCACCCCACTACAACAGACGGCTAAACAATATCTCTCATATATGTCACATGTGTGCGCGAGCAAACGGCCTTCGATCCCCAGGTGATCCGCATCGACCATGTGTTATACACTGCCCCATGCTTTCAAAAGCAAGCTCGTCGGTCTTGGTCCTTTTTAGTATTGGAAAGCATTATGAAGTTATTAAGCTGCTAAAAGATAAATATGGTCGACGACCATGATTTGAGCACATGAGGAGGATCTTTGTAAAAAATGGCCGCTCTGGAATTTTGTAAGAAGAAGCGAACATATATCATTCATGAGAAGTTGATTCAAATAATGATGGATGTATTCTGTTGATCAATAAGAAAATTTAAAAATTGTAGATATCATGTGAAACCATCACTTAATGAGTTGTACAAGAGTTTTCCCCTCTTTATATGTCGATTTGACTCTACTTGTATAAGAAATCATTAAGATTTTGTCAAAATATTTTGATCTCATGATTCGTGAAGATGCACATCCAGTGATTAAGGGCCCGCATGATAAAATTTATACTTCTCTATTTCTCTGTTTCTCTATTCCCCGGAACAGGTTGGAACGGAAATCCGTTTGATAACGCAATTTGATTTTTTTATTTTTGGAATAGATTTTTATTCCAGAAATAGATTTGAAGAAAAAATCAGAAGCTAAAGTTTTTAACTTCTCAATTTCTATTTCAGAAATTGAGAAATCAATTTCTGGCCAGAAATCAATTTCTGTTTCAGAAATTTTATCATGCGCAAAGGAATTAATATGTACATATGAATGCGAAAATTCATTGTCAACCTCTTAGACATAACAAAAGCTAAAAAAATAAAAAAAAAAATAAAATAAAATAACACCTTCTTAAAGATAGGATACCCCACCATAAATTGATTGGCTGAGAAGGAACGCTTAAATGATAAATTAATTCGATCCGAGTGGGGAAAGGATAAAAAAGAAATAGGGATCAATCAGTGAGTGGATGATGTGTCTTCTAGTTGAGAGAGGCGTTCAAAAATTTCTTTAAGGATGTTGTTGCTCTAATCTCTCATGAAGATAAATTATAAAACTGAAGTCTTCACACCTTTTAGAGCGGTTCAGACATCCGACGACACGTAAATCAATTTATTATAAGATACTTCTGGTAATAAGTATGAAAGGAGGGGATACATCACTTAGCTCATGAGTGGAAGATTACAGTCCCGTTTCACTTAGTGTACCACAGATTTAAGCTATTTTATCGATCGTCGGTCAGTCCACAAAGGAGAACGGGGACCAAAGGATCTCTGTCGCCAAAAGGAGATGAGAAAATGACAACCGGAGATGATCATCTCCTAGGAGGTGTAAACCATTTTTGAAGGGCTTAGTCTCTATTAAAATATTTAAATAATAAATCACTTCTTTATTTAATGTATTTGTCACCGTTTTAGTTTTAGTGATCAAACTCCATTGACAATTGTTAGAATATATAAATACACAAAATCTTACAACAATGGTGTCCGAATGAAGTTTGGAGTCCTACAAGATGTTGCAACGGGCGAGGGAAAGATGGTGGTCGACGGCCGTGTGGACGACTGATGAAGCTTCCATGTTCTCTCCTCTTTTCGTTTCCCTTTCGTTTCTTCTTTCTTTTGTCCATTTTTATTTAATGTTACACGTGGTCTTGCCCTTCCTTGTTTTTTGAGGTGGACCCTAATTTCCGGTTCGTCTCTCTACCCTCTCTCTCCCCCCTATATATACGTGCCCTCCTCTCTCCAATTCACTCCTCACTCACTCACTCACTCTCTCTCTCTCTTTCTCTCTCTCTCTCTCTCTCTCTCTCTCTCTTTCTCTCTCGTCAAATCCTCCATAACCAAACAGAAGCATCCAATATAACTTCAAAGCTTCATCACCCACCAACCCAACCGAAGAGTTTCTCATCCTTCTCTCTGCCTAATTCGTGCACTCATCAAAGGCATGGCTCCAGTCGCAGCAGCCACATGGATCAATTACTCCTCTCCTCCAATCCCATCCATGTCTTCTTCTTCACCTTCGGTTGAATTGGGCTTGAACGGGCCCAGGAAAAAGCCCAGCAGAATCACTTGCTCTCTCCAAACGCCCCCCAAGCTCCTCCTCCCCAAGAAACCGTTGACTTTCCAACCCTCAACGACCGCCGTTGCCGCTCCTCCCTCCACTTCAAAGCCTCGCGGCAAAGGAGCTCCGGTACGATGGAACTTGTTGCAGAAATTCGCGTCCATGGCGTTAGACGCCGTCGAGGACGCCCTCGTCTCCCGCGAGCTCGAGCAGCCCCTCCCCAAGACGTCCGACCCGGAGGTCCAAATCTCGGGCAACTTCGCTCCCGTGCCCGAGCAGCCCGTCCGTCACTCGCTCCCTGTGGCTGGCCAGATCCCCGATTGCATCCGAGGCGTGTACGTGCGGAACGGGGCCAACCCGCTCTATCAGCCGGTTGCCGGCCACCACTTGTTCGACGGCGACGGCATGATCCACGCCGTCCATCTCGCCGACGGCTCCGCCAGCTACGCCTGCCGCTTCACCAAGACGCACCGCTTTGTCCAGGAGCGGGCCCTCGGCCGCCCGATCTTCCCCAAGGCCATCGGCGAGCTCCATGGCCACTTTGGCATCGCCAGGCTCCTTCTCTTCTACGCGCGTGGGGCCTGCGGTCTCCTCGACCACGGCCACGGCATCGGAGTTGCCAACGCAGGCCTCGTCTATTTCAACGGCCGCCTGCTCGCCATGTCAGAGGACGACTTGCCCTACCGCGTCCGCGTCACTGCCGACAGCGACCTCGACACCATCGGTCGCTACGACTTCGGCGGCGAGCTGGACTCCACGATGATCGCCCACCCGAAGGTCGACCCTGTCTCAGGCGAACTCTTCGCCCTCAGCTACGACGTCGTCCGGAAGCCCTACCTCAAGTACTTCCGCTTCTCGCCTGACGGGAGGAAGTCACCCGACGTTGAGATCCCCCTTGCGGAGCCGACAATGATGCACGACTTCGCGATCACCGAGCAGTTCGTGGTGATCCCAGACCAGCAGGTGGTGTTCAAGCTGAACGAGATGGTCCGCGGAGGATCTCCGGTGATCTATGACAAGGCCAAAACGTCGAGGTTTGGAATCATGGACAAGTATGCGAGCGATGCATCCGGAATCCGGTGGATCGACGTGCCGGATTGCTTCTGCTTCCACCTCTGGAACGCGTGGGAAGAGCCGGAGAGCGACGAGGTCGTCGTGATCGGCTCGTGCATGACGCCGCCAGACTCGATCTTCAATGAGCAGGACGAGAGCCTGAAGAGCGTCTTGTCCGAGATCAGGCTCAATCTGAAGACTGGCAAGTCGACGCGGCGTCCGATCATACGCGACGAGAGTGAGCAAGTGAACCTGGAGGCGGGAATGGTGAACCGGAACAGGCTCGGGAGGAAAACCCGGTTCGCGTACCTGGCCCTGGCCGAGCCATGGCCAAAGGTGTCAGGATTTGCGAAGGTGGACCTGGCGACAGGGCAAGTCCGCAAGTTCATGTACGGAGAGCAGAGGTACGGCGGCGAGCCCCTGTTCCTGCCGAGGGAGGCGAGTTCAGGGAGCGGAGAGGATGACGGGTACGTGTTGGCGTTCGTGCACGACGAGAAGGAGTGGAGGTCGAAGCTACAGATCGTGAACGCCGCGACTCTGGAGCTGGAGGCGACGGTCCAGCTCCCGTCGCGAGTCCCCTACGGGTTCCACGGGACGTTCATCAGCGCCAAGGATCTGGCGAAGCAGGCTTGAGATTGAATTAAGATTAAACCGCAATGATTAGGGGAGTAAGTGAGGAGGATTTTACAGAGGGATGATTTGCATATACGTCCCCGGGAATCTTCCTCACAGTCACAGAGTAGCATCTATCTATTTTTGTTGATGTTATTCGCAACTTGTTCGAAACTTGTCTTTTTCCTTTGGGCGAGAGCGAGAGATTTTGAGGAACCAAGCTCGTAGCTTTGAGAATAGTTTCAGTTTGGTAGGACTGAGAGCTCAGCTGGTTTCTGCTTATTCTCTCGCTGCTCTGTTTTTCTCTCTGTTTTTGTGTATTTGTGTAATAAAAACGTTACAAGCACGTGACCATATTTTGTAGATCTCTTTCTTGACTCTTGTCTCTCGGTCTTGCTCTTATGCTCTGTTCTGCTCTCCTCTCATTTCATAGCTTAATTTCCTAAATTTCCATCGTTATGCTGGTCCTGCATGTATCAGATGCATATTTCATTGTGGTTGTCCCATAAAATATCTTCTGAATACATTGAGGGTTATGCCATATGGAATATGCCAATCGAACTTTTCTTGATTTGGCCAAAAGAATAGTGAATTAACCAATCACGTTCCAATGACAAAAGGAAGGGTGTGTAGCTCCTTAAGTTTCCATGCTAAGACAGATCCTCCATTCATGCAAAAACAGCACGGCAGTCAACCAAATTTGGTCTGATTTATCAAAAAGAGAGGATTGACGTCCTGCACTAACTATTGCCAATCAGATTAATCATCCTAATATACTGATTACAGTAATTGATCATGTGAACATCTGATGAATTCCTATAAGATTCAATGCCTACTATTACGGATTGACAATAGATCATGATTGGGACAGACATTGGACTTGAAGTACTAAAAAGGGCAAGCATTTTATAAAAATAAAAGAAAACTCTTATCACTCTGTCGGCAACCCCCTCTGTTAAAGAAATTTCATCTACGTTCTTTCAGTTCCTGTCCTAATCTCTTTGTTGACAATCCTCTCTCTCCCCATAAGTCTCTCCCTCAAAGACACTTCACCTACAGGCTCTCAATTTCAACTAAAGCTAAGAGCCTACCTTGCTGTGCCTTTCTTTCCTAGGCCTTGATTTACTGTTTTTTCTCCCCTGGTCTAATTTGGGAGTCATTTTTCACCTTGTTTGGCATCTTTTTTTCATTCATTGTTGTTGCTTTTACTTGTTCGGTGTGGTGAATAAATCTATTTGCAACTGAAAATATTGTGAGAATGTCGTCACAAGTTCAGCCAACATTATGCTCAAGACATGATTATATGACTTCTCTGAGATTTTGTGGAAGCTCTCCTCTCCCGATTTAAGTATAGATCTAAATTTGGGAACTTTTCTTTTTCAATCTAAATCTAAATTAGAGAATTTGTTAAAGGGTTCGATCT
Organism: Eucalyptus virginea; assembly: GCA_014182375.1. Classification (NCBI taxonomy): domain Eukaryota; kingdom Viridiplantae; phylum Streptophyta; class Magnoliopsida; order Myrtales; family Myrtaceae; genus Eucalyptus; species Eucalyptus virginea. The sequence goes on from CM024519.1 coordinate 16,095,332, forward strand.
ACGGTAGTTCAATATGTTGTTGTTGTTGTCGTTATCGTTTTCGTATGGCAATACTGTTGAGAATGCTAAAAAGTCGTAGTTTTCAGAGGGCAGGTCTCAGCGTATGACTATTACTAATAATTCTTCCAATTGGATTATGTTTTGATGTTGAGATAAATTTGGTTTTTTAACAGTTCTTTGGGGATTTGCTTCCTTTGAAAGTGTCCATTATTCTCTCATGTTTGACCATAATAAATTAATGAAATTTTTTGGTTAAAAAAATAAAAGCGTGATTGGTGGGCATTCCAAACTATTGGGTTTCGTCAACTGCCAATGAGGAAGCACAGTGTCCTCATACGAGCCAACATCGGAGTGGACTGATGGGCGGCCTTGTGTTCTTCTTTTTGGAAAAGATTGATTTGACCCAATAACTGTCTCCTCTTCCTTTTTCCTCTTTTCTTGACAAAGTAAACATGGATTTGGGTCCACTTTGAAGATCGTCTTCCTGGCTATTTCATAATTGTGTAATGCTCGATACATGATTATATATATAAATCTTGATGCGCAAACTCAATTAACCAAATAATATGGCAGATTATAGATCAATGTTCAAAATAAGTTAGTCATATTCAAGTCCAAATAAAAAATGGCCACCTCACTTTATAAGTGAATTTCTTGAAATAATATCTCAAGTATTATTTTTTGATATTTTCTTGAAAAATACCTATTCTTCTTTATTGAATATCTAAATATATCGCTTTCGAAATAATCTTACATGGATTGCTTTTGAAATAATTTTGATGTGATTGATTTTCGAACATAACACGTGTTACAAGCCATTTGGCTTAATCGTAATGATGAATGGTTAGTTTTGAAAATCTATTCCACCAAATAAAGAGAGAATCTTTTGCCTTATTTCAATTCAATGGACCAACATCCATTTCTCGACTTTCCTTTTTTTCCCCTAAGGAAAAGTGGCGTAGAGAATGTGATTATGCCCCCAAGTGGTTGATGGTAAGTAAGCTATGCATCAAAAGATTATTCTACTACAAATTTAATGCATCTTGCTTTGTACTTGTCCTTTTCTTGGGGAGGTCTTAAGGAATGGAACTCCACTCTATGGTGATCAACACTGGACATTGGAGAGTCGACTCAAAAGGGTCCATCACATCTTCAGGCATCCACAGATTCTTCGTCATTGCTCACCATGGAACTTCCTTCGCTCAGGATCCCACATCTTTCAAGTTGCATCCTGGTGGGGTCAATATCAACACTCGAGGCATCCATCAATGGGGAGGTTCCTAGAAGTTTGCTTGGTGAAGCTGAGGATGAGGAATGAATGACAAGCATAACTTTTTTAACCAAAAGTGGAATATCCCTCTCCATCCAAGTACCCACTTCCCTAATATAGTGGTAGGTCGTTCATGGTGGCCCTTCTTCTTTGGCTCTATAATCTTGGAAGCAACAAGCGTTATCGTTCCTTTTCTGGCCAGGTGCACTAGCGTTCTTACAGGTGTAACCAGACATCATTATTTTGTTCCTAGGAAAACAGTGTATTCTCTTTTCTTCCACTTTAGGTTGGTTTCGCTTGGATTTGTTCCCGCGTGAATGATCAAAAGATGGAGAGACGACGACTCTCCTATTGCTTCCCCCACTTTTTTTCTTGAGAAAAGACAAGATCAGGAGAAGGTTGTGGAAAAAGGACCAGTTGAAAAAATGGAAAGGGACTTGACGTTGGTGTTTCTGCTGGTAATTGTAGTATCCTAGACCCTAGGGTTTTACTTTGCAGGTGTGGCACATGATAAACATGGATGATCATAAATTTGTGCACAAGCAACCAAGAGACGTGGCGAAACCCAAATATAGTCATATTCAGATGAATATCTGGTCAAAATTACAGAAAAACAACTACGAAAATGTATGATTTCCTAAAATACGTGCTTTTTAGCTTTGTTCTTCTAGATACATTGATTTACACATATCGAATGTATAGAGTCCATTCGATCGATTGAATCTAAATGCATAAATCTCAGAACTTCTTTATTTTTATGTACATTGAAACTCTTTTAACTCTCTTTAAAATGAGAAATTCCCATGACAATCACGTGAAAGATCGAAACTTTTATGAAGGAAATGGGAACCCAAATCCGAAGGAAAGCTGCATAATGATATTAAACGGCTGGGGCGGGAGACGCACCTTGTGGTGCTCAGATCGGCAGGTGTCCACATATTTTCAATTATTAAAGGTGACTTTGGTTGGACAATTGCCTAGGTTGCTCACGTGAGATTCAAAAGGGTCAAAAGCAACCGAAGGAGAAAAAGGAAGAGGAAGAGGAAATACAGTATATAATATAAAAAAGGGAATGAAGCCATCGACAAGGCTAAGCAATTCATGGACCGTGACGAACGAGATGATGTAATATATGCAGATGAATTAATAAGATAAAATAAGGCAATTATTCGTCAATCAATAGATTATGAGAAGTGCGAGAACCAATCGACTTACCCAAATGAACCAATTCACCATGCTTTCCAAGATTTTAAACAAGCAAGCATTAGCTTTTCGGACAATTTGCATGCCAATGGAGAAGCATCATCTGTCTGTACTTCACTGGTCCAAGCTTTAGAGATGGAAATCATGATCTTGTTCGACAACTACAAGTACCAAACTCTGTAAACCTAAGCTATTGGTTCGCATGGAGTTCACTAAATATGGTAGTTAAATCTATTTTCCTTTACGCTACTGGCTTCCAGAAAAGTTTCCCAAGCACAGCTGATTTTACCCAATGATCACACAACTCCAGCGACATAATTCACATCTCTCACTTTCCACATAAGAGAAGTACCTACCTTTTAGCCCAGTGATATTTGCATGCAACAATATACCAAATTCCGCCAATATCTCGACTCGATCAGTCTCTATAGATGTGCCCTAGCCGCCAGCACCACATGGATATGTGAATCACAAACATCACCGCCATGGTGATGCAGCAGAAACTAGGATATACACAAATAGTCTCATCTGTGCACATGTATGCTTTTCGAATCTTTAAATTTATCACGTCCCGCGCCACGTAATGAATATGAACATGAAATGATTTGACTTAAAAATAGAATCCGTTTCATCCAAACTACGGGGAACCACTAACTTATGCTTGAAGTATTACCGAACAATTTCTATATCTTTTTACAAGTAAATCACTTTCATGTCTAGAATCTCAAGCTGGCGAGCCAAATGACTCACGGGTCACTTGATAATATGTTCAATGTCCTACTCCTAAATTGCGACCATGCACCACACAATTTATTCTATTACTGAGTCGATATCATCACACTAAACGTTGCAAATTCAGAATCAATTATAATGCTCAACATCTACCAAACGGAGCGTTACCCTAGTGGTTGGGTGCTTCTTCGACCGCACAACTGGTGCCCCGATCTCCCCCGAGCGTGGGGGAGGTGGTAACCTCACGCTCTCGAGCAACTGACGCAAGTAAAGACAGCATAAATTTCCCTCCCCTTTATCAAAAAATAAAAAATAAATAAGAGCTTCCTTTCGTTCTAGAGTATTCTTCACGAACTTCGAACAAGAGTATGGAGAAGTCTTTAGCCGGATTTGCGGGGATTCGAAACGAGAGGAGCATGGACAGCCACGCCGTCCCACTGCAACTGGTGGCCAGGAATCTCCCCAGAATTTCAGGTGAATTAAAAGCAGCTTCCTGGAACTCATTTGCAGCATTGAATTGTTTACGAACAAAGCATTCTTGTTGGTGAAGTAGCGGCTGTGAGGAACTCTGAATTTTTATGCAGAGCTGCTAACAGCCCGACCTCCTCAAATTCTCTGCCAAGCATTCCTTCCCTCGCGCCCGGAAAAACGAACGCTTACGACCCCCATGTTCATTACGGAACCTAACGTCAGGTCTAACGTCTCGGGAATTCTTGCCGATGACATAATCCTTCAATTATCAACACTTGTAGGCCAAGACTACCGTATGTTTTCTGTTGTTGAAACATGTATCCACCTCCACCACCCTCCATCCTTTGATTGCATTTGCAGGTTTTACTCCCACGCACAGGAACATTGACCTTTCAAGCAATGCTAGGCCAACGTTTGCCTCCATCCATCACCCAAGGGCCTCGTCAATCTGATATCCAGCATCAGAGAAACCAAATTGACAGGGGGCAAATAATTTGAAAATCACATAAACCAACGAGCGAACATCAGCAATTTTGCTGCCGCTAGGGACCTACTTTCCTGAAGAAGACGAAGTTGATAGATCAGTGAGGTTTGAGTATGAAAGAGGTAATTGAACAGGTTTCCAAAGAAGCTACAATCGCGGTCCTTGAGAGTAGAGACTAAATCGGACCCTCATCTCGGAAAGAAACAAAAAGTGGATTAATCAAGTTGACCATTTCACAGGCAACTACGATTTTTCCGGGCAATGTACCAAAAGAAAACAACTGAAGTTGGCCCACGGGCCCACGAGCCCACGAGCTTCGCTGGGCAGCTGCTTTCGGTCAAGCCAATCTACAGCACACTCAAAAACAAAAAGAGATACTACAATGCTGGATCAACCACAGAAGGCAGCTGCCAACTTGCCGACACTCCACGGCTAAAATGAGGCAGTTGGACCAACAGTTCGAATCCAACAATCTAGTAGGAACATGGAACCTAACTCAGAGGTGGAATTACAAATACGTGTATCATATGTCATAGCGTGTAGTGTGTGGAGCTCTGGACTTTATTCAGCAGGACATGTCGGATGCAAGAAATTCTAGCACTAAGAAAATAAGACATTTCTAGCTTCACTGGTTCTTTATCATCAAACAAATGATCAAGGCACAAGAGCTACCTAGAAGCATTTATATGACAGGGACAGCAATATATGTCTGTCCAGGAGGAAGAGAAATTACATCAAGCATTTATAACGCATAACAAGAAACAGAATCTAACAATTTCAAAGTACATGGGAATGATTATATATTTCATAACAAGCACAGACCTCTGCAATTTCCACAATAGAACAGCAGCATAACACTAGGAACAAATCAAAGCTGCTCAAAAAATGGACAATGCACTTGTTTCTCACATGATTTCAAAGTAAAGACATGTTTTTACACCATAAAATATTAAAAATTGATTAACTAGACACTATGAACGCACTCCAAAACTGATTTATCCACTCAATCTGTGCATCCGACAATTGAATGGACATTGAAACACCCTTCTGTACATCTGATGCATCTCGAACTGTGAAAATCCTGGGGCACAAGGTCTGTTTACCACTCAACTACAATTCAAAAAAGCCTCTGACTTCATCTCAAGTATAGTTTTTCCATAGCCAAGACTGTAATTTCGGTACAACCACCATGGTAAATCGTCAATTGATCCTGATGCCCAAAAAAATCTAACAACACTACAGATCATAACAAAAATCACCAATTGATCCCCATGCATTGACTATATTTGAATGACAACAGCCATGTTGTAAAGAGATTCTTGGACTATACTGATTGATTCCCGAAGGAAATCCTTCAATGGTCTTGGAGAATTGCAGCATTAGCCACATCATACCAACAAAGGACAGACGCTAAATGTAACCCTTCAATCTTCCTCCATGGGCACTTCAGGAATGTCAAATTTGTCTTCATCAATGGTCTTATTGATGACCGATACTGGGGTAGGTATTCAAAAGTCAAGGAAGAACAGAATCCCAAATAGTCATCACAAATGCCATGGCCAATCACACATGCATCAAGTTCAATAAGGAGAAAATGGAAAATCTATCACCTATCATTGTACATCACACTAAGAGAAAATTAAAGGGAAAAAAATGGACAAAAAAGGAAGGGTTTCATCAAACAAGAAGGATATATATCATCATAGGGTCCTCTTTCTCTCCACGATTGCGACTATTGATCAACTCCCTGCTGATTTCAGGAGTAACCTGCAATCAAGGGATCAAAGTGATCAACTACTACGTGCTTTGGTTGAAGACAACCTATTAAAGTACTAAAAGAAGATCTTACCAAATAATGTCTCTGCTTTTCAAGCAGCCTCCTCAGGTTATCTTTATCTTCCTTCCGCAGTTCATTTTTGTACCTGCGTTTTTAACAATACTGTCAAACACAAAAAGAAGATAGAGATAGTGTACAGAGATAAACAACATGACAGCTGCAGAATACCCCAATGTTGCAAATTGGTCATACCTACTAAGAACTAAAACCACAACAAAACTAATCAACCCCCCCCCCCCCCACCCCCCGCGCGCGCAGGGGTAGCCCCCCTGCTTTCTCCTTCTCTCTCTATTCAAGAACAAGAAGTAGAGGAGTATACATTGAATGTCACCCCACCGAAGGATGGCAAGACAATAACATTAACAGGTTAATCTTACAAGGCATCTAAAGAAAAGGACTAGACAACAATGTATAAGAATAAAACGGCCATACTCACCTTTGCACAAAGGCGAGAAGTGACTGATGCCATATGACTGGCATTATCCTCGAGTCATCCAAGAATCTCATAAAATGAGCGACCAAAGCATCGACAACACGGTATGGCAATCCATATTTCTTGTCAAGGAGAAGCTTTATGAAATAACTGCAAGAACATACAGAACAGATAAATCTTGGAATGAGACAAAAAATGATTGAAGCTCCCAAGAAAAACTAATCCACAAAAGCATTTCATGAACTTTTCCACTTCTATATATCGTTAACACACTGAAATATTATGCTTGCGATAGCAGCTCATTCTTCTTTGACCAAGCAAGAAAATCTGAGATAATTTCAACAGCAGTAACACACAGGTAATAACTAAAGGAGATAGGCCTAAGTGTGATTCTCCTCAAATATACCAACTCCCGAAATTTTTAACTTGCGTGGATATATAGCGTATTCACTAGTAACAGCCGCAATTTCAACCAGTCCTTTATTATCAAAAAGAACCATGGCAATTATGTATCCTGCCTACTCAATCTACTCAATAAGTTATGAGATATATCATGCATCTACTAGCACAGAATAGGATAAAAAAGACATGAAGCCCTTGTAGTAACCCATCTACTTTCTCCACCATTCTGACCTCACGACATTCTGAGATTGGCTAACTATGCTTATAGAAAACTAATTATTATCAACTATCAGCTTTAAAAAATGGTTGAACGAATTATATAACAGTTTTTTTTGTCTTTTTTTCCCTGAATCAACCACATAATTAATGACCCAAACATGCAGATAGAGGATGGCCCAGGGATTATGGTATTTGGGTGGACTAATGGCAGCACAGTAAACTAACGGAGCATGACTTGATTGGCAACCTTGCTAGTTGAAACTTCTACATCCACATCATGCTCAATCTTTCATTTAGAGCTCAACATGTTCATACGGTTAACATACCTGAGTTTTTGGCTCAACTACTACTAATTCAACATGATATTGGAACAGCAGGTCTATCTTGAAAGACATGGATGTTAAGTGAAATGGATCTAGAGCTCGAGCACTTGTGGATGTCTCGCTGGATCAAGTACTGCTATATTAGAACTTTGACTAAAGTATCATCAAGTGTTATTCTACATATAGAGTTACAGATCTGAGTATAATATACATAAGCTAAGATAACATTGATTAAACGTGTTTCATGCATTCAGCCATTTGAACAAGCGGAAAACTGTACCTCGTGGTGCCACAATAATCCATCTCTGCGAGTTTCAACAGAGCAACACTGCAAATCCAGATAAAGGTTCAGTCAGACCTAACGCCTAAATGATCAAGCAGAAGTGCTAAAATAAGAGCACGTTGAGTTTTAAGAGACTAGCAACTAAAAGAGTGCACATATTACAAACATGTAGACAACCAGAACAAATATAACTTACAAGAAGATAGAACGATATAGCCACGCAGTTTAGATTCAAATGGAAAAATGTGTGAAACCTTGAAGAGGCATGCTCACCAACTTTAACTACGAGCATCATTTACCAAACAACTAAGAGTGCAAATGTTCTTCCGCTTACTCCAGCATATCAGAGTTCAAATTTTCCAAGCAGAATTATTGGGAGGGGAACAAGATAAACTAGAATAACCCATCCTTAGAACAACTGATAAAGATCACCACTAATGATAGCCTATGATTTAAAAAAAAAAAAAAATTGCACCACGAAATGCGACCATGACACAAAACAGCCATGACAAGTCTGACAAAAAATGCCACAACCAAAATACTCATTTGCTAGTGCATGTGCAGCAGTTGGCAGATGCTTTGGCATTCTCTTTCCCTATAAAATACTATACAAGTACATCGCCGCTAGCTTTGGTGTTACACAAATTACAATAGCCAAATACCTTGAATGAAGCATTGGGATGGACACTTTCTGAAGTATGCTACCCACAATGACAGCTTCTCTTAGATTACACGTCCCTGACTGCACAAGTAATTCCCATGTCAGTGAAGCATAGTGGCGAAGCATGATGAAACACTCCCTACTAACATATTAGAGACTACTTATAAAAACAAACTCTATCTGTATAGCAAGTAACAACATTGCTGATTAGAAGATGTGAGCAGTACATCCAATAATGCTTAGAGAGTGAGTCAAAACTGGCTTCAAGGAATTAATTGCATTAAAACACGAGGAAACTATGGTAGCATATTAAGCAAACTTAAAAACCAAGAAAAAAGCCAAGGAGGGGGACATGAGTGAGGCTTTACTATTATCACATACCTCACACAATGGAAACAATATACCCTTGTTGAAAGCAGCAGGCTTGTAGAGGGACTTCTTTAGGGATTGATATAAGGCAAAATGCAGTCTCTTATTCTTCCAGATGTCCTCCCTCACTCGAGGAAGCAAGACAAGCTTATAAAAACGCTCCGCCCTCCTAGCACCCAAATTGGAAGCAAAAATTCTGGTGGCCTGATACATTGCATTAGGGGACCATTTCTCAGGTTCAGTGAGGTAAAGAACCTCCTCCCACATCTGTGTCGAAGGAATGTGCTTAAATGCTTTCGGCATCTTTCCAGCTGTATATTTGCTAAGGTACTCACCGACTCTGCACGTTGTGTAAGCAGCATTCATCCAACACATCCCTTGCGAGACCCACTTACATAGTCACAGATTACGGATTCGAAATAAACAAAATCTAGAAGTGCGATCGGTTACCCTTTATACAAATTGATGATGGAGTCATCCAACTTAGGTAGCGGTCGAGCTTCTGCAGTACCGAAACAACTTTTCAGGACCAAACATACTCAATTTAGCGATTCATCAAACACCAAAAATTACAGATTTTCAAAAGAACCTGAAGCAACGGCGGCATCCTTTTCCTTTATTTTCTCGACAATAAGGTCGGCGAGCGTGCGCTGGGGACCGGCATCCTTGGTCAAGAAAGCCTCGAGCAGTTTCTCATCGTCCTCATCAATCTCCTCCTGCAAAATCCCAACGCAATCAAATCTTCCGAACATTCAAGTTCGATTTTTTACGATGAATAAAGAAAAGGTCAAGTCGAATTCACGTCCAACGCACTTCGTAATTGCCGAATTGACTCTGAGTCTCGGAGAAACCAGCGAAATCGTCGACGTCGTCGTCCTCCTCCTCTTCCCCGGCGAACTTGCTCTGATCTTCCAAGAACTGTCGCGAGAAGTTAGGGTTCTGTTGCTCGTCGGCTTCGTCCCGGAGCTCCTTCTGCTGAATGAGAGCCTCCTTCAGTATCTTCGAGCTCATGCCCGTGGATATGAGCTTCTCCTCTCTCTGGTGCTTCTTCGCGGGTTTCGACTGCTTCTTCTTCGACGAGACGACGGTTTCATTGTCGTCGGCGAGAAAGGGCTCCGGATTCTGATGCCTCGTTCTCTTCTTGGCCATCGTCGGAGGTGGGAGGAGGAAGGGTGGAGGAAGGAGGTGCGTCGGTGGTCGGAGCAGAATGCTGGTGGCAGAGGAGGCGGAAGAAAACCCTAAACCCCGACTGGTGCTGATGGCGCGCGCTGTTGGGCTCCCGTTCATGGGCCCTTTTTATTCGTTGTTGAGGTGGGCTACTTCTTTAGAAAATCAATTAGACATTTCTGTCTTCTTTGTTTTGTCTCTTTTCAGTTTTCTTTCAAAAAATCAAACCATAAATATAATTTTCTTTTATATTATTTAGGAAGATTTACCGTAAAAAAAATCTAAAAACATATTCAAATTCAAATAAACTAAAAATGACCAGAATTTGACAATTACTATAATTTAGGAAAAAAGATATTACCTTTTTGAAGCCGCTATCTAACAAACTGTCACAAATTAAAATCAGTACAAACGTTAAATCTTTTCAAAATTTTACGCAAGTCAGGTTTAAATCACAATTTATGGTCTTTTTATTTTTATTTTGTATCAATAACTTTTTCTCCGTCCTAAGGCATCGCCCGGGTCATCTTTCCAATTAATTCATGAAAGTTCAAAGGAAAACAACGGCTCACCAAATGAATTCTATAAGGAAAATATATTTCATGAATGAAGTCGTAAGCGCCGTATTGCTATCAGTTCTTGCCTTTTCGGATTTCGAGCAATGCTTTGGGTCTTAACCAAGGAAAAAAATAGATGATCTAGACTTGCTGTGTTTTGGAATTAATACTGATATATTATCAACAAATCCGATAAATCTAAAAAAAAAATAACAACGTTCTTCTGTCCAAAATTTCTTAATTTGACTGATTACCCAACATTAAAAAGTTTAAGCCAAATCAAACCAAAAAAGAGAACATCTAAAACAAAGTCCGATGGGAGAGATGGACGGTATCAGCCTTCAAAATGTAGCCCTGTTCCCTTTTTGGGCCATTCCCATGTGTGTTGTCCAGATAATGTAATTATCAAAACATAATCAAATCTAACGCAGACGTTGTAATGTTGTCTATGTTATTAAAGATCAGTCATTGTCGGTGCCGTCAAGCATACAGATTAAAACAAAGTAAAACCACTTTCACACGATTGTTTCAGTAGCCCAAGCGAGACGGAGATTGTCCAGAGCATAATGAAACAATCAGCGAGACTGTCTACAGTCATTTTAGTAAGATCCATCAAAGAAGAATAAAAGCCCAAGATACAGATGGCAAGACATCCAAAGCTAGTGGGACAGGAGTATCTTTCCACCTTGGCTGATGAACTCATCTGCGTTTTAAGCTAAAGAATTCTCCTGCTGTTTGATCTGACAGCCTAAATGGTTTGAAACCCGAAACGAGTCAGCCGCGTGACCTCCCTTCTTAAGTGGACTTTGGCTGCCAACTGCTGTAGATATAACCAATCAAATTTTAAATTAGACCACCCTCAAAATGTCACACAAGCATATATTAAGCCAAACCAATAGTGATCATCAACACACACACGAGCGTGCACAGACATATATAAAACATAAATCCTAAAGCTAAAGAGTCAAGTACAATTCAGTCTTTCACAGTAAAATAGATATGAACTCCACTTCTGCGATTCCTAACGCATCAATCAGCATTTATAGCGATAAACCAATGGGCAAAATATGGTAGCTGAGAATACTAACATTACCTAGACTAAGAAAATTGACATTGCTATCGAGAGCTGGAAATCACTCATGCTTCCGAGAAATAACCTGCAATTAAATAAGCCCAAAAATTCTGAAATATGGGTCATATATTTCACAAACATTGAAGACACTATGGTGTAAAAAGGAGAGTAGAGAGCATAAGAGGGAGAATTCAGGATTATCGATGCCCCGATAATGATGATTAATGTGACAACAAACCATGCAGTTACGCACAATAAAATTTCTCAAGATTGGAAAGATCACTTGAGAAATTTTAGTCAAAACCAATAACTAGCTCAGCGAGTATGCAATCCCAAGTGAAGAAGGTGCACTTGCCTCCAATAACAATGGCTTGGCATCTTCTTCCCACTCTGTAGCCCACCTTGAAGAGGCTCCTTTTTCCTGTGCACCATCCCTCAGCAACTTCAATGCATTACAATCATCTGGAAACCCCTTGAACAACATCTGTGCAGATTCAACGGAACAAAACATAATCTCACATAATCGTACAAAGAGTATGTATCGGATCACTATATACCACAACCAAGAAAAAAGAATAGAACTTAGTAAGCTGTCTGTCAATTTGAAATATCGATGCTGGTAGATAATTTCATAGGTTATCTTAGGGCAATTAGTTAAATGCCTTGAAATGCCCCAAATATATCTAGCTTATGGCACATTATAATCAATGAAACGCAATTCATCCTTATAGAATAATTGAAACAAGATTCCAGGACATACCAACAGTTCGTCAGCTAGCTCTGAAGATGATGAGAAGAGAAGGCCATTTTTCTCAACTTTCACTAGCTCTTTAATGCTTCAAAACCAATCACAGAAGAATTAAACGAGAAAAAAAAAAGGAAATGACAATTATTGTGTACAATGTAATATGGCGCAAACAATGCTCAAATTCTGCAATAGTAGGAAGGCCAGTGGGTCTACCATGAGTACGAAACAGCACACACAGGCAATCCACAACCAAACATGTCCACAACCTGACACAGGAACAAAACAAAAGGATGATTCCACAAAAGGAGGTATTGTAAATGGTGCAACTCCTACACAGCTGTAGATCAGACCTTCATTGGAAGATCCAAACCAGATGAAGAAGTGTGCAAGCACACACCAAGATCTGCTGATCCTGAAATTAAGAAGAAATATTTTGAGCAAAAAAAAGAATCAGCAAACTAATGAAGCTTGGCAGATCAAAGAGGTACTTCAACTGATACCAAGTAGCAACGGATAATCTTCAGCTGATAGCCACATGGTCCTAAATGCGACACGTTTAAGATTCAACTTTCTTATCTTCTGTTCATACTTTTCTTTGTCAGGCCCTTTACCTGTACAAATTCTTCAAGGATTAAAAAAGCCGAAATGACCAGAAACTCATGTCTCATAAAGTATTAGTTTTACCCTTACCTGTGATTACAAATAACAAACTGGGGTAGAGGTATTTCTTTCCGTGGTGCATTTCCTTCCAGAGAACCTCTTTGTCAGTAGAGTCATCTTCATTTAAAATTGCAGCAACTCTTCTATCATACATAACTGCTGCTTCCAAGAGGATGCCAAAGTCTTCATCTGACGTCCTGCAAGGAAAAGCCCACATTCAAATTGGCATTTTTTATGAGGGACGCATCTAACTATATTGGTAAATAAAATTGGGAGTACAGCAAGAAATGGAGCAATGCAACTCAACATCATGCTCAAAAAGATCTAGTCTTCAGATTTATTCTCAACTCCATCATGAGTGTGTGTGCACGCATACATTGCATAGTCACGAGTGTGTTTGTATGCATGTGCAAGAAGATATATGTGTTAGTTTATTCAGAACTTGTTCAGAGAGCTAACTAGTTTCCATGAAACAACAAACCCAGAAGATGTAATGTGAAGCAATAAACAAACGAAGGATATTTGCTGAAAAGGCCCTTAAAATTCAGTTCAGTATATAGGTAAAAGGCTGACCAAAATTAAAAAGAATGATTTACCAGCTTGTACTACTGACAATAAGGGCAGGCCTGTTTGCCTTCACACAAATATCAGAGTCAACTAGAGTGGTAAATAGGGTCTCATCTGAGGTAGAGTCTCCTGTCGTGGTAGTTTCTGCAAGTAAATTGAAGAACTTAAATGATTTCACTGACATTAAATCTAAAAAAGATAAGTAAACATTCCCTTGACAGAAAACGTTACCACAGCTAAAACAGTCCCGCAGACCAAGGGGCAACTGGAAATTTTTATCCAATCTGCAAAATAACTACAATCATCCAATAGCTATCTGTTCAGTTACTTTTAACTGATCTATTCAGCAACTATAATTATATGATAGTCCAGTGATCTGTTCAGTTTGATAAAATTCAAAAGAACCCAAGAAACGTCCGGGGGAAAAAACAAAGAAAATGGTGCATCACCTCATGCTTTTCTTTAAGGGAAGCAGGATGGAAAAATTCAGGAGGCTGATCATACAAAACTGCTGCTCTGTAAACAGAAGTGGAAACTAAGGACTATCAGCAGGCTCAAGAATATAACTCATGAGGTCACAATAACAATTCCCCAATATTTCTCTGATCATCTTACTTAATTCCCCAATTCTGAGCTAATTCATGTTGCATTGCTCTTGTGACGCAAAATGAACCGTTTGCCATCTTCCCATAGTGTTTCTCTAACCTATCAAGATAGAAAACTGAGATTTTATGCACAAGAGAGCTCCTTTAAGCAGACTTCTGTAAGGTAACTCAATATATACCAGCGATATACCACCACAAATAGATTACTTCTTCCCAGAGATAAAGCCAGTAAAGTGTATCCAAAATTATGCCAATCAATGATAAATGCTGAACGCCTTATCCAGCTGGCCCATGCAACAGCCGTCAAGGTTGGAACTGAAGGTGGATTCTGTAAAAGCCAATCATATGATAAGTTGAGACATGGCTACATCGAGCAGTAATTTAACAGAATAGCTCACCAATTATAAATGCAATATGGCTTGCGACAGAAGCATTTGCAAAAGCACCAAAGATTCTCAGATAAGACTTGGGAAAGAAGCAATTTACACATGGAGACTTAGAACCCGACTAAGACCAAATCTATTATCTCTCTATAAAAAGAATGAAACTCACCTGCACAAGAAAAACATCAGGAGCAGGTACTTTGACGAACAAAAACCAAAGGAGCATGAGAAATTGATAAATCGGCTTCATTACAAGCATCAATGGACGCAATATCTTGGGCCAACCCTGCATAAATCTTGGCCATTGCACCTGGAACCAGACAAGATATACAATAATATAAAATGACTCCATCATAAGTAGCATGATTTTGTCATTACTTCCTTATTAGAAGCAGGAATTTGGTATCAGCGTATAGAAATAAACTCCAACACGTACCATGGTATGGATATGTATAGACTCGTGCTCTAGAACTGCCTTATGCGGCTCAGAACCTGTCCATGAAGAAAAGATTACTGCAAGCAGATTCATTTTTAAAAAATGTAATTAAAGATGGACATTCTCACTCATTGTAACAGAACCTAAGCATAGTATAATAGATCAGTCCAACACATGATCATGTATCCATATCGGAAAACTCTAGAATATGTTCTCTTCAATCACATCTGCTGTGCATACTTAACTTCTTGTCATCCAATTTCACATCCACAAGTTAAATGGGCATCATTTTTGGATGAAATTGTTGAATCGAAGCTCGAATAAAACGCATTCGTTTCAATAGGGTAAGAAATCGCCACACAAGATGTACCAAATAAGAAATTATCTATCTGAATCCACACTGAATTATATTCTATGCTCCTGAAAAGAACTGAACTTTCATACTCAGGGTCCTCAAGTACTTTAGTAATCTTTAATAACACCCTGGCTGAGCATATTGACAATGCAGAAACTTTTCAAAACGATCACAGAGTTATCATCAAATTAAACCAAGAACCAAACTCTCGCGCTACCAGTATCGCCGCAGCCATCAACAGCAGAAGCCTACCTCCGTACGCAACGACATCGACCTCCAAAGATGCCTGCAAAACACCGAGCTCACAAATGAGTAGCGCAGAGAACCAGACACCGGGCACGCGAGAAATTGAGCAAGCAGCGATGAGCAGATGGTTCCAAACGACACCAAAAGAATCAGATGGGCAAATTGCAAAGCCGACGCCGCGAAGGCCGCGAAGGCCGCAAACAAGTAATCCCATAACCTCACACGGCCAAACAGCGCAACGAAAGGAAGAACGACGTCGAATCCAATCCCCAGCGAGAATCGCGAAACACGAGACCACTTATCGACGGACCTGACGAGCAAGGGAAAGGGCGTGGTACTGCATCCGGGGACTCCGGCCGAAATCGCCCAGGACGACCACGCAAGCTCTGCGTCTTCCGCCCGCCCTTTTGCCCGAACCCTCCTCCATCGGGGGCGATTCGATCGAGAGAGGCTTGACGGAGCCCGATGGTTTCAAGGCTGCGGTGTCAAGCGAGTGGAAGATCGGAACATCGATGGCGAAGGGATCGGAGGTGTTGCTGCATCGTCGACTGTTACCTGACGGGAAAAAGGGAAGGGGTCGAAGAGACGAAGGTGACGAAGATGGTTGACCCCAGTCGCCCCAGATTGACCACCGAATAGTAAAGTGGTGATCTGTCTTGTTGGGTAATTCAACTTGAATTTCGTTCTGTTTAATTCGGCTTATTGGAGTCGGAAAAAATGACGTGAATAATTTTTGAATTTTGGTTCAATCTTCCTTCAATTTAGATATTCATCAACTTTTAAACATTTTTATATTATTTAAAAATTATATTAAATATTTATTAATAGTTCATGGATGATATTAACAAATTAAATATTTAGAACGACCTTATACACTGAACTAAAATTCGAGAGCTACGTCATACGGCTCTCCCACTGGTTTAGTTGAGTTTGGTGGATGTCGCCCATTTAACCTTACTATAAACGACTATATATAAATGAATTTCCAAATAATATACTTATGGGGGAAATGCAAGTGCTCGGATTAAAGGGTGCCCCACAGGCTCCAAGGTAACTTATATTTTTTTCTCCAGATTTTCTTGTCAAAAGGATTGCAGCGTTCCTGTCTATATCTAGCATGCTTTAACGTGACAAAAGAAGTATGTAACACGGCAGAATCGGCGATTTTTGTGTTGTCTCAGATAAAGTTCTTTTCTTCTTTCGGATTGGCATACTACTTCTGTCAGTAGTGCTGTGTGAATCAACGATGAATCAGTCTCAATGCTGCAACAGAATTTCAGATGCTAAAGAGAGCGAGTACTTGAAATTCTGATTGTAACAGAAATATACAGCACGGAGCAGTTCGCCACGAAATAATAACCATTCCCCATGGTTTACATTAGCTTAGAAATCTTCAAACACAGCGCATGATTGAGCGAAACTTAAAAATTAAGTGTTTGTCCATAGTGAAAATGCAGGCAGGAGCTTGAGATGGGATCCCCCGATCTCTCGGCATGCCGCACTTGCTCGGCTGATGAGATCACGTCTATAGCCGGGGTGCTGGGCGGATGCGAGGGACATCCCATTCGGTCACAATGTGGTCACGGGTAATCTCTCTGAGAGAGCGGCAACCACTCAATGCCATGGTCAGCTCAAACTCTTCACGCAACATCTGCAGTACCTTTCTTACGCCGGCCTCACCTTCCGCAGCCAACGAGAACACGACAGGGCGTCCAATCTGAAAAGAGAGCTCAAAAGATGAGTCCGACTTCAGCAAAGCATGCGTTAGATTCATGGATTAGGAGCTAGCAAGGGACGCCCCAGAGATGATCGCTTACGTTTCATATTGAGAGAATCAGATACGTGTTCAGAACTTACAAATATGCCAGAGGCTCCAAGTGCCAATGCTTTGAAAACATCAGTTCCACGGCGAACACCGCCATCCAGGAACACAGGCACCCGTCCTTGCGCAGCTTTAACAACCTGACTCAACATCATGATTTTTTCAAATGAGAAGATGATGATGACAGAATCGAAACTTGCTCAGGCATGTTGGAGTTGGCCTCCGCTCATAAGGACATGTCTCAAAGGAAATGATTTAAGGTGCTCTTACCTCTTCCAGAGCCATGATGGTGGCAGGAACATAGTCCAGTTGCCGAGCACCGTGATTGGACACGATGATGCCAGCAGCTCCAGCTTGAATGGAAAGTCGAGCTGCACAGACAAAGTTATGGTAAGTCCACTTTGCCCAGTGATATTATCTAAAATGGAACAGGAACAGCGAAAATTTGGTGAGTCTCAGCGTCCTAACCATCCTCAGCCGTAAGCACACCCTTCACTAGGATGGGCAGTGAGGTGATAGTCTGAAGCCACTTCACATCCTACACAAACCCCATCATAGAAGCTTGAATATATGTGGAAGAAAAGATGAAGAAACTCCATTCAAACCCAGTTCCTGAGAATTCTCATTTCATATAATTGTCATTCAATATAGTAGAATAGCAACATTGCAAGGATGGAACAGATATTCGTGTTTCTGGTGAAAAATTGATCAAGAAGTAACCATTATCAATTTCTCAGCTCAGGCGACATGCTGGAATGAATTGAGATGGCAATAGTGCCTTCTATTTTATGTTCTACCTGAAAAGAGTTTGAGCTAAAATTGTTTTTTAAAGAGGCCGTCATGACCAATTGATTACTACAGCACATTAATCAACGACATTCAAAGCAAAGAAGACCGTATGCATTTTGCATAAGCTAACTTACCTTCCAGCTCAGAGTGCGATCAATTTGACCAGCAACATATGAAGCAAGTCCAGAGTCATCACTCTGCAAGGATAAAGAAACATTGAAATAAACCCATACAGATTAGTGGAATCAGACTTTTACCAAATATAATATAGCAGAATGAAACTTATCACTCACCTTGTCCATCGTTCCAAGGTTTAGACCTTCAAAGTTCTTCAATGTCAAGAATGGTGGCAATGTGAACCTGTAAGAAGCCAATCAGACCTATTCTAATCCAATACATCCTTTCTTCGCCGTGCAATTTAAAAAAGACACATGGAACCCAATAATCAACCAGCTAATTTCTTATGTAGGCAGTTAGAGATGCACCTGTTCTTGATGTCAGCTTCTCTGCGACCGAGCCTAGGGGTATCAACAGTGAGTGCAATGGCCTTGAAGCCAGCTCTTTCAGCTCTCCTCACAAGCTGAGCTACTACATTCCTGTCTTTGTAAACCTTATTTTATGAACACGACGATAAAGGGTTAGCATTAGACTACTCAAATCTTTAAAGAGCAAGATGAACCCGATCTATTCGGGATGGAAGGTACGCATGTTCAGCTTACATAAAGCTGGAAAAAGCGGATTCCAGGTCCAGTGGAAGCAACTTCTTCAACACTAGAAGTAGCCCATGAAGATAATGTCTGCACGAAAAGTGAAGATTTTATAAGTGAAGCACCATGATACATATCAAAGTATCCTAAAAACGAAATTGTTGACAGATTTAGAATAGGCTTCCTCATCATTTGACAAACACCAAAAAGATGATAGAAAGATTTCATGTATCTACAGTCTTGAAAGTGTTATCGACAAACAGTTACTGCTAATTTTGACAGAGCGTTACTCAGCAGACCTATTGAAATTGGAGCTAAAGTGCAAGAAACTTTACCATAATAGTTCCAGCTGCTGATGCAGCTCTTGCTGTTGCATACTCCCCTGGACAGATAACAGAAAACCATCAGGCAAGAAGTCTAATTCTCTGTAATGTTAGCAAAGGCCTAATAGCAAATTACAAGCTTTATTACAAAGGATTAAAATTCTTCTTCTACTACAAGAGATAAGGTAGCATAATTTGCAATATTGTCAGAGCACTGAATAGGGAAAAGGTGTTTAGCATGCCCTGAGCTCACTTTTGCTGTTTAAGTATGTGGACATAGAGAAAAGATCAAACACCTTCAGGATGAGCCATCTTCTGCATGGCTGTTGGGGCAACCATGATAGGCATTGATATCTTGAATCCCAGGACAGTGGTAGTCATATCTATCCTGCTCACATCAATCAGTATACGGGGTCGGAACCTGCACATCAAAGATATTTCTTTGTCAATGGACTTTTAGAGCCCAAAACCTTGCCACTTGGGAAGGTATACTGATACAGCAGGTTGGAAAGGAATGAAATTTGGTGCTGGCAGGGCTAACTCATGACCACCAAAGCATAGAGAACTCACAAGATTTTGGAGAAAGCATATTGGTTCTCATGGAGAGTCCACTGGTCCTCTGCTCCTGATGCATAATAGTCATAGACCATCTTGGGCAACTTCTCCTTCGCGATGGCCTGATACTCATTGACATTTGTGATCTCCATCCTTGGAGCTGACAGTTAATGGGTAATCTCCAAAATCTGCATTAGTGGTCAGTAAGCATTTCATATCAGGTTCCAAGGAAGACTAACCACTTTTCTACAACAATCAAGTAATGTGCACCTAGCCTTATTGTCACGACATCAAACCATTGAGAAGTTACTCACAAGCACAAGAAAGTTTCCTAAGAAGATCAATTGCTACAATCAGGCTGTATGGACCTAGAATTGTGGTCACCTCATCAAACCAGCGAGAAGTTGCCCGTAAACACAGGCAAGTTCAGTTAACACTTGCAAGATGCTCTAAATAGGTAAAACCTATCAGATAAGAGTGTCTCTATCATAACTCATAAGCATTAGACCATGTTAAATAGATATTGATTGAAGCTTTTAAAAGATGGGCTTTGTCAACATCTTTATCTGGAAAGCAAGAAAAGGGCAGCAGCTGGCAAGTATGCAGCATGTCAAATGATGAAAACATCGATATCCACACTCGACAAGAACATGATTTTCGTTAAGTTTAGATTCAAAAACAAAATGAACGCAAACAACTAAGTGCGGTGGTCGCATCAAGAATGAACTCATAACGTCAAGATTCAAGAACACCAGAAGAGAGGAATGAGATGAGGAATGAGTACCTTGGGTTTGCGGAGCTAGTGCATGCAGAAGCAGAGAACCCAGCAGAGACGAGTTCAAGTGGGTGAAAAGGATAAAGGAACAGAGTGAGTAGAGAACGTACGTGAAGCCAATAAATATGGATAGGAAGGAGACAAGAACGGTGGGGACGATGTAACCCGTTACAATTCCGAGTTTATAAGCAAGCGATGGTGAATTACGAGTCCCTGCGGATGAGCAATTGGAGGTGAGCATTGGAAGCCAAATCCAAACAAAGGCGATTGGGCTTCCCTCCACCACACGTCCTTTGTGTGTTTCTCAGTTTCTTCCTTCATTATCACTCATGTCTCCGAAAGAAAAATATTGAAAAAAAAATGTGATGTAATTGTTCCTTGTTTTCTTTTCAGGAATGGATGAGCATGAAAAATTGAAATGAAAGGAATACAGTGTAAGCTCTTGTTTTGGAGATTGCGTTGCACGTACTGATTTTATATGGATAAGAATGCATGAGATGAGTGGGTCTTGGCTGACGTAGGGATGAAACTTGGTGTAATGTGCCCATGCAACGGAAAGCAGTAATTCATGTTAAATTCTTGCACTCCCAAGGTGTATAGGTTGATTATTGTAATTTGCACCGTCGGAAAAAATAAAAGAATTTCCCTTAAATGGCTTCAATCACTAAATACATGCGTAAGCACACTTATAATTGAAAGATGGCCGTTTACTTAATTTCAAAGGTTTATATAAGTGCAATATTCATGTCCCTCCGTACCATATGCAACATTAGAACTAAGGCACGTGGGGATAATTGCCCAATTAGTTCTAAACATATTGGATTGATGCTAATTTAACTCTAAACTTTTCGATTTTACGAATATAGACTTGAAATTTTTTCGCAAAATTCCAATACAGTTATTTTGACCAATTGACATTGGAATCGTTCATTAGAATGTCATTTTGAATAAAGTTGTCTATGTCAACGTGTCATGTAAGACGACTGGCGATAACCAAAAGCTTGATCATGCCTAAAAAGAACCCAAGAAATGTTGGGCCTCCAATTGAGATGTGGTAGTCTTAGGTTTTCACCGCCGTCGCATTGCTGTCGCCGTGAGCCCGTCACCGTCCTAATCTGGTGAGTTAACTCCATAATCCTTGATTATACTATTAATTGCACTTAGGGGGTGTTTAGATTAGTGCTAATCATGATTAGATTAGTGGTAACTAGCCCTGGTTAGGTTAGTTAACCGTGGTTAGGTTAAGTAACCATGGTTAGGTTAGTTAATCGTGGTTAGGTTAATTAACCATGGTTAGGTTAATTAAGTTGGTTTAGCTCAATCTAGTGGATTTCTATTCGGATCTGTTTACTGGACACTCGCCGTTTGCTATTTTCATGAGGTAAAATGTGCTACGATTTTGAGATTACTTCCTCTTGAAAAATGTTATAAACATCTTCATTAATGATATATATTTTACTCAAGATTTTATGAATTTAAAAGAACAAGATTTCAGCTTCGTTACATGTAGGGCAGAATCTTGGTTTGTGCTAGAACCAGTGACATTTTCGTATTTAAAGGATTTTTATCAACTCTTTGATTTTCGAAAGAGTTCCTTTACAGAAAATTTAATATAACATAGTCAAATTTCAAAGCAAATGGACAAGTTTTGGATATCGAATCAAGCTAGTTTTGGAAAACGTAATTTCTGGACACAGACATAGTTTTGGTAACTTTTTGGGCGATTTACTGCTCTTATTCTAGAAAGATTGGGTCAAGGTGTTTTCATGAAAAATGTTCTTTTAAGTGTTATTTATAACATATTCAAATTTAAGAATTTTCTAAACTCGTTTGGTTATATTTCTGGAATTAAACTTGGAAATGTGCGAGTGAACCCGGTTTCTATTGGTTAAGGCCAGTTGTAGTTTGTGGTTGTCATTGGTGTCTTGCTTGCTGAAAAATGTATATTTTGTGATTTTGTTGATCTTTGGAATGCTGAGAACTTATTCGTGAATTTGATGGCTTGTTTGTCCTATGCTATGCTATGTGATCGATTGCTTGATGGTTGGTCCCGATTTTTATGTCAAAAATAGCTTTATAAGCTTTTAAATGGAAAAACAATAAGGTGTTAGGTTTGGACACCAAAAATTATTTGCTCAAGAAAATAATGAGGTTTTAAACTAGGTGCGTGCAAAGTTTAGCGAATTAATTTTGAGTACGTGAGCACCTACGAATTTATTTTGGAAAGTTTTGAATAAAAGAAAAAGAGTTGCAAGGTTTATTATTTGAAAATGAATTTTTGGTGTTATTGGCTAATGAGAAAGAAAACAATAGACTTGAGTGATGGTGTGCTCGTGTGATCACCTAAATATCCTGATGCGTATGAATATGCGGGGTAATGAACCCGTCTTGATACATATGAATATGCGAGACGATGCCTGATTAAGTTCGGATGCCTCATGTCTACGGATGCTAAGTCGCGGTAGAGGCCGAACCAATGCTCCGTATTAAAATGTTGTCCCGATGCATATGAATATGCGGGATAATGCCGTGCTCGACAGAGGGGGATGATACCCGGTTACGCCGGATGACCGCCGACTATTGAGTTGACCGTGGCTGATGGGTCGTAATAATTGGAACACGCCTAACTGGTTGTAATAGCTGTGCCTGATTATGGGGCAAAATTGTGTGATATGATATATGACATATTATAATGTTTTATCTTATAATCGAGACCCATGTGAATGTTTTGAAAGTGAGTACTTCATGTTCCGATTATTAATTATGCATGTTGTATCTATAAATGCATACGTGATGCGCTAATATGCAAGGACGTGTTGAGGCGAGGTGAGTTTGTATGGTGTGTGTTTAGGACCACCTTTGAGGCGAATTTGCGTCATAATCGAGGCTTAGGGTTTTGAATCGTTGAGTTTTATCTCATCCCGTCATGGGCTAACCTTTTTCAGCATCATAGCATGGAGATCTGCTGAATGCGAATGTAATGGGTGCGAGATGCGACACCTTTTGGCTGGTCCTGCCATTAGCGAAGTTTAGGGTGACCTTGATCCCTGAGGATTTTGAGAAGGTTGACAAGAATTGGCCATAGAAAGGCTTGTACTATTAAACTTCCTAGGGGTAACAATGAATAAATGAATGGGTTAATACCTTGAAAAACCCCAAACTGGTACACTTGTGACAAATTTATCCTAAACTATTTTTTTGACTATGAAAGACCCAAAACTGGTAAACGTGTGACAAATTTACCCAACCGACTAAAAACACCATAAACTGGTACATTTATGACAAATTTACCCAAAACTAAATTATTCGACTGCAAAAAACCCTAAACTGGTAAATTTGTGACAAATATACCCTATGCTAAATTGGATTAATACCACAAAAAAATCATAAAAATTGTAAACTGTGATAAACGGAGCGTAAAACCCTAAATTGGTATACCGGTTAACTGTCACGTGTCATTTAACTTAATAATTTGATAATAAAATTTAACGAAAACTAACATAGGATAAATTTGTCACAAGTATATCGTTTGGGGTAAATTTGTCAAAATATATCGCTTTGGGGTTTTGGTGGTCAAAAAATAGTTTGGGGTAAATTTGTCACAAGTGTACCAGTTTGGGGTTTTTCAGGATATTATCCCTAAATGAATATGTTGTTTTTGGCAATGTTTGCCGCGTTTTACTATCCTTGTGTTTGATTGTTGGCCAAGTGTTTATTTAATTTGATTCCGTATGTGCTTATTTGAAAGATAAAAAAAGAATGGGTCGGCGACGCGTCTTAAGACGTCGCATTTTTAATCGATCTCCAAGGGATGTGCGCATGCTTGGAGTTCGGGGCATGACAGGATTTTCTGGCCAAAAAACAATGTAAGCTAAATTTGATATTTCTAAGGTCAAAATTCGATTTCGGCCTAATAGACAGGAGAGAATGTTTTGGAAACATGTTTTATCATATGACATTAATAAGGTGGTGTTTCGCATACAATGAATCTCTCATCTTACGTGATGGCATGTGTATATACACCTCGCTTTTAGTTGGTCGCTTACGTTATATGTCATAGCCACATGATGCATCCATCGCATGAGATACTTTCTGAGCAGGCTGCTTGCCATTTTCATTTCTGTCTTAACTCTGTTTGTGTTCACATTTTTCAGCCCAACGCAGCAGAATAACAGGCCGAAGTTATAAACAGGCCAATGAGCCCAGGAGATTGTTCTGCAAGGGCTTTTGAGGTTTAGGACTGATCCATTTCCCTGGCCCAAATTTTTGAGTTGTGGAAGGAAAAAGAAAGGAAAATTTTGTGGGATTGTCTAGTGCGTTTGCCTTCTTTAATAGCGATTTTGTATGCTTTATTTACTTATTTGGGAAAATGACATAAGCAATCCCTGAACTTTAATCCAATATATAATATGGTCTCTGAACTTTAAATATATTCTATGTAGTTCATTAATTTTAGCTTAATATATTATATCGTTTATAAATTTTTAATTTGTTAAATGTGATTATTGAATTTTTTATATATGTTCCCAGAACTATATAAAAATATTCAATTTTGTCCATAAACTTGATTTGATAGAAAGATGATATTGAATATCTTTAAATATCGTATTGAATAAATTATAAGTTTAGAGACAAATGTTATACATTGAGATAAAATCCACGAACTATATTAAACAAATCAAAAGCTTAGGGACCAAATTGCATATTAGGCCAAAGCTCAATAATTATTTGTATCATTATCCCTATCTATTTCATGTAACTATACCCTACGTGTATTTGTTCGGTCATAATATCTAGTCCTTATTAGCTTAACAAAAGGAAAACCAGTACAAAGACGACATATCCCCCCATTGGATTGAGAGATAACTCTGTTACATGATCCAGAGGAAAATAAACTCGCCTATGAACGGAAATCTATCATATGAACATAGACTAGGTTGGCAAAAGCTCGTGCGAAGTACGCACTAACAATGTAGATAGAAAGATACCAATCAACTGTAAACTATTTATTTAGTTGTCGATTTTCAAAATCTAATTTGAATTGCATGATGTTCTCGTCACCCGAGACAACTTTCTCCTACCTAGTAATGCTCTCTGGTTTAATTTGGCTCGAGTGAGCTCGTAATCGCTAGATCCATGATTAAGACTGCATTTGGAAAAGGCTTTCCCAAAGTTTCTTGGGCTAAATTGTAAATGTTTGGTAAATTCTTTTAAAACCCCATTTCACAAAAACCAACCTTAAGAAAGTTGAAAGCCCAAGGCAGCTAGGCATGCCGAGCTAGGCTTATAAAAAAAAAAAAAATTATTCTGAAATTATCCTCACTAACTTTTTGTTTTTCTAGTTTTGTCCTCGATAATTATTCATCTTCTTCTTCCCTGTTGAGCAGGGCCGATGAAAGCCAGGTGGTGTGGTTACCCTCGGCAAGGGTCACACAATGGTCACTGCGACCTAGATCGCGTGGCTGACCTTCATGGCCTAGATTGCGGCCCCACACAATGACCTTTGCATATTTGGGTCATGGTGACTCGCCGCGCCACAACCTCCGTGTGGAGGTCGTCAAGGCCACGCAATCCGGGTCACGGTGACCTTCGTGCAAGGCCGCGCGATTTGGGTTGTGGCGACGGTTGCCAAAGGATCACGCGACCCTTGCTAGGGGTCATCGGACTGCTGGCCCCTCGCCATTTCTTGCCCTTGACCAGTCAACTCTTTTTTTTTTCTTCCTTTTTTTTAATAAGAAAGTCTTTTACAAATTTAATTTCTCCGAACATTATTTTATTCAAAAGTACTTCACAATGAACATTTACAATACTATTTACCAAATATAATTTGTATTTTGAAATTTTTTTTTTAACTTAATGGTGTTTACATTTCTCCAAAGATTTTTCCCAAAAACCTCTCTAAACGTATCCTAAATCTTCTATATTTGGTATTGTCGGAGGCCTAGTTTATCCTACGCAATAAGCATCTCCAATCAAAACTACCGCCTGGACAAATCTGTTGCGGAGAAAATTCAACATTCGGTAGTTGTCTAATCTTTCATAACATGATCGTTATCCAACCGAAAGAGAAAAAAGAGAAAAGGAAAAGAAAAGCAGCTATCTTTACAAGGAAACTTCCTTAATCGCTAATTCTTTCCTCATTTAGCAACAGACCGAGACGGTTAATCCCCGAGAAAATCTGATTCCGCCGCTCGATCGAGAACCGCAAAAAGGAAAATCCACGAAAAATTAGAAGATAAAAGTCTTATCATTTTTTTTTTAAATTCCCTATGCTCTTTTATGGTAGTCTTATAAATTTAGCACGGCCCCTGTCGGGACCGTACAAAACCGGCAATGATTTAAACTTTGTCTTATATAATTCTTTGGATATTTACGTCCTGTAAATTTCCCATCTTTGACTCATTGGTGAATCTATGTTCTAGCTTGGTCCTATCCGAATCATTGTCCTTATAGAAAATTGAATGATCCTCAGGCCAACAAAAGCAACAATAGAAAATAAGGAAAAGGACACCAAGGAAAGATAATTTGGTCAAGAATGTAATATGGAGATGGAGAAAAAAATGTTCTTTTACCTATTATTCAATGATTTACGATAGCATCCACAATTCACTTTGTAATATATACGTACACAAAAGTCACTATATTGTTGTAATGCAAGGCATGAAAAAAAAAACAAAAATTATTTAGATATATATTTTTATAAGTTATTTTTTAAGATGTATAAAATCTCCGTTCATAATTATACGACGATAACTATAACATTTAATGAGCTAATTTGTTTCGTAAATTATATGGAAGTAAATTAATCAGAGGCATGCGAATGGGTAATTAAAGAATGAGCTCAATCCACTAAAATTTGTATGATTAATGAAGGATTTACTTAAATTTTTTTTTTTTTTGGAGTGAACTATTAAGGTAATGTAACATTCGATCTCCCCTATAAAAAAATGCTTATTTCCTTAATGAGTAAGAAATAGTTAGAATTTGTAAGATACCGATTGATTGCAGGAGTGATGAGAAAAGCTTGCATTTTAAATATGGAAGTACTGCTACTGCAAATTCTGTATCTTTCTTTGTAACTCCATGGAGGGAGGATGATACTGGAGTTATGATTCCGAGCGCACGCATTATTTACTTTTTTACAAAGGGAAGCTCCGAAAAATTGAAGATGGAAAAAGAAGAAGCGAATCCGGTTGTGATTTAAGGCGACGGCGATCCTAGTCCCGACCGCGTGGGATTATTTACCCCCCTCGAAGCCTGGAGGAAAGACCGCACCGTTCCCCCCGTCTTCCTTCCCTTCGAAGGCTGCGAGAGCGAGGGAGAGAGAGATTGAGAACGCGCTTTGTGTCGACGAGACGGCGGCGACGAGGAGGACGAGGCGCCGCGGGACGGGGACCGCCGGGAGCGATGCGAGCGGCGCGATCGGGGCCGCGGGGATCGGCGATTAGAGCGAGTGGCCAGCGCGGGGCGGCGCCGCCGCCGTGCAATGCGCGTGCGAGGGCTGGGGCGGACGGAGGAGAAGAAGGCGGTCGTCGTAGTAGTCGTCGTCGTTTTCGTCGTTGATGGCCTTGCAGCTGCCCCACCGCCACCACCAACACCAACACCAACACCACCTCCGGCTGCAGATGGGCTGGCAACCGAGCCTGCTGGGACTCAAGCGCAAGACCGGACCTCCCCTCGGCCTCAGGAACCTCGGCAACTCCTGCTACCTCAACAGCGTCCTCCAGTGCCTCACTTACACCCCTCCCCTCGCCAATTTCTGCCTCCGCAACCTCCACTCCTCTCTATGTAAGCCGCCCCCTTCCGCCCTCTCTTCTCGATTTCTTCATCCCGTTCGTGCCGTCGGCGCCCTTGTTTAGCTAATTCGACGGGGCTCTGGCGCTGGCGGCGTTAGGATTTGGGCGTTCTCTTTCGTTTTTTTTTTTTTTTTTTTGTGCCCTAGGGCGTGAGAAGCTTCTTTTGATTTTGGGGGATTTCGGTTTTTTCAGGCGATTCGGGTGCGGATGTGGAGCGGAAGCGAGATTGCCCCTTCTGTATACTAGAGAGGTGGATAGTGCGATCTCTGAGATCGGATCAGCAGCAAGATGCGCCGGTGAAGATCCAGAGCTGCTTGCGCCTGTACTCGGAGAGCTTTCGGTGGGGTCGCCAGGAGGACGCGCACGAGTTCCTCCGCTACGTGATCGATGCGTGCCACAACACCTGCCTCCGCCTCAAGAAGCTGCGGCAGCAGCAGCAACGCAATGGTGCCGAGCCACCCAACTGTGGCGACACCGTTGTTAAGGAGATTTTCGGCGGGGCGCTGCAGAGTCAGGTCAAGTGTTTATCTTGTGGATTGGAATCCAACAAGGTCGATGATATTATGGATATTAGTCTAGATGTCTTGCAAAGTAGTTCGATTAAGGAAGCATTGCACAAATTTTTCCAGCCAGAAGTTTTGGAAGGCAGCAATAAGTACAAGTGTGAGAAGTAAGTGGTTCGACTTTCGAATTTACCTCGATGAAGTTTGGTTCTTTATTCTAAATCGGATAATTGTGCTTGTTCAGTTGTAAGAAATTGGTTGTGGCTAGGAAGCAAATGTCGCTCTTTCAAGCACCTAATGTTCTTGTAATCCAGTTTAAGGTATGTTGTTTGCTTTACTGTGCGTGTTTACTGTTGTTAATTGTGTTGCATGGTGGCTTAAGCAGTTATTGTTATCTTATTTGATTTGCAAAGAGGTTCGAAGGTATATATGGTGGGAAGATTGATAAGGCTATTTCGTTTGAAGAAATTTTGGTGCTTTCGAGCTTCATGTGCAAAGAAAGCCAGGTATGTTGACATTGCCCTCTTGGGGTCTCCTGTTGATATGCTTAGCAGAATTTCTTTTCTGATCTAATTTTTGTACTCTTATTTCTTTTATCTTTTTCTGTCATCTGTAGTATCTATCTTGCATCAAGGGATCCAATGATAGAATAAAAGAAATTGAAGTTGACTAATGCGTTATTTTCTTCGCTACAGCTTTAAGAATAGAAATTGTGTGGCATTTTACTTCTCAGTTCATGCACAGATAGATATTTGTGTCATGGGCATTGTTTCAGGTATATATAGCATGTTTAACAAAAGAAAAAAGAAGATCTATAGGTAGACGCGATTAATTTTTTGGCAATCTGCTTGCTTCCATGTAACCAGATATTTTAATTTAATCAACTTAAAAAGAGTTTGAGGACTATATGGGAAGATAATGATATTCTTATTTAGTTTTAGAGGTACTCTCTAGTTAAGTTGTTTCTCCAATCGAGATCGAGAAAATGCTACCTTATGTATCTTGATAGGGGTTAAGATATCTGTTAGAGGACCAATGGCTGGATGGACAAAACCAATATGACGCAACATATGGATTGCTCAGGAAAAAAAACAGCATTTATGAGTTGATGCTGTCTCTATATCAAACGATTTATGTGATTCATGAGCTCCTCCTACTAGAGTCTCTGTTTTTGTTGGGGAAGCAATTAGGGAACTTATTCTCCCCTCAGGTAATTTCCAAGAAAGTGGGGAAGTGTTGGTCAATAGATGCTTTCTTGGCGATAGAGGAGAGGTAGATGCTGTGAGACATCTTTTCCTTCATTACCCTCGGACAAGAACATTATGGCCTTATGGGCGGCCTCTTATGCTTGCATAAGGCTAACTGGTTTATAGGAGGATCTATTAGACAAGAATTATGGGTTGGCAGGTCCTTGCCTAATGTTAGGAAAAGAAGAATGTTCAATGTCTCTATCTATTTTTTGGTTGATTGGAAAGAGTGGAACAAGAGAGCCTTTGAAAGAGAGGAGAGAACTGTTTTTGTAAGTGTCGTGGATTGGCTAAAAGTCTTACACTTATTTTATACTGTAGACTTACAAGTGGATGTAAATGTTATGATTGATGTTGTAAATGTCGGCCCCTGTAATTGAGCTCTTTTTGGTTCCGAGTTCTTTCTGTGTGTGGGCTTGCATACCCTTGGTGCTCTGTAGTAGTTTCTCTTTACTCAGAAAAAGAACCAAACAATACATCTGATTCATGAGAAATATGAATTCTCTAGGTTTGCATGGGTGCTGCTTCCTCATTGTGGTGGTTTCATTTGAGAAGTATCAGCATGACTTTCTCCTGGTTGTCACTTGTGAATTGTGCTCTGGAATAGCTCCGTTTACTTTCTTCTCTGATGTCATTACTTATTTGTGCTCATTTTATCTTCTTCAATCACTTGCCTATCAACATGTGATGACTGGGATTTTGTGCAGGATACGTCACCGCAGTATAATCTTTTTGGTACTATTGTGCATGCAGGCTGCTCACCAGACTCAGGACACTATTATGCTTATATAAAGGTCTGCCTCATTTATCCTTTTTGTCCTTTTAAGACTACTAATTGTAAATTTTCGATCATTCACTGTTGACTATATGGAAACAGGACTCAGTGGGCCGGTGGTATTGCTGTAATGATTCATTGGTTTCTCTGGCCACTTTGGATGAGGTCTTATCAGAAAAGGTCTATATCCTGTTTTTCTCTCGCGCCAAACAAAGGTCAGCATCTGCCAATGCAGTTTCTGCTGCCAATGGAGTAAAATCTCGTGATCTGAATGGCATCAAAGCATCTAAGAAGCAGGCTTCTGCTCTTCCACCAAAACCGGCACAATTAAAACCATTAACTGAAAATTCTTCATGGAAGGATGTGTCTGCCTCATCCAATGGTAATAAAGTGTCTTCTGGCCCGCGGATGAAGTTCAGCATTGCTGAAAATATTGGTTCCAAAGGAGTTCCTGCAGTTAGCAATGGAAAGGTGCACACACTTAAGAATCAGTTGGGGGAAAGTAATGGGCATATAAAAGGGCCAGTTCCTGTTAACAATTGTGACAAAGATCTTTCAACTTCAATAAACAGGAATGATATCGACAAAGAGAATAAGAACTCCTCCAACGGGAGGACCCAAGTAGTTGTGCATTCTAATCATAACAATCTGAAAGTCGGTGATTCTAATGGTGACAAGAGCCAAGTTCATTCTTCCCACAATGGAAATGGTACTGTTGGTACTGTTGGTACTGCTGGTACTGCTGGTACGGCTCTCCCCTGTTCAGTTAAATCACATCTCCATGAGAGAAATGGCACAACACACATCTTAGGAAAAGGGAGAGGGTTTGACCAACATGAATTGCAAAATGGTAGTTCTGATCAATCCTCTGATGTAACAAAGTCCAAGAGGAAGCTACAGGAGGACTCCTGCATATTGCTGGCACAGGATGCTCAATCTCGGGCCAAAGTCGAAGAGCTGAAAGAAATGTATGTTCGAATCTATTCAAGTTATTTTTAGTCATTTATGATTACTTTTGTCCAATCATAATTAATGATGGTTTAAATTAGCTAATTTCGGTTTTCTTTTTCTCTCCCGATGCTTATGTTGAAAAAAACGCTATTGCTTGTTGTGAATCTGGTCTCATGCATTTCTTGTGATGTTCCTTTATGTTTCCTGAAGGTTGACACATTGTCATTGCTTTCTCTCACAACTCTGTTGATAGGCTTTTCCATTGGTGTTTTGGGGCCCAAACTTGTATCTATGTTTGTTTACATTTACTAAATTATCTGAACCGTCTTGCAAATTAGTTCTGTTTAGATAATATCTACTGTTTGGTGGTAGAGTCTGCTCCTAAATTTGGCTTGTGCTCATCTTTTATTTATTTTTCTTGTATATTCAGACTCAAGAATGAAGCTTCCTCTGTATTGCGATCATGTGGCTGGGCAGATGACGTTTATGCTTGCATGCGCACTGGGAAGAGAATGTGCGCGAGCAAAGCAGATGATAATTCACTAAATTTTGACCATTTGAGGTGAGTTCCCTTCCTCTCCTTCCATACCTGAGCAGTTTACTTTTCTCCCTGGAATGCATGTGGGTATAGAACTTCTTTGAAGTTGCGTTCATGTACATCTTTTGGAAATAGGATATCAACCTCTGTGATCATTTTCTTTCCTTGAGTTGGGGAGACTTCCAATAGAAGGCAAATTTCTTTTTCCCTGACATTGAAGTTTCACCTGTCACAACACATAGTTTTTTTTGCTAGTTTCAGTTAAACAGTCATCAATGTCATTGCAACTTTGATATTGAAGTTTATGTTTTGCTCTAATGGAGATTGATTGGGTGAATGTTTCCCATTTGATGAATGATTCTGAGGGTTAGTGTCCTTTTTCACATGGAGAGAGAGTATTTTGTCCATGCCATTTTAGAGAGTGATTGAAGATTTTATTGTCCAAAAAGCGTAGTTATCATGCTGAATTTCTGTGAGCCCAGAACGCAATTTTGATGTAAATGGAATTTTATTCCCAAATGACATATGAGAAAACTCAAATCTGCATTATGCGACACTCACATTCTAACTTAATGATGTAGGATGACAGGTCCCTTAGTAGTGAGCCCAATTTGATTGAAAACTTGAGGCGAAATATAAGGATAGATAACTCCAAACAATTAATTTTCTTTAGGCATCGCAAGAAGGGTTCCTAATGCATCACACTTAGCAGAAGGAATGAATCACACAATTTGAAAATAAAAGACTTGCTAAATGCAATAAGTCAAAACTCTGTAGAGAACAGAATTACAATGATGCTTATAGACTCTTCCTAGTATAGTGTACTACTAAAAGAAATAGGCGATTTTTAAACAAGAAACATGATTTATGTAGAGGAAACATCTAAATAGGGAAACACGATATCTTACTTAAAGACAGGAGTTGTGTAATTCCTAATGTACCTAATTGATAAAACTACTAATTCTACTAGAAGAAGAATCCTAATCCATCACCAAAATTTAATGATGATGGAAATACTATGACACATGTTGACTTGCTAACTTGTTGACCAGATCACTTCGTGGTTCATCTTAATGAATTTTGATTTGAAAAACAATACTGAGTCATTAGATTTTGGTATATGGGTTTGCACCCCCTTAGTGCCATTTAGTAATATTTCTTTTAACTATAATAAAAATCTGTTTTTGATTGTTAAAGTTCTCCACATTGCTCCTTTACAGGGTATTTTTTTGTGTGCCTTATGCTTGTAGTCTGCCACCTAATGGTTTATTTGAGTTGGACTTTCTAATATTGTTCATCCCCCATTTAATTATTCGTTTTACTTGTGGATTTCTGTTCTTTTAATTCCTCATTTGTCAATATCATGTGCTATTTCGGTTTGTATGTGAAAGGGGTATTAAAGCATCCTACTTTGCTTGTTTATATGGTTGTACTGGGTATTATATGTGTACAATCTCCTTTCACCTAATATTTTTAATTCTTTTTGTTGAACTTTTTAACATAGATTATTGTAACACAGGAAGCTGTTGATTGCGGATGCCAAATCAACCTTTATCTCACAAATTCCAGAATCATTGAAAGAGAAACTAATTGGACGTCTCCGATCATTTAGTGAGGAAAAAGGATCCTAACCATGCCTTTATCCATACGGTATATGACATGAGGAGGCAGTTTTACATCCACAGGATTATGCACAAACTGAGAGCTGTTAAGATCTGAGACGATTGGTGTAGTTGGTACTGTTATGTTCATGGGAAGCAATGGCCTCACAGTTTTCTGCCAGTGGGCCTCCATCTATAGACCGGATGGTAATGGGTACCCATTCATGTGGATGCCAAGTGTTATAACTAAGGGGTGTTGCTATACTAGACCATTTTTTGATAGCTAGTGCAGGCAACCAGATAAGTCCCATTCAGTTGATACCTGCGTACGGCGACATCTGTTCTTCTTGTTGGTGAAGGAACGATTAATGGAAAATAGAAGCTGAGTCGGATTGGACCAAATTTTGCTTTCTGGATACATATGATGCTAGTGAGAGAGGAGTTGCAATTCTATTCACCCTGTACAATAGGCTTTTTGATCGTAAACAGTCCTCATTTTGTGGATGCTTAACAATTTTTCCATTAAAATGTGGCCGGCCCCTACCTTGAGGTTATTGTTCAGCTGACCTTCCCATTCGGAGTAAATTTTTGGTCGGTCTCTCCTCCTGTGGAAGTAGTTTCTTTTTGTTACAGTACAGTAATACTAAGATGCTGCATTTGAGGTTCTTGGTGCTCCCGCTGGTGCATCTGCAAGCGTTGTACCAGTATTATTGTTTGGGATGGATGACTATTGCTGGCAAAACCCTGTGATTAGTTATTAAAGCTGCTTTATGTTCATCTCTAGATTTTGATTTTGTGAAATAGGTGCTCTGTAACTGCTATATGTCGGTTGGACAACAAGATTTACCCTGGCATTGTGAAAATGTTTCTCAATGCACTACCAAGTACCAAGCGATTTGGAGGTATCTACCCGTAATACCATTTGATGGACAAGCAAATGGTCACGCTTGCGAGGTACTGCAGTTTTCTTTTTTCCAGTAGAGTTTTGGGGAGACTGTTTCTTGTGTGCAGGTATTTTTCTTGAAATATTAATCCAAATTACTGCTTGCTGCTAATTATATCAAGGGAAATTTGTCACGAAAATCGACATATGGATGTTAAAGAGGGTCAAAAGAGTTATCTATATGGGGATAGAGTTTCAGACTACCATGTCGTGTACATGATTGTGTCCATGGGATGATAATGTGTTTCTGAGACTTATATTTTGTCCATAAATTTGGAAAAAAAAAGTCAGCTATAAGGAAATCGACAACTCTCCGATGCCAAAAAAAAAAAAAAAAAGTCGAGTCAATTCCAATGCAGGAACAATGTTTTTTTCTTCTTTTTTGTTTACTCGGCTAGAACCAATGCAAGAACAGTGGTTGTTATGAAGAGACGTCGCATTTCATTGGATGAAGTGATGAAGCGTTTCTCTTCCGGAAGGATCTGGAACTGGCATGAAAGGTGAAAGTTCAAAGCGGGACTAAGAAAACATCCCGAAGGAAAATAACCAACCGGATTAGACGATCCTTGATTGGCAAGTACCGTGGGTCCCGCACCACTTTTTAATTATTTTCGACGGCTTCTACGTCTTAATTCATCCATTCTTTTAATCCTTTTCCACATGAACATGTGGTAATTCCCCCTTCCTCCCCCACCCCCTCCCCCCAAAAAAAAAAAAGAAAGGGAAGGAAAACTTTAATCGGTCAGGGCATGTACATTCAGTAAAATTCCATTCCACCCATAGAATGACCAATATTATCTACAAATCTTATTCGGAAGTTGTCATGTATATGAATTTGCTAATACTTCGCTCGAGTACACTCAGTATTGACCTAAATTTATAATTGGAAAAATTATTCAAAAAATCCTAAATTATTATATTGCGGTCAATTTAGTCATAAGCTTTTTAATTGTGCCATTTTAATTGTAAATTTTTCAACATCTTGCCAAGTTAGTCTTAGATCTTGTTCTTCCGACTAATTTTGATAGGAAATAGTCAATGTAGCAATTTAGTCAATATTGCTCGTCTTTCGACTAATTTTGATAGGTAAAAATTTTTCTGACTTTTTATAATTATTATTGATTATTTTCTTTTTCTTCAGCGTGTTGGTGGGGCCATCGGCCCCTGTTGAGGGTCGATGACCCCTGTCGTTCCTTACGCACGAGTTGTGAAGCCCTTGCCGACTATAGGGAGGGCTTGGGAGCCTATGCCAGATCTGTTGAGATGAGGGTGTGGTGCCCACAACGAGGGCTGGCGAGGGCCGCAATGCCCTCCCTAAGCATCACAAGGGCTGTGTCCTTCGCCCGTGGCTGACAAGGGTTCTGCCGTCCCCGCCTAGGTGCAAGTAGGGGTTGTTGGCCCTTGACCAGTAGGGGTGTGCAACCGGACCGGATCAACCCAGTTCCTGGATCGGCCCACTCAGAAAACAGGGTCAGGAACCGGTTCCGAAAGTTCAGATCCTGTTTGAACCGGTCCGGGAACCGGTTCCGAGGGATTACCTACCCGGGAACTGGATCGACCGGACTGGTTCGGGAACCGGTTTAAGAACCAGTTTTTAAGGTAGCCCAAAACCCTAATTTGTTTCTTTCTTTACTCTCCCTCTTCGAGCTGGCAACTTCCGCCTAATTTGTGCCTGACGCTGCTTTCGCTCGCCCACCGGGCCACCGTCGCCTTCCTCTCGCGACACTTGCAGCCGGGAACGCCCTCGGCAACATCGGCTTCGTCAACATCACCGACCTCTAGGGCGGCAAGGTGGGCTTCGGCGGCGCCAACCCAGGGTCCAAGCTCGACTTGTCGTACACCAAGTCGGTGAAGCAGATCCCCTGCAACATCTCCGTCCTCCAGATCAGCGCCCCCATCCTGGTCCTGGCCATCCTTGCCGCCCCGGTGCCATCGGCCTCGGACACGAACGTGACGGCGCTGCTCGAGAAGGCCGGGTGCAAGACGTTCGCAGGCCTCCTCGTCTCGAGCGACGTCATCAAGACGTACCAGTCGGTGCTGTAGAAGGGCCTGACGGTGTTCGCGCCCAACGATGAGTCCTTCAAGGCCAAGGGCGTGCCCGACGTGAGCAAGCTCTCTAAGGCCAAGCTCGTGTCGCTCCTACGGTACCACGCGACGGCGGACTACACCTCGATCGGGTCCCTGAAGACGAGCAACGCCCCAATCAGCACCCTCGCCACGAACAGCGCCGGGAAGTACGATTTCACCGTGAAGACCGCCGGCGACTCCGTCGCGCTCGACACCAGGGTCGACTCCTCGCGGGTGGCTAGCATGGTGCTCAACTCCACCCCCGTTGCGATCTTCACCGTCGACAGCGTCCTCCTCCTCGCCGAGCCTGTTCGGCAAGTCCCTATCCCCCGCGCCGGCGTCGGAGCCGGTAAGCACGATTTTTACTCATCACAGCATGAATATGTGCAGTCATCTGTTTGTCCACCCTTTTAGATTGGCGCTTTATGAGTCAACATATTGAACCTTGAGTTGCAGAAATCATACTCAATCTGAAATTTTATAATTTTAGTGTGAATTTGATCCTAGAACTCTAGTCTTCTTTCTGTGTAGTGGGATATTTAATCTTCACGATGTGTAATGTGTAAGAACAGAAAAGGGAACTTGTTGGCCAATGGGTGGTCAGGTACTAGCAATGTAGGGAGGGTTGGAGATGAAATACATGTTCGGGACAATCCTGTTATTTCTGACATTAGGATGACCTGGTTTTGTATTTGGAGATGAAATACATGTTTGGTGTTGGACCTCTTTTTGTTTCTTGCAAGAAAATTGTTGAAAAAGCATATTTTGCAGCTCGGTGTGAGTTGGAAGAGTTCAGTTTGATCCTGAGCGCCATTCTAATTTTACTTTGCTATTAGACGCCGTTTAGTGCAGCTGGAGTAGTTCTATAGCTGTGTCGTGGTTATACTGTGCCGTGTTGTATCAAAGCACGTGTTTGGTGACGCATCTTTTACAGATATTGTGGCTACGAACAACTAATGCATTTGGCAAATTTTGTGGGGCAATTTATGCGATTATCTAAATGATAATTGGCTAAAATTGGGGACTTTGTTTACTGTGTGGATGTGCTTATGCCGATCGAGATTGTAAACGCTTTATCTTACATATGAGTCTTATACAGCAATTTTTATGCAAAACAGGTTCCAATATAAATAGGGTTAACCCCTGTTCCCCGCACCGAAAAACATGGGTCGGGAACAGGGTCCAATGCAAACAGGGTAGGGTACATGGTTCAAAAAAAGAGAACCGGTTATAACAGGGTCGGGTACAGGGTCCAAGTCTAGACCCTACCCACTTTGGACTCGATCACCCCTATTGGCGGTGGCCAACAACACCGTTGACACAATGAAGGAAAAAAGGAAAAGAAAACACATATAGTATAACAAAATAAAACTAATAAACAAACTTAGAATTTTTTTAAAAATATTTTTCATGTTAGCGCTACCTGCATCATGCAGGATGATCAGTATTGATTGAATCATAAATCCAATGATTTTTGGTCAAAATTAACTGGTAGAAAATTGGCTTATGATACGAGCTAGGGAAAACGAAAATAGAATTTGTGGCAAGTATGCTATCCTACACATACGGTCCTTCCACAGCCTCATAATAGGAACTACCTATTAACCACCAAATTCCTCTTAATTTTTTTGATTCATATCATAACAAATTTTAGCGTAGTAAAATTTTGATGCATAGGTTCCACATTGTGACAAGTGCGAGCATACTAATAGAATTAATCAGAACATCCCTAGTTTAAAAGAATCATTAGTTAAAAATTTTAAGACAAAAATGAGACAATTGAAAGGTTTATGATTGAATTAAGTACTGTACAATAGGTTTAAGACTAAATTGACATAATTGAAAGGTTTAAGGCTGAATTGATCATCTTATAATAGTTTAGGATTTTTCAAACAATTTTTCATATCATTATTTTTTTGTTATAAATGATTCATTATGGCACGTTACGATCTGATTGTGTCCAAGTACATAACAGTGAGAGATGGAAAATGAAGGTCAGAGGAACTGGAAGCGCCGGAAAGAAGGAAGCGACCACCAGTAGAACTAATTATATTTCTTGTGCATGCGACACCTAAGCCATGACCTAATCGGCTCGGGCACGGAGACTAGAGTTGGACACGAGCGATGAAAATATCGAGCAGCCTCTTCAGTGACGCGAGCGATGACAATATCGGGCAGCACCCACCGCGCAAAGTATAAAAGTCTCCCTTTCCCTCTATAGAAGTGGCACCCTGCGTTTAGCCCGATCACACCACGGGAAAGCATTCTTCATTTCAGTTCAAATTACCAAAAGCTTCAGCTTGTAGTGACAATTCAAATGGCGGAGGAAGTGATTTTGTTGGACTTTTGGCCGAGCCTGTTCGGGATGAGGGTCAGGATTGCCCTGAGAGAGAAAGGCGTGGAGTTCGATATGAGGGACGAGGATCTGAGCAACAAGAGCCCCCTCCTCTTGAAGATGAACCCGGTCCACAAGAAGATACCTATCCTCGTACACAATGGCAAGCCCGTTTGCGAGTCCCTCGTCATCGTCCAGTACATCGACGAGACCTGGGTTCGCGAGTCTCCTCTCTTGCCTTCGGATCCTCACGAGCGTGCCCGGGCCGTGTTCTGGGCCAATTACGTGGACATAAAGGTGAGACAACAACTCTTTAATCTTTCCAACATTTCCCTATCTCTTAACCGCTCTTAACTTCAAGACACGAAATGACCGTGCAGCTATATCCGGCGATGCGAACGATGTGGCTGTCGACAGGGGAGGCCCAGGAGGCGGGGAAGAAGGATTTCATCGAGTTCCTGAAGGTGTTGGAGGGAGAGCTCGGGGACAAAGCCTACTTTGGCGGGGAGAGGTTCGGGTACGTGGATGTGTCGCTGATACCCTTCTATAGCTGGTTCTATGCGTTGGGCTTTAGCGTCGTGGAGGAGTGCCCCAAGCTGGTGGCATGGGCCAAGCGGTGCATGCAGAGGGAGAGCGTGGCCAAGTCGTTGCCCGACCAGCACAAGCTCCGTGACTTCCTCTTGGTGCTCCAGAAGAAGCTTCAGGCCAAATAAATAACTCTCTTTAGCTGATCATTGCTCATTCCATCACTCTTTCGTTCAATAATCCCTCTTCTATGGATGAGGCTGAACTCTTTTGTACTTTATGATTTCCCTTAGTACTCTACTGTGGCTCTGGATCAGCTATATAACTATATACACTATCACATGAATTCTGGTTTATTACTATGTTTTGTGTTACCCACGCCGTGTATGTCAAGCGAGCGATGGAGATCAATCAATTCCATCATCAACTACATGTAGTCTTGCGAGAGAATGTCTCCTCTTTCAAAATGTCTTTAAAAACAAATGTTCTAAAAGACATTCAGAGGTTAATATAGAATTTCAAAGCACTTGACCTTTGATGTAATGTAATTTTCGAGCTTAAAAAGCACTTACAGTGCTGCGATGGGGTGCTTCTAAACTAACTTAACCAGAAAATGCTCATGCTAGGCGAACTTCTTCTTCTTCTTCTTCTTCTTTTTTTTTTTATGTGGGTTGTGGTGCTTTGAGCAACACTGCGCTTGCTGACACCATCGACTATCTGATAGGATCAGCTTACCAATGTTTTATTCATGCTAAATGGGGGATCATGACTTAGTCTGAATTTAGTTTCCTTCTTAAGTTCTCATTTAGTTTTGTTATGTAAAACAGGAGCAAGAGCTAGCAGTCGCTGCTAGCCGGTTTGCAGAGTGCCAGAAGACTATTTCATCTCTCGCTCAGCAATTAAAATCTCTAGTTGCAGTAGACAACTTCTTCGCCGATTCCGATCCAATGTGCAATCACATGGATGAAGGATTACTAAGCCCCAAAAACGAGCTGCACCATTTAGACCACCCACTGGTCCTCATTTCTGCTGAACAAAGATGAAATAATCATGGTTTAAGAATTTGATTATTCAACTAGCTGAGGCAGGAAGATGAAATGAGTGAGGTGAGATAGGAAGAGTGTCTACTTTGATTTTTTGCCTTGTGAATAAACAACCACCATTGTAAATGCATTCATGACATCTTCGAAACCGACACTCGTGAATCTCAAGTATAGCGGTACATAGTCAGATTTTTGAATGATATAAGGTTTCAATTCCTTTATAGCATGTGGATGTCTAGATTGCTTAAAGCTGCCAATTGTCTTGTTTGGTGTTAGTGAGTTGTAGCAGAGGTCGTAAGCTCATCTTGGCCCCCGGCAATCCCATGGCGGGCCACCTAGAAGAGAACACATGCCCCAACTTTCTCCGCCAGACAAAATAATTAGCAACATTCGTGACCATTTTGGTTTGATTTTTTATTTTATTTTCTTAGGAAAAACCTTTAGCTAGACCGTTTGGCAACTTGGCATTCAGTTTTTCCACTAAATCAAATCAGAGGTGGAAAATAAAATGAAAAGGAGTTGCGTAGGAGCAATACGAAAACTAAACGGAAAAATAGTTTATCCTCTGAAACTTGCCATCCGTACAGCTCTACATCTTGCAATTTATGTATTCTTACTTGTCCTTCTTTGTGTTCACAATATCAAGTCCTTTTAGTGAATTTTCGATTGTGAGTAGTTCATAAACCATTTCATTTTGGCCTAAGACACCATCTGTACTGGCAAAATGTGGATGGAACTGAATTTCATTTGGAAAAGAAGCACGGCCAACCAACTATTTCTAGCTTATTTTACATTATAATCTAGTAGGTCCAACATCTCATCTCGACGTTAATTTTTCACAATTTGCAAGTATGTGTCTATTGTCATTTATCCTAATGATGTCGTGTAACAGTTGATCGATCAATCTACTTTCATATTTCAATGGTATGTAAATTTCTATTCCCTCTAAAAATGAGTAGGTCTCAATTTCCTATTATCTTCACCAGTCGTATGATATGCCATCCAACACAACCCAATATTATTTCCAAAAATGATGGTTGGGCAAGAAAATAGAAAATTAATGGGGTGTCGGGTTTGGACACAATTTTTTTTTTTTTTTTGCTCAATAACACAATGATGTTTTAAATTAGGTCTCTGCAAAGTTTGATGGATTAATTTTGAGTACGGGAACACGTATGAATTTATTTCCGAAAGCTTTAAAGGAAAAAAAGGAAGTTGGAAAAGAGTTGTTGGGCAAGAAATAGAAAAAAAAATGAGGTACGGGGTTTGGACGCCAAATTTTTTTTTGCTCAATAACACAATGAGATTTTAAATTAGGTGCGTGCAAAGTTTGATGGATTAATTTTAAGTACGGGAGCACGTACGAATATATTTTCGAAAGCTTTAAAGAAAAAAAAAAGATGTTGCCCAATATTATTTCCAAAAAGGGTGGTTGAGCAAGAAAATAGAAAATAAATGGGGTGTCGGGTTTGGACACCAATTTTTTTTGCTCAATAACACAATGAGGTTTTAAACTAGGTGCATGCAAAGCTTGATGGATTTATTTTGAGTACGGGAGTACGTACGAATTTATTTCCGAAAGTTTTAAAGAAAAAAAAAAGAGTTGCCCAATATTATTTCCAAAAAAGATGGTTGCGCAAGAAAATAGAAAATAAATGGGGTGTCGGGTTTGGACACCAATTTTTTTTTTTGCTCAATAACATAATGAGATTTTAAACTAGGTGCGTGCAAAGTTTGATGGATTTATTTTGAGTACAGGAGTACATACAAATTTATTTCCAAAAACTTTAAAGAAAAAATAAAAGAGTTGGAAAATGGTTGTTGGGCAAGAAATAGAGAAAAAAATGAGCTATCGGGTTTGGATGCCAATTTTTTTTTGTTCAATAACACAATAAGGTTTTAAATTAGGTGCATGCAAAGTTTGATGGATTAATTTTAAATACGGAACACGTATAAATTTCTTTCCAAAAGCTTTAAAGGAAAAAAAGGAAGTTGGAAAAGGGTTGTTGGGTAAGAAATAGAAAAAAAGAATGAGGTATGGGGTTTGGACGCCAAATTTTTTTTACTCAATAACACGATGAGGTTTTAAACTAGGCGCATGCAAAGTTTGATGGATTAATTTTAAGTACGGGAGTACGTACGAATATATTTTCGAAAGCTTTAAAGAAAAAAAAAAGGAGTTGCCCAATATTATTTCCAAAAAGGGTGGTTGCGCAAGAAAATAGAAAATAAATGGGGTGTTGGGTTTGGACACAATTCTTTTTTTGCTTAATAACACAATGAGATTTTAAACTAGATGTGTGCAAAGTTTGATGGATTTATTTTGAGTACGGGAGTACATACGAATTTATTTCCAAAAGTTTTAAAGAAAAAAAAAAAGAGTTGGAAAATGGTTGTTGGGCAAGAAATAGAGAAAAAAATGAAGTATCAGGTTTGGACGCCAATTTTTTTTTTTTTTTTTTTGCTCAATAACACAATGATGTTTTAAACTAGGTGCATGTAAAGTTTGATGGATTAATTTTAAGTATGGGAGTACCTACGAATTTATTTCCGAAAACTTTAAAGAAAAAAAGAGTTGCCCAATATTATTTCCAAAATTTTACTGTCAAATTATTAAGTTAAATGACACGTAACAATTAACTAGTATACAAATTTGGGATTTTACGCTCTGTTTGTCACAGTTTACGATTTTTGTGATTTTTTTGTGGTATTAATTCAATTTAGCGGATGGTATATTTGTCATAAATTTATCAGTTTGTGGTTTTTTGCGGTTGATAAATTAATTTGGAGTAAATTTGTCATAAATATACCAGTTTAATGTTTTTTATGGTCAGTCGGGGTAAATTTGTCATATGTATACCAGTTTGGGATTTTTCAAAAAAATCCCAAAATTGTAAATTTGTGACAAATATACCTTATCCTAAATTGGATTAATACCACAAAAAAATCACAAAAATTGTAAACGATGACAAACGGAGCGTAAAATCCTAAATTGGTATACCGGTCAACTATCGCGTGTCATTTAACTTAATAATTTGAGAATAAAATTTAACGAAAACTAACAGAAGGTAAATTTGTCAAAAGTGTACTAGTTTAGGTAAATTTGTCAAAAGTATATTAGTTTTGGGTTTTTGGTGGTCAAAAAATAGTTTGGGGTAAATTTGTCATAAGTGTACCAGTTTGGAGTTTTTAGGGTATTAACCAAAAAAAAAAAAAAAAAGAGTTGGAAAAGAGTTGTTGGGCAAGAAATAGAGAAAAAAATGAGGTATTAGGTTTGACGCCAAATTTTTTTTTTGCTCAATAGCACAATGAGGTTTTAAATTAGGTGCATGCAAAGTTTGATGGATTAATTTTAAGTACGGAGTACGTACGAATTTATTTCCGAAAACTTTAAAGAAAAAAAGAGTTGCCAAATATTATTTCCAAAAGATGGTTGCGTAAGAAAATAGAAAATAAATGGGGTGTCGGGTTTGGACACAAATTTCTTTTTGCTCAATAACACTATGAGGTTTTAAATTAGGTACATGCAAAGTTTGATGCATTTATTTTGAGTACAGGAGTACATACGAATTTATTTTCGAAAGTTTTAAAGAAAAAAGAAAAGAGTTGGAAAATGGTTGTTAGGCAAGAAATAGAGAAAAAAATGAGGTATTAGGTTTGGACGCAATTTTTTATTTTATTTAATAACACAATGAGATTTTAAACTAGGTGCGTGCAAAGTTTGATGGATTAATTTTAAGTACGGGAACACATATGAATTTATTTCCGGAAGCTTTAAAGAAAAAAAAAAGAAGTTGGAAAAAGGTTGTTGAGTAAGAAGTAGAAAAAAAAATGAGGTATGGAGTTTGAACACCAAATTTTTTTTGCTCAATAACCCAATGAGGTTTTAAACTAGGTGCATGCAAAGCTTGATGGATTAATT
Organism: Eucalyptus virginea; assembly: GCA_014182375.1. NCBI lineage: Eukaryota > Viridiplantae > Streptophyta > Magnoliopsida > Myrtales > Myrtaceae > Eucalyptus > Eucalyptus virginea. The sequence goes on from CM024519.1 coordinate 16,140,032, forward strand.
TTAATTATGGGAGTACGTACAAATATATTTCTGAAAGCTTTAAAGAAAAAAAAGGAAATTGCCCAATATTATTTCAAAAAATGGTGGTTGCGCAAGAAAATAGAAAATAAATGAGGTGTCGGGTTTGGACACCAATTTTTTTTGTTCAATAACAAAATGAGGTTTTAAACTAGATGCGTGCAAAGTTTGATGGATTTATTTTGAATACGGGAGTATGTACGAATTTATTTCCGAAAGCTTTTAAGAAAAAAAAAAGATTTGGAAAATGGTTGTTGGGCAAGAAATAGAGAAAAAATGAGGTATCAAGTTTGACGCCAAATTTTTCTTTGCTCAATAACATATGGTTTTAAATTAGGTGCATGCAAAGTTTGATGTATTAATTTTAAATACGAGAGTACGTACGAATTTACTTCCGAAAGCTTTAAAGAAAAATGAAGAGTTGCCCAATATTATTTAGGGTTAATACCCTGAAAAACCCCAAACTGATATACCTGTGACAAATTTACCCCAAACTATTTTTTTGACCAACAAAAACCCCAAACTGGTATACCTTTAACAAATTTACTCCAAACTGGTACACTTGTGACAAATTTACCCTCTGTTAGTTTTTATTAAATTTTATTGTCAAATTATTAAGTTAAATGACACGTGACAATTAATTGATATAGCAATTTGGGATTTTAAACTCCGTTTGTCACAGTTTACCATTTTTGTGTTTTTTTTTTGTATTAATCCAATTTAGCAGACGGTATATTTGTCACAAATTTAGCAGTTTGGAGTTTTTTATGGTCGAATAAATTAGTTTGGGGTAAATTTGTCATAAATGTACCGGTTTATGGTCTTTTATGGTCAATCGGGGTAAATTTGTCGCAAAGTGTACCAGTGTGGGGTTTTTGATGGTCAAAAAAATAGTTTATGGTAAATTTGTCACGGGTATACCGGGTTTAGGGTTTTTCAAGTATTAACCCTATTATTTATAAAAAAGGTGGTTGCGCAAGAAAATAGAAAATAAATGGGGTGTCGGGTTTAGACATCATTTTTTTTTTGCTCAATAACGCAATAAGGTTTTAAACTAGGTACGTGCAAAGTTTGATGGATTTATTTTGAGTTCAGGAGTACATACGAATTTATTTCCGAAAATTTTAAAGAAAAAAGAAAAGAGTTGGAAAATGGTTGTTGGGCAAGAAATAGAGAAAAAAATGAGGTATCGGGTTTGGACGCCAATTTTTTTTTTGTTCAATAACACAATAAGGTTTTAAATTAGGTACGTGCAAAGTTTGATGGATTAATTTTAAATACGGGAACACGTATAAATTTCTTTCCAAAAGCTTTAAAGGAAAAAAAGGAAGTTGGAAAAAGGTTGTTGGGCAAGAAATAGAAAAAAAAAAATGAGGTATGGGGTTTGGATTCTAAATTTTTTTGCTCAATAACATAATGATGTTTTAAACTAGGTACGTGCAAAGTTTGATGGATTAATTTTAAGTATGGGAGCACGTACGGATATATTTCCGAAAGCTTTAAAGAAAAAAAAAAAGAGTTGCCCAATATTATTTCCAAAAAGGATGGTTGCGCAAGAAAATAGAAAATAAATAGGGTGTCGGGTTTGGACACCAATTTTTTTTTTTTTTTGCTTAATAACACAATGAGATTTTAAACTAGATGTGTGCAAAGTTTGATGGATTTATTTTGAGTACGGAGTACGTGCAATTTATTTCTGAAAGCTTTAAAGAAAAAAAAACTTTGGAAAAGGGTTGTTGAGCAAGAAATATAGAAAAAAAATGAGATATCAGGTTGAGACGTCAAATTTTTTTTTGCTCAATAGCACAATGAGGTTTTAAATTAGGTGTATGCAAAGTTTGATGGATTAGTTTTAAGTACGGAAGTACGTACGAATTTATTTCCGAAAGTTTTAAAGAAAAAAAAAATAGTTGTCCAATATTATTTGGGATAATACCCTAAAAAACTCCAAACTGGTACACTTGTGACAAATTTACCCAAAACTATTTTTTTGACCATGAAAAACCCCAAACTGGTAAACTTGTGACAAATTTACCCCGACTGATTATAAAAAACCATAAACTGGTATATTTATAACAAATTTACCCCAAACTAATTTATTCGACTGCAAAAAACCCTAAACTGGTAAATTTATGACAAATATACCCTATGCTAAATTGGATTAATATCACAAAAAAATCATAAAAATTGTAAACTGTAACAAACGGAACGTAAAATCCTAAATAGATATCTTGGTTAACTGTCACGTGTCATTTAACTTAATAATTTGAGAATAAAATTTAACGAAAACTAACATAGGATAAATTTGTCACAAGTGTACCCAGGTTTGGGATAAATTTGTCAAAAATATACCAGTTTGGGGTTTTGATGGTCAAAAAAATAGTTTGGGGTAAATTTGTCACAAGTGTACTAGTTTGGGGTTTTTTAGGGTATTATCCCATATTATTTCCAAAAAGGATTAATAACTTGAAAAACCCCAAACTAATGCCACATATTGCTCAAGAATTATTGAAGTTTCCTGAAGATAACTTTACGACAAAACAAGTTCAGCAATTTCTTGGGATAATCGATTATCTTGGGAATTTTGTTCAAAATATTGCAAAACTTCTGATTTCTTTGCAATCCATGCTGAAGAAGAATCCCCTACCTTGGGGAAAAGCTCAAACTAAAGCAGTAGCTGAACTTAAGGAGATTATGCAGAATCTCCCACCATTGCAAATACCATCAGCAGGGAAAATAATCCTTCAAACTGACGCCAGTGATGAATACTGGGTAGCCATCCTGCTTGAAGAAATTGATGGTAAGAGACATGTCTGTGCTTATAAAAGTGGAAAGTTTTCTCAAGCTGAAATGCATTATCATTCAACTTTTAAGGAAATCTTGACAGTAAAAAATGGAATAAAAAAGTTTGAATTCATTCTCATCAGCCATCACTTTCTAGTAGAATTAGATATGGCATCTTTCCCTCAGATAATCAAGTTTAGACAGAAGCAGATTCCAAATTCTCAACTGCTTGATGGGCCGAATGATTTTCGAAAAATTCTTTTGAAACCAAGCATATTCCCGGAAAGAAGAATGTACTTGCTGAGTTCTTGTCAAGACCAAAAGCACCAGTAGAAATCAATATGTACATCAAGATGCCTACTTTCCATATGCTCAATTATAGTGTGAAATACAAGATTGAGAAGATAAAAAATTTGCCAAGTTGGAAATATCCCCAAGAGATTATTCAACATATCTAGAATGATAATTTCATTGAGAATCTTGAAAATCTCATGTGGCAATACCATACAGATTCAATGGAGGTTCAATTATTTATCCTTTTGGGTTAAATTCGAATTATCCATTTATACATCCTCTCATCCGGAAGGAAGATGATTTTCCCGATCAACTTAAGACGTTATTATGGTACTTAACTAATAAGTACTTAATGGCTATTGAAATTCCAACTAGAAGATTCATTGCCAACCTCACATGGATATTCTTACTCGGAAGAAACATCGAAAAAGAAAGTGATAAGAACCTTTTAGATTTTCTAAACTGGTTCCATCATCCTACCCACTGGAAATACCTCATTGAAAAAGAACTGAGAACTGTGACACCAAATCCTGAAGTCCACACCATCCTGTTTTTTCGACGTCTATGGTATTTTTTCAGAAATAATGGCAACATTATCAATGCTTCACAGGAAATAGGAACCACATCATATAAACCTCACTTGGACAGCAGAGAAGCTCGGATTCACAAATCTTATCCGAGGCTCGGTTGGATGTTGTGAACACCGTGCGAGAACTACAGAGAATTTTGTGCCAGGAAAACAAAACCATTCCTGAAGATGTCTTGAACTATAATGTACCCACTATGGGAAGGCATACCTGCAGAAAATTGACTTCGTCCTTCCTGGTTCTAAGTCTAGGTCTATTCATGGTAATTTACCCAAAACTGGTACACTTGTGACAAATTTACCCTCTATTAGTTTTCGTTAAATTTTATTATCAAATTATTAAGTTAAATGACACATGACAATTGACTAGTATACCAATTTGGGATTTTATGATTTGTTTGTCCGAGTTTACAATTTTTATAATTTTTTTGTGGTATTAATCCAATTTAGCGAAATGTATGTTTGTCACAAATTTATCAGTTTGGGGTTTTTTGCGGTCGAATAAATTAGTTTAGAGTAAATTTGTCATAAATGTATCAATTTAGGGTTTTTTATGGTCAGTCGGGGTAAATTTGTCACAGGTGTATCGGTTTGGAGTTTTTCATGATCAAAAAAATAGTTTGGGGTAAATTTGTCACAAATGTACCAGTTTGGGGTTTTTCAGGGTATTAACTCTTCCAAAAAAGGTGGTCACACAATAAAATAGAAAATAAATGGGGTATCGGGTTTGGACACCAATTTTTCTTTCTTTGCTCAATAACACAATGAAGTTTTAAACTAGGTGCGTGCAAAGTTTAATGGATTTATTTTGAGTACAGGAGTACATACGAATTTAATTCCGAAAGCTTTAAAGAAAAAAGAAAAGAGTTGGAAAAGAGTTGTTGGACAAGAAATAGAGAAAAAAAATGAGGTATCGGGTTTGGACGCCAATTTTTTTTTGTTCAATAACACAATAAGGTTGTAAACTAGGTGCGTGCAAAGTTTGATTGATTAATTTTGAGTATGGGAACACATATTAATTTATTTCCGAAAGCTTCAAACGAAAAAAAAAGAAGTTGGAAAATGGTTATTAGGAAGAAATAGAAAAAAAAAAAAAAAAAATGAGGTATGGGGTTTGGATGCCAAATTTTTTTTGCTCAATAACACGAAGAAGTTTTAAACTAGATGCGTACAAAGTTTGATAGATTAATTTTAAGTACGGAAGCACATACGAATATATTTCCAAAAGCTTTAAAGAAAAAAAAAAGGAGTTGCCCAATATTATTTTAAAAAATGGTGGTTGCGCAAGAAAATAGAAAATAAATAGGGTGTTGGGTTTTGACACCAATTTTGTTTTGCTTAATAACACAATCAGGTTTTAAACTAGATACGTGCAAAGTTTGATTGATTTATTTTGAGTACGGGAGTACGTACGAATTTATTTTCAGAAACTTTAAAGAAAAAAAAAAGGTTAATACCCCGAAAACCCCAAACTGGTACATTTATGACAAATTTACACAAAACTATTTTTTGATCATGAAAAGCCCTAAACTGGTATACCCCGTTACAATTTACCCCGAATGACTGTAAAAAACCATAAACTTGTACATTTATGACAAATTTACCCCAAATTAATTTATTCGATTGCAAAAAAATCCAAAAATTGTAAATTTGTGACAAATATACCTTATGCTAAATTAGATTAATACCACAAAAAAATCACAAAAATTGTAAACGATAACAAACGGAGCGTAAAATCCTAAATTGGTGTACTTGTCAACTATCATGTGTAATTTAACTTAATAATTTGAGAATAAAATTTAACGAAAACTAACAGAGGGTAAATTTGTCAAAAGTGTACTAGTTTTGGGTAAATTTGTCAAATGTATATTAGTTTTGGGTTTTTGGTGGTCAAAAAAATAGTTTGGGGGTAAATTTGTCACAAATATAAAAGTTTGGAGTTTTTTAGGGTATTAATCTAAAAAAAAAAAGTTGGAAAATGGTTTTTTTTTTTTTTTTTTTTGGTGAAAGGTAAGAATCATTGGAAAAGGGTTGTTGGGCAAGAAATAGAGAAAAAAATGAGATATCAGGTTTGGACGCCAATTTTTTTTTTTTACTCAATAACACAATGAGGTTTTAAACTAGGTGCATGCAAAGTTTGATGGATTAATTTTAAGTACGGGAGTACGTATTTAATTTATTTCCAAAAGCTTTAAAGAAAAAAAAAAGAGTTGCCCAATATTATTTCCAAAAAGGTGGTTGCGTAAGAAAATAGAAAATAAATGGGGTGTCGGGTTTTGACACAAATTTCTTTTTGCTCAATAACACAATGAGGTTTTAAATTAGGTGCATGTAAAGTTTGATGCATTTATTTTGAGTACAGGAGTACATACAAATTTATTTTCGAAAGTTTTAAAGAAAAAGAAAAGAGTTGGAAAATGGTTGTTGGGCAAGAAATAGAGAAAAATGAGGTATCGGGTTTGGACGCAATTTTTTTTTAAATAACACAATGAGGTTTTAAACTAGGTGCGTGCAAAGTTTGATGGATTAATTTTGAGTAGGGGAACACATATGAATTTATTTCCGGAAGCTTTAAAGAGAAAAAAAAAAAGAAGTTGGAAAAAGGTTGTTGAGTAAGAAATATAAAAAAAAAAAAAAAAATGAGGTATGGGGTTTGGACACCAAATTTTTTTTGCTCAATAACACAATGGGGTTTTAAATTAGGTGCGTGTAAAGTTTGATGAATTAATTTTAAGTACGAGTGTACGTACAAATATATTTCCGAAAGCTTTAAAGAGAAAAAAAAGGAGTTGCCCAATATTATTTCCAAAAAAGGTGGTTGCGCAAGAAAATAGAAAATAAATGGGGTGTCGGGTTTGGACATCAATTTTTTTTTTTGCTCAATAACACAATGAGGTTTTGAACTAAGTGCGTGCAAAGTTTGATGGATTTATTTTGAGTACAGGAGTACATATGAATTTATTTTCGAAAGCTTTAATGAAAAAAAAAAAAAGAGTTGGAAAAGGGTTATTGGGCAATAAATAGAAAAAAAAAATGAGGTATCAGATTTGGACGCCAAATTTTTTTTTGCTCAATAACATAATGAAGTTTTAAACTAGGTGTATACAAAGTCTGATGGATTAATTTTAAGTACAGGAGTACGTACGAATATATTTCCGAAAGCTTTAAAGAAAAAAAAAAGAGTTGCCCAATATTATTTCCAAAAAAGGTGGTTGCGCAAGAAAATAGAAAATAAATAAGGTGTCGGGTTTGGACACCAATTTTTTTTGCTTAATAATATAATGAGGTTTTAAACTAGGTGTGTGCAAAGTTTGATGAATTTATTTTGAATACATGAGTACTTACAAATTTATTTCCGAATGCTTTAAAGAAAAAAGAAAAGAGTTGGAAAATGGTTGTTGGGTAAGAATTAGAGAAAAAAAATGAGGTATCGGGTTTGGACACTAAATTGTTTTTGTTCAATAACACAATGAGGTTTTAAACTAGGTGTGTGCAAAGTTTGATAGATTAATTTTGAGTACGAGAATACGTACGAATTTATTTTCAAAGCTTTGAAGAAAAAAAAAAAGTTGGAAAAAGGTTGTTGGGCAAGAAATAGAAAAAAAAAATGAGGTATCTGGTTTGGACATGAATTTTTTTTTGCTTAATAACACAATGAGGTTTGAAACTAGATGCGTGCAAAATTTGATGGATTAATTTTTAGTATGAGAATACGTACGAATTTATTTCCGAAAGCTTTAAAGAAAAAAAAGTTGGAAAATAGTTGTTGTGTAGGAAATAGAGTAAAAAATGAGGTATCGGGTTTGGATGCTAATTTTTTTTTCTTAATAACACAATGAGGTTTTAAATTAGGTGTATGTAAATTTTGATGGATTAATTTTGAGTACGGAAGCATGTATGAATTTATTTTCAAAAGCTTTAAAGAAAAAAAAAAAGAGTTGGAAAAGGGTTGTTGGACAATAAATAGAGAAAAAAAAATGAGGTATCGAGTTTGGACACCAAATTTTTTTCTTAATAACACAAAGAGGCTTTAAATGAAGTGCTTGTAAAGTTTGATGGATTAATTTTAAGTACGGGAACACATACGGATTTATTTCTGAAAGCTTTAATTTGCTTGGCACCATGCCCTCGAGTAGTTTTCACTTAAAGTAATGCACTAATTGAGCTAAGACAAACTTCACTTGTATCGTGCCTAACTGAATTCCGGGCACCCCTTACATCCCGAACCGAAAGGAAGCAACTCGAAATAATGCCCTTTCACGTCTATTCCATTGTTGGCGAATCTCTCAGATATGAAGTCTTTAGCATTTTCCGACCACATACTAAAAAGATAGGTGCTCAACAATTGAGCTTCCTAAACAGCATAGAATACAAGGGAATTCTTACAAGCATAAAAAACAATAATTGTGTTGGTTGAAGCATAAGTAATTACACACAAAAACCACATGTTTTCATTAAATTAGGACTTTTTAACACATCACCTTATATACTCAATGAACTGCTTAACATAAAAACATGTCTTCTTCATTATCATTCCACTATCAAACTTCCCAAACATGGAAGACAGAAGAATTTTAACAAGCATAAAAAACGACTATGCTGCTATCTTTCGCCTCCTGACAAATTTTTGTGTGATCATGCGTTGTTTCCGCCTTCAGAATCGTTCAATTCATTCAATTTAGGATATTGAAAAGAATTAGATAACTCATGTACAAATGAATAAAATATATTTTGAGAAAAATGTATAATTTTCTAAACAATGGACATGCATAAATATTATCTCAAAAAATGCAAGTCAACTCCTGATGCGTCCTTCTTATCCACCCCAAACCCGACCTCTCTCCTCGCTGCTTCGTAATCGAATGGCTTCACCTGTAAAAGGCCACTGGTTTCTTGAGAGTTCTCCACCTGTCCAGCCTTCTTGTTTTGCTTGACCGATTCCAAGCACCTCTGGAAGCTCGATGACAAGTCTGAGAGAAATCGTCTCATCATCTTCATCAGTTTTAAGATTAGGTTGCGTAGAATCAGTCTCCTCCAACTCCTTTTCAGTCAGAATCATCTTGTGGTGATTCCTCCGCATTGTCATTTTCTTCCAACATTATGATATCTTCCGCCTTGGAGGTAGCAAGATCTAGAACATTCTGAGCTTCGGATGCTTGGGCGGGCTCTTCTCGAAGTGCTTCCGGTTGCTCCTCACTCCCCAAAAAGGAGTGGAATGAGAGGTTCACTGAAGATTTGATTTCTCCAGCTGTCTCTTTCTTGTCCTGTGAGAAAGATACAGTTTAATGATCTTCATTCGTCTTATAAGGAAAGGGCATTGATTAGGCCAGTCAATTAGAAAGGACATCGATTGATTTTGGACTAATAACAAAAATAACAAGACACTCATGAAGCAAAATTCACCATAGACATGCTCTCTGCATCATCACCTTTATTATGGCTTTCACTATATCCAAGAAAAAGGTTGAAAATTAACGGGGCATTTGTTCCACAGAAAATCAATATTTTGGAGAATTTGTTCAAAAAATGATCTGTTGTATTACTTGGAGAAATAAATGAACGAAAAAATATTTTCATCACAAATGGAACTGTTTTGGCATAGGTTAATGTCAATAACAAAAACATTTCCATCGGTTTGTTATCCAAGTGATTCAAATGACTATTTTTGGGAAAATGGTTTCCCAATCAGGAAAATGGTTTCCCAGTCAGTCTTTTCTGCAAAATGAACAGACTGAAGGAAATAGGACTAGAATTAACCTTTTCGTCAGTGTTACATTTCCGTTTTGGGCCCATTTTTCCAAGAAGAGCCCCAAAAGCACCGCCGGGTTTCTTCAACACCTGAACAGAAGCAGCAGCACCCTACACTCCAGAGTCCAGACAATGACCTCTTTTTATGCTACAGTGAACTTACATATTAACCTAATTCATAACAAATAGACAAGAATCAGGACTCACTACATTTGCAGAGCTCAATAACTGTGTTTTAGCGGTGCTGTCTCCGCTCTGGTCCACATTCAACAGAACCTTTTCATCTTTGGCAGGATGATCAGAAATGACTTCCTGGTTTCCACGATCACCAACACTATGGCATATAGTACTAATGGAATCAGTACATTCAACTGTCTTGTCATTGTGCTCTGATGGAGTCTCAGGATGCGCAGATTGAGATGCATCATTAGCCAGTAAACTATTCTCTGGTGCCTACGCATGAGGAAAGGGTTGTACATATTTAAGCAAGGATGCATTTAAAAGCACCAGGACAAAGATGTGATGATCAGCAATCTCCTACATAACCAAAATAATGCTAACAAGAATCCAAACATAAGCATCCAATTACATTCCTGATAAATGTTTCAGAAAGGAGTTGACATTTTTCAACTTAGTATAAACATATTCTGCTACCAGAACTTCATTTTCTGATTGATTTGTCATCGATGGATTCAGACATCTAAATAATGTGCGCAAGGGCGAACACGTAGCTTTAATTGGTATACAATTATATCAATGCAGCCGGAACACTGAGGAACGTCGAGTTTTCAATGGATGAATGCATTCTTTAACTTTACTTGCTCATAGCTTCATTCTTGAGAAACAGCAATTTTTTCCACTCTTTTCTTAGAGATTTGCAAGTTATCAAATGATTGCTATTCTTACAAGCCAAAGGCCTATTGTACAATGCTTTGAGAAACTAAAAAAACAGACTATCAGTTTGCAAGTATATCAGACTTTTGAAATATTTATTGGTGACTCCATTTCCAATTCTAGTGTAAAGTGTTATCATCAAAGTGTAATGCAAAACTTATCATGCGGCGCTCCTTTAGTAGTTCCACCATAGCTTCATAAGCAGCAGAATTTTGTATTGAAGTCCTAATGATGCTGACGACTGAAGCAAGATTACACTCAACATATGGGTGCCTTGATTTGACCAACCGCAGCAACTTGCCAGTGGTCACAGGCATCTGCTTGGCTTTTCCCACAAAACAACAATCATCAATGAATCAGTATAAGCACAAGATTTAGGGCGCGTTTGGTAATGATTCTATTCCCAGAAGCTGATTCTGATTAGAAATGATTATTTTTTATTCTGTTTCCGGGAACTGATTCTGAGTAAAAAAACGCATTTGGTAACTGTCCAAAATTTTTTATTCTGGAATAGAATTGCGTTTGATACAGTGCTAATTGATTTTGTTCCAAATTAATTTCTTTTAATTTTTAAATAACTTTTTACATTTTTCTTTTCTTTTTTTCCCTTTTTTCCTATTCTTCTTCTTCTTCATGTGGCCGGTTCTTTGACCGGCGACCAACCAGACGAGGGCTGGTGACGCTCACCGGCCCTCGGTGAGGTCGGCCTTCGTCGGTCGAGCCTCGGCGGGCAAAAGGCGAGGCTTGACCTCGCCCGATCCGACGAGGCCGAGCCTCGCCCGGCCGCCGGCGAGGCTCGCCCGGCTGCGGCGAGGCTTGCCCGGCCCCGCCCGGTGGCTAGGTCGACCTCGCCGGGCGGGCGGGCGAGGCCGGCTCGGCCACCGGTGAGGCCGGGCCTCACTGGACCTCGCCCTGGCCTGGCAAGCCTCCGGCGAGCTCGCCGGATCGACGATCGGCGGACGGCGGCGGCGGGTGGCGGGCGGCGGGCGGCAATCGTGAGATGACGGAAGGGAAGAATGAGAGTTTCACTGTTTTGATTCTCGGACGAAGAATCATATTTTTTTTATTCTCAATTTTCTTCCCAATCTGTTCCCGGGAACAAAAATTTTACCAAACGCGATTTTCGTCCCAAACTAATTCTGGAAACAAAAAATAAGAATCAGGTACTATTTGGCACGTTACCAAACAGGCCCTTAATGGTCAGATAAATCAATGTATAACTTTGCACATTCACAGTACCAACTTCAAAAAGAGTTTTATTTGGCGTATATAACCAAGACTTTCATCATGAGCACGAGCAATGACATCTCGCCATTCATAGAGCCCCTATAAGATGCTTAGGTTAGTTATTGAGGGATAAAACACAAAACCACGACTTTGCAATGTGAACCTAAGATCTATTTCTGCAGAAGTTACAACTGAGAATACATTTGTCACAAAGACTCTTAAGTAATATTATTAATTAATAGAAAATTTGGCTGTTAGTGATGCAAAATGCTGTGAAATTAAATAACTGATATGGAATACTATTGATTTAGTAAGCGCTTCATCCTCTTCCTCCAATTTCTTTTCGTGTCACGGCAACAATTGAAAATGTTGCCGTGAGAAAACAAAAACCATATACACACAGCAATCGCAAATCAAAGTATGTTCTACTCCGAGAGAACAAAATACTGATGAAGAAAACGTCATAAAGAAAGTTTCCTCTTGATGCTGCATGTAAAAACTGAAAAAAGAAGGACAAGTTGGGCATCGCTGATTCAATTCACCCTAAAAATAGATACATATTCACGTGACAGGATATGTGCTGACTGCTGAGTAGTTATGATGAATTCGCTTGTAACTGCGGAAAAGCTTTCCTTGAGTCCTACAAGCGAAATGTAATCCTGTATTCTGATTGGTCTGCCTATTAAATACGCTATATCTATATTACAAGACCACACCCCTGTTGTAGTCAACACCTAATAATGAAAGTCCCATTATGCATGAAGTGCACGTAAGCCGCCGGAGAAGAAAAATCATGAAGAAAGTACAAGTCTTGGGCACACAATAAAATATTATAGTTGCTGCTGAAGACTCCAAGAGCACGAAGGAAAGGAAGGAAAGCAACTTGGGGCTGGCAATATTTTATTCTCACTCAAGACAGCAAGAAGAAGAGAATTCGCAGCCCACGTTTTTTTTGACTGCCAAGAAGAAAAGTTCAACTTCAACTCTTGCACGTTGAAGATAATGGCGGAGGAGTTAGGCGGTGAAGATGCTTATAAATATAAGTTACGTTAGTTTATTTAGAGTAGGGAGAGAGACAGTGAGAGAGTGAGTTTTTAGAGAGAGTTATAAGCTTAGCAAAGCTTGTGTGTGTGTACTCCATTAAGTCTTTACAAGGCATATTGTGTAATATAATCTCTCTTTGTGTGTGCACTCTCTCCCTCCAAGCCCTTTTGGTTCCAACAACCCCAAATTGAAATTATTACTGATGATGTACCAATAAAACCTCCCTATTTTCACGCTCTCTGGTACACCAATCAACATCTCTTCCCTCGTATTCCTTCTATCCTTCAAATTCTCTCACATACCAAACGAGTTAACACGTACCCTCCGCGAAAAGTCGCTCCTTTACAGCAAATCTCAAACATCAAAGCAACAAGCTCTCCTCCATTCTTCAGATAGATCCCAGGACTACCTCCAAACAGTAAAACAAAGAAGATCAGAGCCCAGAAATCATCTCCATTTCCACTACCCACTAGAACGACCAAAACAGAGGCAGCCGGAAAAATCGCTCCTTCACAACATATCTCAAACTTCAAAACAACAAGCTCTCCTTCATCCGACAGATAGATCCCAGGAATACCCCTATACAGCAAAACAAAAGAAGAGCAGAGCCCACAAATCCTCTCCATTTCCACTACCCGCTAGACCGACCAAAACAGAGACGGCCGGGAAAAGCCCCACGAATCAAATCGACACGAGAGGGACCAACTCACCAGTTCCGACCAAGGACCTCGTCGGCCCTGTACGAAGTGAAGCGGGGATTGTCGTCGCAGATCTAGGGCTTCTCGGGAGAGACGGCTTTGACCATAGCGGAGAGAGCGCGGCCCTCGTCGGAGAAAGCCCAGCGTCAGGAGAGAGCGCGATTTGGGAAGGAAGAGGTCGGGAGGAAGAGGCCGTCGAGTAGAGAGAGGGGCCGTAGTCGGGAGGGAGAGTCGCCGTCGTCGGAGAGCGAAGAGGCCGTGGAGTAGAGAGAGAGGCCGTCGTCAGGAGGGAGCATCGCCGTCGTCGAAGAGAGGGCGGCCGTCGTCGGAGAGCGAAGAGGCCGGCGAGTAGAGAGACAGGCCGTCGTCGGCAGGGAGCGTCGCCGTCGTCGGAGAGAGCGCGGCCGTCGTCGTCGGAGAGCGAGCGCTATTTGGGAGAGACTCTTCGGGTCAGGAAAGAGGGGATAGAGTGAAAAGAGAGAGGAGAGAGAATGCCCGCGCGTTGGTTTGAATTGGAACGACGTCTTGCTGAAGAGGAGGAGAGAGAGCAAGGGGCCCACACTTCCACGTGCCGCGTGAGTGGTCCGGGACCACGCTGACATGGCGCTCCCGGACCACCCACTAGGGGTGAGCGGGTCCAGGGTGGGTAGGGTCTGACCTGGACCCCGTTCCCTACCCTATTATAACCTAGGATCTCTTTTTTTGACCCTGTTCCTACCCCGTTTTTCATTGGACTGTTCCCTACCCACCCTATTTTTCCTGGTCCTAGGAACAGGGTTGGCCTATTTATATTGGAATCTATTTTGAACCGCCCATCTATACGATTTCAATTTTATTTTAATACGTGAAAAAACAACATAATTCTTCTAATTTATATTGAAATATTAAGTGTTATTAATAAATAAATTTCTACCTCATTTCATATATATTAATCAAACCCTAGGTGGTTCACTCGAGATTAGGTCGCGATAATTTAGCAACTCTACTGGGGTTTTTCTTTGTGGATCACTCGGCAGGGGGCCTTCTTCGGTCCTTGGAAAAAAGAAACACAAAAAAAAAAAAGGGAGGAAAAGCTTGAGAGTCAAGGTCAATGTCAGGAGGCAGAGGAGACGTGGGCAGCGTAGAGAGGGACGTGAGGGAGACGTGACAAGCCAGCAGGGAGAAAAGAAAAAAGAAGAAATAGAACAGTGTACTGTTCATCTTCTTCATGGGCTCCCTCCGCACGCCATAGCTGCCGACCGCTGCGCCTGCGTCGCCGCGGCCGCACCACCGCGCCACCGCCGGAGCCCCCTCACCCGCGAGCTCGCACCGCCACTCGTCGCCCCTGCTGTGGCCGCGACGACCCGACACCTCTGACCGCCCGAAGCTCCGTCGCCGTCGCCCTTGCCCCTGTGAAGCCGCCACTGCACCAGCACCGCCGCTTGGCTCCTCGCGACACCAGCAACCAGTGAAGCCGCAAGGTCGACAAGAAGGCGTACAATCCGGTTCTCAAACCGGTTCCCGAACCGGTCCGGTCGATCCGGTTCCCGGGTGGGTAATCCCTCGGAACCGGTTCCCGGACCGGTTCAAATGGATTCTGACTTTTGGGAACCGGTTCCCGGACCGGTTTCAATGGGAACCGGTTCCCGACCCTGTTTACCGGGTGGGCCGGTCCGGGAACCGGGTTTACCCGGTCCGGTTGCACACCCCTACCACCCACCCAATATTTTCTCCTCCAACTGGGAGAAAATATATTTTCTCCCAGTTGGAGAGAACTAATTATATTATATTTCTCGTGCATGCGACACCTAAGCCATGACCTAATCGGCTCGGGCGTGGAGACTAGAGTGACTGAGAGTGACGCGAGAGTGACGCGAGAGATGACTATATATTGGGTAGCCTCTTAAGTATAAAAATCTCCCTTTCCGTCTATAAAAAGTGGCACCCTGCGTTTAGCCCGATCACACCACGGGAAAGCATTCTTCATTTCCGTTCAAATTACCAAAAGCTTCAGCTTGTAGTGACAATTCAATGGCGGAGGAAGTGATTTTGTTGGACTCTTGGCCGAGCCTGTTCGGGATGAGGGTCAGGATTGCCCTGAGAGAGAAAGGCGTGGAGTTCGATATGGGGGAGAAGGATCTGAGCAACAAGAGGCCCCTCCTCTTGAAGATGAACCCGGTCCACAAGAAGATACCTATCCTCGTCCACAATGGCAAGTCCGTTTGCGAGTCCATTTGCGAGTCCCTCGTCATCGTCCAGTACATCGACGAGACCTGGGTTCGCGAGTCTCCTCTCTTGCCTTCGGATCCTCACGAGCGTGCCCGGGCCGTGTTCTGGGCCAATTACGTGGACATAAAGGTGAGACAACAACTCTTTAATCTTTCCAACATTTCCCTATCTCTTAACCGCTCTTAACTTCAAGACACGAAATGACCGTGCAGCTATATCCGGCGATGCGAACGATGTGGCTGTCGACAGGGGAGGCCCAGGAGGCGGGGAAGAAGGATTTCATCGAGTTCCTGAAGGTGTTGGAGGGAGAGCTCGGGGACAAAGCCTACTTTGGCGGGGAGAGGTTCGGGTACGTGGATGTGTCGCTGATACCCTTCTATAGCTGGTTCTATGCGTTGGACTTTAGCGTCGTGGAGGAGTGCCCCAAGCTGGTGGCATGGGCCAAGCGGTGCATGCAGAGGGAGAGCGTGGCCAAGTCGTTGCCCGACCTGCACAAGCTCCGTGACTTCCTCTTGGTGCTCCAGAAGAAGCTTCCGGCCAAATAAATAACTCTCTTTAGCTGATCGTTGCTCATTTCATCACTCTTTCGTTCAATAACCCCTTTTCTATGGGTGAGGCTGAACTCTTTTGTACTTCTATGATTTCCCTTTAGTACTCTACTGTGGCTCTGGATTAACTAAATAACTATATACACTATCGCATGAATTCTGGTTTACTACTATGTTTCGTGTATGTCAAGCGAGCAATGGAGATCAATCAATTCCATCATCAACTACCTGTAGTCTCGCAAGAGAATGTCTCCTCTTTAAAAGCAAATATTCTAAAAGACAAAAAAATCTATTTATCACATGTCGAGCGTTCACTCGACGAATGAATTTCACTCAAACTTTACTAAGCCGCCTCCCCATGAATTGCTAAAAATATGCCACGCTTTACTTATTTCCCTCTTGCGTGAGCGTGCTAAGACACTCCACATATTTAAGACACATACAATGAACGTCTATGAGGAAAGTTAAAGTAAAGCGAACACTGGAGGAGGTCATGATGATGATGATGATGATTAAGATAACGAGGAATTCGCGTTGAAACTCGAAGGACCTCTTTCTTCTTCGACGGTCGTCGCCGAAACACTCGTCAATGGGCGCTTTGTATATCGGCCATCTAATTACGACTACCCAATTACGCAGAGTCAAAACTTACTGTAACGATCGAGTTGAAGACAAATTCCGAGAGCATACATGATTATAAACGCGGAGGCCTCGGGATCCAGAGAAGCTTGAGAAACACAAAGAACCTTGACCTGAACCTTCCCTTCCACTATAATTACTACCTCAGCAGGACATGCGCTGTCATGCCTTACTTCAGGGCAACGTAGTATTTTCCTAGTACTCCAGGACGAAGAGAAGTAAACAGGGTCTAGCGAAAGCAGAAGCACAGTCCTCTACTCTACGCCCATCGCTCCTTCAGCTCCAAGACCACGCCGTACACCTTCCGAGGGTCAGGAAGAGATTTGGACAGACTCTCCTTCTCCGTGCACCTATTGCCCCACGCAACGAGCTTGGGACACTCCACTTCGATGCTGAAGCTCGCAAACATCTCGTAAGAGTATAACCAGCAGCAGAAGCCGATGAACAATTTGTCCAAGAAACCAAACTTCTTGGCCCCGAAGAAAGGCTTATCTCCGAGCTCATTTTCTATTCAGTTTCAGGCTTTCAATGAATTCGTTCTTTTAATCACTTAAACACGACCTTCATCATCATGAATTTCAATCTTGATGTAACGACAATCCATATACTTTCAGTCAACAAGCCGACTTCTTCAATAGGATACATGGGTAACGATAGGGGTAAGGTATATAGTTGAGAATGCCCCTTTCTCCTTAGATGGAGAAAGAAGAAGACCCACCTCGAGGGGGGGGGCGCCCTGGGCCATCTTTCTTTGAGTCACTCACTCCGGGGAGATCTTCTCCTGATTCGAATTGATTCTATCTTTACTGTCCTGAGAAAGAAAAGCTAGCCTTTTCACGTAGAATTTTCCTATAATGAGCAAGAAAAGGAAGTATACAAAGAGTGTTGAGGTGTGGGTGTGACATAACAGCAAGGAAATTTTGCCTGCTTTAATTAGGCTTTATTCCTGAGCACTCTTTTTAAATGCTCTGGTGGAGCTGGAGATCTCAATTCTGTCAAAGAAATGTTAAGAAACAGACTTATTATCGATGGGTAGAACGAGATCTGAAGTGGTGGCTGTTATAAGAATGGAATATTCCAAAGCATTTGCTTCGAAAAGAATTTGAACTAATTATGCCATAGTTGAGCGTGTCTGTCCAATTGCTACAGAAAGGGCCCTAAACTAAAGACTTTGATTGCTCCTCAAGGGGAAGGTACATAGGCTAGCTTTGAAACATAGTCCTATAAGTCTAGAATACAATCAAGATATAGAACAACATCCCCATATGCAAAGACATAAGCCGATGAAGAAGATGCTACTGGAGAAGAAAAGAATAAATGAGCCTGTGACTGTCGCCTTCCTCAAGCAGGATAGGATTTTTTATTTTTTATTTTTCTAAATCCAAAGGATGAAGAATTCTTCGGTTTGCAATGGACTTCTTCTATTCTATTGGAAAGACTTCGATTGAAAATCGAACATTTCTATTTTTCATTTCTGCCAAATGTTTATTATTGATGTTAATAGTTTAGCAGAAGAACTTGTTTTATTAGAACTAATATTTTGATTTCGGGGTTGAGGCGAGAAATGGCTTGATGAACCCTTCCCTTCGCCACGCACTGGCCCCATTCACTTGCTTCTCAGTCTTTTTTTGGAGCAAGAGTCACAGCGTTACCTTACCTTCACCATGATACGGACTCCAAGTTGAAAGGAAAATGAGCTTTGCTCCTCTGGGCGCTAGGCGCTCCCGTGGTTCGCGAGAAGGGTCTTCTGTGTCCCTTTCTATACTTCCTTTCGAAAAGGCAAAGACCCTAACTACCTAACGGAGTGCTCATTCTCTCAAAGAGCTTCTTTGTCCTTCTTCCTTTTAGGAATAAATAGAACTTTCTAAATGGGAGTGCCCGAAGCACCTCATTTTGTCATTTCATCATTGCTCATTTCCCTTGGGCCGAAATATTTGGCCTTTCCTTCTCCGGACCTGCTCACGCTTTGCTGACCTATCGCGTGGTAAAGGCCTTCCCCTAGGAGTGCCCTGCCATCCCTTGGGAAAAAGACTAACGAATACCTCGAGTACTTAATGCTTCGATTTCAAAGGAGCTAACGATTTGACAATCCTTCGAATCTAAGCCTTTTGAAGCGCTAGTAGTTGTAGCTGTGGGTAGGGCTTTTGTTCTTATCGCTTCGAGTTCTGATCTATATGACCTCCTGGCTCTTTACTAAGTATGCAGTATTTGGTGACGATGTTTTGATCATAGACGAAAAGGTAGCTAATGAATATGCGCGAGCTTTTCAGATAAATAAATGGAACTAAAAAAACATCCATTTCAAAATGACTTACTTAACGAATATAATCGTTGAACGCTTTAGAGTGTAGTGGATAATTTTTCATAAATAGGAAAGAAAGATCTAACCAAGTGAATGAATGAAGGTTAGAAAACAACTTGAAGCTAAGACAAGGTAGTTCGGGGAAGGGTCTACGAAGTAGCCAATGGGCTAAACCAAACTTACATATAAAGCAAAAAGATTGCTCACAGTAAAAAGAAGGAGACTGATAGATGGGATTACTCACAGACCTCTTTGCATACTCTTTTTAATCGAAGAGAAGCCCTAGAAATGGTTGAGTGATCAAAGATTAGGCCCTTCTGGCATGACTATTTCTCCTATAGGTTGAATGTGATGTGTGCATTTCATCTCTTTCACCCTAAGAGGTCATAAGACAGATTTGATTGATTGAAATTGATGGACTGGATCGAATAGCATAGCGGCATCAGGTTTTGTTGTTTATGAGAAGGTGAACTTCAAATTGAATCAATCCTAAAAAAGAGGACTTGCATTTTTCAATTACATCACTTCTTTTGAGCCAATGTTCAAGTGCCAGACACTACGGCACTAAAGTAACCCATGTCATACTCCAGAAAAAGCTTGAACAACCTTCAACAATAGAATACCTGTACCCGAAACTGGCGGCTATTAAGTAAAAATTCCTCACTACGGAAGAGGTGCATGTCTTGCCTGGATCACTATCTATTAGTAGTAGGGTGTCACGCCCCGAACCTCGAGCGCGTGCCCATTTCTCTCTGGTCGATAAAAATTTGCGACTTCCTAGGATGAGTCGTCGATCCTTTTCGTTTTATTGCACATGCGGAAGCGAAAATAAATCCCTTGACAGTAACCATCTCGGGATAGAAAAGCAGGATAACAAATTCACAAACAAACATGCTTTTATAAACAATGGGTTTAGATACAAAAAGAGTCTGGTCAAAAGTCTACAAGAAGGTCGACTCTAAAAAACAAAGGTATTGTCCTACGACATACTAGTCGGACAAAAATGCCAATCCTTCTCACTCCACCTCCACACCACCTCCACAGACTCCGAGGCTTTGGTCTTCCACAACCACCTTCTAAGGACCTGAAAATGGTTACATAATAACCAGTGAGACAATGTCTCAGCAAGTTCATGCTCTAAACCCTGATTAGGAGGGTAATACGCCCAAAGGCGTCCTAACCATACAATCACACAATCAAGGAGACTTACCTCATCTCAGATCCATCTTGCAGGTTAGTACATTTTATATCTCAAACAGCATGAAAGCATAAGCAACAACTAAGCTCAATTAACTGGAACGCCATATAGAAATTCTCAAATAAGCACAAGAGTTCTGATTAACTTAATTTGAAGCCAAAAAATGCTGCCCTTAGCAAAGCTCCGAATTTCCATTTTTGGTCTTCAATTTCTTCACTCAATTCCCCAAATTGAGGTCCAATTTCAACGAAGAAAAAGCCCAAACAATTTTCTATAAATCCCTGACACTCAAAGGCTCAGCTTGGAAGTCCAAATTTCATTTAATTTGGTCCATCCGAATTTCCACTAATTTTCCGTAAAAATCCTGGAATCTTTGAAAATTCCTCAGAGGATGAGTCGACATTCCTAAAATAGATCGTGGCACCACAGAACTTTCAATTTATGAAATTGGGTTCAAATTTGCAGTTAATTTCAATCCGGCGTGCTTTTAGCGTAACATAATCTACCGGGTAACTTTTAGGAATTTTTAGTGCAATTGACCTGTGATAAATCACAATGTACATCTTCGACACATTGGCGACTCTCGGTTGTCGCGAAAATCTCGATGTTTCAATTATGGGCACCGGGTACCAAAACAATAGAAAAATCGGTTTAGTGCCGATCAACAAGTATTTTGTAATCAGGTGGAATCACCCACACTTTGATCACATATCTCAGTCGAATAGACCTATCTCCGATCTCTGATCGATTTGGACAGTGCCGTAATGACCCTTGCAGACCAACACGGTCGAACAGTCGATTCCTGGTCGAATTTTCAAATCCATTTCATTTAGATTCCTTAATTGTTCCCCTAGATAGTCCAGTTATCTCGTTAGTGATCAGCTCAGAGAATAACACTATCAGCGCGTCGACGAAATGCCCGATTTATTTAATCGAAAACGAAATCTGAAAATTTAGGCTGTCACATAGGGATCGATGCAGTTGCCCAAGCATCCAATGCATTTAGTACATCTTATTTATTTAGTAATATAGTGAAGGATATTCCATTAGTAATGAAAAAATGGGTTGAAAAGATTCATATACGTTGTTCAAGTTGATCGGAAGGTGTGGATCGGATTCTTAGAATCCAATAAATAAGTTAGAGATGGGCATTTCGGCTCAGTATTTACTCACAAAGAAGTGAATCTGGGGTGGACAAACAAAAAGTGTAAGCCAAGCCTAGACAAATTATTTGATTTCATACTTAACCATCGCCATGAAAATGCGATACAGATTCTATATATGGAATGGAGCAATACCCGTGTTCTTGGCATTTTGCCTTGCCTTGGACTCTATTGAAACAAAGAAAAGGAGGCAGAATGGAGAAAGGAAAGGGACAAAGGTGGTCTTGCTTAGTGCAAACCCTGCTGGTTTAGGGGTAGGGTACAGTACTAAAGGACTTCCAGGTGGTTTTTCTTTTTGGCAGCTGTTCACCGTTGGATCTCACCAATACAGCCCCTTATAGTTTTCGTTACCGAGATATCTTTTTCATATTATTCCTAGGGATTTTTTGGGTAATCCACTCCCATGCTACAAACGGTCAAATTTGAACTAAACCTTGTCGCTCTCCTTTCCTCACAAGTAGGGCTAAGGCAGTAATCTCGATGGGATTAGGATGAACTTTGATGAGGTACAAATTATCATAGGTGAAGCAAATCAAACCTATCTTTAGACAAATAAGATGAAAAAACAAAACTATAGTGGCTAGGAAAGCCCCAAAGATTCTATGGGAAATTGGAAATGTTGAAGTGAGCTGTGGCTTATAATATGTAGATCAAGGTACACATTAACGAAAGTAGCTCTCTAAAAGAACTTTCGTTTGAGTTCGAGTATGACTTTCGAATTCGAACAAAGGTAACATAGAGCTTTAGCTCTAGTTATCAATAAAACAGTTATAAAGCTAGTTTTAAGCGAGCAAGTCTAAGTTTGACTTGCTTTTTATGTCCCTGGGATTTTGGGGGTCAGCCATCCCTGAGGAGTTTTAGTCTAGGATTTCTTACCCCAGAGTTTCGACTAAGATAGGGGTTCTTCATGTTCAGTCTAATCCTCTTCTCCTGCCAAATCATCGTCTTTCACATTTGCAATTGTAGAGGGCAGTTTGTGACCTTCCAATTTTCCAATTTTTCCCACGGGAGATCCCATAAATAACCTACATACAAAAATGAGAGTTTTTTCATAGCTACTTTTAAGGGCTTATAGCTAAGAGCTCAGTGAACAGGTTAGCCTAGACAACTTACCTACTCGACCTAGGTCTAGAGATGCATTGCCGGTTCTATTTTGTCCTATGGTCTCTCTCAAGGCAAGGTAAGCTTATAGCATGCCTACCCTTTCTTTGTAGGGAGCCCCCCTCCCCACTATGGGCCTTTTCACTAGTATTTTCCCTAATTTCTATTTGTAAATCTTAGATCAACCAATCATCAATCGATTTCTTAGTCTTCATTATCTTCAATATCGAAATGAAGCTTATGATTCTCTTAGTGAGAAGCTCAATTCTGCCAAGACGAGGTGGAAAGGCACTCAAAGGGAATCCTTCCACAATGGCTGTACATTCCGCATAGGCTAGTAGTGATAGTTCTAACACTATTGCAGGTACCAATTAAAGAGGCTTGAACGAGACTGAGACAACATCAACAATTAGCAATGATCAATTTTAGCATTTTGGTCAATCTACTTATGGCGATGAAACTGCCCACTTCGAATGATCAACTCACAGGTAAGATCAGTCAGCCCAGTGATGTCTCCACAAATTAGATTATTGATATTAGCACTCTAAACATGTGACATAATAGCTTTTTCTTCTAAATCAACCGAGGAACATCACAGGTGGATTTCCTATATGAACTCTTAATGGAAAAGTGACTCATGCTATTAAGAGAGGCGATGCTCATTTAAGTTTGTCACGACCTAACCTTAGGTGGATCGTCTAGGGTTTGGCTAATAGATTACTAAGCTTAGATTTAGCTCGGGCTTTCTCAAACCCATATGAATTCGCGACTTAAAGTTTATGTTCTTAATATGTAAAAGATTATTATCTAGAAAACATCACTAATCAGTTTATGGTAGGTCGATTAGATACTTAAGTAAAATAAGTGGAAAATTATTTTATTCCGAATCAGAGAATTTGGGTACGGGGACTTGGTTACGTTAGATTTCTCTAATGCCCTTTCAGTACTATTCTTTTTATTTTCAAAAATATCTTTGCAAGTAGTCAAGATTGGTTTTAGACTCTATCACTATCGAGCAATGGGGGTGATTATGTAGGTGCGCAGCCATTATTAAACACTCAATGAATTAAATAAATTGCACCAAAGGAATTAAACACACCAAGGCAAGAAATTACATTTTTGGATTTTCTCGTCTTGAAATTAAAACCCATATGACATGCACGAGCTATTTTTGTCCTTTTATATTAAAATTCGAAATTAATAAAAACCTTAATTAAACTATCTAAAATGAATAGTTATCTAATCTAGTTTAGGGATTAATTTGACCTAAACCCTATCCTATCTCAAAAACCTATTTTAAAGATGTGACATTATCTAAACATGCAAACATTATTTAGAACCCTATCTATGAAAGAAAATACTTTCTAGAATCTATTAAAATCTATTCTAAAATTATCTAAACATGCAATTCTATTCAAACTAGGCAATATTATCTAGAAATCCTATGAATTCTAACATGCAATCTAATCTAAAATATGCAATCCTAACTTGGGAAACTATCCTATCTAATACACAATTTGATTTTTTTTTTTGGATGTTTTTGAAAACAAGCAATTACCAAATATAAGCATTATATCCAACCCACTCAAGATATTCATTGAGAATTCAAATAAAGGATTAAAATAATTGAAAAAAATAATCCATTGACTCAAGGATTAAATTAACAATTATTGTAACCCTAAACATCACAACTTATTTCATTTTAAATATAAATAGTAACTTGATCATATTCATATCATTTGACCAATTCTAACTTCTTGATTTGAATATTTGAAATATTGGTTAAAGAAGAAGGATTCAGAATTTTTAGGAATATAAAATTCTATTAAAGTATTCCATATCTTGATTTTTTATCGAACCTATAAAAAGATATAAGAGCCGGTGAATTATAAAGAATTAATTAAAACTAAAAAGGTTTTTTTTTTTTTTTTTTTATTTTATGGAATATACATATCAAAATTCATGGATTACCCTTTATTCCACTTCCAGTTCCTATGTTAATAGGAGTGGGACTTCTACTTTTTCCAACGGCAACAAAAAATCTTCGCCGTATGTGGGCTTTTCCTAGTATTTTCTATGCAAGAAAAATTAATATAATTAAAAAATTGATCTGAAGTCTCGCTAATCAAATTAATAATTATAATGATTTTAAATCTAAAACATTATCGATGCATAAAAAAATCAAAATAATTAAAAAAAATGATTTGAAGTCTTACGGATCAAGTTAGTAATTATAATGATTTTTTGCTAATAATATCTTAATGGATAATGTCTAAACTCTCAATGAAATCACTATTAGCATCAAATATTCCAATTTAAGAAATAATATCGAGATGAAATTTGGTTCAAGAAAATTACCTTGTTTGGATTATTTATTTTCAAAATGGGACCAGCGCCAAGGATTCGCGAACGGCAACTCGTGAATCATGATCGGGGCTTGGCGTGATGGCACAAGGACGGCACAGACCGCTTCAACTAAGGAACAGTTCTGGACGGTGCTGCGGTGTCGCCGACCGCAAGATGCGAATAGCGGCCGTTGCTAG
Organism: Eucalyptus virginea; assembly: GCA_014182375.1. Lineage (NCBI taxonomy): Eukaryota > Viridiplantae > Streptophyta > Magnoliopsida > Myrtales > Myrtaceae > Eucalyptus > Eucalyptus virginea. The sequence goes on from CM024519.1 coordinate 16,165,027, forward strand.
CTATTTGCACGCTTGCTGGACTTGCGACACAAAAGCGACAGATGCTGGCTTCGTGGGGATTGGTTCGCTTGGACTTCACTGGTCAACGTGAATGGCCTGCAAAGAGGAAGCAAGTGATCTTTCTATTCTTTTTTTTAATTGCTCTTTATGTGCTCTCTCTTCGCTGGTGGACTTCGGGAGAACTGTATTTCGCCAGCACTGCAGGAGGCTTGGTGAAATAGCTCGTTGACACAGCGGGAGCTCGACTCGGATCAGCAAATCGCAACTCGTCACGGACGAGACTCGGTGCGGGTCACAACGATGATCAGAGCAGCAAGCTCGGTTGTCGTTGGCTCGGGCAGTGGATCACGAACAGCAGTGCTCGGGCCTACAGTGATTGCGGAGAGCAGGGGTGCAGCAGCGCTCGGGCTGGTCGCGACATTGGGATGGGTTCCGGTGAGCAGTGGCAAAGGTGATGTGGGCACCGGTTTGGACGGGTAGCAGCAGCGATTCGACGAAGGAATGGCAACCGCGGATGGTGGGCTGCATGCGTCGGCTTCACGGTTGAGCAGCTGGAGGCACCAGTCGGGGGAGCCGAAGAAGACCACCCTTTATTCTTGTCTTTTACTTCTCTGCACTTTTCAGAGCAGAAAAGACCCTTCTTTTCTAGCTCACGTCCTCTCTATGAACACTCAGAATTGTGGCCGTGTATTGAACTGCACGGCCTCCCTCCTCTGGAACGTCTTCCTCGTCTCCTTTTATACTGTTCACGCTTGCACCCCAAAACAGAAGCGTGAATATTCAGACAGATCCTCCGATTTCTCAACTCCTCTTTCTTTCCCGTTTGTCTTTATACCACAGAGAAATAATCTTCATTTCCTGTTTTGTTCTTGACCTTCCCCGCTTACGTGCTAGTACGAATCTTCATGAATTATCTCTTTTTGACCAAGAATATCTTCCTTAATATATATCAAGTCCACTTTTATATGTGAGAAAGCTTATTCTTCTTTGGACAAATATATCTCTTCCTTCCCTTTTGCTTGACCGAATATTACCTCACGTCAGATCTTTTCCTTTCTGAAGTCAGTGCAATATTCTCTTGATAATGCAATATCCTCTTCATATCATGTGAGCTCCAACCATCATGTGAAAGGCATAATGCGATTCTCATCCATGGACTTGCTCGAATCCGCGGGCTAAATAAAATTCAGGGCCAATTAGTTAAGTCCATCTATCATTGGTCCAACGCAAATGCAATTATATATATATATTAGTCCCTAATTTTTTATGCAGTAAATGAATGACTAGGTTGCTAAAATTTAGGTACCAACAAAGCCCTAATTTTATTTTGCATGATGTGCTATATGTTTCAAACTTTAAGTGCAATCTTATTTCTATTGGCAAATTAAGTTTAGATTTGCAGTGCTCAATGACATTCTTCTCTTCTCAACATCTCATACATGACTATCCTCGAAGAGATCAATTGGAGTGGGTAATCTTCAGTAAGGGGTTTATTATCCTGGATGCATGGAAATGCATTTGGCTTTCCATCTTTCTATACAAAAGGAAGCACTGCTATGGAGCCGCCTTTCGTCTCATTTGGATAAAGGAAGTAAGAGTTTCTGACATAAATTGAAAATATTACGAGGTTGCAAAACAAATCACTTATGGTTCTATTTGAAGATTGCAAATTGCACCATTTTTAACTCAAGACTTGTTCCATCAATTGAAAACTTAACTCGAGAAATTCCATTCATTCTCCATAGCTTCTATGTCTTAATTCATCGGTTGTGGTAATCTTTAACTCTCCGATGACATACATTAATTCGTGAAGTTTTTTTTTTTTTTTTTTTGGGGTAAAAGTAAGAATTAAATTGAGCTATAACCAAACTATACAAGAGACGATCCCGACACCATAACTTACACTCAAAACGAGTGGAAGGGTGCCAAGACGGAACAAAAGACTACCAAAACAGCGGCACAAATAGCCAACCGGCACCACCCACCAGTAACGGCAAAGAAAACAGCCAAAACAGTGGTGAGTAACAGCAAAACAAAGGCAACAAAGAAGGAGACAGGAGGGAAGGAACAGCCAGCAGCCGGAGCCCCCACAATCAACCTTCAAGGACAAAGCTATCCCCAACTAACGTAATTCCCAGCCGCAACAGCTGCCAGCAAACCTCGAGAGAGAAAGAAGAACATCCTGTCCGTCAGAACTAGTGGCCACATGGGAAGCGGGGCAGCAGACGATAAACCGAAATTCTTACAGCAGGAGCCGAACAGCGTTAAGGAAAAGGCATGAACTCATCCGTAGAGAAAATAACTGGATCAATTCCCCAACTGCGCTGGACCCTTCTATTCCGTGTAGTATCTGCAATGTTGCTGAAAGTCAAAGCCTTGTCTCTAACGACTTTAATTAGGTGGTTCTTCACTACCGGAATCACTAGAGCTTGTTCTCTAAACATGATGCTATTTCTATTCTTCCAAATGATAAGGTAGAGGGCACCAAAAGAGAACCGGGCGATGCACTTATAAAACTCCTTACCGGAGAGCAACCTTATAGCCCAATGAAGATTATCTGCCCAAGTCTTATTTCACCACGGGAGATTGCATCTGGCAGCCCAAAAGAAAGTAATGCCGGAAGTGATGTGACAATCAAAAAATAAGTGATCAACGAAATCCAGCCTCGTATTGCAAAAGGCACGCGACACACTTTCAATCCTACCATACGATAGCAAAAGAACTTGGGTAGGAAACTGGTTCTTAGTAATAAGCCAAATGTTGAATTGGTACGTGAGGAGATTGAATTGTTCCAAATAAACGCATGCCATGGGACGTGGGCCTTCTTCCGCCTAATGACTTCCCAAGCCGACGCAACCGTGAACAAACCAGAAGAGCTCTCCATCCAGCTAAACCGATCCGAGTTCTGAGTGAGGACTGGGAGGGGAAACTCCCACGATTCCAAAGTAGTCTTGATAGCCTGTCTAGAAGCAGAGAAAAGGTTAGCCACCGACGCCTACCTAGACAGTCCGGAGCTATAGATGAGAATGTCCGAAAATATAAGGTTCAAAGGACCTTTAGGGTGCCAATGGTCGAACCGCAGTGACACGAATAGGCCGTCCCCTATCCTTCAAAGGAAGGAGTTGCGGAATTCCCTTTTGAGTTGTAGGATCTTCTTCCAAGCTCATGAGTAGCAGGTCGGCTTAACGGCTACCCATAAATTTTTCCTTTTTAAAAAAGGTGGAGTGGATCCACATACACCACAAGGATTCATTGTCTATGAATAGGATCCATATATGCTTGCGCATGACTGTTTTATTACAATCTCGTAGCCTACGAATGCCAAGCTCTCCCTCATCTTTTGGAAGGCAAACTTCTTCCCATGATACTTTTGCACCACCTCTGCCCAGGTCCGGCCCTTTCCAAAGAAACTGTCTTAGGATTTGTTCAATTCAGTTCAACATAGCTACAAGCAAAATAAAGACACTAGCCTAAAAGGCTTGAATTGCATGAAGAACAGACTTGATTAGTTGTAACCAGTCGGCGAAGGAAAGGAAGCGATGGGTCCATGATTGTACCTTTGTTGTAATGCGGTTGACGAGGGAGCTCTAGTTTGCCTTACTGAGTAGCGATGTAATAATGAGAACCCCCAAATAACGAACAGGCAAGTTCCCTTCATGGAACCCAAGAGCAAGAATAATTTGATTCCTTGATAATGCCGTTCCTCCTACAAGGAAAACCTCGCTTTTGCTTGTGTTTGGGTTCAGGCCACTCCAGGAAGAGAAGGTTTCAAGGCCTTCTTTAAGTAGAGAAACCGAAGCCATATCTGTTTCACAAAAAAAAAAATATATCATTTGCAAAGAACAAGTGTGAGAGACTTGTTGCTTTGCACCTCCAAAAGAATTTGAACTCTAGCCGCCTCAAACGAAGGTAAAGAATTCCCAAGAAGACCTCCATAACCAAGGTAAACAAGTAAGGAGATATAGGGTCCCCTTGCCTATGCCCTCAACCACTAGCAAAGAAATCATGTAATTCCCCATTTAAGGCAATGGAGAATTTGGGAGTTCACACACAAACCATGATGAGACGGGTCAAATGCTCAAGAAAACCAAAGGCAAGGAGAACAAGCTTAAGGAACTTCTAGTCTACTGTATCGTAGGCTTTATGGAAGTCCACCTTGATTGCACACTTAGGCAAATAAGGGTCAAGGTATCAAGGGTCAAGGTGGAAACCGCTAAAAAGTTCCTGGGCGAGGAGGATGTTATCTCTAATCTGCCGACCCTTAACGAAGGCACTTTGAGAAGGGCTTATTATAGCCTTAAGAACAACAACCACTCGATTAGCCAAGACCTTGGTGATGCATTTGTAAATAGTATTACAACAGACTATGGGCCTGTACTTCGACACAATAGATGCATTGGGGATTTTTGGCACCAAAACAAGAATGGTGTTGTTTATCTCCCTTAGAAGCCTACCCGAGATGAAGAAATCCTTCACCGCTGCAATGACCAACTGCCCCACAGTCTCCCAATTGTGCTTGAAAAATTCAACACTAAACCCATTTGGTCCAGGTGTGTTACCTTGAGCTAAGGAGAAAAGGGTATCCCGGATCTTTATATCAGTAACTGGGCGAGAAATAGATCTAACCTGCTCCTCAATTAGGGGACACCGAATAACCTCCCGAATCTCTTGGATCGCTGGTCTCACACGCACAGCTCGAGGCGCTAGGAGGTCTTGAAAATGAGTAACGAAAAGATGCTGCACCAAACCAGGGTCAGTGACTAGATTACTTGAGGTATCCATGACCGAGAGGATTCTGTTCCTTAGCTGTCTTTTGTTGACTGAGTAATGAAAGAATTTGGTATTCTAGTCTCCTTCTTTAAGCCATATGATCCTAGACTTTTGCCTATAGAAGGACTCTTCCTAACTACTCAGGTCAGAGAAGGTCTGATGTTGAGTCTTCAATTTTGCAAGAATAACACTGGTTGGGTCCTGCCGGAGGCCAACTTGGGTGACCCGTAGAGCATTCCTCGCCTCAACAGTTCTGGCAGAGATATTAGAGAAAGACTCCCTATTAAGTAGCTTGAGACAAGCTTTAAGCAATTTTAACTTGCACATAAGCCTGTACATGGGAACTCCCACTCCCTGCTCCTCCCACACTTGCGTGACTTTTGTGTTGAAAGTTGGATGTTTCGTCCAATAGTCAAAGAACTTAAAAGGTTTTCTCTGAAACACAGGGTTCAAGACTTTGACTACCATAGGGGTGTGATCAGAAATACCCAGGGCAAGGAAAGAAGCTTCCGAATAGGAGAAGTCTTGACTCCATTTTGTATTCACGAGAACCCTATCAATCTTCCTTAATTTCCGGTTAACACTAGACGAAGAAGTCCACGTGAAATGAAAACCAACACACCTCAGATCCTCTAGCTCTGACTGAGCTAAGCATTGACTAAACTCATCAAAATACAGGATCCAAGTGTCTGCGCTACCAAATATATCAGATAGGTCCTTAATAGCATTGAAGTCACCCACCACCAGCCAAGCTGAGTCTTGCAAGATGGCACTCTTAAGGAGAAGGTCCGCCCAAAGCGGTCTCCCGGCCAGGAAGGTATGCTCATCATAGACTACCAAGACGCAACAGTCTGAGCCTGATCTAAGAAACCTTAAACTTCCATGGATTGTCTGAGCGTTGATCAAAGTATTAACAAAACTAACAAGGGAAGGGTTTCAGCCTACCCAAAACCTTCCTCTAGGGGAGTGGTCATAATTGGCTAGCCAACACCAACCCCTTAACAGCCTCGCAGAAATAGAAAGAAAGAGAGATTCCAAGACTTTAGTCTCCAACAAACCAACAAAACACAGCCTCTTTGACGAAACAAGGTTGCGGACTTCAGCTTGTCTAATGGGGTCAACAAGACCCCTAATGTTCCAAAAACCTATGTACATATATGTATATAAAGAAGGAGAGGGAGGGAACAAGTTACCTTCGCTTGCTCTGGCTACACCAATTGGTCACCGGAGCAGGGGAAGCAGTGGGGGTTGGAGCTGGACAGAGGATCAATAATTTGTCCTGCGTGGTTTCAACCTTCCTACTAACAGGAGGAGCTTTCGGCGATGGAGGGCAGGGAGAGAGTAGGACATCCTCATCCAAGCTGATTGAACTAGCCTAGTCATCCGAGTCCTCCCCCGAGCTGGACAGAGCTAAGGAGGTAGCACCGGTTGGGTTAGCAATTTCAACGACCGGGATGGAGGAGGAATCATCCAACTTCAAAAGGATTTTATGTCTTTCTTGCGAGCTGAAGTAGACGACATACCAGTCCCTGGGTTGGTATCCTTCAAATTCAGAATCTGTCCTTGCTCGCTAGGATTGATCGAAAGAGATGGTAAACCCTCCTTTGCTAAAGAAAGCTTTTTCTTCTTGCCCCTTACCAGATTCCAGCCTTGTTCAGGTCTTTTAGGGAGCTCTACCATCGCCGGATCAGGGGCAGGAACCTAAACAGGAGTAGAGGACGTATCGTTGGCTTGGACCTGCTGCGGAGTCTCCACCAGAATAGAAGGAGCTGGAGGACTCGCAAACTTATGGCCAAAGGTGCCACACCTAGGACATTCCATTAGTCTCCACTCAAATTCGATAGCTACCAATCGCGATACCCCATTAAGGATTATATCGACTAAAGTACACCTTGGTTGGTTTGCATAGATCTCCACGCACACTCTAGCATAGGAAATATCTTCATTTGCTTAGTGCGTTGATCGACATAGAGAGGTTTCCCAACAGCACTTGCGATTGCACTTATCCCTGGCGCCGACTAGAGATCATAAGGGAGGTTCTGCAACTTAATCCAAATCGGGACCGAGGATTGATTATCCTTTTTCAATTCTAGCAGTGGCTTCCATTGTTGCTGGATCAGAGGAACCCTGGCAACCGTTAAGGGCCCATCTTCAAGAATCTTTCTTCGAAATTCTAGGTCGGGGATGTGGAAGAAGAAGAAGCTCTAATCGTTAGCCAAGACTTCAGTCAGATTTGGACCCCAGGCATGCTTCAAGGCTGATTCCGTGAGCTTGAATGGAAGTTTCTTCTCAACGAAGTACTCGACTAGGCACTTGTGCCATTTCGGGTCAATGGCCTCAAGCATTTCCTTAGACATATTGAGAACGAGCTTGCTGTCGACGAAGGAGGGGGGAACAAAGGTTAAGTCATACCCCTTTGTCGCTAGCTTAGCGACGTTGGCCCAGGAACGGGTAGGAGGGGGCTTGGAGCTTCTAACTTGCTGGTCGTTGGCTTGCAGGTTCTTGGAGGAGGATCTAGCATGGGAACGACCATGAGACCGGTCCGAGCGCTTAGAGGCCACGAGAGAGCCTCGCTGGCCCTCCATTGAAGCAGCAGGGTCTGCTTTGTGGGCACCCGATTGTCCCGTGGGCTCAAAAGACATGAGGTTTTGGGGAATGGTTGTGGGGCTTTGCCTACTTAAACCATCCACAACGAGATGGGCCTTTCCTAACTGGTGAACAACCTCAGCAGACAAGGAAGCCATAGAAGCAGTAGAAACCCACAGCAAAACCAGCAAACCCTACCATGGAAGGAACATAGCAGGACTTGAGGAACATACCAGGGCAATCGGTCGGTGAGGCTGTGGAGGGAGGTCAAACGAACCTATCCTCCAAAACTTGGCCCCAACGAATGGTTGGAACGCCTGGCAAGAGCAGAAAACCAGAACAGGATGAACAGTGGCTTGGTCGCACCTCAGAGAGAGACTGGTGAATAGTTTAGCGAGAAGGAAGAAATGGCCAAAGCTTAATTCGTGAAGTTCATCCTTTTTAACATGAAGAAAGAATATTAATTTTATTTTAAGAACTTCAAGTAATTATTTTTCGCGCCATAAAACCGCAATGTATCTATTGATAAAAGCTCGGCTCTAAATCAATAACTACTTGATTGTATATAAGATTCCATTTATGTCGTGAAAAATAAATATTTTGAAAAATATTTTTCTAAAACCAATTGCTTGTATCTCTTAATACAATTAATCAATAATCAAATTTATTTATTGATAATAATTTATATCTAAATATTTTGTGTGGAAAGAAAATATTTTTCGTTCATTCAATTTTATAAGTGATAAAAGTGATGACTTTTTGAAAAATATTTTTAAAATTATTCAATTTGATGGAGCCCAAGTACATAAATAATCGAGAAATGGAAAATGAAGAAGTCGGTGAGGAACTGGGAGGCACTAGAAAGAAGGAAGAAACTTCCGGCAGAACTAATAATAATAATTAATTTCTCGTTCATGCGACACCTAAGCCATGACCTAATCGTCTCGGGCGTGGGGACTAAGACTTGGATCTGAGAGTGACGCAAGCAATGACCATATTTTCAGCATCCTCTCCACCCACCCAGAAGTCACATCGTCAAAGTCCTCTTTTACTCTATATAAGTGGTACCCGAGTTAGCCTGATTTCACCGCGAACAGAATTCTTCAATTCAGTTCAAATTACCAAACGCTTCAGCTTGTAGTGACAAATTCAATGGCGGAGGAAGTGATTTTGTTGGACTTCTGGCCGAGCCCGTTCGGGATGAGGGCCAGGATTGCCCTGCGAGAGAAGGGCGTGGAGTTCGATATGAGGGAGGAGGATCTGAGCAACAAGAGCCCCCTGCTCTCGAAGATGAACCCGGTCAACAAGCAAATCCCCGTCCTCGTCCATAATGGCAAGCCCGTCTGTGAGTCCCTCCTCATGGTCCAGTACATTGACGAGACCTGGGTTCGCGAGTCTCCTCTCTTGCCTTCGGATCCTTACGAGCGTGCCCGAGCCAGGTTCTGGGCTGACTACGTAGACAAGAAGGTAAGACAACAACGTCCTAGTCTTTTTAACAATTCCTTATTAACTGCCCTCAACATCGAGACACGAAATGACGGTGCAGATTTATCCGGTGGGGCGAACGGTGTGGCAGTCGAGGGGGGAGGCCCAGGAGGCGGCGAAGAAGGAGTACATGGAGTGCTTGAAGGTGTTGGAGGGAGAACTCGGGGACAAGGCTTACTTTGGCGGTGAGAGGTTCGGGTACGTGGATGTGTCGCTGATACCCTTCTACAGCTGGTTCTATGGGTTGGAGACGATGGCCAACTTCAGCATCGTGGAGGAGTGCCCCAAGTTGGTGGCGTGGGCCAAGCGGTGCATGCAGAGGGAGAGCGTGGCCAGGTCATTGCCCGACCAGCACAAGCTTTATGACTTCCTCTTGGCGCGCATTAAGAAGCTTCAGGCGCAATAAACAACTCGAGTCTGATTATAATCATCTTATGACTCTATTGTTCAATAACCCCTCTCCTTTCACGAGGCTGAGTCCTTTTGTACCTCTAATGCTTTCCTTTTTCGTATTCGAGTGTTTCTGGATCAGCTTATGGACCATACCCAGCATTTCATCAATTCCTTTGATCTCTTTCTGTCACGTTAGGGAATATCTCCTCTGTTTCTAATAACAAATCCTCCGAAAGTTATTTAGCACATGTTGAAGCATTCACTCGACAAATTAGATGCACTTAACTTTTTAAGCCGTCTGCCCATGGCTTGGCTAAAAATACGCCACGGTCTCTTATCTCTCTCTCGACAGTGCTTGCACAGACACTCACAGCATAAATAAATAATAAAAAATACATCGATAATAGAAGACAAACGAATGTCAATTGGACTCCATCCCGTGGGCGTGCTCTATGTGGAAATCTAAAGCAAAGCGAACACTGGAGGAGGTCTGGATGATGATGATGAAGATGATGAGGGATCTGCGTTGAAACTTGAAGAATCTCTTTCTTCTTTAAGGATCGTCGCTAAAGCACTCGTCAATGGGTGCTTTGCTAAGTGAAGGAATCTCGGGGGTACAACCTCTGTGATGAACCCAGTGCGTTGTATCTTGGCCATCTACAAATCAGTCCCCAATTACGCGAAGTTGAAACTGGGTGTATGAACAAATTGACGACAAACTCCTAACCTAAAAAACAAACAAGTTGACGACAAACTCTGCGAGCATATATGATTATAAACTCACGCCTCGGAATCCAGTGAAACTTGAGAAACACCAGAACGCCGAATAAGATGAAGAAGTTGCAGGCATTTGCCTCAGAATATATAGTGGACACTGGGATCTTACAATGGAGGGAGCTTGTGAGTGCATTCTTTACGTACTAATTTAGTTCTCAATTGGTAGCACATGCTATTAATTAGAAGTGAACATGGTTTTAGGATAGAATTTGAAACTTGAGAACCGGACCGGTGAGAGCCTGGAGGTTCCAAGTTTTAAAGCATGCAGGGTAGATTCTAAATTCCAAAAAATGAAGAACCTATTCCGATGGGTATATTCTGGATTCTTGGTTGGAAGAACCTAAAACTCGGAACCTGTAAATTTGTAACATAAAACTTGGAACCAGTTTTAAGGTTTTTCTTGATTCATGTCTTCACGCAATTTTGCGATATAATTTGAGCTTCCATTTTATAACTAAGATTTTTACTTTATTAATATTCATATTATCTATATACCTTTATGATCAATGAATTGTGCATTAAGTAGTGATCATTAAAGGTTTTAATTCACTGCAATCGTTCAATTACTAATATAAGTGGAACCTAGATAAACCCTAAAACCTATAACATGGTAGGTTCCAGACTCTAAAGTATGCAGGGTGGGTTTCAGGTTCCAAGAAAATGAAAAATCTATTTCAATGAGTAGATTCATGATTCCAAGTAGAACATGTACGAAACTTGGAACTGCTCACCCCTATTATTAATGCCTCCCTGGTCAATTTTGTCTTTTACGAGTTCTTTTACCGTACCTACTCCTAATGAGTGAACCTGCATTTGATTCTCTCTCCACTTTGTGTAAATTAGGAGTGCCAACATGTTTTATGAAGCTTATGTGTTGGATAACTTTTAATAAGCTGAGCAACATGGAGGTGTATTTGTTTTATGCATGCTTACTCGAGATAATTATGCAACATGATCGAAGGTGAGGAGATGTGCATTACAAGTGAATAATAAACCTGGGTTTATTGATGGATCGGTAGAGAAGCTAGATCCAAAGGCACCCGAATTTAATGTCTGGGACGTTTGTAATTCCATGATAGTTTCATGGATCTTCAATTTATATTGACAAGAGTTTACAAGGAAGTGTGGCATATGTAGAATAAGCAAAATTACTATGGGCCGAGTTGAAGGAGAGATTCGCTTAAGGTAACGGACCTCACATCCACGAGATCAAAACCAAGATCGAGCTCCTACACCTTGGAGGATTCTCAGTGGTGGAACACTACACCAAATTGAAAGTCTTATGGGATAAACTCAATGATTATGATGATGTCCCATAATGTTACATGTGCTATACCCTCGAGATACAAGAAGAAGAAGAAGGTGGAGTAGATCCACCAGTTTCTCATGGGCCTTAGTACCAAGACCTATGGGAATGTTCGTTCTCAAATTCTCAACCTCGAGCCACTCTTCTTCCTCAGTAAGGTTTATTCTATGATCACAAAAGAGGAGTGCCAACGATCAATTGTTCGGGGGAGGGAAGAGAATATCGAGGATGTTGCTTTCTCTATTGGAAGAACAGCCCCAAGGAAAACGCCATTAGGGAAATCTAAATGTGATCACTATGGGAAGATTGGGCATTAGAAGAGTCATTGTTGGGAGTTAGTTGGATATCCTCCAAATTGGGAGCCAAGGCGAGGTGGAAAGGCACACAAAAGGAATCTTTCCACAGCAGCTATACATTTTGTAGAGGATAGCAATGATGGTTCTGACACTATTGTAGATACCAATCAAGGAGGTCTAAAGGAAAGTGAGACAACAGCAACAATTAGCAATGATTAATATTAGCATTTGGTCAATTTGCTCACGACAAGGAAACTGCCTACTTTGAATGATCGACTCACAAGTAAGGTCAATTGACCTAATGATGTTTCCACAAATTAGATTATCGATAGTGGCACCTCTAAACATGTGATAAGGCGGTTTTTCTTCTAAATCAACCGAGAAACAACACGGGTGGATTTCCTATATGAATTGGGGATGAATAAAAGAATTTTACCACCTAGACTGCCTGGAACTAGAACAGACCAGAATCGAAAATGGCAGTTCGTATGGGAGACGTTTTGATTCTCGATTTCAATTTAGTGGAAACGGTGAGTACCAATTTGGTTCCCGATTCTGGGTGTGGAACCACTCACTCACTCACTCGAACATGATTGGTATATATACATTTCTTTTTCACACACACACACACACACACGTGTATATTTGTCGTTATCAAACATTATTGACAACTTTTGTCTATTGGATGTGTGATAGGATTAACTCCTTACCTTTATCCATTCTAATAATCCATTTACTTATTTTCTCAACCAAAACAAAATAAACAAACGAAAAGGAAGGAGAAGACCAATTGGAGATGCCCATAAATGTTGCTTTATCGTCATGATACGAAATTAAGAGCCAACAGCTTGTTTCAAGAGCATAATTAAATCTCTCATTAGCCATCCCCATGATTAAGTTAGGTTGATGCTAAAAAAAATGAATCGAACAATTAATGTTTTAACTTATGTGGAAGTTAAGACTTTTAATGTAGAGTTTAATTCTCGGGATGTTCCCAGTGTCGGGAAATCCCAAGAGGACCATAACATAATCTTCAAAGAAATTAAGCTTCTATCTAATGAGTATTGTCTATTCGTTTCGCCCTATTATTTTCAATCCTTAATTAAAATCAATGGCTTACGATTCAACCCAAATTTAATGCCGAACAAGTTTTGGTGCTCTAAAACAAAAACTAGGTTCAACCTAATATTAATTGATTAATGCAATTTTGTAAGTTTTAAGGGCCAGTTTCATGGACCCACTGGGAAACTGGATCGGACCGACAATTCGATTCCCGGGTGGATCTATGGAACCAATGGATGATTTCTAATTCCAATTTTTGGAACCGGTTCTTAGTGGATAGTTTTCTATTCTACGGTTGGAACCACCCACCCATACCATGCTCACCCCTAATATGAACTCTTGATGGAAAAGTGATTCATGCTATTAAGAGAGGTGATGTTCATTTAAGCCCTAATTATTTTGCATGATATGCTATATGTTCCAACCTGCAGTACAATCTTATTTCTATTAGAAAATTGAGTTTAGATTTGCAATGCTCAATAACATTCTTCTCTTCTCAACATGTCATACAAGATCTATCCTTGAAGAGATTGATTGGAGTGGGTAAACTTCAATAAGGGGTTTATTATCTTGGATGCATGGGCATGCATTTAGCTTTCCATCTTCGTATACAAAGGGAAGTGTTGGAGAAAACTCCTACTAGATTTTGAAGCTGACAAAACTTTTCTAGTTCTATTCTCATTTTCATTCCGAGGAATACGAGACTTCTGTGTAGTTCTTTCAAATTCTATCTTACATCAGAAGTTTGCCCCATTCTAACGAAGACCCAGACTGAACGTAAGTGAAGAATGAAGACATAATCAGACTCAAGATTATTTTTCTTCCTTCAAGGCTTCAGTATGAAAATGATATATCTGGCTTTCTGGTTGGAAATCTCACTTACCTTTTTGGTTATCATTATTAGAATCAATCACGGAACGAAAAGATCATTTTTGGAAGGCAAGTTTATTTGGAAAGAATCTACTTATGGAAACCAAGATTTTGATTGTATGGGCTACTAAGATTATCGAACTTTCATCTCAATCTTAAAACAGCTCGAGATCTCCTTAATTGATCTTGTCCAACGGGTTGATTGGAAGAATTCTTCTGAAAAGTGCCAACGGTTGAAAAGGCATAAATGAGTATTTAAGGAGGTTTTTCAAGTCATTTGAGGTGTGTGTGAAAGAAGAATTCCAAAGTCTGAAGCTCCTCAAATAACTTATTCTTTCTCATACATTGCTCAAACTTGTATTCGAAAAAGAGAGAAACTCAAAAGTGTGACTTTGTGAGAGCAGTATATACTCTTCACTGAGAAGTCAATATTCTAAGGTTGTAATACCCTTTTTTGATTCATAGTGGAAACCAACCAGAAGGCTGTCAGCGTAGGAGAGTGGATGTAGGCTTAATCTAAGCCGAATCACTATAAATCTTGTGTTCATTTTCTCTTGTCTGAACTTCTTTACTTTATTTACTGTGATATCTTTCTGTGTTTCAAAATAGTTGTTAAAGTCTGAATTCTTTCAAAGTCTGTTATTCATCAGACTCAGTTTAAAAATAAAGTATTTTCATTGCATTTCAAAAAATTTTCTTTCACACCTATTCATCCCCCTCTAGGTGTTTATATTAACACTTTCAATTGGTATCAGAGTTTGTGTACTTATTTTGTTGAAGTGTTTTTACTTCTAAGCTAAAGATCTTCTATGCCTAGTATTCTAGCTCCAGGATTGGTTGAAGGACAAAGCAACACTATACCTCCTTATTTCGATGGAAAGGAGTATAATATGTGGAAGAACAAAATGAAGACATTTCTTAGATCAGAAATCCTCTGGAGTGGGATGTTATTGAAAAAGGAATCAATCCAAAGGCAACAACAACTTCAGACAAAGGGAAAGAAGTGATTGAGAAAGATGCTGATGAATCTACACAAGCTGAAATTATCAAGAGATAGGTTTTTGATGCAAAATCAATTTATTCTTTATAGGGTTAATACCCTAAAAACTCTAAACTGGTATGCATGTGACAAATTTATCCTAAACTATTTTTTTATCACCAAAAACCCCAAACTGGTATACCTTTGACAAATTTACCCTTTATGAGTTTTCGCTAAATTTTACTGTCAAATTATTAATTTAAATGACACATGACAGTTGATTTGTATACCAATTTGAGATTTTACACTCCGTTTGTTACAGTTTATAATTTTTTTGATTTTTTTGTGGTATTAATCCAATTTAGCGGAGGGTATATTTATCACAAATTTACTATTTTGGTGTTTTTTACGGTCAAATAAATTAGTTTGGAGTATATTTGTCATAAATGTCCCGTTTATGGTTTTTTATGGTCAGTTGAGGTAAATTTGTCAAAGGTGTACCAGTTTGGGATTTTTCATGATCAAAAAAATAGTTTGGGGTAAATTTGTCACAAGTGTACCGGTTTTGGGTTTTTCAAGGTATTAACACTTCTTTATATTGTGCTTTGTCTCCCACTGAATATAACTGAATTTATTCTTGTGAAACAACAAAAGAAGTTTAGGACATACTACATGTTACCTATGAGGGGATTAATCGTGTGAAGGAAACAAAAATAAACATTTTGCTTGGACAATATGAAGCCTACAAAATGAAGCCTAGAGAATCTATTTCTGATATGTTCAGTCGCTTTACAAAAATTGTGAATGGCCTGGCTTATTAAGGTTAATCAATTTCTAGACCAATGAAAGTCAACAAGCTACTGTGTAGACTTTCAAAGGATTGGAATCATGTGAAGACTTCAATAAGAGAAACTCAGAGGATCATGCCTCTATCAGTTGACGAACTAATAGGCAAACTTCAATTATACGAAGTGGAGTAGATCAATGATGATGAAGATCCAAAAGGTAAGAGATCAATTGCATTAAAGTCTAACATTGATTTTGATGATACATATTCGGATGATGATATAGATGATGAGGAGCTGGCCCTAATGATAAAGAAATTTAGAAAACTGAATAGAAAGGGAAGAAGATTGAATTGGAAGAAGCAAAGCACGCAGAATTCTCAGAAGAGACCAACAAAGGACATTGAAACTAGCAATGATGTTATATGCTTCGAGTGTAAGAAAAAGGGGCATATTAGACCAAATTGTCATTTGTTGAAAAAGAAGAAAAGAAAATCTGAGAAGTATAAGAAAGCTCTTAAAGCAGAAAATTGGAGTAACATTGAATGTGAAGAAAGCGAAGAAGAATTTGCAAACATATGTCTAATGGCTCACTTAGAGTCAGACTTAGAATCAAAGACAAACACTGATTCAGATTCTAACAAAGAAATTGAGGTTAATCACTCAGAAATTCCTATTAAAGTTTCTATGTATATAGATGAACTTTGCCTCAATCTTAAATCCTTTCTTAAAAGGATTTTCGAACTGAAAAATGAAAATTCTAAGCTCGGACAATAGGAAATTTCTTGGAAGGAAAAGTTTGAAAGTCGAAAACAAGCTTTGACGATTTGAAAGAAAATTTTGATTCTCTTTAAAAAAAAAATGTTGTTTTAAAAGCGAGATTTCAGATATTTCATAAAGATTTTCCAAAGGATCATAAAAATTAGAAAAAATTCTTACAGCTCAAGTACCCTATTTTGACAAATCTGGTTTGGGTATGAATAATGAGATTGTTCCTTTAATTAATTTTCCTAAAGTAAAAGAGCGACTTAAGACAAAAATCTACAAAGACATTTTACAAAAATCATTTTCAAAAAGTGTTTGTAAAATTTGTTGGCCGAAGTGTTCTTAGATGTTATAAGTGTAACGGCTCGAACATTTTGAGAATGAATGTCCCAAAGTTTGGAGACCAGTTAAGAAAGATTTGGCAAAAACTGTTTTTAACACTAACATGCCTGGACTCAAGAAAATTTGGATACCAAAGAAAGCTTCAGTTTTTTTATTTATTTATTTTTATTGCGGGTCACTATTAAAAGAAAAGTCAAATGGTATTTAGATAGTGGTTGTTCTAGGCATATGATAGGAGACTCAAGCTGCTTCATAAAGCTTGATAAACTAAAAGGAGGAAAAGTTTCTTTTGGTGGAAATAGCAAATGGAAGATTATAGGTTACGGAACAGTAAAGATTGGAAGTCTGACTATCAACAATGTTTCCTTAGTGAAAGGTTTAAACTATAATCTTTTGAGTATAAGTTAGCTTTGTGATATAAGTTTCAGAATAAACTTTCAAGAAGGCATTTGTTCTGGAATAAGTCAAGATTTCTCTCAATCCTTTACTGGGCAAAGGCATGGCAACATATACCTTATGGACGTAAATCCAGAAAATTCACAGTGCCTTATTTCTATTCAAGATGAAGGCAGTCTTTAGCATCGAAAGCTTGGTCATGTAAATATGAAGCAGATTGCCAAAATTTCTTCTAAGAAGCTGGTTCAAGGGCTTCCTAATTTGGCTTATCTGAAGTCTGATTTATGCATTTCCCGTGTCTTAGGAAAACAAGTCAGAAGTTCTTTTAAACTAGTAAATCAGGTTTCTACCAGTCAGGTTCTACAGCTTCTTCATATGGATCTTTTTGGGCTAATAAGAACTTAGAGTATTGATGGAAAGATATATTATCTAGTGATCGTGGATGATTATTCACGTTTCACTTGGGTATTCTTTTTGGCAAACAAGTTTGAAACTTTTTCATATTTTTCAAAGTTTGCCAAGAAAGTTCAGAACGGGAAATGTTATGCTATTTCAAGCATAAAAACAGATCATGGAGGTGAGTTTGAAAATTAGGATTTTGTAAATTTCTATGATGAATCTGGTTTTCAACATGTTTTCTCTTCTCCATACACTCTAGAATAAAATGGGGTTGTAGAAAGGAAAAACAGATCTTTACAAGAGATGGCCAGAACTCTATTGATATAAAGCAAAATATCCTCTCGATTTTGGGTAGAAGCAGTTTCTACTGTCTGTTATATTATTAACAGGGTATTTTTTTTGGCCTATTTTAGAAAAGACTCCCTATGAAGTCTATAAAGGAAAGAAGCCAAATGTTTTCTACTTTCATGTTTTTGGTTGTAAGTGTTTTATTTTGAAGAATGCGAATGATCGATCTGGAAAGTTCGAAGAAAAATTGGATGAAGAAATTTTTCTTAACTATTTAATGTCAAGCAAAGCTTACGGGGTATTTAATAGGAATACTCAATTTGTAGAAGAATCTATGAATGTTAGGTTTCAAGATTATGTGCAGAATCAACCAGATCATATTCAACTTGAAGAGTCTGAACTAGTTCCAGACTTAATAAAGTCTATTTTCCTCAAAGAGGTTTAGTCTTTTGGAGTACAGAAACAAGTAGAACTAAAAGATTCAAATGGAATAGAGGATCAAGAGATTTTCAAATCAAATAGCAACTAGAAGCACAAGTCAAGTCATCCCAAAGAACTCATCATTGGCAACATTGATGAAGGAATCCACACTAGATCCAACGGAAAAGAAGACTACAAAGTGCATTAGCATTTGTTTTTGAGATAGAACCAAAATGAGTAAAAGAAGCATTGTCTGATGAAAACTGGATAGAAGCTATACAGGAAGAACTCAGACAATTTAGCACCAATGATGTGTGAGAGCTGATTCCAAAACCCAAAGGCAAATTTGTGATTGGAACAAAATCGGTTTTAGAAACAAGATGGATGAGAAAGGTAAAGTAATTAGAAACAAAGCAAGGCTTGTGGCAAAATGATACACACAAGAGGAAGGGATATACTATGACGAGACCTATGCACCAGTAGCAAGGTTAGAAACTATTAGATTATTACTTGCTTTTGCTTGTTATTAAAATTTCAGGTTATTCCAAATGGATGTCAAAAGTGTTTTCCTTAATGGATTCATTCAAGAAGAAGTCTATGTAGAAAAACCTCTAGGATTTGAAAATCCAAGAAAACTAGACTTTGTCTACAGACTAAAAAAGGCATTATATGGTCTGAAGCAAGAACCATAAGCTTGGTATGAAAGGTTGAGTAAGTTTCCAATAGAGAATGGTTTTGAGAAATGAAAAGTTGATACTACTCTGTTCATAAAAAGAGAAGGAAAATATTTTCTACTTGTACAAATTAATGTAGATGATATAATCTTTAGTTCTCCTAACGAAAATCTCTGCAAGAAATTTTCAAGATCTATGCAGGATGAATTTGAAATGAGCATGATGGGTGAATTGACCTTCTTTTTGGGATTGCAAGATAGACGATTAAAGAAAGGAATATTCATTCACTAGGAGAAATATGCCAAAGACCTTATCAAAAAAATTTGGATTGGAAAATTGTAAGAGAATAGAAACTCCTATGTCAAGCTAATCAAAACTGGACAAGGATGAATGGGGAAAGAAAGTAGATCATAAACTATACAGAAGAATGATCGGTTCTCTTCTTTACCTCACTGCCTCTAAACCTGACATTCTATTTAGTGTGTGCATCTGTGCTAGATTTCAATCTAATCCAAAAGAATCTAATCTAAGTATTGTTAAACGCATCATCATATATGTTGCAACTTTTCCAAAGCTGGGTCTATGGTGTCCAAAAGAAGGAGACTTTATTCTACTCGAATATTCTGATGCTGATTTAGCCGGTTGTAGAGTCGATAGAAAGAGCACATCTGACACTTGTCAACTGTTGGGACAAATACTGGTATCTTGGTTCTCAAGGAAACAAAGTACGATGGCTTCATCTACAGCATAAGCATAATATGTTACTCTTGGGAGTTGTTGTTCTCAAATTCTATAGAGAAGATAACAACTAAGAGACTTTGGAATAAAAGAATCCTGCACAGAGATCGGATGCGACAACACTAGTGCCATCAACCTTACCAGAAACCCAATTCTTCACTCAAGAGCAAAGCACATCGAGATTCGTCATCATTTTATAAGAGATCATGTCTAGAATGGCGAGATTATGGTTCAATTTATTAATTCAAAGAATCAACTACCAGATATCTTCACAAAACCTTTGGAGAAGAACCTATTTGAGTTGATTTGCAGCAAGCTGAATATCATCTCTCCTCTTGATTAAAGTTTGAAGTTGATCAGACTCAGGATTTCAACTTGAGGAAGCTACTTCAATATGTAAATTTTCTCCAATCTAGGTATTTTATTTTTAGTATGTAAATTCTGAACAAGTATGATTATATTTAAATCATCACTTGCCTATTTTATTTTTAGAAATTACTATTTTATTGCTAAATTTTGGATTTCAAATGTTTGACAGTTACCTTTTTTAAATTTATTCTGAAAAGGTATTTTTCTTTGTGATGATTCGTTTACCTCTTTTCGATTTCTTTAAATACCTTAGAATATTTCTTTCAAGCACAACATTTCAAACCCTAATACCAAATCTCTCTCTCTCTCTCTCTCTCTCTCTCTCTCTCGATTTTTTACTCTCAAAATTTCCCTACAAGTTTCACTTGAATATGTTGTTGAAATCCTCCAAATCTGCATCAATGTCATACTAGAGGAAATCCTCTCGTATAGCAAGTCAGGGTCCTCGGAACATGCTTGAAGGACCAACTCACTTTGATCTTATTGAAAAGATTGTCACGCCCGATCCTCCGAGCACGTGCCCATTCCTCTACGGTCGATTAAATAGCGACATCTCAGGATGTATCGCCGACCCATTCATTTTAAATGTACATGCGGAAGCGAATAAATAATCCTCAGACAACAACAAGATGGGATAAGAAAGTAAAGCCAAAATTTTGAAAAACCAACAACACACTTATATATACATATCATGACAAGTCATACACAAACCAAGCCAATATATACATAAGTTAGGTCTACAAAACAGGGGGGGGGGGTTTGCAAACAACTACTAATCTTTCTCTTGCTTTACATCCTTGTCCTCGTTGGAGCCATTAGTCGAGTACATCGGAGTTCTTGGATTTGACAGGTTTGGGTCCACGTCTACCATTGAACCTTCTAGAGGATCTGCAGTGTCTTTCCCAAAAGCGACCTCCAGGACATAGAAAGGGACTTCATACTCTAGTATAGGTCCTTCTCTTTGGCCATTCCGCTCATGGCGATACCATGATCAATATTGATGGGGTACCTTTTTAGGTAAGCCCGCATCAACCCAGACTATGGATTTCACCAACTCATAAACCCACCCCCTTGGGTCTCCATGAAGTGGGATGAAGCACTTTTGTTCTGTCACCTTCTTAGGCTGACCAAAATGCTTAGGAGGAGCTACCATCTATGTGCTTGAAAATGTTATCCCACAACGGGGTGAGACGACGTCTAGCAAGTTCAACCTTTTAAGACCTGACTAGGAAGAAAATACGTCCCAAGGGCTACCCAGGCACAAACATGAATCAGAGGACTTGCCTTACCTCAGTTCCTTCCTGCAAGTTAGTACAATATATAAATTCAACGAATCATTTCAACACCTCAATTCATCCAATAAGATTAAACCATCGATCGATTGACTCAGTCAATTCCATGTCATCAAGACCATTACTCGGTTAGTCAAATCAATACTATCTATAAAGTCCGATCATATCAAGGACTGCTCACCCAAAGCTGATAATAAATAGTGTAGCTCACCCAAAGCTGACATATCAAAGTTCGTAAACTGATATAGTATACTAATATACTGCTCACCCAAAGCTGAAATATCAAAGCTCGTAGGTTGATATAATATACCATCTTGACCATCTAACATTTTCACCAATTTTTATCATACTCGATAAAAATAATTATGTGTAAGTACACGGTCAACCTTAGCCAAAATACAATATTTTCCTCCTTGAAAATCCCATTAATTTCAATAGTCCACAAACACATTTTTGATGCTATAAATCGACGTCTGGTGATTTTCTAATTAATTACTGAAATTAACAAATTTTGGGATAAATACCCAAAATTACAAATCACACTCAAATTGCACAAATTAACAGTCAATTAAATAAATAGATCACACCATTGCAATCAGCACGAAATTCCGGTCACCGACTATCCCAATCTAATTTTTAGAAAATAAATAATTACGAAAAATAATCATTAAATACAAAAAATGCACATTTAGGCCCATAAAACCTAATTAAAAGCCGAGATGAGCCTGGAAAATTCCTGAATCACTCTTGATAAATACTAGAGTTTGTCTAGGCTCTAATTACACTATTCTAACCACCTAACATGCAATAACGATTAATTAAATTGATAATCTAATCTAACTATCCACCTAATACGTACTTAGTATAAACTAATCAACCCTTAAGCGTCATTAACTTACTAAGCAAGGATTAGTGAGTTAAACTTACTTGATTTGCGATTCGCTCGGATCAAAATGGCGGGGACACAGAGGGGATCGACAAACTCCAAAGCGGGACTGCCAAGCGAGG
This sequence comes from Eucalyptus virginea, assembly GCA_014182375.1. Taxonomy (NCBI): domain Eukaryota; kingdom Viridiplantae; phylum Streptophyta; class Magnoliopsida; order Myrtales; family Myrtaceae; genus Eucalyptus; species Eucalyptus virginea. The sequence continues at coordinate 16,187,027 of CM024519.1, forward strand.
TCGGGAATGGCTCGGAAACGGGCCAAACAACAGCTGGAAAACCCACTTTGCTTTGGTTTCGTTCGAGGCCGAGAGGGGTGAAACCGGTGGCTGGTTGGGCGAGCAAGGACTGACGGTGGCTGCAGGGGTGCTCGGCAGGGCTCGGTGGGCTTTCAAGTGGCTCTAGCGATGGCGGAGCGAGCTCTAGCGACCTCGATAGTTTGCTGGGCATGAATAGGAGGTGGAACTGGCATGCGGTGCTGGCGGACGACGTAAGGACATCTGTGAAGGCGAGTAGCGCGAGCGGCGACGTGCGGTGGTTGGACGAGTGGCTGGGCTACTTCGGCAGCTTGCTGGTTGAACTCTGGGTTTGTTGAAGATTTCCAGGAGCTGCAGTGGAGGTGCTCGACGGGCAGGGAAGAGAAAAGAGGGAGGGGACCGGTTTGGCTAAGGAGGGGGCCACCTTGGGTCTCTCTCTCATCACTTGGTCCCCTTGACTAGTCCACCTTGGCTTGCTGTCTTCCACAGCCAAATTCCAACCACAACACTCCTTCCGAAAGCCCTTGAAATGGTCCAAATGTTGCGGGCAAGGGGGCATACGAATTTCACAACATTTTCCTTCGATTCCTTCTCAAATCCTTCTTCAATCAATTCAAACCGGCCTCTATAAATTCAACCATGATATCATCGATCAAATTGGTATTTTTCCTTGCCAATTAAACCCACTTGCATCCCAATTTTGCGATAAAAAACAGTCCTCTAAACTTTCTGGTCGAAAATGGCCTTATATCGACTTTTCACCAAAAATCTCCGTTTGCAGAAAAATCTTCGGAGATTGAGTTGACATTTCTAAAATGATTTGTGACATGACAAAACTTTCAATTTCTGAAATTGGATTCTAATTCGCGGTTAATTTCAATCTGGCGCGATTTTAGCGTGACCTAGGCTACCGGGTAGCTCTCAGAAATTTTAGTAGAAATGACCTGTGGTCGATTTTCTTCAAATCACAATGAACCTTTTCAAAAAATTGGCAACTCTCGGTGGTCGTGAAAATCTTGAGATTTCAATTACGGACACGGGTAGCAAAAAGACAAAAAAAATCAGTCTAGTGCCGGTCGACGAGAATTTTGTAATTTAATGGAATCACCCACGTTTAGCCACATATCTCAATCGAACTGACCCATCTTTGATCTCTGATCAATTTTTAACTATGTTGTAATGACCTCTGCAGATGAGCACGGTCGAGTAGCCGATTCATGGTCGAATTCTCAAGTCTATTGCGTTAAAATCCCTTAATGGCTTCTCGGATAGTCTAGTTATTTCGAAAGTGATCAGCTCTAAGAACTATATTATAGGCATGTCGATGAAAGGCCCGATTAATTTAATTGAAAGCAGAACTGCAAATTTTAGGATGTTACAAAAATTCTCTGCGAAGTTCTCCTTGTCAATCTACATATGAGAAAGTTGCAAAAGAAGCAATTCCTATTAGAGTAATGAGGCCTAAGGTACTCTTTAAGCATTACACCTTTTTGAAATAGGGTGGCAGGCCAATGACTTTTATCACAAATTTTCTAAAAGATAATGGGTATGGAAACGAAACCTTGTTTTTGAGAACAATGGAAAGACTAGGAATAGCACCAAAAGGAACAACTGAAAAGGAATTTGTGAACTTTCCTTCTGATCCTCATTTTGAGCCAGAGAGTCAGCCAGAGAACAAAAATGATGATGAGAGAATTTTTACAAATTTCCAACCTCGGATAGGTGTGGTTGTGAAATTCCTGGAGAAAGAACGAAGCTTTTTCGTTCAAAAGAGCATAAAAGGGTTTATGCTCAAATGCTGAACAGAGGAGTGATAAACCCTTGCACAGTGGATTTTGATTTTCTGGACTCCATAAAGGTTAACTTGAGGGAAATGTTAGCCAATCTTCAACTTGAAAAATTTTGTGCAGAGACAGCGGAAGCTTATCCTGAATTGACAGCGTATTTTTACTCCAATTTGTCTTTCCTGGATCAAACTCACATTCAGTTCACTGTTTGTGACAAAGTATTTGTTGTAGATGTGGATATTCTGGCTGATAGTTTGGGTGTTGAGCATAGTGGTTTTCAACCTATAAATGTCTCCATCAGTCAAGCTACTCGATTCCTTGTGAAAGATAGATTACCGAGAAGGAGTATCACTTACTCTCGTATGCCAGCTTCAAACATCCTGCTGCACAAGATTGTCATCAATTGCATCAGAACCAAGGTTGCATCCAAGACTGATGTCTCGAGATTTGAGGCAAAGATTATGTGGGCAATTTGCAATGGAAATCCTTTTTCTCTGCCACATATTATCTTCTTGCATATGTACAGGACTATAATGTAAGAAAAAGGACAACTGCCCTACTTTGCCTTGATTACAAGATTGTTGAGACACTTTCAAATCCAGTTACCCTCTAAACTTCAATCAAGAACTCTCACTCCTATGGAGATAGGAATGAAGATGATTTCCAAAATGAGGCTGAAAGATCTGTCTAAGGCCCTGGATCTTTTGAAAAAAGAATCATCTAGCATAATCAAGGAATGATCTATTGCTACAAAGAAGCGAAAAGGAAAGGATGTTGTTCGAAAGACTTCAAAGAAAAAGAGGTCTATCCTTTTGCAAGACGAAGATGAGGAAGATGATCTAACAATATCTGCTATTGCTTTGCGCAATATTCAAGATTTTGTTGATTATGAAGAAACAGAAGAAGAAGAAGAAGAAGAGAGTAATGCTGAAAAATCAGCAGAAAATGAGAATGAAGATGAAGGTTCTAAAGGAGACACTGGTGTAATACCAGTATCGGAAGACACTGAAGAAAGCAAGGAAAATATTGCATCCAAAAGAGAGGACACTGAACAAGAAAAGAGATCTAGTGCTGGAAAAGAAAAAGGAATTAGAAGTTGAAGTCTCATCTCAACTTGAAGGCACAAAAATAGGGGGAGATCATGAGAAAACTACTTCAACTGCACCTACTGCTAGTGATGGCATTAGTAGATCTCCTGCAGATGCTGAAAATGTTTTTGCATCTAATTTCCCTGAAGATGATGTTAAAGAAGAAACTCTGAGTCAGGGTAAGCAACAAACTGCACGTGTTCAAGTTGATGTTCCTCCATTTCTAGATACTCCACAGATTCACTTCGTTGATGTTGACACCTAAATTTTGGGAATCTAGTTATTTGTTCATAGAAAATTAAGGATTAATTTTTAAGCTCTAAAAAAAAGAAAAATAAATAAAATAAAAATTGCATCAGAGCAACTAAAAGGGAAATAAGGGAATGATCAATCGATTGATTATAAATGGAAGGTGGAAATTCGATTAGCCACCCTTACTCCGGTGAATATTCAAATCATAGCAAATGTGGAAGCAAATTCTTGGTCAAAGAAATTAGGCGAATAAAAAAAGGCAAGAAGTTTGATAAAAGGCAAGGAATCGAAGCAGTTAAGAAAAATTGAGTTGATTACGAAATCACGCTTTGATATGCAGTCACAAATTAATGCAATAGAGAATGGAAGCTTGAAAATTGCCATGGAAAGCGATTGTTTGGAATCACTATAAAAAGAGTTAACCAGCACAAAAAAAGAGGGGGAGTGAATTTGAAAAAAAAAATCGAGAGAAAAATGGGTGCAAAGAAGCGAAATCGAAAAAGAAAGCGTGAGAGAGAACCAGGAAAAAAAAAAAAGTGAGAGAAAGCGCAAAAAAAAAAAAAAAGAAAAAAGAAAAAAGGAGACAAGCTCCCTTCATCAATTTTCAGCCAAAAAGAAAAGAAGTCTTCCTTTTCCCCTCGACAAGCAACGAGGAAAAGAAAGAAGTCGTAGCTACGAAGGGAAAAGTCTACCGAAAAGTGAGCAGAGAGAAAAAAATTAAAAAAAAAAAAGGGAAAGCGTCTTCTTCCTTGGACGCCATCAGCCTGCGCTTGCATCTCCACCACGTAGTCGCCTAACCCTGAGTTCCCGAATGTCGCCGCCGCTTGCAACCCACAGCCGTTAGCACCTCCACCCATGCCACCCCTACTCGCTAGTCGCAGCGCCTCCGCCCATTCCCCCACTGGTCGCCATGCCTCCCTCCGTTCGTCACTGTTGGAGAAAACTTCCTTGCGTGTTTTGAAGTTGACAAAACATTTCCATCAATCTAGTCTCAAGACTTGCAAACTCTACTGTCAAAGTCTGAAGATTGCCGGACCACCAGACTTAAGATTTAAAATCTATCCTCATTAACAGTTTCTAGACCGTTGAAGAAGACTTATCCAGAATTAAGTATTTCTTTAAGGATTTGATTCTATCGACTAAAGAAGTTCTCTCGGCTGGATATAGCATTTCAGAATCCTTTATCTTGAAGTTGAATTAGCCATTTTGGATCCGTTGATTGGCGAAGCATACTTGGAAAGTTCTACTTATGGAAACTTAGATCCTGATTGTATGGGTGAGCAGGATTGATGGGCTATCGTCATATTCCTTAAATAACTCGAAATCTCCCTAATTGATTCTGTCCAACGGGTAGATTGGAAGAGCTTCTTTGGTAAGTGCCAACGGTTGTGATGGCATAGAGGAGTATATAAGGAAGACATTCTAGTTATTCGAGTGTGTGCGCGATAAAGAAATTTCAAAGTCTGAAGTTCCTTGTTCTTTGTTAATTCAATTGTTGAGCGTGAACTTGTACTCAAAAGAGAGTTTTATTTCTATAAGACCTTGAGGAAGTGTAGCGGAGTCTTTTGACTGTGGAATCAAGGAAGAGCTATATTGTAATAACTCTTTTGATTATTAGTGAAATCCAGCTGGTGAGCTGTCAATACGGAAGAGTTGACGTAGGCTTGAATTAAGCCGAACAACTATAAACCTTATGTTCTTATTATCTTCCCTAAGCTCTTTTACTTTGATCGTAACTCTATTTGATTATTAGAGTCCAATTTCCTTTTCATAGTCTATTGCTGAACAAAGTTGGTTTAAAAGCAAAATTTATACTTTACTCTACAAAATTTGTTTTTGCACCTATTCACCCCCTCTAGGTGCTCGTACTAGCTTTCACAATTGGTATTAGAGCCTGTGTACTCACTTAAGTTGAAGTGTTTTTACTTCTGAGTTAACGATCCATGGCTAGTATGTTGGCTCCAGGTCTGGTTGAAGGGCAAAGCAATACCAGACTGCCTTATATTGATGGAAAAGAATACAGCATATGGAAAAATAAGATGAAGGCATTCTTACGATCAAAAGATCCTCTGGAATGGGATGTGGTAGATAAATGAATTATTCCTAAAGTTGCAATAGTTTTAGAAAAAGGAAAAGAAGCTGTTGAGTCAAGTGAAATGACTCAAGAAGAGATAACCAAGAGACAAGCTTTTGATGCAAAAGTAATTTATTCCTTATATTGTGCATTATCTCCTACTGAATATAACAGAATATCTTCTTGTGAAACAACTAAAGAAGTCTGGGATAAATTACACATCACCTATGAAGGAACCGATCGAGTGAAAGAAACCAGAATCAATATTCTCCTCGGTCAATATGAAGCATTCAAGATGAAACCAGGAGAATCTATCACTAACATGTTTAGTCGTTTTACAGAAATCGTGAATGGTCTTGAGTATCAAAGTCAACCAATCTCTGGACCTATGAAGGTTAACAAGTTACAGCGTGGACTTTCCAAATATTGGAATCACATAAAGACCTCAATAAGGGAAACACAAAGAATCGTTCCACTCTCCGTTGACGAATTGGTTGGCACTCTTCATCTTATGAAGTGGAGCAAATCAACGAAGATGAAGACCCCAAAGGTAAAAAATCCATTGCATTAAAATCTAATGATGATTCTGATGTCACAGATTCTGAAGACGATATGGACAATGAAGAGCTTGCTCTCATGATAAGAAGGTTCATAAAACTAAATAGAAAAGGAAGAAGATTCAATCCAAAGAAACAGAGTTTTCAAAAGTTACAGAATAAATCAGCTGAGGATGATGAATCCAACAGGGATGTAATCTGCTTTGAATGCAAGAAAAATGGACACATCAGACTCAACTGTCCCTTACTCAAGAGAAAGAAAGGAAAAGCTGAGAAATACCGAAAAGCTTTTAAAGCATAAACTTGGAGTGATACCGAATGTGAAGAAAGTGATGATGATTATGCCAATATTTGTCTTATGGTACAATCAAAATCGGATTCAGACTTTGAGACAAACTTAGACTCGAGACAGTGAAATTGAGGTAAATAATTTAACGATTCCTACTAAAGTTTCTAAGTATATTGATGAATTGTGTCATAGTCTCAAAACCTCTCTCAAGAGGATTTCCGAATTAAAAAGAGAAAATTCTGCACTAAAGCAACATGAGACTGTTTGGAAAGAAAAGATTGAAAATTGGAATAAAAGTGTTACTACTTTGAAAGAAAATGCAGGTTGTCTTTCAACGAAAATGCATTTTTGAAAAATGATATCTCAAGTATTTCCAAAAATTTTCTATAGGATCTGAGAAATTAAAAAAGATTCTTTCAACACAAAGACTTTACTTTAACAAATCAGATTTGGGAATGACTGTTGAAACCATTCCTCTAATTGATTTTCCTAAAGTAAAATAAAGAATTAAACAAAGACCTACAAAAGATTCTTACAAAAATCATTTCCAAAAAGTTTTTGTAAAACTTGTAAACCACAGTACTCTTAAATGTTCCAAGTGCAACAGCTCAGAACATTTTGAAAAAAAATTGTTCTATGGTTTGGAAACCCGTGAGGAAGGTTTGGGCAAAGACCGTATATTACACTAACTCCATTGGACCCAAGAAAGTATGGGTACCAAAGAAAGTTTGAGTTTCTTTTTTAAATGCAGATCACTATCAAGAAAAAGGTTAAATGGTACTTGGATAGTGGATGCTCAAGACACATGACAGGAGACTCAAGTTGTTTCATAAAGCGTGTGCAAGTTAATAGTGGAAAAGTTTCTTTTGGAGGAAATAGCAAAGACAGAATTGTGGGATACGGAACCGTAAAGATTGGAAGTCTCACGATCAGTAACGTTTCCTTAGTAGAATGACTCAATTACAACTTGCTGAGTATCAGCCAGCTGTGCGACACGGGTTTCAAAATCAACTTTCAAAAAGGAATATGTTTAGGAACCAGTAAAGACTCCTCTCAGACTTTCACGGGACGAAGACATGGGAATATCTATCTCTTGGATATCAAACCAGAAAAATCTCAATGTCTAATCTCAATTCAAGAGGAAGCAAATCTATGGCACGAAAAACTTGGGCACATCAACATGAAGCAAATAGGCAAGATCTCAAAGAAAGAAACTTGTTCGTGGACTACCTAAACTAACATATCAAAAATCAGACTATGCACACCATGCGTGTTGGGAAAACAGGTAAGAAATTCCTTCAAACCAATAAATCAAGTGTCCACTAATCGTGTACTGTAACTCTTGCATATGGATCTCTTTGGACCAACCAGAACTCAGAGCATTGGAGGTAAGAAATATTGCCTAGTAATAGTGGATGATTATTCACGATTCACTTGGGTATATTTCCTGGCAAGTAAGTCCGAAACATTTACATATTTTATAAAATTTGCTAAGAAAGTTCAAAATGAGAAAGGGTATGTTATTTCAAGTATACGGACAGATCATGGATGTGAGTTTGAAAATCAAGACTTTGCTAAATTCTGTGATGAATTTGGCTTTCAGCATGTGTTCTCCTTTTTATACACTCCAGAGCTAAATAGAGTTGTGGAAATGAAGAATAGATCGCTGCAAGAAATGGCTAGAACTCTTTTAATTGAAAGTAACATTTCTTCTCGTTTTTGGGTTGAAGTAGTTTCTACAATGTGCTATATTATCAATAGAGTCTTCTTAAGGCCTATTCTGGAGAAAGCTCCCTATGAGTTGTTCAAAGAAAAGAAGCCATTTGTTTCCTATTTTCATGTGTTTGGATGCAAATGTTTTATATTGAAAATGCAAATGATCAAGTTGATAAGTTTGAAGAGAAATTAGACGAAAGCATTTTCCTTAGATATTCAACCACTAGCAAAGCTTACAGAGTATACAACAAAAAGACTCAATCTGTAGAGGAATCGATGAATGTCAAATTTCAAGACTTCATTCAAAATCATTCGATTCAGACCCAACCAGAAGAATCCGAACCTGCTCTAGACTCTACAAGGTCTAAACCTCAAGAAGCAGCTCAGACTTCAGAAGACTAGTATCAAATAATCATTGAAGAATCAAATGAAGAAAAATGTCAACAGTCTGACAAGCCAACCAGCAACTGGAAGCACAAGTCTAGTCATCCCAAAGAACTCATTATTGGTAACATTAATGAAGGAATTCATACTAGATCCAAAAGGTGTGAAGAGTCTAGTGCTGTGGCTCTTATTTCTGAAATAGAACCTAAGAGCATAGAAGAAGCTTTAACTGATGAGAGCTCAATTGAAGCTATACAAGAAGAACTCAGGCAATTTAGTATCAATGATGTCTGGGAATTGACTTCTAAACCAAAAGGTAAATCTATCATTGGAGTAAAATAGGTTTTCAAGAACAAGATGAACGAGAAAGGAAAAATCATAAGAAACAAAGCAAGACTCGTGGCCAAATGATATACGCAAGAAGAAGGGATAGACTATGATGAGACTTACGCTCCAGTAGCAAGATTAGAAGCAATTAGATTATTACTTGCTTTTACTTATTATAAGAATTTCAGGTTATTCCAAATGGATGTCAAAAGCACTTTTCTAAATGGATTTATCTAAGATGAAGTCTATGTGGAACAACCTTCCGGTTTTGAAAACCCAAGGAAACCAGACTCTGTATTCAAACTAAAAAAGGCGCTATATGGTTTAAAGCAAGTACCTCGAGCTTGGTATGACAGGTTAAGTAAGTTTTTAATTCAAAATGGTTTTGTTAAAGGTAAAGTAGACACTACTCTATTTATCAAAAGATAAAGCAAAAACTTCTTGCTTGTTCAAATTTATGTTGATGATATTATTTTTGGATCTCCTAATGAAAATTTGTGCAAGAAATTCTCTAAGTCTATGCAGGATGAATTTGAAATGAGCATGATGGGTGAACTAACCTTCTTTCTTGGGCTTCAAGTGAAACAACTAAAGGAGGGAACTTTCATTTACCAAGAAAAATATGCTAAAGATCTTGTCAAAAAGTTTGGACTGGAGGATTGAAAAAAGACTGATATACCAATGTCAAGTTCCTTGAAGCTGGACAAAGATGAAGGAGGAAAGAAAGTAGACCAGAAGCTGTACAGGAGTATCATTGGTTCACTTATTTATCTTACTGCTTCTAGACCTGACATTTTGTTTAGTATTTGCATTTGTGCCAGATTTCAATCAAACCCTAAAGAATCTCATTTGAATGCTGTTAAACATATCATCAAATATGTTGCATCAACCTCTAATTTAGGTCTATGGTATTCTAAAGAATGAGAGTTTACTCTCCTTGGATATTCAGACGTAGACCTAACAGGTTGCAGAGTTGATAGAAAGAGCACCTCAGGCACCTGTTAATTGCTTGGTAACAGGACAGTATCTTGGTTTTCGAGGAAGCAAAGTACCGTATCTCTTTCTACAGCAGAAGCAGAGTATGTGGCTCTTGGAAGTTGTTGACAAATTCTGTGGATAAAATAACAGCTAAGAGATTTTGGAATTGAAGATTCATGCACTGAAATTAGATGCGACAACACTAGCATAGTCAATCTCACCAAGAATCCAATTCTTCATTCAAGAGCAAAGCATATAGAAATTCGACATCATTTCATTAGAGATCATGTGCAAAATGGAGAAGTCTCGATTCACTTCATTGATTCAAAGAATCTACTGACGAACATTTTTACAAAGCCTTTGGAGAAAAGTCAATTCGAATTTATCCGTTTCAGACTCAATATCTTAAAGTCTGAAGAAGCTCAGACTCAGGGTTAAAAGTCTAAAGATACTCAGACTGAAAAGATCAACAATCACGATTATAAGTTATTTTTGTTTTAGAAATTTATCTCTCGGATAATATCTCGAAAAGGTACGTTCATCTATTAATTTGTAATTGATTGATGTTATCTTCCCCAGTTTTCTTGATTATTGCAATCATTCCTTTTCGAAAAATAAGTTATCTTTTGAATTGACGGTTATCTATTTTTTTTTTGAAAAGGCATTTTTCTATTTTCCTTTTGCGTCGTTCCGTATGCCTCGTTTCGACTACTTTATATACTATTGGTTTTTCTCCGTTTTACTCACAAAACCCTAAGCAAGCACAGATCTTCAACTACTCTTTTCTTCTCTTGTTTAATCCTCGACAAGTTCTCACATTTCTTGCGAAACAAGCTTGGAATCTCTCAAAGATCGTAAAGAATGTCGTTCCAAAGAAAGTCTTCAAGGAACGCGAACATGAGACTACAACAAATGCGTGAGGGTCCTATGCATTTTGACCTCATCGAGGAAGAAGAATCTCCTAGACAGCAGCAGAGCCCACAACATTCTCAACAGCATCAATCTCCTCCATCTAGACCTCAGGAAATTGATAATCGAGCAGAGGAAGAAATCATTGAAGATGCAGAATCCGTAAGAACTCAAAAGCCCGCTTTTATTTTTAAGCTTTAGTTTGCTTTGAAGAAGGGTGGTACTCCCTTGAACTATATTGATGAATTCTTGAAAGAGAAAGGGTACAACAATGAAACCCACTTTTTACGCACAATGGAACGATTAGGAATTGCCCCTGCGGGGTCAGCAGAAGAAGCATTTGCGAATATCCCAAGCGATCCACGTGTTGGAGGGTTGAGTCAACCATATGGGAATGATGATGATAAGATGTACACTCATTTTAAGTCTAAAATGGGTGTTGCAGCCCATATTCGAAGTAATAGGACAGATTTGTTTCGCTCGAGAGGAACACATGCGACTTTATGCTAAGTTGCTAAAGCGGGGGTGATCAACTGTAGAAGTGTGGATTTTGATTTCCTTGATTCTCTGAATGTTAAGCTGTGAGAGAAATTCACTCTTCTTCAACTAGAACGGTTTTGTTCTGAGACAACAGGGGCTCGTGCTAAACTCACTGCTTACTTCTATTCTAATTTAAGTTTCGTGGATACGAATAGATTCTCTTTTAGTGTTCGAGATCAGAACTATGTAGTTGACATGGACACATTGGCTGATGTGATTGGGGTAGAAAGAGGAAAATTCCAATCAATTAATGTGTCTGTTGGACGTGCGACGGTAGAGCTTGTTCGAGATGGAATGGCAGAAGGACGAATTTCATATACGAGGATTAATGCCTCGAATATTTTGTTTCACAAGATAGTGATCAACTGCCTTAGACCCAAATTGACTTCGAAGACTGATGTTTCAAACTCAAAGGCAAAGCTGATGTATGCCATTAAAGCTGGCAAAAAGTTCTCTCTTCCCCACACTATCATGTTCCATATGTACAGAACGGTGGTGAAAGGCAATGGTCAACTTCCTTACTCAGCACTTGTCACTAAATTATTCAGACATTTGAATATTCAGCCTCCCAGGATGTATTTGAACCTGCGATCAAATGGTGGTGGGACTGAAAATGGTTTCCAAAATGCGTTTGAAGGAACTTAACAAGGCTTTGGAGCGATTTAATGAGAAAACCTTTGTCAAGACTCACCCAGTCTCTTCGGCTACAAAACGAAAAGGGAAGGAGCCCATGGCTGCTCCATCCAGGAAAAGAAGAACACTCATCTTTGTGCACTTGAAAGCTTACATCATTCCGTTCCAGAGACAGAGGAGAGATAGGATCAAGACAAAGAAGTGGAGAAAGAGAATTGTTGAGAAAAGAGGCTGCGAAAGAAAAGACTGCAGAAGAAGAAGAAGGCAAAGTTGAACAAAAGGAAACATAGCATGAAGAGTACTTCTCACCTCCTAAAGGCAATGAAATAGGGGGAGTTACTAAGAAAAGAGGTACATCTTCAATTGCTTTTACTAGTGAAGATATTAGTTGTTCACCTGCAGATCCAGAAGACATATATGCCTCTCAATTCCTTGAGGAAGGTCATGAAGTTTCATCGCCAAGTCTAGGTGCTCATACAGAAATGCCATCATCTGCCAATACACCTTAGACTAATCATGTAGAGGCCAGTACTCAGACTGATAATTCAGCAGATTTTCGAAGACTGCTTGATATTCTCTTAGAAATGCGACGCCAAATTTATGCTCTGGGATGCGAAGTTCAGAATTTGCAGAATGTAGGTCAAGCTTCTTCAGTTTCCTTACATGATCAAATTCATGCCATTGCTCTTCAAGTTCAAGCAAATGCCAAGGGTGAAGAAGTGACTCAACCGAAGGAGGATTTGAAAAAGCTGGAAGGGATTGTCCAGTCAATGGGAGATTTCCAGCTTGTCCGCATTCCAAAGCAATCCTAATTTCACTCTCTTTTTAACTCTCTTTTTATCTCTACCTTTTTTAATGTTGATAAAAAGGGGGAGAGATGTTGCATATTTGAGACTTAACTCTTGACTTTTTGATTGACTTTTGTTTGGTTTGGTTGTGGTTGTGACTAGATTTGAATTTAGATTGGTTGATCGTTTGTTTATCTTAAGCACTATGGGTATTTCATGGTAGAGATAGTTGTTTATTTTAGAGGACTAACTTATTTCCTGTGGATGCAGATTTAATGCTGTCTTTACTAAGCCAATTATCTTTTGTAAGATATCCATGTTTGCTTGAGTATTGTTTTGTAGGTCAAAGATATCCAAATCTGCAAGAAAGTTTTGTTACCATCAAAAAGGGGGAGATTGTTGGAGGAAACTTCCTTGCGTGTTTTGAAGCTGACAAAACGTTTCCATCAGTCTAGTCTGAAGACTTGCAGACTCTATCGTCAAAGTTTGGAGACTGCCGGACCACTAGACTCAAGATTCAAAGTCTATCCTCATTGACAGTTTCTAGATCGTCGAAGAAGACTTATCCAAAATTAAGTATTTCTTTAAGAATTTGATTTTATCGACTCAAGAAGTTCTCTTGGCTGGATATAGCATCTCGGAATCCTTTATCTTGAAATTGAATCGGCCATTTTGGATCCGTTGATTGGCGAAGCATACTTGGAAGGTTCTATTTATGGAAACCTAGATCCTGATTATATGGGCGAGCAGAATTGATGGGCGATCGTCATATTCCTTAAATAACTCGAAATCTCCCTAATTGATTCTGTCCAATGAATAGATTGGAAGAACTTCTTTGGTAAGTGCTAACGGTTATGATGGCATGGAGGAGTATATAAGGAAGACATTCTAGTTATTCGAATGCGTGCGCGATAGAGAAATTCCAAAGTCTGAAGCTCCTTGTTCTTTGTCAATTCAATTGTTGAGCGTGAACTTGTACTCAAAAGAGAGTTTTATTTCTGTAAGACCTTGAGGAAGTGTAGCGGAGTCTTTATACTATGGAATCAAGGAAGAGCTATACTGTAACAACTTTTTTGATTTTTAGTGAAATCCAGCCGGTGGGCTGTCAGTGCGGAAGAGTGGACGTGGGCTTGAATTAAGCCGAACCACTATAAATGTTGTGTTCTTATTCTCTTCCCTGAGCTCTTTTACTTTGATCGTAACTTTATTTGATTATTAGAGTCCAATTTCCTTTTTATAGTCTATTGCTAAACAGAGTTGGTTTAAAAGCAAAATTTATACTTTACTCTACAAAATTTGTTTTTGCACCTATTCACCTCCTTTAAGTACTCGTACTAGCTTTCACAGCCACCAGCGACGTCACCTCACCACCGCAGCACCTCCTCCCAGCGAGCTTCGAGCGCGCCACCGTTGCTGCCCACCACTGCTGTTTTTGCAAGTAGCAGCCGCGAGCACCACTGTGCTGGAGTCCCCCTCCACCGTTGACCCAGCGCCCGACGCCACATCATCGTCCCTGCCGTCGCTGCTCGACACCCAGCCGATCCCTTTGTGTCTCCGCTTGATAGCTACACCCTTGTAGCTCGCCATTGTGCCTCTGTTTCGCTGGTTGCAGCGCCTTCGCTCGCAACCTAGCGCCTAAACGCCGCCCTTACCATCGCCGGTGGTCCGTATCTGCTTAGCCTAGTGCCCGACGCCTTTATCGCTCTGTTGCAATCGCCCGCCACAGAAGCCCGTTGTCGACGCTGCAGCAGCCTACCGCCGCCCTTCGCTCGTGCATCCATTTGCACCAAAGCATCACCAGTGCCACCTACCAGCCACCAACAGCCCGGCAAAGAACCCGTGCCACTTTGTTGCCTTCCACCCTCTACAACAAACCGACGCCTACAACCCCGAGCATCCTTCGTCGCTGCACTTCCACCATCTTGAGCCCCTACACACAACATTGACATGCTGTTGTTACCTCACTGTCCCTGATCCCTGGCGCAAATCGTTTATTGCAAATCCCGCGCTAGTCCCATTTTTTTTTCTAAAAAGAAGTCGAGGTAGTCTTTTTAGTTTTTTTTTTTTTTTTCTTAATGAAGTTTTTTATTATTTAATTGGAACATTGGATGTCCATGTTCATTTTATGAATATTTTAGGCATTATCCATAGGGTTTTGCCCAAAATTCTTGTAATTATTAATTTGATCCGTAAAACATCGGATCATTTTTTTAATTATATTGATTTTTGGGGCATTCTGATAGAATTTTGATTATTAAATCATTATAATTATTAATTTGATCCGTAAGATTTCGGATCAAATTTTTAATTATTTTGAACTTTTTTATATGTTGTGATGTTTAGGGTTAAAATAATCGTTAATTTAATCCGTGAGATGACGCATTATTTTTTAATTATTTTAATCCTTCGTTTGATGAATATCTTGGTTAGTTTAAATATAATGTTTATTTGATATCTGCTTGTCTTACACTAAAAAAATTAAAAATCAAATCTTGTATCGAAATATGTTGGTTTTGTAAATTAGGATTGCATTTTTTTAGGTTACACCACTTCATTATCTAGCTTGAATAGATTGCATATAGATTAGGGTTGGATTTAAATAACATTTTTTTTTTATAGATATGGTCTTAGATAATGCTTGTACATCTTAATATTCTATTTTAAAAAAAAATAGTTTCTAAGATAGGATAGGGTTTAAGTCAAATTAATCCATAAACTAGGCTAGAAAATTTTTCATTTTAGATATTTTAATTAAGTTTTTTTATTATGAATTTTAACAAAAAATACAAAAAATATTAGGTGCATGTCAAATAGTTTTCATTTTAGGATCATTTAATTAGAAATAGCTTGTTAGTAAAATTAGATCATGTAGATAAAGTGTATGTTTTATGGTAAAGTTCTAATTTCAAGGTAAAAGAAAATCCCAAAAATATTGTTTGCTTGTGTGCTGAATTCCTTGGGAGCAATTTATTTTATTTATTGAATGTTTAATAATAATTGACTATCCGTGTGATCACCCCAATGCATGATAGTGATTGTCGCGACCTAATTTTCAGGTGTACCACCTAAAACTAGGTTAATGGACTACTAAGTCCTTAAGCTTAGCTCGGGCTCTCCCAAGCCCATACCAATTCGCGACTTAAGCTTAAAATATGCAAGTGATTATTTTCTATGAGTCGCCACTAATCAGTTTTCGATAGGTCGATTAGACACCTAAGTAAAATAAAGGGAGCATTATTTTACTCCTACGAACCAGAGACGGGGAAAGACGTGACTTACACTGGGGACTATCCTAGTACCCTTTCGGTACCCTTTCGGTACCATTTCTTTATTTAATTTAAAAAAATATTTTTGCAGGCAGCTTAAATTGATTTTTGATTCACTTTCCTAACATGTGAGGCGATCATGCAGGAGCGCATATCACCAATTTAACACTCAAGAAAGCAATTAAATAATGCAAAACCTACCTCAAAGCCACAAAAACATCTGCGTTGTTAAATCAAAATTCACATCAACAGTCCTAAATATGATTTCTAATTAATACGCTATCACTCAATTTTTTTTTTCACTTTATTTAATGAGAATCATGCGATGCATGCTAATAATCTAATATGACATGGCAACATGACCTAAACTATATGACATGAAGAAATGCAATAATTAAATGCAATCTAAATGACCTAATTCTAATGCAATGCGATGCAATGACATACAAAATTATTTCAACCAAAATGACATGCAAAGCATACAATTTAGTATGCGAGTCATATGTCATGCGACATTTATTAAATGACTTAGTCTAATGACGAGGAAGTTCTAATTAAATGAACCTAATAGAAACTAAATGATGTGCATTTGATATTTCTATTTTTAAAAATGCAATAATGATCTAGCTAGATTAAAATTCTATCTAATTTAAACTAAGGATTAAGTCACATTAAATCCTAATTTAAACTAAGATATTATCTTAATCTAACATGCAATTTATCTAAAAAGATTATCTAAATTTAAAATGAAACATGCCATTCTAACCTAATATGCTCAATGATTTTTTTGTGATTTTCTTTATGAAAATTCAAAATTAAAATTAATACATAATTAAACATGCAATCCAAATAACAAACTAACAACCTAATTGAATGCATTTTTTTTTATATTTTCCTATTTTCAGAATAAAATCCCTATTCTAGATATGCAAGATAACAAGAAATATTCCAAAACAAACTGAATCCTAATTCAAATATTTTTGGATATTTTTTAGTGGTTTTCCAAAACAAGCAATTATCAAATAAACATTGTATTTAAACTAATCGGGACATTCAATCAAATAAAGGATTAAAATAATCGAAAAAATAACCTTTCTCACAGTCAAATTAACGATTATCCTAACCCTAATTATCACGACAAAGAGATCAAAATAACTAAAAATATGATCCGAATTCTTACGGATCAAATTAATAGTTATATTGATTCAACACTTAAAATACTATCGACAAACCCCAAAAATTAATATAATTAAAAAAATGATCCGATATCTTACGAATCAAATTAGTAATTACAATAATTCTGAGGAAGACCCTGCGGATAATGCCTACAAAATTCATGAAATGAAGATCACTTCAAATTTACACAATAACAACTAAACTTAAAAGAAATAGATAAAATAAAGTTAATAGAAAAAGAAAATAAAACTACCTAATTTCCTTTTCTTTTTTTTTCCTTTCCCACGTGTAACCGTGGGTCTCCAAGGGCAGCCGGTTGATTAGTCTGGCAAGGAAACTCCGGCAGAGGTAAGCCAGTGAACCAGCGGCAGCAGAGGGATGCGGAGCACGGATCACGTGTGGGCGGACGGCCACCGGCGTCGGCTTTGCGGATGGCAACCGGCAGGCGCTCGGGCAGAGGAAGACTTAGGCGTCGGGGCAGGAGCAGCTTCGCGGGTTGCTGCAAGGGTGTCGGCTCGGCGTCCGGTGGGTTGCAGACAGCAGCGGTAGAGACAGAGGGTCGCTAGGCGTCAGAGCAGGGACCGGTAGAGGCGGGCCGGGGTGGCACGGATCTAGATCCGGCGGTGGCTGAGCTCGGGGCGGGGCCAATGGCGTCGTGGCTGTGGCGTGCAGAGACGGCTTTGCAGGCTACAGGTGAGGCGCGGCGAGGCTCGGCATCGTGGTGGCGCGGGTCGTCAGGGCTCGCGGACGGAGACCGGTGGCTACGTCGGCGCGGGGAAGGCGGCTCAGCTGTGGCACGGCTCGGGCCTATTTGCGGAGGGTGGAGCGTCAGGGCTTCAGATCGAGCGGCGCGGGTCCGCGTGGCTTGCGACCTGGGTCGCTGATCGGAGGTCACGGCAGTCGGATGGGCAGCGGCGGTGCACGGGCGGTCGGTGCAAATGGTGCGGCGGTGAAGGAGTCGGACACCAGGGATGTGTTGCTGAAGAAGATGAACAAGAACAATTTTCCTTCTTTTTTACTTTTTCCTTTTCTTCTCTCCTCTGCAGCCGCACACTCTCCTCTGCCTTCGTACTCTCTCTCTTTCTTTTCTTTTTACTTTTCACTTCTTTTTCCCCCTTTCCACGAAGAGAACCCTCGAAAAGCCCCCCTCCCATTGATCTCCGTACGCATCCTTTTATAGGCGAAACAAAACATTATCTTTTTTTGTTAATATTTTCATCTCACGAATATTGCTTATAACCTCTTGATCACAAAAATCCTTATCTTAAAAATATTCTCCCCCGATTTCATCATCTATTGATAAAGATAAGATTACAATGCAATTTTTTTAATTTCCAAAAATCATCATAATATCGCATCAAATCTTAATTTTTCACAAGATAATTAATTAAACAACGACGGGCTTGGGTTAATTTTCTCCTTTCGTGGGCCTAGCCCAGCCTACTAATTTAAAACCCAAAACACTAATTCGACCCATCCGCCACTGGTCCAGTAAATAAATGTAAAAAGAATGTAAATTAAAAACAAATGCACCTAAATCTATATGCTATGCGATTAATATTTTTTCAGGAATAAAATTAATCCCTAATTTTTTAAGGCGATAAATGACTAAATGGGTCGCCAAAATTTAGGTGTCAACAGCTGCCCCTCTTTGAAGGTGAGCTCGTAGAGGTTGCCTTCAAAGATAAATTGAGACCTAAATTTTGACTATGCACATGCACTAAATGATTTTTTTTGTTGGGAAATGTATCCCATTTTTTTTAAAAAGAAAGCAATTCATATGGTGCATGGAAATGCTAATGCGAATGCATGATGTCAAAGGAAAGAACGTACCTACAATTATTTACCAATCAGTGCGGTAAAGCATCTTGAGGTATATGATAAATCCCTATTTACTCCACAAGTACCCAACTCTCACTCAGTTCCTTGAAAAGCGTAACGTAAGAAGAACATTCACATCCAAAGTGAAATGTTCAACGGAAAAAATTGAGACATCTAGATCCAGACTGAGATGTCAAGATTTTTGAAAATCTCAAAATACCTAGATCTAGACTAAGGTATAATGAGAAGGATTGACAAACATTCACATCCAGAGTGAAATGTTTGAATGAAAATAATCAAGACATCCAGGTCCAGACTGAGATGTCAAGATTTTTGTACTCGAGATACTTAGATCCAGACTAAGTATAACGAGAAAGGTTGAAAAAACATTCACATCCAGAGTGAAATGTTTAGACGAAAATAATCAAGACATCCAGGTCCAGACAGAGATGTCATGATTTTAGAAGCTCGAAATACCTAGACCTAGACTAAGTATAACGAGGAAGATTGAAAAACATTCACATCCAGAGTGAAATGTTCCATGAAAAAAATGGAGACATCCGGATCCAGACTGAGATGTCTAATTTTTGGAAAATGGTAAAAAAAACTTACTTGGAATATCTTACCTTCAAGGAGGGTAGAGTGATTCAAGATAGTTGGTGTTACATGTCCAGGACCCATACCATTCTACGGTCGCCTAGAATAGTAACATGACTTTGCAAAGAGACTGCTTTCCTAGGACCCGTACCATTCTACGGTTGTCCAGTATGACAGTGTTTGGTTGTGTCTAGGACTCGTACCATTCTACGGTCGCCTAAACGGGGATTTGCCTTCCAGGACCCGTACCATTCCACGGTTGCTCGAATAGGGAAATAGGTTTTGTCTAGGACCCGTACCATTCTACGGTCGCCTAAACAGGGATTTACCTTCCAGGACCCGTACCATTCTACGGTTGCCTAAACGAGGATTTACCTTCTAGGACCCGTACCATTCTACGGTCGCCTGAATAGGGAAATAGGTTTTGTCTAGGACCCGTACCATTCTATGGTCGCCTAAACGAGGATTTACCTTCCAGGACCCGTACCATTCTACGGTCGCCTAAACGGGGTTTTGCTTGGTTAGGACTCGAACCATTCTTCGGTCGCCCAGCCTTGCAACAGAGATCAATTGACCATGACCCAAACCGTTCTTTGGTCGCCTTAATCAGATTGAATCTAGAGGAAAATCTTTGGGGGACAACTCAGTCGAGTGTCGATTAAAAGGGACTCTGGGCTACAAAAGCACGCCAGGTCGATAAAACTGGACAGCTTGACCAAGTCAAGTGTCGATGCACTTGAGAGAGAATACCTACACAATGACAAGTATTTTAGAGTATGGTAGAGATATACTTACCTGGTGATATCTCTAATTCTTGGGGATATGTCTTTTGGAATTTAGATATCCTGTGGAGGTCTTTCACCTCCTGGTGGAGGTTTCTCATATTCTAATATCATGAAACATTCTGAAAGGAACTTGAATTACCTGTCAGACATGATTTAGAGCAAAAACTGATATGCATTCATCAAAGAGATAGACAATCTAAGCTACTCTAGAATGCGCATTTCAAAATTCAGTGAGGTTTTCATCAACTCAATCAGGGTTTATGCATAATGACCTTTGCATCACCCAAATTTCCACTGGAGAGAATTATCATTTGAGACAATCTTCACTCATGACATGGATTTCTTAAGAATATTAAATGAGAGACTTTCGGTTAGAAATGACTTTTACTCACTCTCATTTAGAATGTCTATTTTACGCGAATCACTCGATTTCATCATATCGACATGGGTCCGAGTATTCTCGCAAGCGGTACGATCTTACCAATCTCATAGGTCTTTAATAGGGACCATAATGGGGGCTTGGTCAATGGCTTAACAAATGGACTCTTTGAGTCAAGGCTATTGAATGAACAGTCTTGTAATCATCTCCGGGTTTACAAGTCAAGAACCCTGCAAAATGAAAAAGAAATAATATTGCTCGCACTTCTTCGAGTGATACTTATAAACATATGAACTCCTAGGTTAATTCAAATGCCCTAATCTGAAGAGACTTTGTAAGGGACATAACGTAGGTTGGGTTCATGGGTTGAGAAATGAAAGGATCATTAGGCTCAAAATGTATGTAAAATGTGAGAGTTGATGATCATCTTGGCATTGCCACTAGTTTTCTTTTTCACCATCGGGGATTGTCTTCATGAAGTGTCCCATTGATTGTAAAAACTCAGCATTTGAGTTCTTTGACTATTGCTCCATTGGGATTCAATTCTTGTAATTGACAGTCACCTATCTTGACTCTTTTTTCATCTATGGGCATTGGCCTTGCTTTTACCAGGCACACCGCTTTTTCATGCCCCTAGTTTTCATGCATTTTTTTCTTCACTTCTTTCATGGGCATCGGCCTTGCTTTTACCAGGCACATTGCTTTTTCATGCCCCTTAGTTCTATTTTGAATTCAATTCTTGCGCATAATGCATGCGTCAAGCAATTACACTTTGAATGACACTCGAACTTTTCAAGAGTCTTCATCTGCCTTTTGCCTTGCCCCAGTGTGGGGGATGATCACCAACTGAGTTTAAAGAAATGAAACTGCAGGCTCAAGTGGGCTATGCAAAGGATATAAGTGTATGGGATAGAGAAAGAAATGCTCTTCATCATCCTAAAGCACTTAAATTAACACATGAATTCAATGTAATAGCATGACTTGAAGATTGATGCAAGTGAGAGCAAGAAAATTTCAATTCATTTTCCTCACCTCATGATGCCATTTGATCTCTTAGTTGCCCCGATGTGGGGTGATTCTTGACAGGGGTGATTTGAAAAGAATATCCATAAGTGTATGGGCTCAAAAGGGTTAGGCAACGGATCACCTGTAGTGTTTGGAATAGAGATATGAATTGCCTCTCATCATTTCGGTTGCCATACCTTTTGCGAGAGAACTCTTTACCTTATGGATATGAACCTTCCTACACTCATCTCACAAGTGTATGAATATGGGACTGTGTATAGGATAGGGTTTGCATTTCATCATCCCGACTCGTCTCATTTAGCATGCTCAATCAATTTCACATCATTCATTAAATTAGTCCATCTTGATGTTCTTTAGTGGAATTGGTGGATAAAACATGTAAGAGTCATCATGCAAAACCCCTTTTTATAAAAAAGAACTCAACAGCTTTAAGCATGTCAACTTCAAACAGTTTTCTATACTGCAAAATGGTTTTAAGCATTCATTCAAGGATTCCTCTACAATGGGAATTGCCTTAGCAGTTGATGTCTTTGGATTGTCCCTATCATTCAAGACTGAAAATCCACTTTTGCCCCTGCACAAGAGAACATGCATCAGTATGATACTATGCAACATCAAAGTAAATTCAAATTGCACATCCATTTTGGCTCGGGTTGAGACTTTATCCCAGTCGGGTCACTACCAAAACCTGTCATGCCCCCAATTTGTCAACTCTTCCACCAGGGAATGATGGTCCTCTTTTACTTGCCCCAAATCTGTTTTTTTTTTCCACTGCAAGTGCGCTCTAAGCCCGTTGATCACAAGTCAAGTTTATGATCGTTGAAAATTGATACGCTATTTTCAGATGTCCCTTGTCATGACAAATGATAGAATTATGCTCTGAGACAAGAAGTAAATGAGTAAGACAAACAAACAGATTTAATCTACTACAAGCTTTGGGAATTTTTTTTTACAATGAAATGCTTTTTGTTTTCGAAAAAGTTTTTTGGAGGAAACATGAGAAAGTCCAGCCCTCAGGATTTTTCCGTGCATGATATTTTTCTTTTTCATGGTTGGATATCGTCATTGGACTGGTTTGGTATACTCCATCATGTCCTCAAAATTAGAAATAAAATTGTAATTTCATTGAATAGAATCAAATGAATTACATTATTGGAATGGAAATTGTGATTCCTAAACCCCTAAAAAGAGAAAACATCGAAAATGATTCCTAGAAAGCGAAAACAATTCCTAAAAAGCAATAAGAATTCCCATGCAGGGGAGGTGCAACCGAGCATGCCCCTAATTAAACAAGGAAAGTGAACTACTTAGGACCATGAATCATGTATGCTTGAGTTCTTCACCCTCCTTGATCGTGTCATGCGAACCCTTCAGGTCAGAGATTCTTCCTTCTAGATTTGTCACTAGTCTCTTCATGGTGGCATCAAATTCAGCTATCTCGGGAAAATGAGACGAGTCAAAAGTTCTCTTGGCTCTCTTCTTCGAGTCGCAGATTCTCACTGAAGATAGAGTACCTATGTCATCACAGCCCTTTTGCTTAATGAGAAAAGCCACAGTAGCAAACAATTCATCGACTTGACTTTGGAGGTGCGCAATTCGCTTATTTATATTGTCGATGATACGGTCCAGCACCTCATTTCGATCCGCCATTTTAGCTCTCGACCGTGTACGGATGGGTGAGCGAGATCGCTTCATAATCACCTAAGGAAAATGGGAACATGGAAGCATGAGGTGTAAATAGAGAGCTAGTCCATGACAACAATCTATTTTTAGTCAAGAAAAATCCACATATTAAGAGGATTTCCTAAAAATGGATTAGGAAAACAAAGATATGGGATGCCCCAGTAAGGACGAAATTTCCTAAATATGAACTAGGAAGAACCAAAACATAAATTGAAAACAAATTTCTAATTTTTTATTTTTCAAATGATTAATTGCATGGCAATTTCCTCATTTCATTCATGAAAGGAATTAGATCAAATGATTATCCTAGATTGTCATGGGCGAACCAAAAGTATGACAAAGTAAGTAAATTGCATAGTATAGGGATAGAAGACTTACTTCACCAAATAAAGTCAATGGCAATCACATAGACATGCACATGAGACGTGAGGCTCGATTTCTACCTAGACGGCTTAACAAAGTGAGCTAAGAGGATGATCTGACCGTTGCAGTCTCGCATTAACGTGTCAGGTCCCCTTAACTCCGGCTCAGTCGAATGGAATGTCCAATAGTCACGCAGTCTCGAGGATATGGACAAAACACATTTCGACACAATGAAAAACTTTCGGGGAAGAGAAGGTCAACCTCTACATAGCAGTCTTGCTTTGGAGGAAGTATACTTCTCAACACCATCCTAGAAATCCTATTGCAGCCCAGGTCCGACCGCAGGTTGTGTGTGCAAATAGTGTGGTGTTAAAGCAATAAAGCATGCACAACAGTTTAAATGTAACAACACTTCTAATCAGGAAAAAAAAAATCATTAATCTCAACACCTCCCTGCAAGACAAGGGTTAGCAAAGACTACTCCCCTTATACCTCCCCTCTGCAAGAACATTTAACACCTTAGAAATATTAGAGACGTACCTAGGATCCTTGTTGCCAAACAAAAATATTTTTAAAATAAAAAGAAAAATTGGCCTAAGTCCACTAAGTGTTTTAACACAAGTCCCCAGCGGAGTCGCCAAGCTGTCGCGACCTAATTTTCGGGTGTACCACCTAAAACTAGGTTAATGGACTATTAAGTCTTTAAGCTTAGCTCGGGCTCTCCCAAGCCCATACCAATTCGCGACTTAAGGTTAAAATATGCAAATGATTATTTTCTACAAGTCGCCACTAATCAGTTTTCGGTAGGTTGATTAGACACCTAAGTAAAATAAATGGAGCATTATTTTACTCCTACAAACCAGAGACTAAGAGTACGGGGACTTGGTTACACTAGACTATCCTAGCGCCCTTTCGGTACCATTTCTTTATTTAATTTAAAAAAATATTTTTGCAGGCAGCTTAAAATGATTTTTGATTTACTTTCCTAACATGTGAGGCGATCATGCAGGAGCGCATATCACCAATTTAACACTCAAGAAAGCAATTAAATAATGCAAGACCTACCTCAAAGCCACAAAAACATCTGCGTTGTTAAATCAGAATTCACATCAACAAATTCTAAATATGATTTCTAATTAATACGCTATCACTCAATTTTTTTTTTTTTCACTTTATTTAATGAGAATCATGCGATGCATGCTAATAATCTAATATGACATGGCAACATGACCTAAACTATATGACATGAAGAAATGCAATAATTAAATGCAATCTAAATGACCTAATTCTAATGCAATGCGATGCAATGACATACAAAATTATTTCAACCAAAATGACATGCAGCATACAATTTAGTATGCGAGTCATATGTCATGCGACATTTATTAAATGACTTAGTCTAATGACGAGGAAGTTCTAATTAAATGAACCTAATAGAAACTAAATGATGTGCATTTGATATTTCTATTTTTAAAAATGCAATAATGATCTAGCTAGATTAAAATTCTATCTAATTTAAACTAAGGATTAAGTCACAT
The DNA here is from genome assembly GCA_014182375.1 of Eucalyptus virginea. Lineage (NCBI taxonomy): Eukaryota > Viridiplantae > Streptophyta > Magnoliopsida > Myrtales > Myrtaceae > Eucalyptus > Eucalyptus virginea. The sequence goes on from CM024519.1 coordinate 16,212,001, forward strand.
TAAATCCTAATTTAAACTAAGATATTATCTTAATCTAACATGCAATTTATCTAAAAAGATTATCTAAATTTAAAATGAAACATGCCATTCTAACCTAATATGCTCAATGATTTTTTTTTGTGATTTTCTTTATGAAAATTCAAAATTAAAATTAATACATAATTAAACATGCAATCCAAATAACAAACTAACAACCTAATTGAATGCATTTTTTTTTTATATTTTCCTATTTTCAGAATAAAATCCCTATTCTAGATATGCAAGATAACAAGAAATATTCCAAAACAAACTGAATCCTAATTCAAATATTTTTTGGATATTTTTTAGTGGTTTTCCAAAACAAGCAATTATCAAATAAACATTGTATTTAAACTAATCAGGACATTCAATCAAATAAAGGATTAAAATAATCGAAAAAATAACCTTTGTCTCACAAGGTCAAATTAACGATTATCCTAACCCTAATTATCACGACAAAGAGATCAAAATAACTAAAAATATGATCCGAATTCTTACGGATCAAATTAATAGTTATATTGATTCAACACTTAAAATACTATCGACAAACCCCAAAAATTAATATAATTAAAAAAATGATCCGATATCTTACGAATCAAATTAGTAATTACAATAATTCTGAGGAAGACCCTGCGGATAATGCCTACAAAATTCATGAAATGAAGATCACTTCAAATTTACACAATAACAACTAAACTTAAAAGAAATAGATAAATAAAGTTAATAGAAAAAGAAAATAAAACTACCTAATTTCCTTTTCTTTTTTTTTCCTTTCCCACGTGTAACCGTGGGTCTCCAAGGGCAGCCGGTTGATTAGTTCGGCAAGGAAATTCCGGTAGAGGTAAGCCAGTGAACCAGCGGCAGCAGAGGGATGTGGAGCACGGATCACGTGTGGGCGGACGGCCACCGGCGTCGGCTTTGCGGATGGCAACCGGCAGGCGCTCGGGCAGAGGAAGACTTAGGCGTCGGGGCAGGAGCAGCTTCGCGGGTTGTTGCAAGGGTGTCGGCTCGGTGTCCGGTGGGTTGCAGACAGCAGCGGTAGAGACAGAGGGTCGCTAGGCGTCAGAGCAAGGACCGGTAGAGGCGGGCCGGGGTGGCACGGATCTAGATTCGGCAGTGGCTGAGCTCAGGGCGGGGCCAACGGCGTCGTGGCTGTGGCGCGCAGAGATGGCTTTGCGGGCTACAGGCGAGGCGCGGCGAGGCTCGGCGTCGTGGTGGCACGGGTCGTCAGGGCTCGCGGACGGAGACCGGTGGCTACGTCGGCGCGGGGAAGGCGGCTCGGCTGTGGCACGGCTCGGGCCTATTTGCGGAGGGTGGAGCGTTAGGGCTTCAAATCGAGCGGCGCGGGTCCGCCTGGCTTGCGACCTGGGTCGCTGATCGGAGGTCATGGCAGTCGGATGGGCAGCGGCGGTGCACGGGCGGTCGGTGCAAATGGTGCGGCGGTGAAGGAGTCGGACACCAGGGATGTGTTGCTGAAGAAGATGAACAGGAACAATTTTCCTTCTTTTTTACTTTTTCCTTTTCTTCTCTCCTCTGCCTTCGTACTCTCTCTCTTTCTTTTCTTTTTACTTTTCACTTCTTTTTCCCCCTTTCCACGAAGAGAACCCTCGAAAAGCCCCCCTCCCATTGATCTCCGTACACATCCTTTTATAGGCGAAACATAACATTATCTTTTTTTGTTAATATTTTCATCTCACGAATATTGCTTATAACCTCTTGATCACAAAAATCCTTATCTTAAAAATATTCTCCCCGATTTCATCATCTATTGATAAAGATATGATTACAATGCAATTTTTTTAATTTCCAAAAATCATCATAATATCGCATCAAATCTTAATTTTTCACAAGATAATTAATTAAACAACGACGGGCTTGGGTTAATTTTCTCCTTTCGTGGGCCTAGCCCAGCCTACTAATTTAAAACCCAAAACCACTAATTCGACCCATCCACCACTGGTCCAAGAAATAAATGTAAAAAAATGTAAATTAAAAACAAATGCACCTAAATCTATATGCTATGCAATTAATATTTTTTCGTAGAATAAAATTAATCCCTAATTTTTAAGGCAATAAATGACTAAATGGGTCGCCAAAATTTAGGTGTCAACAACGATTTAGGTTAAAATTAATCCAAATTGCCTGCAAAAATATTTTTGAAAATAAAAAGAAATGATACTAAAAGGGTATTAGAGAAGTCTAGTGTAACTAAGTCCCCGTACCCAAAGTCTCGAGTTCGTAGGAGTAAAATAATCCTCCAATTATTTTATTTAGATGTCTAATCGATCTACCATAAACTAATTAGTGGCAACTCCTAGATAAAATCCGTAAAAAGAACTTGAACCTAAGTTGTGAATTGGTATGGGCTTGGGAGAGCCTGAGCTAAGTTTAAGACTTAATAGTCCATTAGCCTAAACCTTAGGTGGTGCACTCGAAATTTAGGTTGCGACAGTTGAAGCTAGTGCTCAAACCGAACCTAATGCAAACTATCCAAGGATAGTAGAACTCCTTTTGGAGATAAAAGCACAACAATATACAATGGAGGTTGAAATTCGAAGCTACATACTGCCTTAAGATCTACCTCAGATTTTCTAACAGGCTAGAAAATTATTCATTTTAAATAATTTAATTAAGTTTTCTTTTTATTATGAATTTTAACAAAAAATACAAAAAAAAATATTAGGTGCATGTCAAATAGTTTGCATGTTAGAATCATTTAATTAAAAATAGCTTGTTAGTAAAATTAGGTCATGTAGTTAAAGTGCATGTTTTATGGTGAAGTTCTAATTTCAAGGTAAAAGAAAACCCCAAAAAAATTGTTTGCTTTTGTGTGCTAAATTCCTTTGGTGCAATTTATTTTATTTATTTAGTGTTTAATAATAATTGAGCATCCGTGTGATCACTCCATTGCATGAGAGTGATTTACGTTAAAATTAATCCAAATTGTCTGCAATTTTTTTTTAAATAAAAAGAAATGATACTGAAATGACATTAGAGAAGTCTAATGTAACCAAGTCCTCGTACTAAAAGTCTCTGGTTCGTAGGAGTAAAATAATACTCCCATTATTTTACTTTGGTCTCTAATCGACCTACCACAAACTGATTAGTGGCGACTCCTAGATAAAATCCATTAAGAAAAACTTGAACCTAAGTCGCAAATTGGTATGGACTTGGAAGAGCCCGAGCTAAGTTTAAGACTTAGTAGTCCATTAGCCTAAACCCTAGGTGGTGCACCCAAAATTTAGGTTGTGACAGCTGAAGCTAGTGCTCAAACCGAACCTAATGCAAACTATCCAAGGATAGTAGAATTCCTTTTGGAGATAAAAGCATAACAATATGCAATGGTGGTTGAAATTCATAAGCTACATACTACCTTAAGATTTACCTTAGATTTTCTAACAGGCAAGATACAGTCTCTTAATACTCAAGTTCATATGCCGAATCAATAGGCTTCACAGACTGTAGCCAAAGTAGAGAATGTCTATCATCAGTGCCTAGAGAAGCTTGAGGAGACAATGTAGTCAATGGAGGATTTCCAACTTGTTCACGTTCCAAGACAACCCTGAATGACTCCATCTTTTTATATCATTTTCACACTTTTTATGCCTAACTATCTCTTTCTTTTTGCTATTGACAAAAGGGGGAGAATGTGGTCGAGCATATTTAAAAGTTCATGTTTGTTTGAACTTGGTAGTGTTAACTTTTGTGAATGTTTAATGTTTATGTTCTGTAGTTAACTTTTGTGGTTGTGATTTTGGATTGAACTTTTGTAGGTCTTGAACTCTTGAACTTTAAATTGTCAGGACTATTGTGTTTTTTGTGGATGCAGAATCGATGTCATTCAGTTCTATTATAATCTATTCTTATTATAAGTTATCTTGTGCTACTAAAGTGTTGTTTTGTAGGATATAAGTTTTAAATCTGCATAAAAGTTTTGTCACTATAAAAAATGGGGAGATTGTTAGAGGAAACTCCTATTAGATTTTGAAGCTAACAAAATTTTTCTAGTTCTATTCTCATTTTCATTCTGATGAATACGAGACTTCTGTGTAGTTTTTTCAAAGCCTATTTTCCATTAGAAGTTTGCCCCATTCTGAAGAAGACCCGGACTGAATGCAAGTGAAGAACGAAGACATAATCAAACTCAGGATTATTTTTCTCCCTTCAAGGCTTTAGTACGAACATGATATATCTGGCTTTTTGGTTGGAAATCTCACTTACCTTTTTGGTTATTATTATTGGAATCAACCACGAAATGAAAAGATCATTTTTGGAAGGCAAGTTTATCTGGAAACAATCTACTTATGAAAATCAAGATTCGATTGTATGGGCGACCAAGATCATCGGACTTTCATCTCAATCTTCAAACAGCTCGAGATCTCCTTGATTGATTCTGTCTGACGGGTTGATTGGAATAATCCTTCTGGAAAGTGCCAACGGTCAAAAAGGCATAGAGGAGTATTTAAGGAGGTTTGTGTGCGTGAAAGAAGAATTCCGAAGTTTGAAGCTTCTCAAATCACTTATTCTTTCTCATACAGTGCTCAAACTTGTATTCGAAAAAGAGAGAAAATCAAAAGTGTGACTTTGTGAGAGCAGTAGATACTCTTCACTGAGAAGTCAATGTTCAAAGGCTGTAATACCATTTTTCGATTTATAGTGGAAACCAGCCAAAAGGTCATGTCGGCGTGAGAGAGTGGACGTAGGCTTAATCTAAGCCGAACCACTATAAATCTTATGTTTATTTTATCTTCTCGAACTTCTGTACTTTATTTGCAGTGATATCTTTCTATGTTTGAAAATAGTTGTTAAAGTCTGAATTCTTTCAAAGTTTGTTGTTCATCGGACTCAATTTTAAAATAAAGTATTTTCACTGCATTTCGAAAATTTTTCTTTCATACCTATTCACCCCCCTCTAGGTATTTATACTAGCACTTTCAGGAAGCACCACCATGGAGCCGCTTTTCGTCTCATTTGGATAAAGGAAGTCAGAGTTTCTGACATAAATTGAAAATATCGCGAGGTTGAAAAACAAATCATTTATGGTTCCATTTATAGATTGCAAATTGCACCATTTTTAACTCAAGACTTGTTCATCATGAAAGTGCTAGTATTACCACCTAGAGATGGATGAATAGGTGTTTAAAAGAAATCTTGACAAATAAATGCGGAATAAATAAGTTGCAAGCAAAGTCTGGGATCATAACCAAACTTCTGGTAGATGTTCAGAATCTGTTATGCGATGGAACAGACTTTTGAAATAACTTGTAAGTATGCAACATAGTTAAATAAGAAGAGTTAAGGAAAGAGAATGTTGCACACGAAATTTATAGTGGTTCGGCTTAGATTAAGCCTACGTTCACTCTCCCACGCTAACATCTTTCTGGCTGGATTCCATTATGCGATTAATAAGAGATTACAACTTTAAGTGTAAAGACTCAGTGGCAGATCACATTATCTCATTAAGTCACTCTTTTGGTATTTCTCTCACGATCATTAATGTTTAAGCTCACGAAAGACAAGTGTATGATTGAAGTTTGCTTAGACTTTGGAATTATAAATTTTACGCTTCGTCTCTTATTTGCTTATCGGTCCTTAGTCTCTTTAAATACTCCTCTACTTTCAAACTAGCTGTTAGATAGTATCTAGAGGATTGTCTTCCAATCTACCCATTGGACATATTTGTATCTAGAAAATTTAGTAACCGTTGAGTGACATAAGTAGAATCCCAAATTAATTTTGATCGCCCATACAAACAAAATCTTAGTTTCCATAAGTAGAGCTTCTTCATATAGAAAGTTCTTGTCTTCAAAATCCAATTGTCAATCAATTTGATTGAGTTAATCAAATCTATCTTGATATAGAATCCAAATCAGATTATTAGCCGTTATATGTTTGGGGCTTGTATTACGTTTTGTTAAGTTGTCTCATTCTGAACATGCTTTGTTTTGAATATGTTACGTTTTGAACTTGTATCTCGTTCTGGATCTTGTCACGTTCTGGATTTGTGTCTCGTTTTGGATACAAAATCTGAGAGTGTTATGTCGGAAGTAAAGTCTGAGTGTCTTCCGTATGAAGTAGAGTCTACGTATCTTCTGTCTGAAATAGACTTTACAATTTGAATGTAAGTCTAAACATATTCTGCTTCTAAACATATTTAGCCTTAATGTCTAAACATAGTCTGAATAAATTCAACTTCAGCATAGAGTTTATCTTCTGGTTCTTCCAAGTATAGACTTCGACAATATCATTTACATGTTCTATCATCTACATAGTCTATTACTCAACCATTAAACACGTTAGTAGCATTTGATTTATTTTGTCATCTTTAAAACATCATAATGGATTTCCTTAACACATCAATTGAAAACTTAACTAGATAAGTTCCATTCATTCTCGACAACTTCTACGTCTTAATTCATCGGTTGAAGTAATCTTTAACCCTCCGATGAAATTTAGAGCAAAGTCGATTGACATATAGTAAGTTGTGAAGTGCATCATTTTCAACATGAAGAAATAATATTAAATAAACTTTAAGAACGCAGCAAAGTCAAAATAGCTGTCTCCAAGATGTAACCTGCTTCTTAATCTTGATCTTGAGTAAGATTTGGTCCCTTCTTGTCCTCTTCTCGCCTTGCTTAGTTTCTTCAATGTAGTTTTTGCAGCATAAAATTGCAATTTGTTTACAGATAAAAGCTTGACTCTATATCAATGATGAGCTGATTGTACTTATAACTCTATTTATGTCGTGAAAATAAATATTTTGAAAATATTTTCATAAAAAGAAATCAAAAAATATTTTTTTATCGACAATAATTTATATTTAAATATTTTGTATAAAATGAAAATATTTTTCATTCATTTAATTTTATAAATAATAAAAGCGGATTTGATAGAGACCAAGTACATAATTTATACCACCGCCTGCGGTGGCTTAGCTGGATAAGAGCCCCCATGACATCTACCCAGGATGGAGGGGTTCAAATCTGTAGGATGCACGGGATCTTAACGACGTCGGGGTGGTGGGTCCTCCGCTAGCGTCGCTCCAGGGGTTTACCCGCCGCCGCCGGGCCGTACGGGGTTCCCGGGTATCAAAAAAAAAAAAAAAGAGTACATAATTTATCAAGAAATGGAAAATGAAGGAGTCGGTGAGGAACTAGAAGGAACTAGAAAGAGGGAAGCGACTACCAGTCGAGCTGATAGTAATAATAATTAGGGAAAATACTACCAAAAACCCCGAACTTTGTCCAAAGTGACAAATTTACCCTAATTTTTTTTGTGACATGAAAAACCCAAAACTTTGCCAATTGTGACAAATTTATCCCAATTTTTTTTTCATGATACAGAAAACTCTGAACTTCTATCATTATGACACATTTACCCTAAATTATAAGACATTTTGGTCTTTTTACTTTTTAATTTTCTTTTTCTTTTTTTCTTCCTCTTCTCTTTTCCCTCCGTCGGTGGTCGGCGTCAGGCGAGGGTTGGCTAGGGCTGCCCTCGCCGGTGTCTGGCGAGGGCGGCCCTCAGCTGGGTTGGGTGAGGGAGGCCCTCACCCTCGCCAACATCGGGCAAGGGGTGCCCTCGCTTGACCCAGCCGAAGGCCACCCTCGTCGTGGTCGGGCAAGGGCAGCCCTAGCCGCCCTAGGCGAGGGCAGCCCTCACTGGATGCTAGCTTCCTTCTGCCGGCTCCACCATGGCCGGTGGAGGGAAGAGAGATAAAGAAGAAGAAGAAAAAAAGGAAAAACAGAAAAATATGACGAAAATGCTCCTGGTGGAGTAAATGTGTCACAGTTTGCAAAATTTGGGATTTTTCATGTCACAAAAAAATGTTTGGGGTTTTTGGTGATCTTTTCCTAATAATCCTGTTCGTTCGTGCGACACCTAAGCCATGACCTCATCGGTTCGGGCATGGAGACTTGAGATCTGAGAGTGACGCGAGCAATGACCAAATCGAGCAGCCTCTTTACCCACCCTGCGACAAAATAAATCACATGTCAAAATCCCGTCAAAATCCTCTTTCCCTTTACATAAGTGGCACCCGAGTTAGCCTGATTTCACCGCGGACAGCATTCTTCATTTCAGTTCAAATTAGCAAAAGCTTCAGCTTGTAGCTACAAATTCAATGGCGGAGGAAGTGATTTTGTTGGACTTCTGGCCGAGCCCGTTCGGGATGAGGGCCAGGATTGCCCTGCGTGAGAAGGGCGTGGAGTTCGACGTGAGGGAGGAGGACCTGAGCAACAAGAGCCCCCTGCTCTTGAAGATGAACCCAGTCCACAAGAAGATCCCCGTCCTCATCCACAATGGCAAGCCCGTTTGCGAGTCCCTCATCATGGTCCAGTACATCGACGAGACCTGGGGTCGCGAGTCTCCTCTCCTGCCTTCGAATCCTTACGAGCGTGCCCGGGTCAGGTTCTGGGCCGACTATGCGGACAAGAAGGTAAGACAACAACCCCTTAGACTTTCGAACGTTCTGTTATCATCTGTGCTTAACATCGAGACACGAAATGATGGTGCAGATGTATCAGGTAGCGCGAACAGTGTTCCTGTCAATGGGGGAGGTCCAGGAGGCGGCGAAGAAGGAGTACATCGAGTGCTTGAAGGTGTTGGAGGGAGAGCTTGGGGACGAGGCTTACTTTGGCGGGGAGAGGTTCGGGTATGCGGATGTGTCGCTGATACCCTTCTATAGTTGGTTAGATGCTTTGGGGAAGTTGGCCGACTCTAGCATCGTGGAGGAGTGCCCCAAGCTGGCGGCGTGGGCCAAGCGGTGCATGCAGAGGGAGAGCGTGGCCAAGTCGTTGCCCGACCAGCACAAGCTCTATGACTACATCATAGAGAGCAGGAAAGAGCTTCAGGCGCAATAGACAACTCTCTTGAGTTTGATTATGGTCACCTTATGACTATTGTACAGTAATAACCCCTCTCCTTTGGACGAGGCTAAGCTTCTTTGTACTTCTATGTTTTCCTTTCTGTATTCAAGTGTTTCTGGATCAGTTAATAAACTATACACAGCATTTCAACAATTCCGTTGATCTCTTTCAGTCACGCTTGGGAATATATCCTCTGTTTCCGATAACAAATCTTCCAAAAGTTAACAAATTTATTTGGCACACGTTAAAGCGTTCACTCGACAAATTACATTCACTCAACTTATTAAGCTGCCTTCCCATGGCTTTGCTAAAAATACGCCATGGCCCCTTATTTCTCTCTCGAGAGTGCGTGCGCAGACGCCCACAGCATCATTAAAAAACATACATCGATAACAGAAGAGAAACGAATGTCAATTGGACTCTATCACATGGGCGTGCTCTATGTAGAAATCTAAAGCGAAGCGAACACTGGAGGAGGTCTGGACGATGATGATGATGAAGATGACGAGGGATCTGCATTGACACTTGAAGAATCTCTTTCTTCTTCGAGGATCGTCGCCAAAGCACTCGTCAATGGGCGCTTTGCTAAGTGAAGGAATCTCGGGGGGAACCTCTGTGATAAATCTGGTGCGTTGTATCTTGGCCATCTAAAAAGCAGTCCCCAGTGCCGCAAAGTTAAAACTGGGTATCTGAACAAGTTGAAGACAAACTCTGAGAGCATATATGATTATAAACTCGGAGGCCTCAGAATCCAGTGAAACTTAATGAACACCAGAATGCCGAATGAGATGAAGAAGTTGCGGGCATTTCCCTTAGAATACATAGTGGACACTGGTATCTTACAATGGAGGGAGCATGTGGAGAGTGTTCTTTCCGTACTAATTTTGTTGTCAATTGGTAGCACATGCTATTAATACCTCGCCGGTCAGTTCTGTTCCTTTTTGGAGTTCTTTTACCATACCTACTCCAAATGAGCGAAGCGTTCATTTGATTCTCTCTCCACTTCCTGTAAATTTGGAGTGCCAACATGTTTTATGAAGCTTATGTGTTGGATAACTTTCAATAAGCTGAGCAAGCCGCACGCAATGTACTAATGGGCAGGGTTTTCAGGAGCTAAGCTGACGACTTGCATTTCCTTAGACAAACACATAAGTCTAATCATTCTTAGGAACTTGAACTCCAGACATTGCGCAAAGATGCCTTCGCCATTGGCATCGAGCACCAACCAACCTCAAATAAACATGGAAAATTGCACATGAGCAATGTGAAATTAAAAAACGGAACCGAGAGTCCACGAGATCGAAGAAGATCTAGGATACGGATGCGTATCTTGATACGACACCTTCTACAGATTGTTCATGGACATAGACGTCTCCACGTCTCCATCTTCCAGCAATGGAAAGTGGGTGACCACCCACTTTTTGCACGAATTCCTCAAGTAGGTGTCTTACTTATTGCTAAGGAAACCCAGAAAGTGAAGAGAGAGGAAGGAGGGGCTTTTGGGGGGAGGACCGACCTGCCATAAACAGCGACCACGTACTTTCTATTTCTTGCTTGACTTGTCCACGTCTGTCGTTTTTTTTTCAGACCTTATTACTATGATCTGTTGTTTTCGAGAACTTAACCACAAACCCATGTTGCCTACTGATAGCTTGCTTGGTCCACGAAACTAGCAACAAACTAACAGAACAGCTAAAAAACGTGTAGCTAACTACTCCTACAAGATAAGATTGACCAAGTAAAACAATAATTAACCAACTCCTAGAAAACAGGACATCACAAACTGACTAAACAAAACAAAGAAGAAAAAACAGATGGTGCAGTCTTGATACATCAACACTTTCCTCCTAGATCAAGTACTGCACACTCCTAGCTTTGCCCCGAAAAGTTCAAATCGACCAACATGAAATGACTTTGTGAATATATCTGCAATATGGTTTTTTGAATTGTAGTACACCAGTTTCACCGCTCCAGCCTTTTACACTTCTCTCAAGAAGTAAAACTTGACCTTAAAATGCTTTGTTCTTTCATGAAATACTAGATTTTGTGAAATGGCCAGAGTAGCTTGATTATCCACAAACACTTCTATGTCTTCTTCTTCTTGCATATGCAGATCATCCATCAGCTTCTTCAACCATAATGCTTGATTCACAGCTGCAGTAGCTACAATGAACTCAGCTTCTGCAGTTGATTGAGCCATTATTTCCTACTTTTTTGAACATCAGGAAAAACATGTCGACTCAAATGTAAAGCAATAACCTGAAGTGCTCCTCCTATCATCCACTAATCCTACTTAGTCACTATCAGAATACCCCTACAACTTAAACTCTTGAACTCTACAAAACTTAATCCCATATGAAAGAGTACCTTTTAAGTACCTCAACACCCTCTTTGCAGCTACCATATGCAACTCACTTGCACTTGAAAATCTAGATAAGACACTTACAGGAAACATGATGTCTAGCCTAGTTGCAGTGAAATACATAAGACAGCCAATCAAACTTCTATAAATTATTTCATCTGTAGGTTCTGATCCATCCTTCTTTTGAAGCTTTTCCTTATGACCCATTGGAGTACTCACACTCTTGCACTCCTCCATGTTGAATCTTCTCAGGATCTCCTTTAAATACTTCTTCTGACAGATAAAAACTTCATTTTGAGTCTGCTTAACCTCCATTCCTAGAAAATATGACATCTCACCAAGATCAGTCATTTCAAACATCTTCATCATCTCTTGCTTAAATGCAGTAATATGAGCATTATTACTCCTTGTCACCAGCATATCATTCACATAAAGAGACACCACCACTAAGTCAGATACTAACTTCTTGACATATAGAGTGGATTCACTGAGGCTTTTCTTGAAACATAGGCCCGGCAAGTGCTCATCCATCTTATTGTACCATGCTTTGGGAGCTTGCCTCAAGCTATATAGAGCCTTTCTTAGCAAATAAACTTTCTCCTCCTGGCCTGGTGTGACAAAGCCTTCTGGCTGCTCAACATAAATCTCCTCCTACAACACTCCATTCAAAAATGCAAATTTCACATCTAATTGATATACCTTCCATCCTTGTTGAGCTGCCAAAGCAAGAATCATTCTAATTATATCAAATCTTGCCACGGGAGCAAAGGTTTCTGAGAAATCAACTCCCCAAACTTGTGCATATCCCTTCACCACCAACCTGGCCTTATGCTTATTCACTGAGCCATCAGGATTAAATTTGGTCCTGAAAACCCATTTTACTCCAATCACCTTCCTATCTTTAGGCCTCTCCACTAGCTCCCATGTCTAGTTCTTTTCTATCATAGCCAACTCTTCCTTCATTGCATTCATCCACCCTTGATCGCTTTTAGCTTCCACATAGCCTGCAGGTTCCAAAACGACCACATTGCACCTTTGATATATATCAGTCAAAGATTTAGTACCTCTAACTGGAACATCTCCACCAGCTCGTCAGGTTCCAATGAGACCTCTTTGTGCTTGCTTTGTGGCTCATTTGTCAAGTCCCATTTCTCATCTTCTAGGAACTGAACATCCCTGCTAGTGATCACCTTCCCTATTTGTGGTTGATAGATCCTGTAAGCTTTTGACACTAAACTATAGCCAACAAAGATCCCAGGTTCATCTTTCTCTCCCAACTTGTCTCTCTCGACTTGTGGAATATGAGAAAAACACAAACAGCCAAACACCTTCAAATTTCTTAGAATTGGTTTGACATCAAACCAAGCTTCAAAGGGTGTCTTCATCTCCAATACCCTCGTAGGTAGTCTATTCAGTAGAAAAACTGATGTGTTTGCTGCTTCTACCCAAAACTCTTTTGGTAGATTCTTCTCATATAGCAGACACCGAGTCATCTCCATAATGGTTCTATTCTTCCTCTCACTAACTCCATTTTGCTATGGAGAGTAAGGAGCAGTAAGCTGATGCTCAATTCCAGCCTCTTCACAGAAAGAATTAAACCTCTGTGAAGTGTATTTTGTTCCATTATCAGATCTAATGACCTAAATCTTGCAGCCACTTTGGTTCTCAATCCATTTCTTAAACTTCAGAAATACCCCAGCAACTTCTGACTTTTGCTTCATAAAGTAAATCCAGTACATTCTAGTATAATCATCAATGAAAATAATAAAATACTTGCTGCCATTTAGTGAATGAGTCACTTGTGGACCACATAGATTTGTATGAATCAGTTGCAGCTTCTCTGTAGCTCTCCAAGTGGATTCCTTGAAGGGAAGTCTTGTTTGCTTGCCTAGCAAACAAGCTTTGCACCTTGTGATTTGCTCCTCTAGGCTTGGTAAACCAGTTGCCATTTCATTCCTCTGCATGAACAGCACGCCTTTCCTTTATGATGAAAGTGCCCCAACCTCTTGTGCCATATTTCTGAATCATTAGCCTGACACTTGAATGCCATCTGCTCCTTCTCAAGAGGATTCAAAGAAAAACTCTTCCATTGCATCTTTATCTTGAACAGCTCCTGACCACTAGAGTCAAAGATCAAACACTTCTCCTCTTCAAATATCACCTCAAATCCCTTTTCTACCAACTGCCCCACACTCAGCAAATTCTGATCAATTTTAGGCATATACATTACATCATAAACCAGCTTAGTTCTAATACAACTCTCCATTGCTACAATCCCTTTACCTTTCACTTCTAAGTACTCCCCATTCCCAATCCTCACTCTTGACTTCAACGACTTGTCACTGTTTATAAACAGCGTTTCATCACTTCTCATGTGGTTTGTGCAACCACTATCAACAAGCCAACTATCACATGGAGTACTAGAGGAGAAACAAGAGGTAACAAACAGTTGATCTACCTCTTGCTGGATTGTAGCATGTACCTCACCATGTCGTTGATCTCTATTCTCTTTGCAAAACTTCTCAATGTGTCCAAGCTTATGACATTTTCTACACCTTACATTTGGCCTCTTCCAACACCTAAAGTGTGGATGATTCTTTTTTCCACAGTGCTGACATGAGGAATATCTTCCCTAATTGTTCTTGGAGTTGCTCGCACTGTTCTCTCCTACAACAGCTTATGAAACACTATTGCCATTTCCTTTCTTCCCTTTCCACTTCTTGACTTTTCCTCCTACATTCTGCTGTTCTTTCGCCAGTAAAGCTCCTTCTATACTTCCTTCCAGCCTCATTAAACTCCTCTACTCTTGTGCTTGCAGAGCACTTAGCAATTCTGCCAACTTGATCTGAGACAAATCCTTGGTATTCTCCAAAGAGGTAATGGTTGCCTTAAACCTTTCGGGCAAGGAGACAAGAATCTTCTACACCAGCCTATTATCAGAGAGGTCAATGCCTAGAACTCTTGCCTAATTTGCAATGCTTATCAACTTCATCTGTAGTCTCTCAAATTTTGTGATCAGGTTTAGCCCCTTCATACTTCTGATCCTCTCATCTCCTTGATACTCAACTTTGAGGAAGTCCCAAATAGCTTTGGCTGATTCACAAGCCATAATTCTACCGAAAATGGCAGGTGAGACAGTAGCATATAAACAAGACTTTGCCTTTGCTTTCCTTATTGTCCTCTCCTTGTGAAACTTGATTTGATTGACGGTTGGATTGTCAGGAAGGGGAGCAACTTCATAATCTTGTTCCACAGCTTCCCCAAAATCACAACCCTCTAGATAGGCTCGCATTCTTACTGCCCAGGCTTGATAATTTTCTCCATCAAACGCTGGTGGAGCCATTATTGAAAAACCACTCGATCTTGCCTCCATCTTGCTTTTAACTTCTATGGATGCAAACACACCTCTCAATCAATCTCACAAGTCACTCACAGCCCCTTAAGATCAAGAAAGCTCTGATACCAGTGTTGTTTTTTTTTTTTTTTTTTTTTTGGACCTTATTACTATGATCTGTTGTTTTCGAAAGAACGGAGAAGGAGTTGAGAGCAAAAGCTATGTGTCTTGTTCAGAAAACTTAAAAATGTTCAAAATACATACTAGAACTTAACCATAAATCCATGTTTCCCACTAATAGCTTGCTTGGTCCACAAAACCAGCAACAAACTAACAGAACAACAAAAAAACGTGCAGCTAACTGCTCCTACAAGATAAGATTGACCAAGTAAAACAATAATTAACCAACTCCTAGAAAACAGGACATCACAAACTGACTAAACAAAACAAAGAAGAAAAAACAGATGGTGCAGTCTTGATAATTCAACAACCTCATAGCTCTGGAAGGCAATACAGATTAGCTAATGAGTCGATCTCTCTTTTGAAACTGGCTTGTTAACTACACTTACTTAAAGATTAAGAAAACAAACTTCATTATTCGCAGGTACAGCTACCGACGGAGAGAGAGGGGAGAATGTGCGTGTAGCGCTATGTATTCTTATAAAATTTTGTAGAATGGACTTACGGAAAGAAGAGACAGGTTTATGTTGAGTGCTTTCTTAATCGGATTTTAAAGGCCACTTACAGTAGTTTCTTTTTTTGGTCAGAAGCCATTTAAAATAGTTTGCCAGGACATTTTGCAAACTGATTTCAGTATTCCGTTGCCATTTTTCTTATGGTATAATCGGTTTTGTAATAAATGGGCCCAAGCCCCCATCAATTTGGTGACGCTTCTGCTTAGGCAAAAAGAAAGAAAGACTATAAAGTGACGACAAAGAGAAATAAGAAGAAATAAGAGAGAGACTTCGTTCAATAGAGGCGTGACCAACGAGGAGGGAAAAAGAAAGAAAGGAAAAGCAAAAAAAATTCATGCGTACACACATGGGAGATCTCGTTTGCAACGCTGGTAAAGATTCAAGCCCTTTATTCATCTAATCGAAGTAATCTTCAAAATTATGTGAATTTTGTATTGAAGGGTATGATTTTGGAGTTGCAAGCTATGAATAGAAATGATAGTTGAATTTTTAATATTTTGTCTCACTCCATGTAGTGGATAGCTTTGAATAGCTTTGACCAAACATTTCGTTTATGTGTAAGTGTCGTTTCGTCAGCAATTAAGCTTAGTTTAGTCGATTTATATTGACGTAGCATTTTATTTGATTTTGATTTTTTTTCTCATTTAACCGATTGGATTACAAGTTCGTCTACTTGAATAAGCTTATGTGGTTTGGTTTAGACTTTCCTATGTGAATTGTTTTATCTATTCTCTGAATTTGTAAACTCATACCTGAAAGTGATAGAGATTATATATGAGTCTAGTTGGGCTAACCTTATGGTTATACTGAATTTGTAACGGTGCTTTTATAGCCAAAAATCTTACATTACGCTAGTTGGACTCATTTGGGCAATTGAAGTACAAAATATTCCAAAATTAATCTTTAAAAAAGGCCCCTATGTTTGCAAAATCACAAAAGTTAAACCATTTAAACAAATAATAAAAATCATAACCTTATCATTTAGCACCCATCAACTACCGCAAAATAGGGGCAGAAGAACAGCCCAAGTGCCATAACTTGGCACAGGGGGACTCTTAAGTGCCATAACTTCAAAACGGTACACTTAGGGTCCGTTCGTTTTTTCATGAAAATGGACCATTTCCGGAAAATATTTTCCCAAAAGTCATTTTCTAGGAAAATAACAATATTTTCTGGTGTTCGGCTAAAACCTAGAAATGTTTTGGAAAATATTTTCCGGTGTTCGGTAAGGAAAATATTTTCCGCTCCCCAGATTGGCGAGTGTAAGCGTCAAGCTCGAGGCTCGCCAAATCGCCGAGCACGAGTTTGAGATCAACGAGCTTAAGGTTCACCTGGTCCGACGACTAGCCAAGAAAGAAGAAGATAGGAAAAAAAAAAGGAAATTAAAAATAATTCAAATTAAAAAAAGAAAAATAAAATTTAAAAATAATTCAAATAAAAAAAGAAAAGAAGAAGAAGAAATGGGAGGAGGAAGTAAGGATTTGTAGAGGTGTAAGGTAAGAGAGATCAAGTGAGGAAAATATTTTCCACATTTCAAAAGTGAAAAACATTTTCCCTACTTTAGAAGACTTTTTTCTTTTGATGGAAAACTTTTTCCCAAGGAATTCATTTTTCGTGAAACGAACGTCGGAAAATCCAGAAAACGTTTTCTCGAAAATTATTTTCCGTGAAACGAACGGAGCCTTAAGTGCCACTTTCTTTTCTAGTGGGACACTTAAGTGCCACCTCCAGTGACCTTTGCTGGAAATCCTACGTGGCAATATTTTATTATTTTTTATTGCCTACGTGGCTTGCCGAAGAGCTGAGTCGGCTCTAACTCACCAAAAATGACGTCGTCTGAATAATAAAAGCCCCAAATCTTCCAAAAACGACGTCGTCTCCCCAAATGCCCCGAATCTAAAACCCTAAATCGGCCAAAATCCCTATTGAAGTGCTCAAATCCAAGTTTCGAACCCTAATTTTCATTTGCCCAAAATTCTTTCGTCGAATCTTGGAAATGGAGAGCAGGACTCGCAGCTGCCTCAATTTCTTCTCATCGAAGCGAAGGAGAAGGCCAGCGTTTCTGTTTTTGTGGGTTACCGAGTCTAAGAAGAACATCGTGGACTCGAATCAATCCTGAGAGAAGATTTTATGGATGCGCCCGATATAAAAAAGCGTCAAAGTGTAAATACTTCAAATGGATCGATGCGAAGTTCTCTGACCGAGCCACAAAGGTGATATTGGATTTACTTCATAAAAGACAGCAATCTTCATCTGTGTTCATGGAAGACTTTGACGATGTTGACTCAATGCAAGCTCAAGCATCTTCAGTTAAACTTTTCAAGAATGAAGTCTCAATGCACACTCAAGCTTCTCCTTTCAAGAATGAAGTTTCAATAATGAAAATTGAACGTAAGTGTTAGCAAGCGTTTATTATGGTGTTGTTTTGTTGTCTATTGTACTTTATGATGAAATGTAAAGTACTTGAAAATAAGAAAAAGTTTCTCCGACTGTCATAGTTAAAAATGGTGTTGTTCTAGATTAAACATAGGCTTTTTTTTTTTTTGAAAGATGCGAAGAAGTTTGTGTTGTTCCACAAGATCATTGTGGCTTTGTTGTTGTTTGTGTTGTCATATGGAGTTGCCATAAGTTAAATTACCATCATCTTCTCTGTTTTGATGTAGACCAACATATACACAAGACAAACATGAGTGATTACCCGAGTGCCATAAGTTGTATTTAGTAATCACTTAAGTGCTAGTCGCGATGAAAAAAGGATCACTTAAGTGTCAAGTTATTATTAAAGTGATTAGTTAAGTGTCACTTGTAGTTAAAAGTGAACAGTTAAATGTCAAGTTTTTTAGAATATGACCAGTTAAGTGTCAATTTTTTTGTGGGTTTTCTCTAAAATTTGCGCTAGCTACCACCACCGGCTGCACCACCAACCATCACCATTAGCCACTACACACTAAGCGCTCTAGCCACCACCATGCTGGTGGTGTTGCTGCACAAGATACTCGTGCAAGCTTGCACCAGTACACATGGTGTAAGATGTGCAAACTGCACACTTGTACCAGGTGTAGGTGCAACATAAGCCTATAACCCCCACCACAAACCCATAATCACCGGGCATCACCACCAGTCACACCAGCACCCCAGCCACCACATTAGCACCCCCAACAACAAACTCACTACCACCAAACATCACCATCCACCACCACCAGCCACACTAGCACTCTAGCTACCACCACAGAACACCAACAGCAGCAGTAGTAAGTAAAAGCAAAATCCATGACAAACAACAAAAATTGACAAGCAGCGCAAGATCATTTCATTGATATTGAAATTAAGTCTCACAACATCAATGAATGACAAACTAAAGAAAAAAAAAAGATAACAATTCATAGCAAGTGTTATTATAACGTTAACGTTTACATAATTGTTTTGACTCCTAAGCTCCACAAATCCTATCACGTCTCATCTCATCAATCAATATGCACGACACCCCATGTTCGTGGTCATTTCGATGGACCTTTCACTTGATTCATAATTCTTGCACTCTTTCTAACTTGACGTGCAACTTCTTCTTCAACCTTCTTAGTATCCATTGACTCAGATGGAACTGCAAATGTCCCAGGCTGAATTGATTCAAAAGGAGCTGGAGCTGCAACTGGGTTTTTGCTCTTCTTTCTTGTTGGCACAGTTGATGTTTTCTTTTTTGTTGGTGCAGCCGTTGATTCTTGAGTTGGGCTTGAGATAAGAACCTTTGAACTTCTCCCAGGCTACAAAAAAATAATAAATTGTCAGCAAAAGTTTACAGCATAAATTAAATTAAATGTAGCCAATAAAACTTACATTGAGAATAACTGTTCAAGTACGTCATATGTATAAAGGCCATAGCCATATTGTCTTAACCTCTTCCCAAGTGCCCTCTTGTTTGAATAGGGGCATCACTTTCGGGAACTTGTGATTTGTTGGCTCTTTTCTTGCTTTCTTGGGCCCTTCACTACAGCCCGGGCTTCTTCGACCAATTCTTCAGTGGCGGCTTCTAGATGGCCTTTGTGTAGCTACCCCTTCACTTGGCCTTCTTCTAGTTATCCTTTTGTGTAGCCCTTCAACTTCAGTGACACCTCATTCTGTTGGGCCTTCTGGTGGTACTGGTGGTGGTACTTGTGGTGCCCCTTATAGTGATTCTTCTGGTGGCCCTTGTGATGACCCTTAAGGTGGCTCTTGTGATGGCTCTTCAGTTGGCATTTGAGTTCCAACTTGCTTTCTTCGAACCTAAGAAAGAGGCAAAAGACACCATAAATATAATATCGGGACATATAATAATGTAAAGAAAATGAAAAACTGAATACGAATGGTTGAATTTACCACTGGGTATTTCTTTCGCTGCTGAAGAACAGTTGACTGAACTGGTCGTGACACTGCTTGGGCTAATCCTTCAGCTGGCGGTGATGCTACTTGGGTCAATCCTTCAGCTGGCCGTGATGCTGCTTGGACCAATCCTTCAGCTGGTCGTGATGCTACTTGGGCCAATCCTTCAGCTGGCCGTCTTTTACCTTGCCTTCTTCGAACAGGCTGTTCAGTTTCATGACTTACTGGGGTTCTTCTTGTGACCTGACAAACACATTACATACAAGGCCAAATAGGATATTATGTATTATTTTATGATAAATGACAAAGCAACATAAACATAAAATAAATTTCATGACTTACCGGGGTTCTAGTTGTTGACTAAAGAACAGTTGGCTCATTTGGCCATGCCGTTTGCATTTCTCCAACTGTCTCTTCACTTGGCCCTTCACCTTGCCTCAACGGTTGTTGTTGCTTCCTCAATTGACAACCTTTAGTATTGTGGCCTGCTAGGTGACAATAAGAGCACGTTACCCTGCTTGCTCATTCTTTGCTCACCCGAGATCTCTCCCTCCGCCATTCTTCGTCTTCGTTTTATCCTTCAAATTTTCTTCTTTAGTGACAAAGGTTGAGGTGCTTCATGATCCGTGGGCTCCCAAAACTTGCTACTTCTAATTGGTTGCATCATGAACTGATAGGAAGCAAGGTGTTTTGATTTATGGTACCAATCATCGATGTAATCATCTGTATTGTCGCATTTCAACTGAATGGCACATATGGCATGTGCACATGGAATTCCACTTACTTGCCATGCTCTACATGAACACTTCCTACTTCCTAGATTGACAACATACTTATCAGCACCCTTCATTATATCATATCCGTCATTTCCATTCCAAATGGGATGACAATACCTACTTGCAGCCAAGTTCTCATCCAATTTCTTGGCAATCCTAGGACCATATTGTCTTGTCCACTTTGCAGCCTCATCTCTTTGTTTCTGCAGCTGAGTCATAACCGCAACTCGTATATCTTCAAGCATTGAGATGACTAGTTTGCATTTGGCATCTATTATCTTCGAATTAAATACTTCACAAATGTTGTTGTCGACGTTATCGCACTTAAACTCCTCACTGAAGGATGCCCTGCACCAATGCTTCGGTTCTAGTTGAAATAGGGTAGCACAACCTTCCTTTGTCAACTAAAGCAGTCTTTCTTTGGCTATCCTAAAGTCAGCCATGTTTGCACTCTTTGCTAATTGCCAAAATTGCAATTGCAGCTTATCTCCTTTATAGGTCTTTGCCCAATTTTTGTATATGTGCCACGCACACATTCGATGTTCAGCATGGGGCATCAACTTGGCTACTGCTGTAACCAATCCCTGCAATAATTCAAAGTAAGAAATACTAGAGCAAATTACATGTTCACATTACAAAGCAAACTATTGACTAAATTTTTCAAAAAGCAAGCATTACCTTTTGTTGGTCGCTCATGAATGCCCACCCTTCCCCGTTTGTTATCTCCAAGTCAGCCATCAGATTTTTCAAGAACCAGGACCAATTGTCCTTGTTCTCAATCTTTACAATAGCCCAAGCTAGTGGGAACATTTGATTATTCGCATCTCTTTCAATTACCGCCAAAAATTCTACCTTGCACAAGCCCTTCAAGAAACAGCCGTCCAATCCTATAATCCGTCTACAACCAGTTAAAAATCCTCGTCTGCATGCATCAAAGCACACATAGAACTTATCGAACTTGGTCCCATGATCAGGAAGCGGTCTCTCAACCACCTCTACATACACTCTACTTGTAGGGTTTTGCAGCCTACACTCCAAAGCATATTCCCACACCTGCCCATATTCCTTAGCATATTGACCAATAAGTATCTTTATCACCTTTTGCTTTGCTCTTTTGCACTGATTTCTAGATACATTGATGCGTACATGCTCTTTCACCAGCATCCTAAAGTTAGTAATTTTTATCTCGAGCATCAGCTTGATCAGATCGAAGAAGTGCTTGGACAACCATGCACTTGTTACCCTTTTGTTTTGAAAATTAATGGAACAAGTGTGTTCCTCTTGGTAGGCTCTAATCTGGAAAGACCCACTCTTCTTAACAAACGCGCCGTAAATCTTCCATGGACAGTTTTGCTGTGAACACCTAGCTCTTACAAATTTCTTGGTATTTCTAATGAAATCAATATTTCTTTGTGCAGCAATGGAGTTCTTCAGTATAGCTTCTCTAAATTGTATCGCATCATGGAATTTCATACCTATTGACAAAGTAGGAGAGGCAACAGAAGGAAACTTACTTTTCCTTCTACGCACAGCTCGTTGATTTTCTTTAAGTTCGTCCTAAGAAGTAGCGGTGTCGATGCTTTCTTCATAATCTATCTCCTAGCTAGCAACACCAACATCTGTAAGGCCTTCGTCTCTGTTTGGAACTTCATCAGCTACCTGCAAAGTTGCAAATCTATCTGATAAAAAGTCCCTTTGTTTTTTCCTTGATTGTGTAAGCTCCTCATCGTCGTCGTCACTTAAGATTAATAAATTTTCAGCTTCAGCAGCTAACCCTTCATCGTCATCGTCATATCACCATCACTGGATTCAGTTACTTCCCAATCTAATTCAGTAATGGTGACATCACCTATGTCACAATTGCTCTGGTGAACAGCACCTGCGCCTCTCTCCTCCCCGTCCTGTCCATCATGCCCTGCTTCATCCCTAACCTCAGTACTAGCTTGAATACCATCTCCTCCTTCTTCTACTTGGGTGCTATCTCTGTCATCATCTTCGTCCTCACTATCACTATTGTTTTCAACAAATACTTTCGCCTCTTCGCCATGAAGATAATGATATAAGACATCCATAAAACCATTATCATCTTCCAAAACTCTCAAACCATCTCTCAAGCCTTTCCCAGGAACACAGTACAGTAACTTTTGTACTCTACAAGGTAAAAATGCCACTATATCCCTAACAAATCCAATATAAGATGCCTTCTTTATATCTACAAAGATAGTACCCTCATTCCTCCCCTCAGACTCCTACTCATCCTCCCCAATCACAAAATCTCCACCGTAGTAAACGATGACAGCAACATAGTCTTTGTCATGAGCCATTTCTGCAACAACAGAGGACAAATATACAATTAACTTTTGGGACCACATTCACAAAGGACAGACAATTGCAAGTGGAGGTCCCTACACTCTTTATTAAAGAAAAGAAGAAAGAAAGAGGGAAGATGCATAGGTCAAACGACAGCTGCAGCTTGAAAAGAGGCCTCAGGACAAGGACAAATAGAGATGGGACCCGACAACTACTTTGATTATGTCGTCGCATTCCTTTAAAATATGGAGAGATCCCTCAGCATGGGTCCTCAACAATGCAACTTATTAAAAAAATACCCAGAAGTCCCCATCCCCACAACAACAAGAGATTCGATTCGAACATGTCCAAGGTCCAATACTCTGAACCTTAACAATCACCAGTCACCATCGCACATTTCACATCTGACCATTACAAATTACTTTCACACATCACAATTTAACATCAGAGCCCTAAATCACACATCACAGTGGATGAGGCGACGTCGAGCCCTACATCGAGCCCTAATTTTCCCCCCGCCGAGCCCTACACCGAGCCTACATTTCGAGGCCGATCCTAAACTGTCAATTTGAACCCCCCAATAGGATTGTAGCACCATATCTGAGTCATAAATCTCACATCAATACCATCCAAGCCTGAGCTTTCCCACCCGACCCCCAAATTTCAAGTCCGAGCCCTAATAAACAAGTTGGAGCCCTAATTTCACCACAGGGGAGAGGAAGAAGAGAAAAAACCTGAGCAAATCGATGACGGTGAGTGATGACGGCGAGCGATGACCTGCGAACGGCAACCTACAAACGGCGAGCTGTGAACAGCGATGGAGAGGACATTAGATCTGGTGTGAACCGATGGACGAACGGTTAAAATCCAAATAAGCAAAACGATGTCGTTTAGCACTAAGGAAAAACAATGTCGTTTAGTTTGGCCAAATGCACAATAGATGGGGCGACATCGTTTTCCTCCTCCACGTGTGCTTTTTTTTTTTTTAATAAATTGCCACGTCAGTTAAGCATGTCGCCGGAAAATGCCACGTCTGCATTTTGGCCGGTTTTTGGCCGGATTGGCACTTAAGTGTTCCATTTTACTCCGATATTGGCACTTAAGTATACTATTTCAAAGTTATGGTACTTAAGTGTCCCTCTGTGCCAAGTTATGGCACTCCAAGTGTCCCAACCTCGGCAGACTCATTCATTTGCATCAAGGCAAAAGTTCAACCGCAATAAATCGGTACTCTTTATTCGTATCTACTCTGATAAAAGAAACAACCGACTATTGACACCGATCTCTACTCTTAATGACACCAAAAAGGGGATCAAGAAACATGGGTTTTGCCTTCACTGACGCCCATAACTCGCAGACAACGAAAAAACAACAAAAAAACAAAAAGGAATGTCGGCAATGAAAGAGGAACAATGTCTGAAGACAAACCTGAAAGCGAGCGATGGCATCAACAGCAATGGTAGTGTAGGCGATGCCTATGTGAGGAGGGGCATTGACGTAGTAGAGCGGCATCGTGAGGACAATAGGGTCGGTCTTCGAAGTGTTGTTGCTCGACCCAGCACAGCACACAGCTCCACGAGTTGCCGCTGCCAACGAAGAAGGAGAAGAAGAAGAGAAAAGGGCATGGCGGAATAGGAGGCCGGGCTTCGAAATGGAAGGCCTGGAGGCCTCGATGTCCCTCAATCGGTCGCCATCCTTGTCGCCGTCGCCGTCCCTGTCGTCGTCGCCATCGTAGTCACGGTCGCCATCGTCGTCGCCGTCACACCTTCAAGACGAGAGGAGACAGGAGAGAAATAGGGTTGCCCTTTGCCGATTTGGTTAATGATTTTATTTTTCAATTTGTTGGTTCAGTTCGGTTTGATTAACCGATCAAAACCGAACCGAACTGAAAAATTTCAGTTTTTAATGAAAATCGAACTGAAAAAACTGAATTTTTCGGTTCGGTTTGGTTCGATTTTCGGTTTGGTTCGCTTTTCAGTTCGGTTATTGACACTCCAAGATGCTAGGGTTGCTCAAGAACATGGCCGAGGGGATGCTCTTGCCTCCGCCACAATGTGGCGGAGATGGGTACGGCAGAGAGGACGACGGGAATCTGGATTTATATGTGTCGTTATGGAGCTATTCCATGTAGTCATTTCTCAATTTCAGTTGTACTTTTTTGGGTTAGGGACGACTGGGATGCCGTGCTAAAATAATTTTTAATGGAGTGCGGATGAAAGGCGAAGGAGGGTACGAAAGCAGAAGGTAGTTTCGGAAGCCAATTTTTGGGGCGTGCCATTA
Organism: Eucalyptus virginea; assembly: GCA_014182375.1. Taxonomy (NCBI): domain Eukaryota; kingdom Viridiplantae; phylum Streptophyta; class Magnoliopsida; order Myrtales; family Myrtaceae; genus Eucalyptus; species Eucalyptus virginea. The sequence goes on from CM024519.1 coordinate 16,236,999, forward strand.
GGTAGATAATAGAGACTGCACGGCTCTTTTGATTTGGGCCTCCGATAGAAGAATAAACGTAGGCCATGTTCATGGTAGCATCGGGTGTTGCATATAGTTGATAAAGAGACTGCCCGAGTCATCATGATCTTCGAATGTAATCGTGTATCATGTATAATATGTATGGCAGAAAGTATGGCCTTGTAATTGGTATGGTTTGTTTAGGTTCAAATGCTTTTTGCACTGGCCCATTAAGAGGGTAAATTGAATGATCCTATTGTAAAGTCCTTAAGATTTATTCAATTTTGGATTCGATTTTTGTCCAAGGACACGATTGAGTTTTTTAAACTAACCCATTCCAAAAGAAAACCCATCAAGCCCATTTTATTGAAGTTAAATGCACTAAGCCCATCTCTCTAAACTTAGCCCAAGCACGTCTAAAGCTAAAATCAGCCCGAATTTACCAACCCCAATTAAACCCAAGCTCATTAAACCTATTTAGGCTCAAAGCCCATTCGGTCTAATTAAAACTAAACAAATCCAATGTATAGTCATTTATCACTCCCTTTTCCTCCTCTCTCTCTCTCTTTTTCTTTTTTCTTTTTTTATAATTGTTATTTATTTTCTTATGTCTGCATCGTTTTCTTCCTTGGACTTCACCGAGGCCACGCCAAGGACTTCCTTTCTTGGTGCTTCGCTGGAACGAACCGTCCTCCGCCCAACGATGCCTACTAATCTTCTTCTCCTGTCCAAAAACATCAACACCTCTGCCAGTCACCAATCCTGGCCACTACCTGGTTGTCGGCCGCCCCTCTCTCACCATCGCCAAACCTCATCGGCGACATTAACATCGGCAGAGGAAAAACAGATTGCAACGAAAGCCATTCCAACACATTTGCAGACCGAAACAAAATGAAAGGACTGAGGCCTCTAACCGCAGGCTTGTCTAGCGAGAGGTATGGATTTTCCGGGGAGTAGACGTTCATCCGTGGTTGACTTGGGCATCAAACGATATGCCACTAAATAAATAAATAAATAACCAATTCAGGATAACGCAACAATATTAGAACAAATTTAGAGCAAAACAAAGTATTATTATTATTATTATTATTTTTTTTTTTGCAAAACAAACATTTTAAGAATCAATTTTATGAACTCGAATTTGGTGCTTTATTCAAGCATTTTGTCAAACGGTTGATAGGCAGTTCAAAACACCACTTCCATGTTGAAATTATATGTCGTTCATGGCCTAAACCCAGCATATTAAGCTCTAAATCCACATTATTGGCAACAAATCAGTTTGGTTTTTGCACCATCTACCCAAAATCTCATTGGTTTATCCAACGCTCTCAAAATGGATCAGCAAGGGAGAAGTAGGGCATTTTCCATGGTTCAAGGGAAAAGTACCAAAGATATCAACTTAGTCATAAATTTTTTAATTGGATCAATTTAATCATAAATATTTCACATTTATATCAATTTAGTCAATCCGACTAATTTAGGTCAAAAATTACTAATAAAGTGGACTCCAAGCGTCTTATATAGCATAAGTGACACTGACATGGATATTTTTAAAAGTATTTGAACATATTTCTTTTGAAATTTTTGAATTTTTAAAATACTTTTTTCTTGTTTTTTTTTCTTTGCCTTATCTTTTTCCAGTGGCCATCGTCGGCCACCAATCACATGCCATGGCCGGCAAGGGTTGGCTACGCTTAGGCGAGGGCAAGCGCCCCAACCTTAGCCTAGGCCAAGGTGGCCTCGCCACACCTTGCTTGAGCAAGGATTGGCCTTACCAGGCCTCCCCTGGTCAAGGGTGAGACCTGGCGAGCTGGGGTGATAGCAAGCCTTACCTTGGTCTAGGCGATGAATAGACTCCTCAACATAAGATCGACCCTCACCCAAGCGAGGGTTGACCACATTGGGCCTTGCTTGGGTGAGGGCAAGCTTCAATAAGCCCTACTTAAGGTCTCACTAGAGCTTGCCCTTACCCAAGTGAGGCTCGGCAAGGTGCAACGACACTACCTTAGCTTGGGTAAGGGTTGGCTTCACTAGATCTAGCGAGGGGGCTGTGCCTAGCCGTGCTTGGACAGCTGACACTCACCCTCTCTCAAGCATGGTTTAGTGAGGTCAACCCTCGCTTGTAGCCGGCAAGGGTGACCTCCCCTAGGAAGGCTAGCCCCCATTGGCCGTGGCCATGACTAGTGGCCCGCGATGGCCAATGTAAAAGAAAAGGCAAAGAAAATGGAATGGAGAAAAAAATCATTAAAAAATTAAAAAGTTATTAAAAATGCCAACGTTAGCACCGGCTGTATCATGTAGGATGGCCGGTGTTCACGTCAGTAATTTTCAACTTAAATTGATCAGACGGATTGAATTTAGACCAATATGAAAAGGTTTAGGACTGAATCGATTTAATTAAAAGATTCATAATTAAAACAATACAAATACAATAGGTTTATAACTTCTTTGATACTTTTTCCCATAATTCGAGCTTGAGGACATCTACTGGAGGGGTCGTCGAATGGTGCTCGCACGTGGCTGAGACTCCTTTCGCTCTTCATTCAATGTTAGTTCTCCCTCTTTTGACTTCTATATCTCTCGGCGAGGGTGCATGACGTGGCAACGCTCGCGCTGAGGGACTAGTCCGCCTACCTCAACTTCGCGGTGGCCATGAGGAGAAGGAGAAAGATATTTCGGGTGAAAACTAGTGAATCGCGGGAGCCACAAAATGAGGGGTCCTTCGATGGGGACCTTTGATCCTTTGACCTCGACATCTCCTCCTTCCTCCTTCCCCGTCACCCCGTCTTCCCTTCTTTCCCTTCGCTCCGATAAAAAACAGAAAGTCCCTCGCGCCTTCTTCACTCGGTCAAAACCCTCAAAAAGGAATTTGCAGCCCCACCACGCCACAAGGCCCCCAACCCGAACCCAATCCACTTGCCACGTCACGGCCCCCTGCACACGTGTCGGACGCTGACTCCACAGCTGGGTTCACACTTTAATTTAAGTCCCACTCACTCAGATTCGGCGCCTTCCCCGTAGGCAGCAACTCTTGACTTGAGTGGGAGTCTGTTTCCTCGCTCTCTCTACACAACTTGGCACGACCCTCACTCGCTCTTTCTCTCTGTCAGAGATATCTATCTTCCTGAAATCAATTATAATCAATCAGGAAAATATATATCTCTAACACTCTCCACAGCTCGGCTTCACACTTCAAGTCCCGTCAATCAGATTCGGCGTCTTCCCCGTAGGCAGGAAACTCTTGATTACGAGTCTGTTTCCTCTTTTAAATCCCGCGTCCCCGCTTCATATATATAAACCCAACTCGCCTCACTCCTAACTCTCTACACAACACCCCCATATCAATAAACACTTCTCGCAGCTCCAGCCAGCTTCTCTCTCATGTAAACACTAGCCCCACCTCACTCATTATCCGCTTCGCTCCTACTCAACCGCTATCGCGCTATCCCAGCGCAGACGTCCTCCCATGAACTTCTCCGACAAGGAGGTGCAGCTCGCATCCCACCACCCGAAGAAGCGCGCCGGGAGGAAGAAGTTCCGGGAGACCCGCCACCCCGTGTACCGGGGGGTGCGGCTGCGTGACTCGGGCAAGTGGGTCTGCGAGGTTTGCGAGCCCAAGAAGAAGTCGAGGATCTGGCTCGGCACCTTCCCTACTGTGGGGATGGCGGCAAGGGCGCATGACGTGGCAGCGCTCGCGCTGAGGGGCCAGTCCGCCTGCCTCAACTTCGCAGACTCCGCATGGCGGCTGCCCAAGCCGGCGTCGGCTGATGCCAAGGACATACAGAAGGCGGCAGCCAAGGCTGCAGAGGCATTCCAGCCGGTGGAATCTGAGGACATAATGTCGGGGGATGAGAAGAAGTTGCATTCGGAAGAGGGAGTGTTGTACGACGAGGAAGACATCTTTGGGATGCCAGGGTTGATCGCCGATATGGCGGAGGGGATGCTCTTGTCTCCCCCGCAATGCGGCAAAGATATAGATGGCGGAGAGGACGACGGAAACTTGGACGCATACGCGTCATTATGGAGCTATTCCATCTGACTATTTCTCAATTTCACTTGTACATAGAAGTTCTTTAATAGAGTGCGGAAGTCACTTTTGTGGTGTGCTATTAGATAAAAAGCATATCGATGAAGCACAAGTCGTCCGATGTTGGGCCGCCAATAGAGCGGATGGGAAAGTGAAACGAAGCGCAAAAGTAGGCTACGTTCACAACAACATCGGGTGTTGTTTATAGTTAATAAAGAAACTGCCCGAGTCATCATGAATTTGAGAGAAGTGGTTTTCAGACTTACCCAATTGATCTTCGAATGTATTGCATATATGGCAAAAAGTGTGCCAATGAAATTCATATGGATTCCGTAGGTTCAGGTCCGTTTTGTTCTCGGCTAAATTCTAGAGGAGGAGCCTGGCAAATGCGTCTGGGCCCATTAAGAGGGTTAACGGAACGATCCCATTCCGTCGATCCTTCACGATGAGCTAATGGATAAAAGAAAGTAATATGACCCATATACATAGACATAGACAAGACGCAGCCTCATATGAATGCATTAATCTGGAAGACATGATGATGATTCATATTGAAATTGATTTTATCATTTGTGGGAGAGAACTTGGATTCTCTTTGTCATGACCTTCTTGCAGGCGGGTAAAACCACCTAAGAGTTGGCTAATTGATTATAAAGCCTAAACTTAATTTGGTCTCTTATAAGCTCATACCAATTCACGATTTAGGATTTAAATTCTTAACACATATATGATTTTCAATTATGAGTCATCACTAATCTATGTTTTGTTGGAAAATTTGAAACCCAAGTAAAATAATAGTATAATTATTTCACTCCCACAAACTAGAGATTATAAGATGGGGACTTGATTATACTAGATTTCTCTTCCTAAGATTCAATTGAGGTTGCAATATTTCAAACGAGGAAACAAAATATTCAAAAATCATCTTGGATAAGATTTTTACCAAATTTTAATATTTGATTCCAAATTTGGACTCGGCATTTTGGCTGGGATTAATGATGCCTAGGGTGATCGATTCCTAGTTACGTCGACTCAGGGTGAAATCGAGAACTAGACCGAAAGGACTGGTTTCCAGATTTCAGGACTAGGAACCAAACCGACCGGTCCTCAAACCAGGAACTGGATCGACCGACCGGTCCGGTCTGGTCCAATGGAACCGGTAAATTTGCTATTTTAGGCTAAAAATAAAATAAAAAATAGGAGAAATTGGGAGGAATTATGGTTTATTTCTTAAGAAATTTTAAAAATATATATTATATATAATTAACTAGTCAATTTGGTGGGTCCGATTCCCACCTTGGAAACGGGATACGGACCGCTCTTTTTGGAAATCGCCCAAAATCGACTAGTCTCATCCGGTTTGGGCGGTTCTCGGTTCGGGCGATTCCCGTTGCACACCGCTAATGATACTTCATGGTGGTGCTCAACGGTGTGGTTGGCCCATGAGAAGCCAACCATGTACATGCAATGAATGATATTTTTGTCGGAATTATGAGTCCCATTTTTTATATGTCTGTGATGCTAATGCCTATGTATGATGCAATAAAGGAAAACATATCAATAGTTATTTACGAGCTTTTTTGATGGATTTTCCATGTGTGCATTTTTTAAAATTTTATTTATTTATTCTATTTAGGAACCTTTTGAATCGAATCAACTATTTATGATAGTTTATCATTAACTCTCGGACTCGAAAATTAAAGATCTAATATTGAATTTAGCTAGATCATCTCCAAATTAGTTTCTCAAATTCTCCTTCAACTCTATAATATGTTGAATTCATGACTTCATTTGATTGATAATCACTAAATTATATAAAGAATAAAAGCACGTATATCTCGTGATTTATGTGCCTATTGAATTCAATACCACCGAGTTTAGTTTGCGAGTAAACGAAGCAAATACTATTAAACTTAAGCTCGCATGATTCTAAGATTTAAATTACTCAAAACTCGACTTAGACATGACTAGGATTATGACTTGGGTTTGAGTAGCTCAGCAAAGTGAGCTCAAGTAGCTCATAAGTCCCTTGACTTGTTTGCGGTGCCCTCACTTGACATTCATTGAATTATGTGATATAGAATTTGTTTAGTCGTAACTTTAGAATTTTAAACCTTAACAAAACTAGATTGACGCAAAATATGTTAAGATGCACGTGTGAATTGTATTAGAAAAGCCCTACATTTGAAGAATTGGTGTGGTGTTGAGTAGTTAACAAACTATAATTGGCCCATAACTTATTAGCTTATGTTTTTGAGTAAAAGTGGGTTCAAGCAGATATATTAAGAGGCTTGAACTTGAGTTCCCTCTTGACGATCTCTTCAAGCGAAAGGTATCAAGCTTTCATGACACGCACCAAACGAATGGTATTAGAGCCTATTAGTGTACATCTCAAGGAAGAAATTTATTGACTGATGTTTGATTGGTGAGAAGATGCCATGATTAATGGATGCTTTTTAAATAAAGATTGGTTCAATTGAATATGTTAAGAGAGAAGTTCTGACTTGGGCTATTTCTCGACGATCTCCATAGATAAAAGGTATCAGGTTTTTGCTTAACGCTCACGATAAAATAAATGTCAAGTTTACCACAAAAAAGAAAAGAAAAAAAGGACCAAGAAAAGACGGGCGCTAATAAGAAAGATCGGAAAGGAATTCACGCACGAAAGGACCCATGCTTTTTCACTCATTCGATGGCATTTGGCGGTATCGAATATTCCATGGTAGCGGGGTGTTTCCAACATAAGCATCGATGATGTTTCGGGTGAAAACTAGCGAATCGCGCAAGCCACAAAATGATGGGCCCTTCTACAAGATGGGGACCTTTGGCCCTTTGACCTCGACAGCTCCTCCTTTCTCCGTCCCCTGCCTTCCCTTCTTTCGCTTCGCTCCGATGAAAAAACAGAAAGTCCCCCCGCGCCTTCCTCAGTCAAAACCCTCAAAAAGAAATATGCAGCCCCACCGCCCTCCCAACCCCACGCCACAACCCAAACCCGATCCACTCGCCACGTGACAGGCCCCACCTGCACACGTGACGCACGCTGAATCGCACGCAACTCGGCACTCCACAGCTCCGCTCGGTTCACACTTCAAGCACAGTCACTCAGATTCGGCGTCTTCCCCGTAGGCAGCAAACTCTTGAGTACGAGTCTGTTTCCTCTTTTAAATCCCGCGTCCCCGCTTCGTATGTATAAACCCAACTCCCCTCGCTCCTAATCCTCTACACAACACCCCCATATCAGTAAACACTTCTCGATACCATAGCCAGCTTCTGTCTCTTATAAACACTCGCCGCACCACCCTCATTATCCGCTTCACTCCTACTCAACAGCTATCGCACTATTTCAGTGCAGACGTCCTCCCATGAACTTCTCCGACGACGAGGTGCGCCTTGCGTCCCACCACCTGAAGAAGCGCGCCGGGACGAAGAAGTTCCGGGAGACCTGCCACTCCATCTACCGTGTGGTGCGGCTGCGCTACTCGGGCAGGTGGGTCTGCGAGGTTCGTGAGCCCAAAAAGAAGTCACGGATCTGGCTCGGCACCTTCCCTGCTGTGGACATGGCGGCGAGGGCACACGACGTGGCGGCGCTTGCGTTGAGGGGCCAGTCCGCTTACCTCAACTTCGCGGACTTCACGTGGTGGCTGCCCATGCTGGCGTCAGCGGATGCCAAGGACGCACAGAAGGCGGTGGCCAATGCCGCAGAGGCATTCCAGCCGGTGGAGTCCGAGGACTCAATGTCGGGGGACGAGAAGAAGTCGCATTCAGAAGAGGGAGTGTTGCACGACGAGGAGGACATCTTCGGGCTGCCAGGATTGCTCGCAGATATGGCGGAGGGGATGCTCTTGTCTCCCCCGCAATGCGGTGGAGATATATATGGCAGAGAGGACAATGGGAACTTGGACGCATATGCGTTATTATGGAGCTATTCCATCTTACCATTTCTCATTTTCACTTGTAGTTCTTGTTGTTGGGGACGACTTTAATGCCGTACTTAGAAGTTTCTTTAATCGAGTGCGGATGAAAGGTGAAGGGTACGAAAACGGGAGTTATTTTCGGAAGCCATTTTTGTGGTGTGCCGTCAGATAAAAAGCATATAGACCAAACACAACTTTTCTGAAGTTGGGCCGCCGATAGAGCGCATAGGTGAGTGAAACGAAGCATGAAAGTAGGCTGTGTTCGCAGTTACATTGGGCGTTGCATATAGTTGATGAAGAGACCGCCCAAGTCATCATGAATTTGAGAGAAGTGGTTTTCAGACTTACCCAATTGATCTTCGAATGTATCATGCATATGACAAAAGTGTGTCAATGAAATTCGCATAGGTTCTTTAAGTTCAGGTCCTTTTTGCTCTCAGCTAAATTCTAGAGGAGTAGCACAGCAAATGTGTCTAGGACCATTAAGAGGGTTAACAGAACGATCCCGTTCCATCGATGCTTTGCAATGAGCCCAAGGATAAAGGAAAGTGACAGAACCCATGAACATAAACAAGACGCAGTCCCATACGAAAGCATTAATCTGGAAGACATGATGATCCATATTGAAATTGGTTTTCTTATGTGCGGAAGAGAACTCAGACTGTCTTTGGCCGTTTCATATTCTGAGGATTGCACCGACCAAGGCCTTGTGTTTCGTTCAGCACATGAACTCTCTTCAAGTCACTCCAGAATGATTAAAGGTGGCAAGGCAAGCAACCACGAAGACTAACCCACAGGCACGAAGCAGGATTGGTAATGACAAGACACATGCTAGAAAAGATAACTTGCAATAATAGCAGCTAGAATATACTCTCTTGAGAAGGCAGTAAGAAGCATAGTCAACAGAAAGGGACATCAGTTTGGCTCCTTTGATAGGAAAGGAAATGTACAAACCAAAGAGACACGGAATTATCAATACATCACATTCCAAGTTCTCAATATGATTAGACTTGTACTTTAGTTTTGAATATATTTCAAAATACGATTCACTCGGTTTGCAGGTCATCCTAAATCTCATCGTCTTTCAGGGCTGAATAGCCCACAGCCCAAAATGATACCTGTTGTGATCGCGCAGGCCTCAAAAGTGGTAGTTGCCATCTTCTTCCTCTGAGAAGAGGGGCAACTTCCCTGCTCATGACTCTATCCATTAATCATATGAGGCAAAAGAAACCGAAAAAACGATGACAAACTATTATAAGCTGGCAAGGAGTCTTCTTGGGGGCCTTGGTGTTCATCTAAAGCAGCAACAGTTCTCACAATGGACACTAACACAAGGATCCAACAGTTTAACACTAGCCGAGATCTGTGCATTCTGGAAATTCACCTGACAAGATTTTTAATGGACAACATGCTCAATGATTCATCCAATATTCATCCACAACTCACTTGATATTTCTGCAAAAAAGGTTGTCTCCACAATATGCCTGAATTTCAGGCAGATCAGTTTCTTTACTTCCACATAAATTTTGATAAGAATATTGGATGTGTATGATGTGGAAGCATGGTTTTGGTATTAGTTATAGTTTTTGGTTAGTGATGTGTGTGCAAGTGTATGACATATTTTGTAGAGGATGGACAAAGGACAAGATATGAAAATTAAAGGATAAAGAACATGAGATATGGGAAATAGTTTCATTAGTTGGATAAAGTAATTTTACAATGGTTGAAGGAAGTGTTGGTGAGGGAGCATGATGTGGTTTTTATGCTTAGCTCCCACACAAAACATGGAGCACTTGCTCCTTTATATAGCTGCCAAAGTAGGTGGAGGAAGTCTCTAAACTTCTCTACAAATAGCTACTATTATTGATGGAGAATTCTAGAACACACAAGTGATGGTAGCTTGTAGATTCTTCTAGAATTTTTCTTGAATTTTCTAGCTCAAATTTATCTTGGAGTTTCTAGAATTGGATCACAAATTCCAACACTCTCCCTTGATCCAATTTCGGGATACTCCGGACTTGTGTTATAAAGCCTCGGACGTACCTTGAAATTTCTCTTGTGATTTGTTCCATGCCTTTTATTCTGTCTTCATTCCACGATCCCTTGCATTCTCTTTTCGAACCACTTGCACTTGCCTTTAAACATGCATGACTTTTCTTCAACGATGTCCCATATGTCTTGGGGCATCAAAATGCTCTTAGTTGTAGTTGTTAGCTCAGGCTTTGGCTCTGGCTCCGGCTCTGACTCTGTTGGCTCTCGCTCGGGCTCTGGCTTTTTTAGTTGAGGATGGTGAGGACAAACGCCCATAACCATCCGATATGCCTAGCTCTGATACCACTGTTGGTGATTTTGCGGAAGCGTGTATGTGTGTGCAAGTGTTATGTGAATAAAAAAGGACTACAATGGCAAAGGAAGAATGGATAAAAAAGGAAGCTTTTATTATGAAAGGTTTTATTACAAAGGAAGGAGTGTGTGTAATTTTTCTACAACTAAAACACACCCCCAACCCCTATTTATAGGCGTGTCACCGCCATTCTCCACCGACATTAGTACAAAAAATAATATAAAATTGTAGCTAGGATCTTTGTCTCTGCTTGTTGCGGCTTCTCTCGATTCTTGGAGTTACTTCTCCCTTATTCTCGATTTTTCTATTCTTTGCAACTCCCAGCCACTTTTGTTGACTTTTCAACCAACTTCCAGCTGGCTTTCTTCCTTCATACGTAGAGTAGTCTAGGGAGTTCTAGAGTTTTCACAAAATGGATCATATTTTAACAAATTCAAAGTCTCGAAATACGCTGCATAAGAAACTTTTATGACCAATGCGACACTCAAGTCTTGACCAACTGAGAAGTTTTCTTAGCAAAAACCCGAGGAAACAATAAGAAGTTATGATTGCATAAGGACACTGCTGATCCCATAGGAATTGATTTAAAGAAAAAAAAAACGCAGATGACCCCCCCTGTGGAAAACAAGCATTTCACGTACAGCAAAGCATATAACCAGTCTTTCAGGGCCAGGCGGTGATTCGTTGGACGACGGCTTAGTTGTGACTTGAAGGGAAAGAGAGGGCACAGCTGAATGGGCGCAGAGATTCGACGATGGCAAAGTTAGGGGGGCGGCGTGGTGGCTCGTCAGTAGAACAAGGGCTTGATAGTTCGTCGGAGGGAGAGAGAGGGGCCAGAGTTCAAAGCGTTGGGCAAATAGAGAAAGTCGAGCAAAGAGAGGGAGACAGAGTATGCGGGGAGAGCAGAGAGAGAGAGTGTGAAGGGAGGGGCAGAGAGAGAGAGAGAGAGAGAGAGAGAGAGAGAGTGCCCATTCTATTCAAAATAGTTTGACATATGGGCCCCACTTTGAGCAATCGTAAGGCTTTAAAGGGATAAAGATAGGAAAAGACACGTGTAGCAACATCGGGTCCTTTCTATTTGTTGCACTAGCACATATTATGCAGCCCAATATTTTCTCTTCCTAGACACTCTCTCTTTCGTTTCTCATTGTGGAGAACGTGGATGCTAAAAAATTATGAGACGGTATTCAATGTGTGTGGCCTTTGTATTTTCCGACTGTGAAGCCCAAGCTTTCCTTTTAGGCTCCACCCTAGGGTTTTTCAAAAATATTTTGCTTCCAAATTCTAATATTCAACTTAGGCAATTTTATGATTATTTCCGCTAATTGAGTATTCATAGAATAATATTAATTACCTTCAAAGTATCTTATTTAATAATTTGATATTTCAATTATTCTCACTTGTTCTATGATGCAAATTTTGACCACACAGATATTCTTTGGGTTGGCCAAAATTAATTATTCAAATGGGTTTAGTCCAATTTATTAATTAAGTTTAGCACTTTCCATCTAAGTCCATCAGCCGCTAGTCCAGTGAAAATGCAACTATCTAATAAAATGCTCTTAAAACTATATGCAATTTACCTTAATTTTTTTGTATAGAGACTAGGTTCGATTTCTAATTTTCTTTAAAATGAAACATTAATTGGATCACCAAAATTTAAGTATCAACAACCATCTCTCTTTGAAGGTGAGTTCGCAAAAGTTGTATCAAATACAAAATGATGCCTAAATTTTGACCACCCACGTGCAATGGATGATATATTTGCCAGGATTATGAGTCCCATTTTTTGTGCATAATGTGACGCTAATGCAAATGTATGATGCCATATAGAAAAACGTATTTGTAGCTATTATAAGCTTTTTGATGGATTTTCCACGTGTACACTTTTTTTTTTAAAATATATATATATATATATATATATATATATATATATATATATATTCTATCGATCAAATCAACTATATATGATAGTTTATGATTAACATTCAGATTCAAAAATTATAGATCCGATATTGAATTTAGCCAGATCATCTCCAAATTAGTTTCTCAAATTCGACCTCAACTCTATAATATGTTGAATTCACAACTTCATTTGATAGATAATCACTAAAGCATATAAAAAGCAATATCACATTCGTGATTTATGTACCTATTGAATTCTACACCACCGACTTAAGTTTTTAAGTAAATAAATCAAATACTATAAAACTTAAGCTTGCATAGTTCTAAGATTCGAATTACTCAAAACTCAACTTAGATGGGACAAGGATTATGTCTTCGGTTTGGGTAACTGAGCAAAGTGAGCTCAAGTAGCTCATGAGTTCCTTGGCTTGTTTGTGTTGCCCTCATTTGACACTGATTGAATTATGTGAGATAAAATTTGTTCAGTCATCATTTTAGAATTTTAAACCTTAACAAAGCTAAATTGACACAAAATATTTTTGGATGCACGCATGAATTGTATTAGACAAGCCCCACGTCAGAGAATTTGTGTGGTGTTGAGTGTAATATATCATAATTAACTTATAACTCATTATCTTGATTTTTAAGGTAAAGATAGATTCAATCAGATATGTTAAAAGGCTTGGACTTAAACTCTCTCTTGACGATCTCCACACGTGAAGGTATCGAGTTTCTGTGGTACACTCCAAACAAATGATATTAGAGCCGACTAGTGAATATCTCAAGAAAGAAATCTAATGATTGACAATTGCTAAATATCTCAAGAAATAAATCTCATGACCGACGCTTGTTTGGTGAGAAGAGATCGTGAATAATTAGTGTTTTTAAATAGATGTTGGTTTAATTGGATATGTTAAGACATAGACTCAGACTTGAGCTCTCTCCTAAGCAAAACGTCTTGGGTGGCTGCGTGCTCTAATAAAATAAATTGTAAGTTTACTAAAATGAAAAGAAAATAGACCAAGAAAACCCGGGCGCTAATAAGAAGATCGAAAAGGAATTCGCGCACGAAAGGACATATGCTTTTTCACAGACGAAATTAGTGGCAGGGGGTATTTCCAAAAACAGGCATCGAAGATATTTCCGATGAAAACTGGTGAATCGCGCGAGCCGCAAAATGATGGGCCCTTGGACGGGGACCTTTGACCCTTTGACCTCGACATCTCTTCCTCCCCCGTCGTCCCTCCTTTTCCCTTCGCTCCGATAAAAACAGAAAGTCCCCGCGCCTTCTTTACTCCGTCAAAAGCCCCAAAAAGTAATTTGCAGCGCCACCACACTCCCAACCCCACAACCCAAGAGTCCAAACCCAATCCACTTGCCACGTCACGTCCCCACCTGAACACGTGTCGCACGTTGAATCGCACTTAACTTGGCACCACCCTCCCTCGCTCCACAGCTGGGCTTCACACTTCAAGTCCCTGTCACTCAGACTCGGCGTCTTCCCCGTAGGGAGAAAAACTCTTCTTGAGTACGAGTCTGTTTCCTCTTTTGAATCCCGTGTCCCCGCTTCATATATATGTATATATACCCAACACCCCTCACTCCCAATTCCACTCAACACCCCTCATCAGTAAACACTCCTCACTGCTCCAGCCAGCTTCTGTCTCTTATAAACACTAGCCCCACCACATTCATCATCCACTTCACTCCGACCCAACAGCTATCGCACTATCCCAGTGCAGAGGTCCTCCCATGAACCCTTTCTCTTCTTATTCCCATCCCGACTCCTGCTGCTTCGACTTCGCCGAGCCGACATCCGTCGGCAGGAGCGCCACGGCACTTGGGAACTTCTCCGACAAGGAGGTACTCCTCGCTTCACACCACCCGAAGAAGCGCGCTGGAAGGAAGAAGTTCCGGGAGACCCGCCACCCTGTGTACCGGGGGGTGCGGCTGCGTGACTCCGGCAAGTGGGTCTGCGAGGTCCGCGAGCCCAGAAAGAAGTCGAGGATCTGGCTTGGCACCTTCCCTACTGTGGAGATGGCAGCGAGGGCGCACGACGTGGCGGCGCTCGCGCTGAGGGGCCGGTCCGCCTGCCTCAACTTCGCAGACTCCGCATGGCGGCTGCCCGTGCCAGCGTCAGCGGACACCAAGGAAATACAGAAGGCAGCGGCCAGGGCTGCGGAGGCATTCCAGCCGGTGGAATCCGAGGACGTGATGTCGGGGGACGAGAAGAAGTTGCGTTCGGAAGAGGGAGTGTTCTACGACGAGGAGGACATCTTCGGGATGCCGGGGTTGCTCGCCGATATGGCGGAGGGGATGCTCTTGTCTCCACCAAAATTGGGCGGAGATATATATGGTGGAGAGGACGAGGGAAATTTGGACGCATACACGTCATTATGGAGCTATTCCATCTGACCATTTCTCAATTTCACTTGTAGTTTTCGCTGTTAGGGACGACTTTAACGCCGTATTTAGAAGTTTCTTAATAGAGTGCAAATGAAAGGAAAATGGTACGAAAACAGAAGGTATTTTCATAAGCCATTTTTTTTTCTTTTCTTTTTTTCTTTTTTGGTAAAGAATTCATAAGCCATTCTTTTGGTGTGCCATTCGACAAAAAGCATATCGATGAAACACAGCTCTTCTGATGTTGGGCCGCGGATAAGAGCGGATAGGAAAGTGAAACAAAGCACAAAAGTAGGCCGTGTTCATGATAACATCGGCTGTTTGCATATAGTCAATAAAGAAATCATGAATTTAAGAGAAGTGGTTTTCAAACATACCAAATTGATCTTCGAACGTATCATGTACATGGCAAAAGTGTGCCAATGAAATTTGTACGGGTTCTTTAGGTTCAGGTCTTTTTTGCTCTAGGCTAAATTCTAGAGGAGGAGCCCAGCAAATGTGTCTGGGCCCAATAAGAGAGTTAATAGAACGATCCTGTTTCGTCGATGCTTCGCAATGAGATCATGGATAAAGAAAAGTGACAGAACCCATAGAGATAGACAAGACGCAATTCCATATGAATGTATTAATATTGAAATTGGTTTCATTATTTGCAGGAAAGAACTCAAATTTTCTTTTGCGGGTCCTTGTTCTTGTTTTGAGGATTGCACCGACAATGACCTCATGTTTCCTTCGGCACATGAACTCTTTCCGAGTCACTCAAGAATAATCAAAAGGTGGCAAGGCAAGCAACCACGCAGACTAATGCGCACGAAGCAGGATTGGTTGTAATGTCTTGCCTACCAAACTTGACCCATTGTCAAACTAACCATGAGACTATCTATGCAAGAGACCAACCTTGGCCCAGTCAAGAAAAATATGGTAGTGGCAAGCTTAGATGCCGTGGGTCTAAGTTCAATATGAATTACAACATAGAACCCGTGGCGTGGCAGGACTTCATCGGTCTAATGAGGTGTGATTGAGAAAAATATGGTATTTCAATAATCGTGAGTTGGTTATCACATATGAGTGTACTTTGGATCCCACACAAGCACAATTATTTATAATTTTAAACTTTCAATGTGATCCGTGACAAAGAGAGAAGAAGGAAGTTATAGAGAACGTTATCTACCATAATTGAATTAGCTGCTGCCTATAGTTAATAAAGATACTGCCCCAGCCATAATGATCTTCAAATGTAATCACGTATCATGTACCATTATATAAGGAAAAAAGTGTGCCTATGTAATTCATATGGGTTGTTTAGGGTTAGGTCCTCATTGCTCTGGCCTAAATTATGAAGGAGGAGTCTAGCAAATGTGTACTAGCACATTAAGAGGGTTAATAGAACCACTACATTCCAGTGCAAAATTGATCTCGATGCCAATTTAAGGACAAATCTAGACCAAATCCTAATTTAAATCGGATATCATTTTTAGCTAGATAAACTCTATCCTAGCATGCAATCTATTTGTAAAAGATCCTAAATCTTTATTCGATTGATTTAAAAGATTATCTAGGATCAATTTAAACATACAATCCTATCTAATATGCGATGCTATCTATTAAAATTTACTTTATCAAGATTTTTACGTAATTTGAATATTTACTTTCAAATTTGGACTCGACGGATTTTGGCTTGGGATCGATGATGCTTCATGGTGGTGCTCAACGGTGTCTCTGGCTCACAAGGGGCAATACCCGGTCGCTCACGACGGTGGCTTGGCAGAGAGGTGGAGCAAAGACGCTGGACTTGAAGATGTAGGCATCGGGACCAAAGTAACCAAGCTCGATGGAAGCAGCCAAAGCTCGTCAAAGTGACTAGGTATTGCAATACAAATAGATGAGTAAAGACTTGTGCGAAAGGAAGTCGAGGGGACCCAAGAGTTCTCAGCCAATTTCACTCGGTTTTGTCTTCTTGTGAATATGAAAGCTGACGGAGAAGCAAAAAGGTGATGGATTACTCTTATCTCTTTCTCCTTTGAACTTCTCTACCATTTGTAACTATTTTGACCCCGCTTGACTCCTCGTGCGCGATGGATGATCTGAACATGTGGAGCATGCTGTGGGTTGCATTGGCACGGAATTTCACCGGTGTAGATCTACAGGAACAACACCGGACAACCTGCATCTCCGGGGCTTGCTGGAATCGCCGCTTAAGGAAACTACCTAGAGGAAGGCCATCGGAGCAAGCTGTAATCGCCGAAAAACCTGCAAAAAGTTCAGCAAAAGAGAATCGGACAAGCTGCGGCGCAACGGAGAGAGCTACACAGCCAGCCTGAGGAGCGTTGGGACGAGCTCGACGGTCGCTGATTTGGAATCTCGGATGGCATTCGTGATCTTGCGAAAGGCCGTTGGCTTGTGGATTGATCAGTTGGAGGCTAGGCAGATAGGAGTACATGCTACGGAATCCCCAGAGAAAATTGCACGTAGAACACGACGAACAGCTGCTTGTGGATGTCAAGGCTCCGGAAAGAATGATGAAAAACTTTTTTTAACCTTTCCCGAACGAGAAAATAATGGCTATGACACGTGTCCAAAATGAGGCTCAAATGTCGGGGAAAAAATTTCTCTCCCTTGGACAATCTCTCTCCCGACTCTCTCTCTCTCTTTGCCGCCCCCTCTCTGTTCCACCAAGCCCTCGTCCAATTTACGATCCATTGCATTTGACCGACGAACTTCGTGATAGCGGAGGCAACCTTTCAAGGCGGAGGCGGAGGCTATGCAGTGGTTTGTCGGACAATGGCTCGATCGTGACTAGAGGAGGGAGAGAGGGCACAGTCGGGAGGGGACAGTGATTTGGCAATGGCAAAGCTGAAGGGCCGGCACGGTGGCTCGTCGGGTGGACAAGGGCTCAGTGGTTCATCAGAGGGAGAAAGAGGGGGCAGAGTCGAGAGAGAGAGAGAGAGAGAGAGAGAGAGAGAGAGTCCGAGGGGCGACATGGTGGTTCGTTGGTCGGACAAGGGCTCAGTGGGAGAGAGAGGGGGCGGCAAAGAGAGAGAGAGAGAGAGGAGAGATGAGAGAGGAGTGCTCACCTAATTCAAAAAAGTCTTATATTTGCCCCTCATTTTAAACAAGTATCGCAATTTCAATACCCTTCTTATTTGTTGCACCAACACTTTTTATATAGCCCGTATTTTCTCTTCTGAGACGCTCTTTCTTTTTTCACTATGGTGAACGTGGGTTCACAGAAATTATGTGTCGTGTATTCAATATGTGTGGCTTCGTATTTTCAATTGGGAAGGTGCATGCTTCCTATTAGGTTCAAACCTATCGTTTTCCAAAATACCTAACTTCCAAATTTTGATATTCAACTTAAGCAATTTTCTGATTATTTCCTCTAATTAAATATTCATAAAATAATATGAATAAATTTCCAAGTATGTTATTTAATAATTTGATAATCAATTATTCCAACTTGCTCTACAATGCAAATTTTGGCCACACAGATATTTTATGGGTTTGGCCAAATTTACATGCTCAAATGGTTTTAGTCTAGTATATTAATTAAGTTTAAAACCTTCAATCTAAATCAATTTCCTGCTAATCCAATGCAAATGCGACTACCAAATAAATGCTCACAAAACTATATGCATTTCAACTAATATTTTTTCTATTGGTATCGGGGTGGACCCCAAATTTTCAATAAAATAAACAATTAATTGGGTCGCTCTTTGAAGGTGAGTTCGTAGAGATTGTATTTAAAAATAAAATGATGCTTAAATTTTGACTAAGCATATATAATGGATCATACTTTTGTTGGGATTATGAGTCCCATTTTTTTTCTTTTTGTTTGTAATGTGACGCTACTGTCAATGTATGACAAGAAAGGACATGATTTTTCCACGAATGAAATCAGTCTAATCATTCGATTGCATCTCGCGGTGTCCAATATTCCGTGGGGGCAGGGTGTTTCCCAAACATCCGTCGAAGATATTTCGGGGGCGAACTAGTGGATCGCGCGAGCCCCAAAATCTTAGAATGGTGGGCCCTTCAATGGCCGAACTCTGACGCTTTGACCTCGACAGCTCCCCTTCCTCCTCCCCACGTCCTCCCTGCTTTCCCTTCGCTCCCATAAAAATAGAAAGTCCCCCGCGCCTTCTTCACACCGTCAAAACCTAAAAAAGGAATTTGCAGCCCCGCACCACCCTCCCGACCCCACCCCCACCCCAATTCCAATCCACTTGCCAAGTCACGGCCCCACCTGCACACGTGTCACACGGTGAATCGCGAGCCGCTTGGCACGACCCTCACTCGCTCCACAGCTGGGTTCACGCTTCAAGTCCCAGTCACTCCTGAGTACGAGTCTGTTTCCTCCTCAATCCCGTCACCCCGCTTCGTATATATAACCCAACCCTCCATATCAGTAAACACTTACTTCCCCTCACCACACTCATTATCTGCTTCATTCCAACTCAACAGCTATCGCAGTATCCCTGTGCAGACGTCCTCCCATGAACTCTTCCTCTTATATCTCCCATCCCAACACCTTTAGCTTCGACTTCGCCGAGCCGCCTTTCTCGTTGCTGCTGTCCCACGACAGGAGCGCAGCGCCCGGGAACTTCTCTGGGGAGGAGGTGCGCCTCGTGTCCGACCACCCAAAGAAGCCCGCCGGCAGGAAGAAGTTCCGGGAGACACGCCACCCCGTGTACCAGGGGGTGCGGCTGCGCGACTCGGGAAAGTGGGCCTGCGAGGTCCGCGAGCCCAGAAAGAAGTCGAGGATCTGGCTCGGTACCTTCCCCACTGCAGACATGGCGGCCAGGGCGCACGATGTGGCGGCGCTCGCGCTGAGGGGCCGGTCCACCTACCTCAACTTCGCGGACTCCGCGTGGCGGCTGCCTTTGCCGGCGTCACCCAACACCAAGGACATACAGAAGGCAGCAGCCAAGGCCGCGGAGGCATTCCCGCTGGTCGAATCCGAGGATGTGATGTCGGGGAACGAGAAGAAGTTGCATTCGGAAGAGGGAGTGTTGTACGACGAGGACATCTTCGGGATGCCGGGGTTGCTCGCCAATATGGCGGAGGGGATGCTCTGTCTCCACCGGAATGCAGCGGAGATATATCTGCCGGACTGGACGACGGGAACTTGGACGCATACGCGTCATTATGGAGCTATTCCATGTGACCATTTCTCAATTTCACTTTAAGTGTTTTGTCGTTAGGGACGACTTTGATGCCCTACTTAAGAAGTGTTTTAATGCGGACAAAAGTTGAAGGGTACGAGCGCAGATATTTTCGGAAACCATTTTTGTGGTGTGCCATTAGATAAAAAGCTGTGTTCACTGTAACATCGGGCGTTTGCATATAGTTAATAAAAGAACTACCCGAGCCATCATGAATTTGAGAGAAGTGGCTTTCAAACTTACCCAATTTATCTTCGAATGTATCATGTCTATGGCAAAGGTGTGCCAACGAAATTCGCATGGGTTCTTTAAGTTCAGGCCCTTTTGCTCGCGGCTAAATTCTAGAGGAGCCTAGCAAATGTGTTTTTAGGCCAATTAAGAAGGTTACTGAACGATCCTGGTTCGGTCGATCTTCGCAATAGCTCATGGATAAACAAAAGTCACGAACGAATAGATATAGACAAGATGCGGTCCCATATTAATGTATTAATCGGGAAGACACAATGATGGGGAAAAGTGCCAAAAAAAGTCTAAACCTTTTGGCTTTGTCTTGGGTTAGTCTAAACCTTTTTTGGTGCCGATTTAGTCCTAAACCTTTTACGTTGTGCCAATTCAGTCCTTTCCGCCAATTTTGGCCGGATTTTCTTGGGCGACGCCGGCCGGCGACGTGGCCTAATCGGCCGACGTGTGTACAATTTTTAATAATATTTTAATATTTTTGAATTTTAATATTTTTATTCTTTTATTTATTCTTTTTATTTTTTTCTTTTCTTTTTTCTTCTCATCTTCTTCCTCGGTGGTCGCCGGAGCTCGGCGACCGGCCGGGCGGCGACGGCCGGCGAGGTCGAGCCTCGCCGGCCATGGGCGAGGCTCGATCCTCGCCGGATCCGGCGAGGCGAGCCTCGCCCGCCCGGCGCGAGGCCGCCCTCGCGGCACAGGTGGCGAGCTCGCCCTCGCCGGATCTCGGCGAGGTCGAGCCTCGCCCATGGCCGGCGAGGGCGAGCCCCGCGCCTCCGCGCGAGCCGCCGGACTCCTCCCGGCTCCGTTCTCCGATCCCAATCTCGCCCTAGAAATTTCCTCCCTCCTCCGCTCGTCGTCGTCGTCGTCTCTAGGGTTTACGGGAGCTCGGGGTGTCTTCGGTCGCGCGGCTCCGGCCCGGATTTTCGCTGTTTCTCGGCGGCGGCGATCCGTCGGGGGTGGGGTGGTGGTTTTGTGATTCTTGGGGTTCTCCGAGGCGGGCGGCCTCGCGCCGAGCCGGGGGGCTCGCCCTCGCCGGCCATGGGCGAGGCTCGACCCTCGCCCGGATCCGGCGAGGGCGAGCCTCGCTACCCGGGCCGCGAGGGCGGCCTCGCGCCGGGCGGGCGAGGTTCGCCCTCGCCGGATCTGGCGAGGTTGAGCCTCGCCGGCCATGGGCAAGGCTCGATCCTCGCCCGATCCGGCGACGGCGAGCCTCACCCGCGCGGCGCGAGGCCGCCCTCGCCGGATCTGGCGAGGTCTAGCCCTGCCAGCCATGGGCGAGGCTCGATCCTCGCCGGATCCGGCGAGGGCGAGCCTCGCCCGCCGGCGCGAGGCCGCCCTCGCGGCCACGGCGAGGTGCCGGCGAGGTCGACCTCGCCGGCCGTCGCCTCGGCCGGTCGCCGAGCTCGGCGACCGGGCCGGAGGAAGAAGATGAGAAGAAAAAAGAAAAAAAAAAGAAAAAAGAAAAAGAAAAGAATAAAAATAAAAATAAAAAAGAGAAAAAAAATTCAAAAATATTAAAATATTATTAAAAATTGTACACGTCGGCGCCGATCGCCACGTCGCCCGGCCGGCGTCAGTCAGCAAAATCCGCCAAAATTGGCCGGAAAGGACTGAATTGGCACAACGTAAAAGGTTTAGGACTAAATCGGCACCAAAAAGGTTTAGGACTAATCGCACAAAGCCAAAAGGTTTAGGACTTTTTTGGCACTTTTCCCCACAATGATGATCCATATTGAAATTGGTTTGTTTTTTCATGCTCAAGAGAACTCATGTTGGCTTCGGCTGTTCCATGTTCTAAGGACTGCACCGAACAAGACCTTCGGTTTCCTTAGGCCCTCGAACTCTCTTCAAGTCACACTGGAATGATTAAAAGGTGGCAAGGCAAGCAACCATACAGACTAACGTGCAGGCATGAAGCGAGATTGGTAATGACAAGACACTTGCCAAAAAAGATAACTGGCAATAATAGCAGTCAGGAGATACTCTCTTGAAAAGGCAGGGAGAAGCATCATCAACAGAGAGGGGCATTGGTTTGGCTCTTTGGGCAGGAAAGAAAATGTATAAACCAAAGTACACGAAATGATTAATACATCTCATTCTGAGTTCTCGACATGATCAGGCTTGCTCCCTAGTTTTGAATATATTTCAAACTTGATTCACTCGGATTGTAAGTCATCCTAATCTCATCGGCCGTCGGGGCCAAAAATAGCCCACAACCCAAAGAGATGACCGCTTTGATCACGCAAACCTTAAAAATGGTAGTTGCCGGCTTCTTCTTTTGGGAAGAGGAGCATCTTCCCCGCTAATGACTCTGTATCTATTAAATATACGAGGCAAAAGAAACAAAAAATACGATGACTGACTGTTATATGCTGGCAATGAGTCTTCTTGGGGTCACTGGTGTTCACCTAAAGCAGCAACAGTCATCGCAATGAATAATAAGTCGAGGATCCAACAGTTTAACACAAGCCGAGATCTGTAAATTCGGGAAATCCACCTGACAAGATTTTTAATAGGGAAAATGCTGAATCATTCATCTGATACTCATCCACAACTCACTTGATATTTTTGCAACAAAGGCTGTCTTCAACAGAACTTCCGGAAAATGTTGAATCATTCAGCTGATACTCATCCATAACTCACCTGATAATTTTGCAACAAATGCTGAACATGCAGGGTTGTCGGAATGGTGATTCATGTTCTTTTTTCTCATAATATGGGCACGTCATTTTCGTCAGTGAGTAAGCCAAGTCCATGCATCACAGAAAATGGTGATGCCGACCCAACATTACTTATTCAATTATTTCCTTTTGCTGATGATGGGGAAATTCTCATCTTGGACGACAAGGAGTGAACAGGCTAAATCCTAGGAGAGAAAAGTAGTCAGTAATTATTTATCATCTTAGATTCTGCATATTACATCAAGTGCCCAGATTGTTTGAGCGTAAACTAAGTGGATCATGATAAGCACAACTTGCCTTTCTATACTCTATTGCAGCAAATTGCAAGCTGCAGCATGTTAAAATTTGTATGGAGGACAGTTCTTTGACCATCAAAGTTGTCGCCCTCCCAGTAAATTCTGTAAACCTAGTCTTTTAAGTCATTACCCCTGTCACATCATTGTGAGTACTTTCACAAAGCACAATTGAGAAATGACTAGTTGGTTTGGATTATTGGTACTTTGGCAAAGCACTATTGAGGTTTGTCTGATTGGTGCCAGTACATACAAGAAAAGAATGGGAGTTGTATAGCCCATAGATACTTTCCTGGCTTTAGTATTTGTACAGTGCTTGTCTGAAATCTACTTGCTCTCCTGCAGATTATGCATATCTTAGATTTTTACCAGTAGTTCTGATGTTGTCAGTGGTTTTTGTTGCCAATTTGATGGCAATAAGAGCTGCTTCCTTCCTTTCTCCATCTAGAAAGGGATTCATGGTGGATAGATGTTGATTGATCCTACAAAGTTCTAGCAAAAGTAGTGACAAATCAACCTCAGGATTAGCTTCTGTTTTCCACATCACCTCATAGATTAAGAGAAGAAGAGAACCATTATTTTAATACTCTATGGCTTTTCTTCTGGGATATTTGGGGTTGTGTGGATAAAAGCGGTTAGTGCATGATATTAGAAGAGCACCGACTAGGCGATGTAGTGACAGAAAATGCTCGACAAATTGATATATATGTATGTGTTCTTAGTTAAGTTTTTCTCTATGCATGCCATCCTTTCTATCTGATTCTGGAATTAAACTTTTTATATCAGGATGTTCGTGAATTCTGTGAAGAGACTTCGAATTATGAGGACTTCTGAGGCTAATGGACTTGGTACTGAATTACAGAGTCAATTTTCTGGGACTTGATCATGTACATGGTTTTGTATGATCATGATATTTAAAGCATTGTTGAGGATGCTAACCTTAAGCTGGGTAGCTCTGAAGCTATCCAGGTCCGTGTAGAGCATGGTTGCAAACTTTTGAGTGAACAGTGTGTATAGTTTGCCCATTATACGATTGTGGAAATGAAAAGACTGGATAAATGGAGCATTTTGAAAATTATGGTTGCTCCTCTTGGTGTCCCTTTTCTTTATCTTTTTGTTGAGGTGACACTACCCTTTCCCAACTTTTGTCACTGCCGGTTAAATCAAACTTTGGAATGTCCTATGTATGTTGTGTGTACATATATTCTCGCAACTTTTTTCTTGTTGATGAGAGAGAGAGAGAGAGAGAGAGAGAGAGAGAGAGAGAGAGAGAGAGAGAGAGAGAGAGAGATGGACACTATTCTTTCTTGTGGATTGTTTATTGGTTCTCCATATTCTCTGCGAAGAAATGAGATTTCATATTAAGAGTCTTTCTGATCAAGCCCACTTGAATTGCTTATCAAACTGGAATTATGGATGGCAAGAGATTTGGCATGTAGAAGGCCGCAAGTCTAGTATTGAGGTTGAAAACTGATGAACAATGCACCTGGACTTTTAGCAGAAGTTTCAAACATTAATTATATGATGTAGATGCTTTCTCCTCTCTTCCAACAGTTAGGTTGTACCTTCGAACATATTCCAAGTCAATTAATCATCGGTATTTTCCTGAATTTAAGCATGAATTTTACATTGACTAGGAAAACAGTTTTTGTTGACTCATTTTCCTAAACAATCGAAACACTGAAAAATGAGAAAAATGTTTTTCTCATAACAAAAAGAGCCTTATTCTTATATCTTATCTAAATGAATCAGCCACAACAGAATATTACTGGCATAATTAAATAGATATATTTTAATGTACCTTCTATTCTTATTAATAGTTTGATCTGCAATCCTAAGACCAGCTCTACCTCGTGTGGCTTATCCGATAACACGAAAAAAATATATATATTGAAAATTGAAGTATTGAATATTAAAGTGATGAAATCTTAAGTATCGAAAATAAAAAGTATTTTTATGATAGATGCAAATTAAATAATGATTTTTTTAGTTTCTTACCAAACATGGAAAGTGAGCATTATTAGAAGGTTTGGACGATACTTTTGGTGAGATTTTAATTTCCATTGAATATTTTATCACTTTAACAATTAAATATACCCTTCCTAAATTATCCCATTAAGTGGTTTTTGATTTATATCAATCAATTAAGTTGTGTGTAGTTAGAAATTATCAAGCGTACTTGATGATATTAAGTGTTGAAAAGATTATTATTCGGTATTTAATGAAGTACCGAATAATAAATAATTACATATCTCAACTTGAGAATACAATAAGCAGTGACGGACGAGAGAGGGAAGAGACACTTAAGAAAAATCAATAATCCCTACTATATCGAAAGTAATCTTAACTATATTTTTAAACTTAAAATTTTTTTATTAAAAAAATTTCCTCAAAATTAGTGATCACTACTATATAAATTGTAGCCAAGATAAGAACCCATTGACCTGTTAGAGCATCATACTGGTGCTAACTTAAACCACAGGACAATCGATTATCCTTGTTTTTATCGTCCTGTTCTATATATATATATACTAACTGCTAAGGCTTCTAGGGCGCTCGATTTAGTATTTATTTACACTATGGAACACGGATTGAAACAACTCATGTTATAAATAAAAAACCAAAAATACCCTTCATAACCCATGAGCCCCTTAATGCCATGAACTCCTTAATGCATTGACCTAAAAGAGAAATTATTGCATGGTCTATAGACTATATAGACGAACATTACAAGATCAATTATCCTGATGAACTTGGTCTACATGATTTATATGTCATGCAATGTTTTTTCCTCAGATTTAAGAATGTGTTAATTTCCATTGCCATTACCAACCAGAACCTCTTAAACAGAAACGACCATCTTGATATCCTTTGCTTTTTGGGTGAAAGTTACCAAGAAAACAACATAAGAAGAAAAACTGAAGCTCTATAAACATACTGTTGTAGGGATTCTGGACACGGACATATACATCAAATGAAGTTTTATTTGCAAAAAAAGGTACCTAGATCATATACCGGTGATCTCTACAGATATCAGAACCAGTAGCTACAAGCATTCAGTTAAGAAATTCTACATACAGAGAAAAATTGAAGGAACTATTAGCCAAAAGGAACTCAAATGCTCAGAACTCAGTTCCTAGAGAAGGCCATTTACAGGTGACGTGCTAAAAACTTGCTTGTCTTTGCTAGCTTCATACATTGCAGCGCCATTGCTACTGCTCTTCCTCCGAGGCTTCGCCTCTCCAAGCATGGTTATGACATCCCTCATGCAAGGCCTATCTCTCGGTAGCTTTGCAGTACAGAGGAGCGCTATTCTGAGCAGTTTCCTACATTGGGGTCTAGAGCTTCTTCCAGAGCTCCGTTGTCCCTGATTTTCCTCCGTATCCACTCGACAATGTCGACGGAGTCTCCGAACTCGAGGTCTAGAGGCCTTTTGCCTGCGATGAGCTCCAACAGTATGACACTAAAGCTGTATATGTCTATCTTTTCATCAACCTTCATGGTGTATTCGTACTCTGTCGGCGAACATAAAAAAATTGCAGCATTGTTAGCTAAGGAAAGGTGATGAGCATATGTGATACTTTCATCACTTTTTAGCATTGACTAGTAGCTATTTTGCAAGGGTAATACAATTATTAACTGGGACATTGGAAAGATCTGATATTTGATCAATTCGATGGAAGATTATGAGAGTAATAATCAACTTACCAGGCGCAATGTATCCATAGGACCCTGCCACTACCGATAC
The DNA here is from genome assembly GCA_014182375.1 of Eucalyptus virginea. NCBI lineage: Eukaryota > Viridiplantae > Streptophyta > Magnoliopsida > Myrtales > Myrtaceae > Eucalyptus > Eucalyptus virginea. Next base: position 16,263,716 of record CM024519.1, read on the forward strand.
TGTTTCGTTCTTCCGGAGCATCATTGGTGGTCCTTCAAGTAGTCTTTGGCTTGGGCTTAATGTGCTTCACACGTGAGTACAGAAAGACTCCAGCAAGGGCCACTCCCATACCTAATAACATCACCACAATGATAAAGATAACAAAACCATAACCATGAGAGCAAAATAATCTAAATAGCAATGACAATAGTAGTACTATGGAACCAAGCTAAACCGGTTGATTAACCAATAAACAGATACCAGATCTCATTTTCCCTAGAAGCAAATGCCATTATATGCTTTCTCACTTAGGTTTGGGGAGGGAAGGGGAAGAAACAAAAGCCAAGAAAATAACAAACTTGGAAAAAGGCTGTTCAGATGGTAGCATAAATCACCTAGGGAATTTATGGGTGAAACTGGAGTTCGGAAGAAGAGAACTGAGCTGACAATGACCACAACATGCTTCACGCAGTTTCCTACGGAGTGGGTCACTAACGATACCCTCTGTAGTATCATGTAAGAGACCTGCACAAATTCAACAATTAAGGTTGGTATTTCCCCATTAAAAAGTGCTATTGAAGACCTGCATGACTGGAAAACAGTCAATTCCTTCTCGTGCATGGACTTCATTGTTCTTGCGGACACGAACACTATGCACATTAGTGCAGATATTGTGGCATATCGTGATTAATTCGAAGCAGACGGTTATCCAATTCTATAGACATGTAAACAGACAACATTATAGAGTTTGCTGATCCAATAAGAAGATCAACAATATCAAGGGATAATTGATCCGATGCGAGATGAGTTAAAAATCACTATTGCCCCACAGTGATTTTCAACTGATGTCACAATGATGGAGACACAGCTGTTTTGTTTCTCAAAAGTTCCAAAAAATTTTCACTAGGGATGTCACAAATTGATCCTTTCGATTTTCTGCCATCCCGTAAATTTGCTTATCTAAACTCGATGTCCTATAGAGAAGACTCAAGGGGTTCTGAGTGCTTAAAGTAATAGGTCACAGCTATAGATTTGAAAATGAATGCCAGAAGCAATTATGAATGAGGCACATAACATAGCTAAAGATTTAGATCGTCAAAGAAATGTGTGGCCCATGACCCAAAAATAATGAAAATATTGCATTGGGCAAAAAGCCTCACCTGCTGGTATGCATGGAAGAACAACGCTGCAAGGAAGGACCTGGTTAATACCTGCTGGATATTTAATCCCCGTTGCGCCTGTTGTTAAGATGAGAAAAAAGGCATATCAGAAAAACTACCATATACAGAACCCTTTTGAGCAATTATTAAAGTTTGAAAGAACACTCACTGCGGCTTGTAGGGATGCAGGAGTGAACTTGAGACCTTCAGTGAAAAAAGTCACAGGGAATAATAAAACAGATGACATCAAGGTTATAATCGAAAAGAGAGTTATATTGTCCAAGGATTCCTGTACATAAGCAAATTCAATTGCCAAAATAAGAGAACAATCGCATAATGTAGCTTCAAATACTTAACAGTCTGAAGATGAAGACAAAACGATTCATGATACCTCCTTATTGACCATGACTTTCTTGCTGAGCACATTACGAAATTGATTACTCAGATTCGAGGCCATTGCGCTCCAAAACCCAGCCCTTAGAAACCATAAAAGTCAAAGTCATGCGAACAAAAATAAAAGACCTAAACTATGACTCTTCGACCGATGAGCTAGCTAGAATACATATTTGAAATCAAACATAAAGTTCGGCTATATCCATTTTTCTTTGGCATTTTACTAAAGTTTCTCACCAGTTAAAGGAAGCCTCTGTCATTGATGCAAGTGTGACTCCACCAACGATTGGTAAAAGAGAAGAGACAACCCAGATGGTCGGAAACTGTTGGGGCCAAAAATGACAAAAAAGTTAAAATGGGAGGCGGATATTAAATGCTACACCATGAATATCATTAGTCTTTTGAGATCATCAGAAAATTAAGAAACATGAACATTACATGTTAAGTTCAACAGGTAATCATATTAACTTAGCAAACTAAATGGTTACAAAAAAGGACGAGCTTTACAACAACTCACAATAAAATGGTGCATCATTTAGTAACCGAAAAACTACATCAGAAGTTGTTGGGATTGTCGGATTCCCAAAAACCGGATTCGACACTAAATCGAACCCCTAAAACGAATGCGGAAGATAAGCCCGAGAAAAAACATGTATCACCGATCCTAAAGCACACCACGGAATCGAGCGTACCTTGTTAGCCACAGATTAAACACCAATGCTGAAGTTCGAGGAAGAATTTGATCCCGGTCTACCAAGAGGCGTACTGTTGGTTCAAGGGGGAGAAACGTACGTTGGTTTTGGGAGAGGGGAAAAGGAAAAACGCGCGTACGTCCAAAAGGTGCGTTTTCTTTTTCTTTTCTCCCTTTAAATACGTCTTCTCCAAAAGACATGTCCCTTCAGCAAAAGACGTCCCCCCAAAAGTTACAACTCTTCAACGTGTCCCTCCATCAATGGGCCATAATTTGTGGGCCAAGCTTTTAGGCCCAACATGGGCGGACGGGCCTTAAGCCCATCACATAAAACCATCATCTCCCACTCGCACATGGTGGCCCGAACAGGATTCTCTTTACCTCTCTTCAACATTCATACCGGTGAATAATCCGTGCGACCAAAGATACTTTGAGAGCTCGTTCTATACATCTCGTTAGGAATATATAGCAGCTCATAATGGGCATTACACTTTGAGTAGATTTAGTATGCAGTACCCTAGATCGATCGATCACATTTATATCTCTCTTGATCTCTTTTAAACAATGATATATATATATATATATATATATATATATATATATATATATATATTGTATTCACAATTATGATTATCCCAAAGACAGTCATAATTGGTTAACCAGTGAATACAAAACTACAATGTGATTCTCCAAAATCGATCTTCCTCTTTTCTTCAAACTCTCAATTTCAGTTCAGCTTGCTTTTCTAGAAATGTCCCATTAGATCGAATCAAACTCATGACCATTGGCAACATCTTAAGATAGCAAACACTAAATAGAAATCTTGAGAATAAGTAAGAGTCATGAGGGGACTAAAATTGAGGAACTCATTTCCTCAAGAGTCTCACACGGCATAAAAGTTGAGATCAAACTTTTGCCACTCTTATTGGTCGGCTCATGCATACGTAGTATGAAATACGTATTACGGTATTAACTCCTTTCCCATGGAGCGTATGTCTACACATTCAATACCGTATATATGTTAGTTCAGACATATCCAATGTCTAACTTGAGTCAACGTATCTACTCATTCACAAAATTCATCAGAACTCACATCTGGCATCTTAGACAGATAAAGTAAAATATGTGGGGTATTTTACTTTCGGACATCGTAAGTATTATGTCATCATCTTAACACTTAGTTAAGGCGACATACGTTTTTTAAGCTTGAGCTCTCGATTATCACCTAGATAATAAGCTTAAAAACAGTCTCATCTCTTTTATCACACAGTAAATAGAGGCGATTACCCGTGTGAGTGGGCTAATCTTTTATCTATCCGACATACTTCCTTAACTTAAAATAATGCACTGAGCATTATGATGCATAAAGATCAAACAAAGATTCATAGGCATTAATGATGAAAAACACAAATTCATCAAATGTGAACACTTAGGGAAATTACAATATTCAAGTACATCGCCTCTACGCAATCCTAGAGATTTCATATGGCCACAAAACACATCTCTAGGTATTGGCTTTGTCATAGGATCTGCTACCATTCTATGCGTAGTATGTACTCTAAGTTCACATCTTTTCGTGCAACCATATCTTTGACAAAATTATACTTGGTATCTATATGTTTGGTCTTGCCATGATATTTTGGATCTTTGGTGTATGCTTTTGCTGCTTGGCTATCACAGTTAACCAATAATGGACTTGCAGCTTTCTCAATAACACCTAAATTATCCAAAATATCTCTTAAGCCAAACACCTTCTTATACTGCTGCTGATAATGCCACGAACTCAACTTCTATCGTGGACAAGGCTATACACTTTTGTTTCTTACTGCTCCAACATATGGTGCCATTATTCGGTAAGAAAACAAAGCCAGAGGTAGATTTCCTTTCATCTAAATCTCCTCCATAATCAACATCAGAATAGCCTTAGAGTCGCAGATCCTTTCCATAATAACTCAGCGTATAATCAGCAGTCCCCTTTAGATACCTCAGTATTCTCTTAACGGCTTTCCATTGTGCTGGACCTGGATTGGATTGGTATCTACTCACCATTCCAACTGCAAAACATATGCCAGGTCTTGTACACATCATAGCGTACATCAAGCTCCCAACGGCACTAGCATAAGGAACATATTTCATTTGTTCCTTCTCTTGTGGAGTCCCTGGACACAGTCTATGGCTCAATCCTTCACCTTTTGCAATAGGAGTATCAATGGGTTTACAATCTTGCATACGATATCGTTCAAGAACCTTATTTATATATGTTTCTTGCGAAAGAGACAACGATCTCTTCGAATGATCTCTTGAAAGCTTAACTCCAAGAATGTATGCAGCCTCACCCATATCCTTCATCTCAAAATTGGAAGACAACCAACTTTTGACAGTATTAACAAACTCCATATTGCTTCCGGCAATAAGTATATCATCAACATATAATGATATGATCACAAATTGATCTTTGGATCTTTTGATATACACACAATGATCCTCATCTATCATTGTAAAATCATATGCTATTATGGCATTATGAAAACGTATATACCATTGTCTTGACGACTGCTTAAGGCCATATATCGACCTCAAAAGTCGACATACCTTTTCTTCTTGGCCTTTCACTATGAAACAAGCAGGTTGTTCCATATATATTTCTTCCTCTAATTCTCCATTAAGGAATGCAGTCTTTACATCCATTTGATGTAACTCAAGATCCATACTAGCCACTATTGCCAGAATAATGCGAATCGAGGTAAATCTCACTACAGGAGAAAATGTTTCTTCATAATCAATTCCTTCCGTTGATTATACCCTTTGCCACAAGGCGAGCCTTATGCCTTTCTATTGAGCCATCAGCTTTCGCTTTATTTTGAGAACCCACTTGTTCCCAATAGCTTTGCGTCCTTTTGGAAAATCAACCAGTTCCCAAACATGGTTTGACTTCATTGACTCCATTTCCTCTTCCATTGCATGAATTTATTTTTCCTTATTAGGGCAATTCAAAGCCTCATTAATATCTCTTGGCTCATCCTCATCTTGCGGAGCAATCATAAAAGTTTTCCATTCAATGTCAAAACGTCGACGGGGAATACTTTGGCGACTTGTTCACCGTATGAGAGATTATACACTTAGCACATCATTCCCAATTATGCTCCCACTAGGATTAGATAATGATGACGTCGTCTCATCATGTGGTTGCAATTGAGAATGAGTTGAATTCAATTCATCACTTCTCATATTACTCCCACTTGGACGAACTCCACTAATATCATTATCTTGATCCAATGTTTCAAATAGGGAGTAATCTTCCCATATTTCGCCCTTCTTAGGAAATTCATCCTCTAAGAATGTGACATCCCGTGATTCAAATTCAGTTATACTCCCACTTTCCTGCTCACCTATGAACACATACCCTTTCGAGTGTTCGGAGTATCTCATTAAAATACTCTTCTTTCCTTTGGGACCCAATTTCCCAAACTTGTGAGAGGACTCATGAGTATAGGCAGCACAACCCCATGGCTTAAGAAAACTTAAGTCCGGTTTTCTACCTGTCCATAACTCATATGGAGTGGAAGTAACTGATTTGGAAGGCACCCGATTAAGTATATAAGCAGCAGTTAACAACGCATCACTCGAAAAAGTGATAGGTAAGTTAGCATGCGCCATCATGGACCTAACCATTTCCAGTAGGGTTCTGTTTCTTCTCTTCGCAACACCATTTTGTTGAGGAGTATATGGAATAGACAATTGTTTTTCTATTCCTTTTTCATCACATAATTTTCTGAACTCATCAGAAAAATATTCTCGACCTCGATCGGATCTTAATACTTTTATTTTCTTGTCTAATTGATTTTCTACCAAGTTCATAAACCTTTTGAAACAACTTATTGCTTCAGATTTATGAGAAATCAAATAGACATATCCGAATCGAGTATAATCATCTATAAAAATGATGAAATAAACAGTCCCAAGCCTTCTTCTCACAATCATTGAACCACAGACGTCATAATGGATTAAATACAGAGGAAATTAAGCTCTTTTATCTTTTCTAAATGGTTTCCTTGTCATTTTCCCTACTTGGCAATGCTCACACATAGGCAAATCGACTTTTTCAATGTTGCCCAACAAGCCCTCTTTGGCTAGTCTATTTATACGTTGTTGGCCAATATGACCAAGTCTAGCATGCCACACATTCACATTATTATCATATGAATTAGGAGACGTGATAAGGGAATAACAAACATTTGCATTAACATAGTCAATATCTAATACAATGAAACCATCCAGAAAATAACCACAACCATAGTAATTTGTATCCAAAAACAAATCCACACCTCCATTATGGAAGTTCATATTAAAACCTAGTTTAACCAACACTAAAATGTAGACACTAAATTCCGACGAATCTCCGGAGCATACATTACATCATGTAGGAACAAAGTGTGTCCACCACGCATATTCAGTTGGCAGGTGCCAATTCCTTTCACTTCAGCTCTGGAGTTGTTTCCCACATAGATCCACTTATTTCCAGTTGGTACTCGTCGGAATTCCACGAAGGATACTCTATCCTTCGCTACATGGTCTGTCGATCCTGAATCCACAGTCCACAAAGGATTAGACTCAGTTAAGAATACATAACTCGACACAAAAGTAAAGTTCTGATAAGTGCAAGGGGTGTTTACCTTCTTTGGCTCACGACAGTCGCGAGCATAGTGACCCTTCTGGTCACAGTTGAAACACTTCACCCTTGCAAGCTTCTTCATTCGAGGACGCTTTCCTCTTCCATGTTGGTTAAGCTTGGGTTTCTTCCCTGAATGACCTGCTTCCTTGCCTTTCCTTTTATCAAACCAGTTAGGGCGTTTGCGCTTGGAGCTCGAAGCTCCATGTGAGCTAGAACTAGCATGATAGAGTTCAGCATCCAGCTTAGCCGCCAAGAGGCGGTCCTCTTCCAGCTCAAGATGGCGCACTGCATCCTCAAAGGTTTTGATATTTTCATTATGAGTTAGGTGCACCTTCATATGCTCCCAACTCTGAGGCAAGGAACGAATCACTGCTTGCACTTGCTGCTCATCAGTGAGGACATGGCCAGCATCTTTCAGCTCATTTATCATGTTTGACATCTTTCTAAGATGTTGCTTCATGGTCTAACCATGAGGCTTCTTATAAGAGTCAAACCTAATAGTGAGCTGCCTCAGTCTAGTCACCGAAGTATGACCAAATCTTGCTGCCAATGCCTCCCACATTTCTTTGGCATTGTCAAAACGCCTAAACTCTTGCATGACGTCATTTTCCATGCTGCTCAGCAACGTCATGCGAGCAAGAGAGTTTTTTCTTTTCCATGCAGCAAAGCTTCCTTATCTCTTTTGTCTGTGCAGTGTTTCCTTCTTCGGGTTCTACCATGGTCGGGTTAAGAGCTTCAAGTGCCTCTTGCTCTTCCAGCACATATTGGATTTTCATGTGCCATATTTCATAGTTGTCACCATTGAGCTTTTCACCTTTGTTCAGCTCGGCAACTATGCCCTTTGTGGCTGAAGCCATTGATCTGAACACATCAGACATATATGCACGAATTATTAATGCATATCACTTATGCATCCCTTTTGCACGACCCCATCATATTAATAAATGATTTCAAGTAAGGTTTCAGAATCAAAAGGTCACTATGTTTCCAATCATCCTCCAAAAATCCTAACTTAAAACTATCATTAATATAATTGTCTTATGCAAAATAAATTCTATGAAGCTACAAAAGCTTCTATAACTACCCACAACAACCAGCAATAACAGAAAGCAAATAGTAATTGACATCCAATAAAACAATAATGCTTTCACATAATACAACTAACATATCGGTTGCTACATCAACAACAATCAGGTAGTTAACATTGCATAAGATGTCCACAAAGCACACTTAACAATAATCAGCCAATACATCTAACACCAAGTCAGCACACGAACTGGGAAGATCCTCTTTGTTCAATTTCTTGATCTTTTCCCTTGTAACAATCCAGTAATATTCATTTACAAAATTCATCACAATTTTCTTATATGAAGCAGCTTCGTTGACATCCCATATGCGATTCAACACTCCTTGCCATTCAGGTGGAAGGGTGTTCATGAAAAAATCGCACCATCTCTGACTGTGGCATAGGACGACCATTCCATATGACCTTTTGAATTTTCCCGTTGACTTCAAGGACGTGATCAATTAAGTCACCACTTTCCCATCGATGATCAGTCAGCTCAGCTATCAACTTAGACAGCATTTCCTTTTGTTCATCGGTAATTGCGCGAATAGGTGTGCGCAACCTCAGGGGAGGCATTGTTCCTGCAACAAATGCAGAACAAATAAGGGATCACATATAATCCACATAGACTTAATTGAAAAAGAAACACATTCTTTTCCCTCCTTTTTTTTTTTTGGTCAACTGTCAACGGTCAATGGTTGGGTCGCCGGTCGTCGGACCGGTCGGACCGGTTGGGCCGGTCGGGCCGAGTCGGACAAATCGAGCGGCACGTGCCGCGCGCGTGCGCGGGCTGACGTCACGCAGACGTCAGCCGGCACGTGCCACGCGCGTGCCAGGCTTCCGCGCGGGTCGGGTCGCCGGTCGGGTCGGGTCGCCGGCCGGTGACCGGTCGGCCAACGGTCGTCGGCGATGACGTCATCCCGGCGGTTACCGTGGCGTCACGGTGACATCAGCACTGGCCGGTTCGCGAACGCCGGTGCACAAGTGCCGGTTCGCCACCGGCGCGTGTGGCGCACGCGTTGGCTGATGCCCGGCGCTTGGGCGCATCGCGCCCACGCGCAGCGGCTTTCGGCCGCGCGTGTGGGCGCGTGCGGTGTCTCCTGGCGGCGCACGACATGTCGACGAACTCGTCTCGACGAGCCCTTTCATCCTATGCCTTCAGAAATCGATTTCGACTTACGGAAACTCGAAAAAACGGATGAACAGTGCTCGGGTGTCGAGATTTCTCGCCCGGATCCGTGTCGGCCGAATATTTTCGGGAAAAATCAATCAAAAATCATCAAAGGGGTCGGGAAAACATGAACTAGGGCTCTGATACCAATGTTGGGATTGTCGGATTCCCAAAACCGGATTCGACACTAAATCGAACCCCTAAAACGAATGCGGAAGATAAGCCCGAGAAAAACATGTATCACCGATCCTAAAGCACACCACGGAATCGAGCGTACCTTGTTAGCCACAGATTAAACACCAATGCTGAAGTTCGAGGAAGAATTTGATCCCGGTCTACCAAGAGGCGTACTGTTGGTTCAAGGGGGAGAAACGTATATTGGTTTTGGGAGAGGGAAAAGGAAAAACGCGCGTACGTCCAAAAGGTGCGTTTTCTTTTCTTTTCTCCTTTAAATACGTCTTCTCCAAAAGACATGTCCCTTCAGCAAAAGACGTCTCCCCAAAAGTTACAACTCTTCAACGTGCCCCTCCATCCATGGGCCCTAATTTGTGGGCCAAGCTTTTAGGCCCAACATGGGCGGACGGGCCTTAAGCCCATCACATAAAACCATCAGAAGTGAAAGTTGGAAATAAAGGGCAAGATCTATAAGTATTTGCACCTCCCCAAGAAACATAGCCGATAGAAGGACAGAGAAAAATGGCTCCATGTCAACGGATTCTCCGAACTCGGGGTCTAGAGGACTTTTGCCTGCGATGAGCTCCACCGACACCGAAGCTGTATATGTCTATCTTTTCGTCAACCTTCATGGTGTATCCGTACTCTGTTGGCGAACATCAAAAAATTGCAGCATTGTTAGCTAAGGAAAGGTGGTGAGCGGAGCGGAGGTCGCGAGAGGGAGGCGAAGGGGCGTCGGCGTATGTCGCGACCTCTTTTTTTTTTTTTTTTTTTTCGGCGCCCGATCGGGCGGGCGCCTTGCGAAGGCTAATGGTTCGGCTAAGTCTATTAGGCTTTGGACTCTCCCAAGTCCACCAATTCACGACTTAATGGTTTGATGTTTTTAACCTGTAAGTTAATTTTAAAACGGAGTCGCCACTAATTGATTTGGGGTGGGTCGATTAGAAACCCAAGCGAAATACCGAGAGAAATACTCGCTCCTGTGCAACCAGAGAAATTAGGATTGGGGACTTGATTACACTAGTTAATCACTAATACCCTTTCGGTATCTAATCTTGTTTAAACCCTAAGGCTTTTTGGATTTTTGAGAGATTTTCCATACATTTGTGGAAGAAAAACAATTTTTTTGGGGTCCTTTTCTCCTCTTTTGAACATAAAAGCATTTTTGAATTTTTGATCTTTTTCTGAAAAACAAATTTTTTTGGCTTTTTTTTTGACTTTTTGGCTTTTTTGGGAAAATATGGATATTTTCTATTTTTTTGATTTTTTTGGAAAATATTTTTTTATTTTTTATTTTAAAAATATTATATTATAATATAATATTAAAATACAAACCGGGTCGGATCCCAGGTTGGGTCTCGACCCGGTCGCCCACTCGAGATCCCATTGCGGGCCCGACTCGGATTTTTTTGGTTGCTTTTCCCCCTTTTTTAGAAAACAAGCTGGCCCAAAAATTGGCCCACTTCTTTGAGGCCCGTGCAAATTCGGCCCATGCGACTAAACCCTAGGGGAACCGGGTCATGCACCCAACCCGATTCCACCTGGTTCGCAACGCTCTCTCTCTCTTTTGCTCCTACGCGGCGCAGGTGAGGGAGACCGAAATGTCACCGGACAAACGGCGACGGTGGCGGTGACGATGGGTGACGGATCCGCGACGCGACGGCGACAAGGAAGACAGCAGCGGCCGACTACTCGACAGGACGCGGTGTGGCAGCAACGCGGAGCCTCTCGGCCAAAACGGGACCGAGGCCGAGAGGAGGGTTTCAAAAGAAGAGGGGCGAAACGATGGTGACGACACGGAGGAACCCACCGTTACCTGTCGGTAGCAATGGTATGACACAGCAACGAATAATGGTGGTGTGTGTCGGGATGGCAGCGGCTCTACTCAAGATGATGGCTCTCTCTCCTCCAACTGACCTCGTTCAGCCCCCCTCACGCTCAGATCTGCTCCTTTCACTCCGGTTTCCCTCTCGCTTAGCCCCCTCACGCTCATATCTGCCCCCTTTACTCCGGCCGACCACAGATCTCGGCATGCTCGTCCTCGAGCCTCCCCTGAAGTCTCTCAAGGGGAAGTCATCGAAGCTGGCAGCCCTCGATCATTTTTCGGCGTTCGTCTTCCTCCTTTGGCCTTCGTCGGGGGCCTATTTATAGGCGAAGGGGGTGCCGGTTGACGGAGGTTTGGCCGCCGGTCAGCGTGTGCCAACCTGCCCTAGGTGCGGCCGAACCGGCGTCCCTTCCACCCACTTGTGCGTCCCGTTGTTGCGCGTGACCTGCAGAGGCTGATGAGGAAGGAGGAAGGAGGAAGTAAGGAGGGACCAAGTCGCACAAGCCGGGCCATGGGGCCCGTGCGAGAGAGAAGGAGGGGCTGGGCTCGCATGCCTAGCCCTAATGGGCTGCTCTTTTTTTTTTTTTTTTTAATTCTGTTTTTATTTACTTTTTGTTTGTTTTTCTTGTTTTGTTTTATTATTATTTATCATCCAAAAAAGAGGACAAAATAAAAGAAATGACAACCAAATTAAAACCTAATCAAAATTTTAGGTGTCAACAACTCCGCCCCTCTTTGAAGGTGAGTTCGCAGAGGTTGCTTTCAAAGACAAATAATACCTAAATTTTGCCCATGCATATGCAATAGATTATATCTTATTTGGGACCTAGTGTCCTATGCAAGGAAGAGTAACGTAGCATTATATGTAATAAGACAGATAATAAGATACCTGTAATTACTTAACGGGCACGAGCGAGATAGGGTGCGAATCTCAAGCTTGGCAAGTATCAGGGCATCATCTTACATGGTGATGTGAGAAGATTGCTTCTCCAAGACCTGAACCATTCTTCAGTCATCTTGATGGGAAATTGCTTTTGCAGGACCCGAACCATTCTTCGGTCGCCTGTTAGAGCAATAAGTGGTTTACCTAGGACCCGAACCTTTCTTCAGTCGCCTTGATAGGGAATCGCTTTTCTAGGACTCGAACCTTTCTACGGTCGTCTGTTAGAGCAATAAGTGGTTTACCCAACCTTTCTCGAGAGATGCACCGACCTTTCTCAGGGCATCGATTGGTTGGGGTGCCTGATTTTAGTCAAGGACACCGGATGGTACCCGACCTTTCTTGGGAGATACGCCGACCTTTCTCAGGGCATCCGTTTGTTGGGAGATACCTGGACATTAGGCCTAGCCCTAATGGGCTGCTCTTTTTTATTATTATTTACTTTTTGTTTGTTTTTCTTGTTTTGTTTTATTATTATTTATCATCCAAAAAGAGGACAAAATAAAAGAAATGACAACAAATTAAAACCTAATCAAAATTTTAGGTGTCAACAACTGTCCCTCTTTGAAGGTGAGTTCGCAGAGGTTGCTTTCAAAGACAAACTAATACCTAAATTTTGCCCATGCATATGTAATAGATTATATCTTATTTGGGACCTAGTGTCCTATGCAAGGAAGAGTAATGTAGCATTATATGTAATAAGACAGATAAGAAGATACCTGTAATTACTTACCGGGCACGAGCGAGATAGGGTGCGAATCTCAAGCTTGGCAAGTATCAGGGCATCATCTTACCTGGTGATGTGAGGAGATTGCTTCTCCAAGACCTGAACCTTTCTTCAGTCATCTTGATGGGAAGTTGCTTTTGCAGGACCCGAACCATTCTTCGGTCGCCTGTTAGAGCAATAAGTGGTTTGCCTAGGACCCGAACCTTTCTTCAGTCGCCTTGATAGGGAATCGCTTTTCCAGGACTCGAACCTTTCTACGATCGTCTGTTAGAGCAATAAGTGGTTTACCCAACCTTTCTCGGGAGATGCACCAACCTTTCTCAGGGCATCGATTGGTTGGGGTGCCTGATTTTAGTCAAGGACACCGGATGGTACCCGACCTTTCTTGGGAGATGCGCCGACCTTTCTCAAGGCATCCGTTTGTTGGGAGATACCTGGACATTTACAAGTATCGAATGGATACTTGGACGATCATAAGTATAAACTCTTAGAGGATACCTGGATATCGAAAGGGTACTTGGATGTTTATAAGTACAAACTCTTGGAAGATACCTGAACATTCGCAGGTATCGAAGGGGTACCTGGAAGAACACAAGTACTAAACTCCGAAGGATACCTGGACTTTTGCAAGTATCGAAGGGGTACTTGGATGATCACAAGTACAAAACTCTAAAGGATACCTGGACTTCTGCAGGTATCGAAGGGGTACTTGGATGATCACAAGTACAAAATTCTGAAGGAAACCTGGACTTCCGCAGGTATCGAAATGGTACTTGGATGATCACAAGTACTAAACTTTGAAGGATACCTGGACTTTCGCAGATATCGAAGGGATACCTAGATGATCACAAGTACAAAACTCTAAAGGATACCTGAACTTCCGCAAGTATCGAAGGGGTACTTGGATGATTGCATGTACCAAACTACGAAGGATACCTGGACTTTCGCAGGTATCAAAAGGGGTACCTGGATGATCACAAGTACAAAACTCCGAAGGATACCTGGACTTCCGTAGGTATCGAAGGGGTACTTGGATGATCGCATGTACCAAACTCTGAAGGATACCTGGACTTTCGCAGGTATCAAAAGGGGTACCTGGATGATCACAAGTACAAAACTTCGAAGGATACCTGGACGTTCACAAGTATCAAAGGGGTACCTGGATGATCACAAGTACAAAACTTTGAAGGATACTTGGTTGTCTTTGAAAGTCTCCTGATAAATGGAATATCGAGGATGTACTTGGGATATTCATGAAGGTTTCCTACCTCCTGGTAATTGGGAATATCGAGGACGTACCTTGGATATTCATGAAGGTCTCTTACCTCCTGGTAAATGGGAATATCGAGGATGTACCTCGCATATTCATGAAGGTCTCCCACCTCCTGGTAAAAATGGGAATATTGAGGACGTGCCTCGCATATTCATGAAGGTCTCTCACCTCTGGGTAATTGGGAATATCGAGGACGTACCTTAGATATTGATGAAGGTCTCTCACCTCCTGGTAATGGGAATATCGAGGGCATGCCTCGCATACTCATGAAGGTCTCTTACCTCCTGGTAGTTGAAATATCGAGGACGTACCTTAGATATTCATGAAGGTCTCTCACCTCCTGGTAATTGGGAATATTGATGACGTGCCTCGCATATTCATGAAGATCTCTCACCTCCTGGTAAAGTGGAATATCGAGGACATGCCTTGGATATTCATGAAGGTCTCTCACCTCCTGATAATTGAGAATATTGAGGACGTGCCTCACATATTCATGAAAGTCTCTCATCTCCTAGTAATGGGAATATCGAGGACATACCTTGGATATTCATGAAGGTCTCTCACCTTCTGGTAATCGGGAATATCGAGGACGTGCCTCGCATATTCATGAAGGTCTCTCACCTCCTGGTAAAGGGGAATATCGAGGACGTGCCTCGCATATTCATGAAGGTCTCTCACCTCCTGGTAATGGGAATATTGAGGACATACCTTGGATATTCATGAAGGTCTCTCACCTCTTGGTAATTGGGAATATCGAGGACGTGCCTCGCATATTCATGAAGGTCTCTCACCTCCTGGTAAAGGGGAATATCGAGAACGTGCCTTGCATATTCGTGAAGGTCTCCCACCTCCTGGCAACATAAACTTGAATGTAGTACGAGGCTTACCTAGATGGCCGCAGGCACTCAAAGAGGCTGGAACACTTGGGTAGCCACAGGCGTACAAAGTACTGGAATACTTGGATGAACACAAGTATTTGATGATACAATTTGGGACCACTCAGGCTGGTCCAAGTGTAAGAAAGCATACCTAGATAACCACAGGCGCATAATGTGTTGGAATACTTGAATGGCTACTAATATTCAATGATACAATTTTAAGGACAACTCGAACAAGTCGAGTGTCACGGAAAAGGAGTATCCGAATGGTGGCCGGTACTCAAAGACAAGAGGATACTTGGATAGTCGCAAATATCAATACTCTTGGGACAACTTGAATAGGTCGAGTGTCGATAAAAGGGAGTACTTGGACAGTGGTGGGTACTCAAAGACAAGGGGATACTTAGACAGTTACAAGCACCCAAACTCAAGAAACGACTCGAATAGGTTGAGTGTCAAGAAGAGAGTACCTGGACAGTGGTAGGTACTTCAAGAGAAATGGGGATAAGGATATGCTTACCTGGCAATATCTCTGATCTCTAAGAGCATGTCTGCTATTTGCACAATAAGCACACATGATTGTATATGTTGTAAATTCGTAAGTTCAAAGTGGAATTCATACATGACAACTTTGTCAGTTTTGCATCATCCGAATTCCACTGGGGAAGATTTTGAAAGACAACGTTCATTTAGAATGTAGATGTCTTGAGCATGCCAGATGAGGGACCTTCAGTCTGAAAGGACTTTTCGCTCACTGTCATGGAAAAGGCTATCCTAACCATTGATGCAGGATTTATAAGGACCACACTATCTCACTGTCATCATGTCAACAAGGGTCCAAGTATTCTCGCAAACGGTACAACTTTACCAATGTGAGAGGTCTTTGTCGAAACTGCGATGAAGTCTTGGTCAGCGGCTCATCAAAGGGGACCATCAAGGTTGAAGCCGATGGACGAAATGCTGCACGATCATCTCCGGGTTTACAAGTCAAGAACCCTGCGAAAGGAGATAGAGTAATCTTGCTCGTACTTCTTCGAGCGATACTTATGTACATATGAAATCCTACGCTAATTGAAGTGCCCCTAGTCTAAAGAGACTTTTACAATGGGACGCAATGTAGACTTGACTCATGTGTAAAAGGGTGAGAGTTTGTGACTATCTTGACATTTGTCACCGGTCTTCCTTCTCACTGTCAGATGGAGGTTCTTTGGACCACTACAACAACTTTTTCTTAGTTGTATTTTTGACTGGGGGGAATTGGCCTTGCTTTTACCAGGCATACTGCTTTTTTTTTTGTGCCCCTGCTTTTCATTCCAGTTCTTCATATGGGCATTGACCTTGCTCTTACCAAGTACACTACTTTTTATGCCCCTGTTTTTTCATTCTTGTCATTAGAGGAACTGGCCTAGGCAGGCTCAGGCACGACACTGTTGTTAGACTCTTGAGTCTTCGTCTTCAGCTAGCGCTTCGGGCTATGCTGCTTAAATGGTAGTAACTTCTGTTTTGCCTCCATGTGATGGTGAAATTACAGACTCAACTGGTATGTACAATGAATACAAGTGCGTAGAGAAAGAATTGCTCTTTGTCATACTAGGGCACTTAAATTAACGCGACTATTCATATTCAATAAAGACACCCGAAGATTGATGCAAGTGCGAGTAAGAAAATTTCTATCCCCTTTCTCACCTTGTGACGCTGCTTCGTCTCCGATCTGCCCCAGTGTGGGGTGGTTCTTGACGGGGGGAGGACAGAAACTTCATCAGTGTAAGGAGCTCAAAAGGGTGAGCAATGAAATGCCTCTCACTGTTTTGGTTATTGTACCATTCGCGAGAGAACTCTTTACCCTGCAGTCATGGAATCTTTTGCACTCATCTCACAGGTGTATAGATTGGGGGGACTATATGTAGGACATGGCTTGCCTTTCATCATTCTGATGCGCCTCATCCAGCATGCTCAATCAATCATGTATTCTTCATTTAGCTGTCTATTCTGATAATCCTTAATGGAATCAGTGACTTAGATAGACAAAATCATCTGCATAATTCGTTTGGAAACAGCATGCAACATTTTAAATATGATAGAGTTTGGACTCTCAAAACGAGTGAATGGTTTCGACTCAGAAAAGACCCTATTGACAACTTTAGGGGTTAACATAATGGTGTTTCCAAATATGTTAAATTTTGAACATCAAAATGGTTATTTACAAAGGGTTGTCGATGGTTGTCCCTATGAATAGAGAGATGACACAAGAAGGATCCGCCGAGGTTGGGAATCTAATCCTTGATTTGACGGGCCTTTATGCTTTTGCCCCTCTCATTGATTTATTTTCCACATCTTTGACGGTCAGGTGATCTTTCCTGGTTTGCAGATGATGGTGATCCCTGGTTTGTAGATGATCGAGTGGACCTAGAGTAGGAGGAGGACACGAAGCCCTACGTCCATCATTTTGTTAGGTCAATTATTCTCCTTAATTTGCTTATGGATGACACGTCTTTTATACGAAGTTAGATGAATTCAATACGGGTCACTTGATTTGCCCAAATCAACCATTAAGTTTGGCTCTTGAATCCTGATGCTTCCTGCCAATAGGGGGAATATGTCAAAAGTGAATTCAGAGAGGGGGGAGTATTGGAAACAATACCAAATTACTCATCTCCAGATTTTATATTTGCTGACTTCTAGGGATACTTGAATGTCAACGATGGCATCTTTGTCTCAACACAGTTCGACATTTCTTTCGATTGGCCTTCCTCATTTGTGGCCATTTATGTATGATTGATGGTCGTTGATTCATCTTCAACACCTTCCTTCTGTGGAATTTTCTTTTGTCTTTGACTATATGACCATTAGCAGCATTAAGCAAAGTCATGTACTTCAAGCTTCTATGGAATTTGAGATGGACAATCAAAATCTCAAATTCTCTGATGGCAATTACTTCTTGGGAGAGCATGCGTCTGGAGCACGAAGTGAGATTTCTAGGCCCTAAGTCATCGTCTGAATAGGGGCTAGAGATTGTTTCAACTGTCTGGATTTTCTCCCTGTTGATAGTAGTTAATTCAAAGGAAGATAAGAAATTTTTTCTTTGTGCTTCTTGGCTCATTGAAGCTAGAAGTCCCATCAATGAACTCGCAACATCCTGCCTTCAGCTATCATGTTATGCATGCTTCAAGTTCGATAGTATGCCTGTGCCTATTACGTCCCATCCTTCGTCTCCTGTGGATAGAAGAGAAAGGACGTCATTTTCGATATTATGTTCAGGGAATAAGACTTACTCTTTTGAAACGGGATCTTTTCTATTAGCCTCTGCTTTCTTGAAAGGGTGTCTTCGAATTTGGCGAGTTCACACGATGTGCCAGCTTCAAATGCTTCCTATCTCACTAAGTCAAAGGGGATGATATTCTAAGACATAAAATGAGTGAGTCAGAAAGACAAACGTGATTAAATTTAACATCTTGTTTTGACAAAAGCTTTTGGTAATGAGATATTCTTCTTCTTTTTTTTCAAAAGTATATATCTTTGGGGGGAAGAAAGCATGAGGAAGCCCAGCCCTCAGTATTCTCCTTAGATGATATTTTCTTTTCATGGTTGGATAGCATCATCGGGCTGGTTTGGAATACCGCCTCATGCTCTCAAAACAAAATATTAGAACTGTACATTAGATTATTGAAATGGAAAATGCAACAGTAGCACACTAGATATGATAAGAAACATGAAATTATAAAACAAGCAAAACCCATGAAAACTTCTACGAGAAAGGAGCACTTTGATAGTGTTGGCTCTGAAGTCAAGCACTTGAGAGCTCTTTGCCTCCAGTAGACTCGAAGTATTCGCATGAGAGGACTTCTTCATTGAAGCTATGGAAGTGCAGCCTATGTAACCAACAACGATGCTTGCAAGGTAAAGCTCCTATGAACAGCTTCATCATTTCTTCTTCGGCCAGTTGAGGGTAGGTTTGCATCATAAAAGCCTTCCACCTCCTTGCATATGCTCGGAAATCCTCCATTGGTCTTCTTCTAAAGTGAACCAAGCACTTGCAAGGCAGTTCAGTTCCAATCTGGCTTTGATACTGAAGCAGGAATGCAGAAGATAGCTTATTCCAATCTCTCATGAGGTAGATACCTGCTGTGATGAACCATTGCAATGCAGGCCCTGTAAGACTTTCTTGGAAGGCCCGAGTTGCGAATGACATCAGGCTATAGTACCGACTCATTTCAGCGTGGAGATATTGCAAATGAGCCACGAGGCAAGTCGTGCCATTATACTTGCGGAAATTAGGTATCCACATCTCTCCAAGAGTCATGATCCTATGAGTGCAAGACGGGCTTGATGTATCCTGGTTAGGCCACTAGTTTTCCCATTACATATTCATTGTAGTGATGAATTTTTCTGTTTCAGTGAAACTGGACTCTGCCAAGATTATCCCATTGCTTTCGTTCGGGTCAAAATCACCAAATGAGGATGAGGCATTTAAGCTATCTTCATGGTCAGGTGATAAGCTTAGTAGTTCATTAGGATCATAGCGGATAAGG
This sequence comes from Eucalyptus virginea, assembly GCA_014182375.1. NCBI lineage: Eukaryota > Viridiplantae > Streptophyta > Magnoliopsida > Myrtales > Myrtaceae > Eucalyptus > Eucalyptus virginea. The sequence goes on from CM024519.1 coordinate 16,283,194, forward strand.
ACGAATGTTCCCTCTTCTGACAGGCTTTCGACCCTATGTGTGGGCAGGAAGCAGTTATACGATGAATGGCCGATTTCATCTTGTAAAACTGGTAGTCCTTAGGATTGTATCCTAGGGACTGGTAATCTTCAGGGTTGTACTCTAGGGGATGCTCGAAGTTTTGGCACGGTGGCTCATTGGATATCAGATTTTGCCTATACTCAGTGGCAGATGTTGAATTGAATTGTTTAGGCTTTCTTTTCTTGGCTCCTGGTCCAGACCTTTTAAGTAAAGCCCTTCGTTTCACTAGTTGGACTTTGTCAAGGGGAGTGAGAGATAGTGGAGCTTCACTCTCTGCTTCCCTCTCTAGGTTGATAGGGGTCAGTATTCTTTGGACCCTAGCTCTTGCAGTAAGCATGGGGAGCTGTCTTGTCGTGCCCCAGTCTTGAACATGCTTTGTGTCTTTGACCTTGTACACAGGCTCCTTGCCTTTCCCAGTGGAAAACTTTTCAGCAATAGGATGTTACTCAGTCACCCATTTATCACGTGAGGCTTCATTGACATCTTCTTCTCCTATCTCAGTGACTAACGGCTCCTCGTGCTCCGCGACCATCGGTTCTTTGTAGGGCAAGACGATGTCAAGACTGATGTCAATATTATATTCTTGGTGGAAAACATGAATTAGTTCCCCCCAAGTCTTAAGGGGACTAATCTTCTTGACAATGTACCATCGCAAGGCAGGGCCAGTCAAGCTTGATTGGTACGATTGAATCATCCTTCGGACTAGGTAGGCCTACAAGTAGGTCTTTGGGCGGGAGGTATCGGCATACCTTTCACATTCAGGTGCTTTGAGCTCTTCAAGGATCTCAATGCCGGCGTAATTGGACAGGTCCATGGGATTCTGCCCCTACAGCTAGTTTAACTTTTTCATGATCTTTTCAAACTGTCTATGGTGTTGGTTATTCTCTGGCAAATTCGCGAGTATCATGACGGTGCTTAAAGTAGCTACGGAGTTGGGTTTGACTTGAGTGGATTCTATTTGCTTTGAGAGTTGTCAAAGGACAATGGACATCTATCCTACGCCATCTTCAATGTTGGCGAGGCGATTTTGTACATCATTCTGATCAGGCCCTATTATGTGAGGCCATTCGCAGGTGGCTGATAGTCGACGATTCGAAATTACCTGGTATCGCAAAAATCATGAATGAGCATGAAAGTAGACAAAGATTGACCCATGGCAATAGTTTAACTGCTTTTACTTATCAAAAGAGGATTTATAGACCGCCAACTTCTGACATCTAAAACTTGAAATTGAAATGACAAAATGAAATACTAGATATTAAACAAAAGTCCCTAAACAATGGGACAAAACTTTCACAATATTAACATTAAGGGGCACATGATTGCCATTTTATATGCGACGAGAAGCCTTGTTCTTGCGAGGATGCCTGCTTCCTTAGACTGGCTTTGAGATATGTATCCAGTCTATTCCCAAATCCCTTTGCATAAGCTCTGCTTGCTCATGCTGGCTGCTCTCGTTGATTGAGTGAGGGACTAATGGCTTCAATTTTGTCGGGATACGATGGTTGTGGATGTAGGACGTAGAGGCGTGGTGGGCTTTTTCTTCTCCCTCAAGCCCTTCAGGTATCACGATTCTTTTGCGATGGCACTTGCTCCATGTTTCCTTGACAATGGCAATCTCGAATGCGTAGTCACGGCTTGATGGGTAAAACGGAGTGGATGTATTTTCCTCCTGGACAATGGCGGGATTTCTTAAAGAGCTCCATACTGTCGAGCCACCCTATATGGGTAATAGGGAGTGCCGTCGGTGAGACCAAGCAATGGAATTGGATGGCTACGTCTATAAGCAAAGCGAATTCTCTTTTCATGAAATGAACCAGCACACCATTGGAATGTCTCAAGAGCGGGGTCTCTTAAGAAATTTATCCAGTTAAAATAGCTTTGGTTGGGAATATACGATCTAGGATCACAAATTTCTGTAATGGATTTTCGAAATCATTTTCGGATGATTGCATGAGGCATCGAAATTCACTTTGGTGAGAAAAGAACCAGACCTGCAAAATTTCCGAGGAGGCTCGCATGATTTTTTCCGTGTTTTCTTTAAAACGATTAAGAGACAAAAACGTTTCGGCTAAAATCATGTTGACGCAATTTTGCCCTCTCAAGACCTGATCAACCACCCATGCCATTGAGGGACTTATGGCGTTTCTTTGATGGGGAAAAATGATGAACCCGAAAAAAGCTAGAAGGAAAATTTCACTTTTTTGGGTCATGGGTTGATTTTCAAAACAGGCAATCAAAAATGTTAGTGGGTAGGTGTTATGATTGTTTTCAAGAGTTCGCCTCACAACATGGACTTCAGTTCTTAAAAGTCGTGCTAACCCACACAATGGGTCAATGCCTGTTGGTGGCCTAACAAGCCGATTATCAAGAGACTTTCCAGTGATGATGCTATATTCCTCCAGAGTTGGGGTTAGCTCGAACCCACCGAACATAAAAGTGGATGTCCTCGGGCACCAGAAATGTGCCATGGCCTGCAGGACTTCAGGATGAACAGAGATTTGGAACAATGATAGGAGGTGACCGATTTTGGCTTTCACGTACTCTTGGGCAAATTGGTCCAATTGGCCCCTCCATCTGAAGAGCTCTGCTTTGGGAGCGGGAATAAATAGGATATTATCTTCTCCCATCGCATATAAACTAGGACTCAAAAAACCTACCCTAAATTACCATGGGCCAATAAAAAAGACTGAGTAAATGTAAAGAAATTACTTTGCTTTTAAAGAAAATGGAAAACACAAGAACATGCCCATGGGATGTGCGGTTTGATTTCTAACTGAGAAGGCTTGTTTGAAATTAAAAAGGTATCTGCCCATCGCAGTCTTACGTTGGCAGCGTGCCCTCTTAACCTCAGCTAAAGAAATTCGAGGAAAAGAAAGGCAACCTCTACAACGCAGTCTCGCGTTCGAAGCCGCATCTTTCTTAACACCATCCTAGATTTCCTATGGCAGCCCAGGTCCGGCGGCCAGGTTGTGTGTGCCATGTGTAGTGTTAAAACAAGAAAGCATGCACAACAATTTATAATCACAAAATATTTTATTTTAACATAATAAAATAAGAACTACTAACCTGCACAGAAAGAAAACCAAATTAGCAAAGCATTGAAACATGATAAAAAGAAAAAAAAAAGGCCTAAGTCTTCAAGTTCCCAGCGGAGTCGCCAAGTTGTCGCGACCTCTTTTTTTTTTCGACGCCCGATTGGGGCGGGCGCCTTGCGGAGGCTAATGGTTTGGCTAAGTTTATTAGGCTTAACCTGGACTCTCCCAAGTCCACCATTTCACGACTTAATGATTTTGATGTTTTTGACCTGTAAGTTAATTTTAAAACGGAGTCGCCACTAATCGATTTGGGGTGGGTCGATTAGAAACCCAAGCGAAATACCGGGAGAAATACTCGCTCTTGCGCAACTAGAGAAATTAGGATCGGGGACTTGATTACACTAGTTAATCATTAATGCCCTTTCGGTACCTAATCTTGTTTAAACCTTAAGGCTTTTTGGATTTTTGAGAGATTTTCCATACATTCGTGGAAGAAAAACAAAATTTTTTTGGTCCTTTTCTCCTCTTTTGAACATAAAAGCATTTTTTGGATTTTTGATCTTTTCTGAAAAACAAATCATTTTTTGGCTTTTTGTAACTTTTTTGGCTTTTTTGGGAAAATATGGATATTTTCTATTTTTTTATTTTTTGGAAAATAATTTTCTTGATTTTTTTATTTTAAAAATATTAAATTATAATATAATATTAAAATGCGAACCGGCCTGATCCCGGGATGGAGTGCGGGATCCGACCCGATCGCCCACTCGAGATCCCGCCGCGGGCCCGACTCGGAATTTTTTGATTGTTTTCCCCCTTTTTTTTTAGAAAACAAGCCTAGCCCAAAAATAGGCCCACTTCTTTGAGGCCCGTGCAAATTCGGCCCACGCGACTAAACTCTAGGGGAACCGGGTCATGCACCCGACCCGATTCCACACAGTTCGCGATGCTCTCTCTCCTTTGCTCCTTCGCGGCGCAGTGAGGGAGACCGAAACGTCACCGGACAAACGGTGGCGGTGGCGGTGACGACGGGCGACGAATGCAGCTGACACGGCAGCGACAAGGAAGACAGCGGCAGCCGACTACTTGACAGGATGCGGTGTGGCAGCAACGCAGAGCCTCTCAGCCAAAATGGGACCGAGGCCGAGAGTAGGGTTTCAAAAGAAGAGGGCCGAAACGATGGTGACGACATGGAGGAACCCACTGTTACCTGTCGGCAGCAACGGTATGACACGGCAGCAAATGGTGGTGGTGTGTGTCGGGATGGCAGCGGCTCTGCTCAAGACGACGGCTCTCTCTCCTCCGACCCGACCTTGTTCAGCCCCCTCATGCTCAGATTTGCCCCTTTTCACTCCGGTTTCACTCTCGCTCAGTCCCCTCACGCTCATATCTGCCCCCTTTACTCCGGCCGACCACAGATCTCGGCCTGCTCGTCCTCGAGCCTCCCCTAAAGTCTCTCAAGGGGAAGTCATCGAAGCTAGCAGCCCTCAATCCTTTTTCAGCGTTCGTCTTCCTCCTTTGACCTTCGTCGGGGGCCTATTTATAGGCGAAGGGGGTGCTAGTTGACGGTGTTGGAGAAAACTTCCTTGAGTATTTTGAAGTTGACAAAACGTTTCCATTAGTCTAGTCTGAAGACTTGCAGACTCTACTATCAAAGTCTGAAGACCTCCGAACTGCCAGACTCAAGACTCAAAGTCTATCCTCATTGATAGTTTCTAAGACCGTCGAAGAAGGCTTATCCGAAACAAAGTATTTCGTTAAGGATTTGATTTTGTCGACTGAAGAAGATCTCTTGGCTGGATATAGCATGTCGGAATCCATTATTCAAATCAAGATAGATTCAGGGATTTTGGATCCATTGATTGTCGAAGTATACTTGGAAGGTTCTACTTATGGAAACCTATATCCTAATTGTATGGGCGAGCAGGATTGATGGGCTATCGTCATGTTCCTTAAATAGCTCGAAGATCTTCCTAATTGATTCTGTCCAACGGGTAGATTGGAAGAATTTCTTTGGTAAATGCCAACGGGTGTGATGGCATATAGGAGTATATAAGGAAGATGTTCCAGTTGTTCGAGTGTGTGCGCGATAGAAGAATTCCAAAGTCTGAAGCTCCTTGTTCTTTGTCAATTAAACTGTTGAGCGAAATCTTGTACGCAAAAGAGAGTTTATATCTTTGAGAGACCTCGAGAAAGTGTAGCAGAGTCTCTATACTGTGGAATCAAGGAAGAGCTTTTCTATAACAACTCTTTTGTTCATAGTGAAATCCAGCCGGTGGGCTGTCAGTGCGGAAGAGTGGACGTAGGCTTGGATTAAGCCGAACCACTATAATCTCTGTGTTCATATTCTCTTCTCTACGCTATTTTACTTTGATCATAACTCGTTTTGTTTACAAGAGACGAATTTCCTTTTCATAATCTATTATTGATTAGTGCTGCACACTTATCTCATAAAATTGTTTTTACACCTATTCACCCCCTCTAGGTGCTCATACTAGCTTTCACAATTGGTATCAGAGCCTGTGTACTCACTTAAGTTGAAGTGTTTTACTTCAGAGTTAAAGATCCATGGCTAATATGTTGGCTCCAGGACTGGTTGAAGGGCAAAGTAATACCAGACCGCCTTATTTTGATGGAAAGGAATACAACATATGGAAAAACAAGATGAAGGCATTTTTAAGATCAAAGGATCCTCTGAAATGGGATGTGGTAGACAAAGGAATCATTCCTAAAGTTGCACCTGTCTCAGAAAGAGAAAAAGAAGCCATTGAGTCTAGCGAAATGACTCAAGAAGAGATAACCAAAAGACAAGCTCTTGATGCAAAAGCAATTTATTCTTTATATTGTGCATTATCACCTACTGAATATAACAAAATATATTTTTGTATTACAGCTAAAGAAGTCTGAGATAGATTACACATCACCTATGAAAGAACTGATTGAGTGAAAGAAACCAGAATCAATATTTTGCTCGGTCAATACGAAGCATTCAAAATGAAATCACGAGAATCTATCACTGACATGTTTAGTCGTTTTACAGAAATCGTGAATGGTCTTGAAAATTAAGGTCAACCAATTTCTGATCGCATGAAAGTAAACAAGCTACTGCGTGAACTCTCCAAGGATTGGAATCACATAAAAACCTCAATAAGGGAGACACAAAGAATTATGTCACTTTCTATCGATGAATTAGTTGGGACTCTTCAGTCTTATAAAGTGGAGCGAATCAATAAAGATGAAGATCCTAAAGGTAAGAAATCCATTGCATTAAAATCTAATGATGATTCTGATGTCACAGATTCTGAAGATGATATGGATGATGAGGAGCTTGCTCTCATGATAAGAAGATTCAGAAAGCTAAACGAAAGGGAGAAGATTCAATCCAAAGAAACAAAGTTTTCAAAAGCAACGAGACTAAGTCTTTGAGGATGATGAATCAATAGAGATGTAGTCTATTTTGAATGTAAAAAAAAAAAGGGACACATCGGACCCAACCGTCCCATTCGAGGAAAAAGAAAGGAAAAGCTGAAAATATCGAAAGGCACTCAAAGCGAAACTTGGAGTGATACGGAATGTGAAGAAAGTGATGATGATTATGCCAATATTTGTCTCATGGCACAATTAGACTTAGATTCAAACTCTGAGACAGACTCAGATTCAGACAGTGAATTCGAGGTAAGTAATTCGAATATTCCTTCTAGAGTCTCTAGATACATTGATGAATTGTGTCTTAGTCTCAAAACTTCTCTCAAAAGGATTTCCAAACTCAAAAGAGAAAATTCTGCACTAAAGCAACAGGAAAATGTTTGGAAAGAAAATGTCAAAAGTCTAGACAAAAGTGTTACTACTTTGAAAGAGAATGCAGACAATCTTTCAAAAGAAAATGCATTCTTGAAAAATGACATCTCAAATATTTCTAAAAGATTTTCTATAGGATCTGAGAAACTTGAAAAAATTCTTTTAGCACAAAAACCTTACTTCAACAAATCAGGTTTAGGAATGACTGCTGAAACCATTCCTCTAATTGATTTTCCTAAAGTAAAGGAAAGAATTAAGCAAAGACCTACAAGAGATGCTTACAAAAATCATTTCCAAAAAGCTTTTGTAAAACCAGTAGGTCGCAGTGCTCTTAGATGTTCTAAGTGCAATAGCTCAGACCATTTTGAGAAAGAATGTCCTATGGTTTGGAAACCTGTTAAGAAGGTATGGGCAAAGACCGTATATTACACTAACACCAATGGACCCAAGAAAATATGGATACCAAGGAAAGCTTGAATCTCTTTTCTAAATACAGGTTACTATCAAGAAAAATGTTAAATGGTACCTGGATAGTGGATGCTCAAGACATATGACAGGAGATTCAAATTGCTTCATAAAGCTTATTCAAGTTAATGGTGGAAAAGTTTCTTTTGGAGGAAACAGCAAAGGAAGAATTGTGGGATACGGAACTGTAAAGATTGGAAGCCTCACGATCAATAATGTTTCCTTAGTGAAAGGACTCAACTACAATTTGCTAAGTATCAGTTAGCTGTGCGACACCTGTTTCAAAATCAACTTTCAAGAAGGAATATATTCAGGAACTAATAAAGACTCCTCTCAGTCTTTCACGAGTCGAAGACATGGAAATATCTACCTCTTGGATGTCAAACCAGATGAAACCCAATGTCTAATCTTAATTCAAGAAGAAGTAATCTTATGGCACAGAAAACTTGGGCACATCAACATGAAGCAAATAGCCAAAATTTCAGCAAAGAAGCTTGTTCGTGGACTACCCAATCTGTCATATGAAAAGTCTGATCTATGCACACCATGCATGTTGGGAAAACAGGTAAGAAACTCATTCAAACCAATAAATCAAGTTTCCACTAATCGTGTACTGCAGCTCTTGCATATGGATCTTTTTGGACCAACCAAAACTCAGAGCATTGGAGGTAAGAAATACTGTTTAGTGATTGTTGATGATTATTCACGATTCACTTGGGTATATTTCCTGGCAAGTAAGTCTGAAACCTTTTCTTATTTGACAAAGTTTGCTAAAAAGGTCCAAAATGAGAAATGGTATGTTATTTCAAGTATACGGACAGACCATGGAGGTGAATTTGAAAATCAAGACTTTACAAAATTCTGTGATGAATCTGGTTTTCAGCATGTGTTCTCTTCTCTATATACTCTAGAGCAAAATGGAGTCGTGGAAAGAAAGAATAGGTCGCTTCAAGAAATGGCTAGAACTATTTTAATTGAAAGTAACATCTCTTCACGTTTTTGGGCTGAAGCAATTTCTACAGCATGTTATATTATTAATAGTCTTTCTAAGGCATATTTTGGAGAAAACTCCCTACGAGTTATTCAAAGAAAAGAAGCCCATTGTTTCATATTTTCATGTGTATGAATGTAAATGTTTTATATTGAAAAATTCAAATGATCGAGTTGGTAAGTTTGAAGAAAAATCAGATGAAGGTATTTTCCTTGGATATTCTATCACAAGCAAAGCTTACAGAGTTTACAACAAGAAGACTCAATCTGTGGAGGAATCAATGAATGTCAAATTTCAAGACTATATGCAAAATCAATCGATTCATACTCATCTTGAAGAATCCGAACCTGCTCCAGACTCTACAAAGTCTAAATCTCTAGAAGTAGTTCAACCTTCAGAAGACGAGCAACAAATGATGAACGAAGATTCAAATGAGGAAAAAGATCAACAGTCTGTCAAATCAACCAGCAACTGGAAGCATAAGTCCAGTCATCCCAAATATCTCATTATTGGTGATATTAATGAAGGAATTCGCACAAGATCCAAAAGGCGCGAAGAGTCTAGTGCTATGGCTCTTATTTCTGAAATAGAACCCAGGAGCATAGAAGAAGCTTTAACTAATGAAAGCTAGATTGAAGCTATGCAAGAAGAACTCAGGCAATTCAGCATCAAGGATGTCTAGGAATTAACTCCTAAACCGAAAGGTAAATCCATCATTGGAGCTAAATGGGTTTTCAGGAATAAGATGAACGAGAAAGGAAAGGTCGTAAGAAACAAAGTAAGACTCATGGCCAAGGGATATATGCAAGAAGAATGGATAGACTATGATGAGACTTACGCACCAGTAGGAAGGTTAGAAGCAATTAGATTATTACTTGTTTTTGCTTGTCATAAGAATTTCAGGTTATTCCAAATGGACGTCAAAAGTGCCTTCCTAAATGGATTTATCCAAGAGGAAGTCTACGTGGAACAACCACCCGGTTTTGAAGACCCAAGGAAACCAGACTCAGTATTCCACCGAAAAGGCTTTATATGGTTTAAAGCAAGTACCTCGAGCTTGGTACGACAGACTAAGTAAGTTTTTAATTCAAAATGGTTTTGTCAAAGGTAAAGTAGATACTACATTGTTTATCAAAAGAGAAAACAAAAGTTTTCTACTTGTTCAAATTTATGTTGATGATATTATTTTTGGATCTTCTAATGAAAATCTGTGCAAGAAATTTTCTAAGTCTATGCAGGATGAGTTTGAAATGAGCATGATGGGTGAGCTAACCTTCTTTCTCGGGCTTCAAGTGAAACAACTGAAGGAATGAATCTTTATTCATCAAGAAAAATATGCTAAAGAACTTGTCAAAAAGTTTGGACTAGAAAATTGCAAAAAGACTGATATACCAATGTCAAGTTCTTTGAAGCTGGACAAGGATGAAGAAGGAAAGAAAGTAGACTAGAAGTTATACAGGAGTATCATTGGTTCACTTCTTTATCTAATTGCTTCTAGACCTGACATTTTGTTTAGTGTTTGTATTTGTGCCAGATTTCAATCAGATCCTCAAGAATCTTATTTAAGTGCTGCAAAGCGTATTATCAAATACATTGCCTCAACTTCAAACTTGGGTCTCTGGTATTCTAAAGAAGGAGACTTCACTCTTCTTGGATACTCAGACGCAGACCTAACCGGTTGCAGAGTTGATAGAAAGAGCACATCGGGCACCTGTCAACTACTTGAAAGTAGGACAGTATCTTGGTTTTCAAGAAAGCAAAGTACAGTAGCTCTTTCTATGGCAGAAGCAGAGTATGTAGCTCTTGGAAGTTGTTGTTCACAAATTCTGTGGATAAAACAACAGCTGAGAGACTTTGGAATTGAAGATTTATGTACTGAGATCAAATGTGACAACACCAGCGCAATCAATCTCACCAAGAATCCAATTCTTCATTCAAGAGCAAAACGTATAGAGATTCGACATCATTTCATTAGAGATCATGTTCAAAATGGAGAAGTTTCGATTCAGTTTATTGATTCAAAGAATCAACTGGCGAATATATTTACAAAGCCTTTGGAGAAAAATCAATTTGAAGTTATGCGTTCCAGACTCAATATCTTAATGTCTGAGGAAGTTCAGACTCAGGACTAAAAGTCTAAAGGCTCTCAGACTCAAACAAACAAGATCTACGACTGTAAGTTATTTCTATTTTAGAAATTTATCTCTCGGATCAAATCTTGAAAAGGTACGATCATCTGAAATTGATTGGTGTTATTTCCAGTTTTGTGATTATTGCAAACCTTCCTTTTCAAAAAAGAAGTTATTTTTGAAATGACAGTTATCTAATTTTTGAAAAGGCAGTTATTTTTAAAAGGCATTTTTATATTTCCCTTTTACAACGTTCCGTATGCCTCGCTTCGACCGCCTTATATACTGCCAGTTCTTCTTCATTTTACTCACAAAAACCCTAAGAGAGCACCGATCTTCCACTTCTGTCTTCTTCTCTTGTTTAATCCTTGAAAAGTTTTCATCTTTCTTGGGAAACAAACTTGGAATCTCTCAAGGACTATGAAAGATCTCGTCTCAAAGAAAGTCTTCGAGGATCGTGAACGGGGGACCACAGCAAATGCGTGAGGGGCCTACGCACTTTGATCTCACCGAAGAAGAAGAATCTCCTAGGCAGCAGCAGAGCCCACAACATTCTCAGCAGCATCCATCTTCTCCATCTAGACCTCAGGATGTTACACATCAAGAAGAGGAAGAAATCATCGAAGACGCAGAGCTCGTAAGTACTTATAAGCCCACTTTTACCTATAAACTTTACCGTGCTTTGAAGAGGAGTGGTACTCCGTTGAACTACATTGATGAATTTCTTAAGGACAAAGGGTATAGAAATGAAACTTTCTTCTTACACACGATGGAACGATTGGGAATTGCCCCTGCAGGGTCGGCGAAAGAAGCTTTGGCGAATATCCCAAGCGATCCACGTGTTTGAGGGTTGAATCAACCAGATGGGAATGATGATGATAGGATGTACAGTCAGTTTAAACCTAGAATGGGTGTTGCAGCAAAAATTTGAAGCAAAAGGACGGATTTATTTTGATCGGAGGAACACAAGCAACTGTACTCTAAGTTGCTGAAGCGTGGGGTGATAAACCCTAGAAGTGTGGACTTTGATTTTCTTGACTCTGTGAATGTCAATCTGCGGGAAAATTCAGTCTTCTTCAACTCGAACAGTTTTGTTATGAAACTACAGAAGCTTATGCTGAACTTACTGCTTATTTCTATTCGAATCTCAGTTTCTTGGATGTGAATAGATTTTCTTTTAGTGTTCGAGATCAGGGCTATGTGGTTGACATGAATACGTTGGCTGATATGATTGGGGTTGAAAGAGGGAGATATCAACCTATCAGTGTGTCTATTGCTCGTGCAACGTTGGAGCTTGTTCAGGATAGAAGGAAGAAAGGAAAGATTTCCTATTTGAGAATGAATGCGTCCAACATTCTACTTCACAAGATAGTGATTAACTGCCTTAGACCAAAATCAACTTCAAAGACCGACATTTCAAACTCGGAAGCAAAGTTGATGTACGCCATCAATGCTGGTAAAAAGTTCTCTCTTCCACACACTATTATGTTCCACATGTACAGAGCAGTGGTGAAGGACAAGGGTCAACTTCCTTACCCAGCTCTTGTGACAAAGTTATTCAGACATTTGAACGTTCAGCCTCCTCGGATTCTTTGTGTTTGAACGTGCGATCAAATGGTGGTGGGACTGAGAATGGTCTCTAAAATGCGTCTGAAGGAACTTACCAAGGCTTTGGAGTAGTTCAAGGAGAAAACCCCTGTCAAGACTCATTCAGTCTCTTTGGCGGCAAAGCGAAAAGGGAAGGAGCTTATACTAGCTTTCACAGACGAAGGTTCAGCCGCCGGTTGGTGTGTGCCGACTGGCCCTGGGTGCGGCCGAACCGGCGTCCCTTCCACCCACTTGCGCATCCTGTCGTTGTGCGTGACTTGCAGAGGCGGAGGAGGAAGGAGGAAGGAGGAAGGAAGGAGGGGCCAAGTCGCGTAGGCTGGGCCATGGGGCCCGCGCAAGAGAGAAGGAGGGGCTGGGCTGCTCTTTTTTTTTCTGTTTTTATTTACTTTTTGTTTGTTTTTCTTGTTTTGTTTTATTATTATTTATCATCCGAAAAAGAGGACAAAATAAAAGAAATGACAACCTAATTAAAACCTAATCAAAACTTTAGGTGTCAACAGTGTAGGCGTTGGCGTCAGGCGCATAGGCCAAGGCCAAGGCATTGTTGTCGGAGTTGGGGGCGATGGACTGCGATGCCGACAGAGGCAATCGGCGAAGGGGCGTCGGCGTCAGAGTCGGGTTCAAGGGAGGAGGCAGCATTGGCATTGGCGTCGGCATCGGCGTCGAAGTCGAGGGCGATGGAGTCAACCGGCGGAGGCAGAGGTGGAGGGCCGGCGTCGTGTTTCGCTGGAAGAGAGGCATGACTTCGCGAAGGGGGGAGAGAGAGAGAGAGCAGAGCGGACGTCGTGAGATGGAGGCGTAGGAGCGTCGGCGGTGTCGGCGTCAGGGTGGGGGGCGAAGGAAGCAACCAACGGAGGTGGAGGGGCTCAACCTTTATGTTTTCCTCTGAACCCTCCACAATTTTGTTCTCCCCGTAGCAAAACAGAGAATGGGGAGAGAACGATTCGAGTCGAGGTGGCGGAGCCCCACGAACACGACGAGGTAGCTCAACACCAAGCTGGCAGCGTATAGCACCAGCTTCTCCAACAACCTCGCCTCCGAGCCTTCCGTGTGTGTGGGTCTCGCTCGGCCAGCGACACTTGCCGACGTTGAGGGGAGCTCAAAGAGGCCTGCTTCTCCTTCGCGTGCTGCATCTGCGATCCCGGGACTGTCGAAACAAACGATGAAGCAGCAACGAATCCGAAGAGAGAAGTGAGCGAGCACCGGAGTAGGGGTGGCCGTAATGTGATTCATCGGCGACGGCAGGGGAACGGCCGCTTGATGCTGTGAAAGCTAGTACGAACACCTAAAGGGGGTGAATAGGTGTTTAAAATAAACCTTGGCAAATATATGCGGAATAAAATAAACTTCGAGTAAAATAAAGGAGTTAAGGAAGAGAATAAGAACACAAGATTTATAGTGGTTCGGCTTAATCCAAGTCTACGTCCACTCTCCACGCTAACAGCCTTCTTGGCTGGATTCCACTATGCAATCAACAAGAGATTACAACTTTGAGTGCAAACACTTAGTAGTAGATCACACTATCTCACTAAGTCACTCTTTTGGTATTTCTCTCACGATCACAAACCTTTAAGCTCACAAGAGACAAGTGTATGATCGAAGATCGCTCGGACTTTGGAATTATAAATTCTATGCTGCGTCTCTTACTTGCTCATCGGTCCTTCATCTCCTTAAATACTCTTCCACTTATAAACTAGCCGTTAGACAGTATCTCGAGGATCGTCTTCCAATCTACCCATTGGACAGCTCTGTATCTAGAAGATTTGGTAGTCGTTGAGTGACAAAGATAGAATCCCAAATTGATTCCGATCGCCCATACAAACAGAATCTTGGTTTCCATAAGTAAAGCTTCTTCGTATAGAAAGTTCTTGTCTTCAAGATCCAATTGTCAATCAAATAGATTGAGTCAATTAAATCAATCTTGATGTAGAATCCAAACCAAATCACTAGCCGTTATATGATTGGGCTTGAGTTACGATCTGTCGAATCTGGATGTAAAGTCTGAGAGCCATAGACTTTAGAATCTGAGTCTGAGTGCAATAGACTTTACAATCTGAGTCTGAGCATATTCTGCTTCAGCATAGAGTCTGTCTTCTAGTTCAGCTTCAGCATAGAGTTTGTCTTTTGGTTCTTCCAAGTATAGATTTGATAATATCTTTTACACGTTCTATTATTTGCATAGCCTATTACTCAACCATCAAATACATTAGTAGCCTTTGATTTATTTTATCATCTTCAAAACATCATAAGGGATTTCCCTAACAATCTCTCCCTTTTTTTATGATGACAAAACAATATCTGAATATGCAGATTTGTAAACATACTTTTAAAGATATTAATTTAAATGAAAGGATATCAAAAGATAGCAAATAGATTGAGCATAACAATATACAGAAAAATAATTGCAGCTCAATATTATGCAATAAATAATATTAATCAATCAACACATATGCATATTCATATTCTCTCCCCCTTTTGTCATAATCAAAAAGCGACAGTATCACGTAGAGAATATTAAATTATAACAAATATCTTGCATGAAACACAATTTCCAAAAAATCAGCTTTTATCGAATATTAAAAATATGCAATATACCTCACTTTGATCATATCAGCAAATATCCAATAAAAATCACGGATGCATCATGAAATTCACGTACCATTTTTGTCATAATAAAATGATAATATCAATACAAGATTTATTAATGACAAAAACTAATAAAAGATGCACTAACCGGATTTTTTAGAACAAATTCTGACACATTTACCTTTCCTTCCATTCATAATAAGATCACAATCAATCCAAAAGATTTTTCCATAATTGATCAATGCTCCCCTCAATTTGTTGCCTTTTGAGATGATCACGATTCTTTTCCTTTTCTTTTGGATTTGCTTTCTCCTCCTGTGATCATGACAATATTTGCGAATAGAACTAATTGTTGCTTGTGCACGTTGAACAGAATATTTTTCCAGTATTTCCTTTGTAGCAACAACATCAGCAACGATACCACCACCCGCGGTGGCCACGCGGTTAAGAGCTTGGTACCCTTTTCGCAAGAGGGGAAGAGTTCGAGACTTCGTGGACGCAGTGCTTCATTGCACAACGCGCGTCTTACCTGCGTACGGGACTAGTGGTGGGAGGCCCGGAGCCCCAGGGTTTACTCTTCGCCGCGAAGCGGCAGTGCGGAGGTTCCCTGGGTACCAAAAAAAAAAAAAAAAAAAAACAACATCCGCAACGATCACTTGCATTTTGAAATTTGAGGCAAAAAGTTATTTTCTTTAACCAAGCTCATCTCGAATTCAACCTGCATAGACTTAACAAACTTTTTCCACAAATAAGTTGTAATAATATCCACGTAATATATAATGTCATTTTCTTCAAATAAATAAATTGAATAGCATATATAAAATTATCAAATATTAAAATTCAGAACTATTCAACCTTTCGTACAACACATAAGGGATTTCCTCAACAATTTGCAAAATTTTTGCATAAGGAATAGAATCTTTGAACCTTCAGAAGATAGTATAGAATCTTCATAATTTTAAGATCAAGCTTACCAAAATTCATATGGAAGATTCTTTTGTCACCTGCAAAATCTTGTATAATAGATAATCATCTTTGCAAAAATGTCACGTAATATCTTCCTTTGATTTGCAAATCAAACTTGCTAGATATAATATATCTTCTAAGAATATAGCAAGAATATCCATGAAGATGCAGTAATATCTTTCGAGATCAAAGAGATTTCCTTGAGCATAAATTTCAGATATGCATTTTGCAAAAGGAAAATAGATATTTCTATCACGTGCCAAAATTGCAATATCTTATATTTATAACAAAAGATATTCGCAATATAATAAACAATCATCCAAAATCATGATAAATGCACGTAGAAATTTGCAAGGCGGGATGAAAAAAAATTCTCTTACCCATGGTATATGTTTCGAATATATCATTGAAAAAATAAAATAAAATCATTACCAATCTTCGCATGAGATGCATTTCTGATTGCATTATGATTTGCATAAATTTGCGATCATTCATCTCTTAAAGAATTTCCTGCAATCAACTCATTTCCCTTTTTGGTATCCATCAATTTGGATCCTTCCATGACGTTAGAGCAAAATATAAAATCTCCATAGATAAACAAATATTCTTTCTTAATTCATCATAACAAAGTATTCAAAGAAAGAATATTATGCACAATGATATTTTGAAAAATAAATTCTCACTTAATCATAGTACGATAAAAACAGAGAGAATAAAATCCTTGAGTATCTCAGAAAAAATATCTTGCATAATTATTTGATATCACGTAAAACAGATTTTCACTTTGCAAAATATGATTAAATCTGATAGTATAAAATTAGACAAAATAATCTGAATTATCTCAAATAATCGCACGTATTAAGTCAAATCTTAACTTATGAATCACAAACAAATCATACGATTCTTTCTTCAATGAAACAAAATATGATCATTATAAAATCTGAATCAACCAAGGATATATCGAATATCAAGTATGATGAGAAATTTTAAATTGTGTACTCAAACCAAATTGAGAATAAAAATATATATAATCCTTACCAAATTCTCTTTCTTCTTTCTTCTTTAAATCCTTCAAAAACAACTCACATTTTCTTTGGTACCCATTTTTTCTTGGGTCCATGAGAGTTAGTAGAATATGCCGTTTTTACCCAATTTTTCTTAATAGGTCTCTAGACTTTAGGACAATCTTTTTCAAAGTGTTCTAAATCTCCACAATTTGAACACTTGAGGGCATTTCGACCAACAGGTTTTACAAACACTTTTTGAAAATGATTTTTGTAAAATGTCTTTGGAGGTATTTGTTTAAGTCTCTCCTTGACTTTAGGAAAATCAATTAGAGAATCATTTTCCTTATTGAAACCAAGTCCCGACTTATTATAATAAGGAACTTGTATAGAAAGGATATGCTCTAATGTTTTTGATCCATTTGAAAATCTTGTTGAAATATTTGAAAATTCTTTCTTCAAAGAATTATTTTCTTTGACAAGTAAATCTCGACTTTCTTTTGTTTGTAGAAAATCTTTTTGCAAAATTTCAAAATTTTCTTTTTGAGAAAGATCATGTTGCCTAAGCCGAAAATTTTCCTTTTTAAGTTCGGAGATCCTTTTAAGAGAAGATTTAAAATTTAAGCAAAGCTCATTTAGATACTTTAAAACTTTGAGAGGAATTTTTGAATGACTTACCTCGAATTCCTCATCGGATTCTGAGTCTGTGTTTAAGTCAGACTATGATTCTGAGTCTATGTCTGAGTCAGACTCAGATTCTGAATGTGCCATCAAGCATATATTTTATTGCTCATCATCTTCTTTCATGATTCTTTTCTGGCCATTATGCTTGTATTGACTTCTTCCATCGAATTTCCTTCCTTTTTCTACTCAGCTTTTTGAATTTCTTGACCATAAAGGCAAGTTCTTCGTCGTCCATGTTATTTTCTGAGTCTGTTTCATCAAAAACAGCATTAGATATTAAAGCGATGGACTTCTTACCTTTGGGATCTTCGTCGTTAAGTTGTTCCACTTTATAGGATTGAAGAGTGCTGATCAATTCATCAACGGAAAGTGGCATAATCCTCTGAGTCTCCCGGGTTGAAGTCTTGACATGGTTCCAATCTTTTGAAAGACCTCGCAAGAGTTTGTTGACCTTCATCGGGGTAGAAATTTGCTGACCTTGATATGCTAAACCATTTACAATTTCTGTAAAACGGCTGAACATGTCTCCAAATGACTCTCCTTGCTTCATCTTGAAGGATTCATATTGGCCAAGCAAGAAGTTTACTTTTGTCTCTTTTACACGATCGGTCCCTTCATATGTAACATGAAGTCTATCCCAAACTTCTTTTGCTGTTTCACATGAAGAGATTCTATTATATTCAGCAGGAGACAAGGCACAATATAAAGAATAAATAGCTTTTGCATCAAGCGCTTCTCTTTTGGACAACTCCGTCCAAGACATAGGAGCAGGGGATTTGGTTTCTTTGTCTTTGCCATTCTTATTTGATGTAGATGCAGCAATGGGGTTGATTCCTCTTTCCACAACATCCCATTGCAAGGGATCTCTGGATCTTAGGAATGCTTTCATTTTGTTTTTCCATATATTGTATTCCTTTCCATCAAAGTAAGGCGGTCTGGTATTGCTTTGCCCTTCAACCAGTCCTGAAGCCAACATACTAGTCATGGATCTTTAACTCTGAAGTAAAACACTTCAAATTAAGTGAGTACACAGGCTCTGATACCAATTGTGAAAGCTAGTACGAACACCTAGAGGGGGTGAATAGGTGTTTAAAATAAATCTTGGCAAATATATGCGGAATAAAATAAACTTCAAATAAAACAAAGGAGTTAGGGAAAAGAATAAGAACACAAGGTTTATAGTGGTTCGGCTTAATCCAAGTCTACGTCCACTCTCCCACGCTAACAGCCTTCTTAGCTGGATTTCACTATGCAATCAATAAGAGATTACAACTTTGAGTGCAAACACTTAGTAGTAGATCACACTATCTCACTAAGTCACTGTTTTGGTATTTCTCTCACGATCACAAACGTTTAAGCTCACAAGAGACAAGTGTATGATTGAAGATCGCTCGGACTTTGGAATTATAAATTCTATGCTGCGTCTCTTACTTGCTCATCGGTCCTTCATCTCCTTAAATACTCCTCCACTTCCAAACTAGCCGTTGGACAGTATCTCGAGGATCGTCTTCCAATCTACCCATTGGACAGCTCTGTATCTAGAAGATTTGGTAGCCGTTGAGTGACAAAGATAGAATCCCAAATTGATTCCGATCACCCATACAAACAGAATCTTGGTTTCCATAAGTAAAGCTTCTTCGTATAGAAAGTTCTTGTCTTCAAGATCCAATTGTCAATCAAATAGATTGAGTCAATTAAATCAATCTTGATGTGGAATCCAAACCAGATCACTATCCGTTAAATGATTGGGCTTGAGTTACGATATGTCGAATCTGGATGTAAAGTCTGAGAGCCATAGACTTTAGAATCTGAGTCTAAGTGCAATAGACTTTACAATCTGAGTCTGAGCATATTCTGCTTCAGCATAGAGTCTGTCTTCTAGTTCAGCTTCAGCATAGAGTCTGTCTTTTGGTTCTTCCAAGTATAAACTTGATAATATCTTTTACACGTTCTATCATCTGCATAGCCTATTACTCAACCATCAAATACATTAGTAGTCTTTGATTTATTTTGTCATCTTCAAAACATCATAAGGGATTTCCCTAACAGATGCACGGTAGAGCAAAATTTCGAAAGGAAAGAAATGGAGAGGGACAGAGGAACGAAGGGCTTCTCTTTCCTTCATTTGAGAAAGAGAGAGAAAAGTTTAAGCCGCAATAAATGCGCTGCATAGGACAGAGAGCGTGCAGGCTAGGAGGAGAGAGGGCGTCGGCAGGCCAGGAAGAGAAGACAGAGGGAAAGAAGGCAGAAGACACCAAGTGGGCCCACCCCTCCACATGGCACCTCGTGAGTGGCCAGCGATCACGCTAACGTAGAGCTCCCGGACCACCCAATATTTTTTCAATAATTATATCTCTTGTTCGTGCGACACCTAAGCCATGACCTCATCGGCTCAGGCATGGAGACTTGAGATCTGAGAGTGACGCGAGCAATGACCATATCGAGCCGCCCCTCCACCCACCCTGCGACCAAATAAAAGTCACATCGTCAAAATCCCGCCAAAATCCTCTTTCCCTCTACATAAGTGGCACCCGAGTTAGCCTAATTTCACCGCGGACAGCATTCTTCATTTCAGTTCAAATTAGCAAAAGCTTCAGCTTGTAGCTACAAATTCATGGCGGAGGAAGTGATTTTGTTGGACGTCCGGGCGAGCGTTCGGGATGAGGGCCAGGATTGCCCTGCGTGAGAAGGGCGTGGAGTTCGACCGGAGGGAGGAGGACTGAGCAACAAGAGCCCCTCGCTCTTGAAGATGAACCCAGTCCACAAGAAGATCCCTGTCCTCTTCCACAATGGCAAGCCCGTTTGCGAGTCCCTCCTCATCGTCCGGTACATCGATGAGACACCGGGGTCACGAGTCTCCTCTCCCCGCCTTCGAATCCTTACGAGCGTGCCCGGTCAGGTTCTGGGCCGACTATGCGGACAAAAAGGTATGACAATAACCCTTTAGTCTTTCGAACGTTCTGTTATCATTTGTGCTTAACATCGAGACACGAAATGAGGGTGCAGATGTATCCGGCGGCACGAACAGCAGTCCTGTCGATGGGGGAGGACCAGGAGGCGGCGAGGAAGGAGTACATCGAGTGCTTGCAGGTGTTGGAGGGAGAGCTCGAGGACAAGGCTTACTTTGGCGGGGAGAGTTTCGGGTATGCAGATGTGTCGCTGATGTTAGGGAAATCCCTTATGATGTTTTGAATATGACAAAATAAATCAAAGGCTACTAACATGTTTGATAGTTGAGTAATAGACCATGCAGATGATAGAACATGTAAAGGATATTATCAAAGTCGAAGACGGCCGTAAGACCGAACGTAACACATGTCCGGAGTATAATTTGAAGATTTCCGGACTTCGTGTCAAAGTCAAGATCGCGACTTTAGTGTCAAAGTCCGTTCTACATCGTGAGTCTGCTCACTCGACAAATTCCAGGCCGAACGTGAATGAAGAACCAGAAGACAGACTCTATGCTTTGAAGCCGAACCGTAAGATAAACTCTATGCTGAAGCTGAACTGGGTACAAACCTTAAAGCTAAATACTTCGAAGCGAGAATATGTTCGGACTCAGTTGTAAAGTCTATTGCACTCGACTCGGATTGTAAAGTCTATGGCTCTCGGACTTTACATCTAGATTCGACGAACGTAACTCAAGCCTAATCATATAACGGCTAGTGATCTGGTTTGGATTCCACATCAAGATTGATTTGATTGATTCAATCTAATTGATTGACGATTGGATATTGAAGACAAGAACTTTCTATACGAAGAAGCTTTACTTATGGAAACCAAGATTCCGTTTGTATGGGCGATCGGAATCAATTTGGGATTCTACCTTTATCACTCAACGGCTACTAAATCTTCTAGATACAGAGCTGTCCAATGGGTATATTGGAAGACGATTCTCCGGATACTGTCCAACGGGTAGTTTGGAAGTGGAGGAGTATTTAAGGAGATCATGGACCGATGAGCAAGTAAGAGATAGAGCGTAGAATTTATAATTCCAAAGTCTGAGCGACCTTCGATCATACACTTGTCTTTGGAGAGCTTAAACGTTTGTGATCGTGAGAGAAATACAAAAAAGAGTGACTTAGTGAGATAGTGTGATCTACTACTAAGTGTTTGCACTCAAAGTTGTAATCTCTTGTTGATTGCATAGTGGAATCCAGCCAAGAAGGTGTTAGCGTGGGAGAGTGGACGTAGGCTTGGATTAAGCCGAACCACTATAAATCTTGTGTTCTTATTCTCTTCCTTAACTCCTTTATTTTACTCGAAGTTTATTTTATTCCGCATATATTTGCCAAGGTTTATTTTAAACACCTATTCACCCCCCTCTAAGTGTTCATACTAGCACTCTCAGCTGATACCCTTCTATAGTTGGTTATATGCTTTGGAGACATTGGCCGACTCCAACATCGTGGAGGAGTTCCCCAAGATGGCGTCGTGGGCCAAGCGGTGGATGCAGAGGGAGAGCGTGGCCAAGTCGTTGCCCGACCAGCACAAGCTCTATGACCACATCATGGAGCGCAGGAAAAAGCTTCAGGCGCAATAGACAACTCTCTTGAGTCTGATTATGGTCATCTTGTGACTATTGTACAATAATAACCCCTCTCCTTTGGACGAGGCTAAGCTTCTTTGTACTTCTATGTTTTCCTTTCTGTATTCGAGTGTTTCTGGATCGGCTAATAAACTATACACAGCATTTCATCAATTCCGTTGATCTCTTTCAGTCACGCTAGAGAATATATCCTCTGTTTCCAATAACAAATCTGCCAAAAGTTAACAAATTTATTTAGCACACGTTAAAGCGTTCACTCGACAAATTAGATTCACTCAACTTATTAAGCTGCCTTCCCATGGCTTGGCTAAAAATACGCCATGGCCCCTTGTTTCTCTCTCGAGAGTGCGTGCACAGACGCCCACAGCATCATTAAAAAACATACATCGATAACAGAAGAGAAACGAATGTCAATTGGACTCTATCACATGGGCGTTCTCTATGTGGAAATCTAAAGCGAAGCGAACACTGGAGGAGGTACGGACAATGATGATGATGAAGATGACGAGGGATCTGCATTGACACCTGAAGAATCTCTTTCTTCTTTGAGGATCGTCGCCAAAGCACTCGTCAATGGGCGCTTTGCCAAGTGAAGGAATCTCGGGGGGGCAACCTCTGTGATGAACCTGGTGCGTTGTTTCTTGGCCATCTAAAAAACAGTCCCCAGTAACGCAAAGTTAAAACTGGGTGCATAAACAAATTGAAGACAAACTCTGAGAGCATATATGATTATAAACTCGGAGGCCTCGGAATCCAGTGAAACTTAATGAACACCAGAACGCCGAATGAGATGAAGAAGTTGCGAAACGTTCATTTGATTCTCGCCGGTCAGTTCTGTTCCTTTTCGGAGTTCTTTTACCATACCTACTCCAAATGAGCGAAACGTTCATTTGATTCTCTCTCCACTTCGTGTAAATTTGGAGTGCCAACATGTTTTATGAAGCTTATGTGTTGGATAACTTTCAATAAGCTGAAATAGCCGCACGCAATGTACTAATGGGTAGGGTTTTCAGGAGCTAAAATGATGACTTGCATTTCCTTAGGCATACACATAAATCTAATCATTCTTAGGAACTTGAACTCCAGACATTGCGCAAAGATGCCTTCGCCATTGGCATCGAGCACCAACCAACCTCAAATAAACATGGAAAATAGCACATGAGCAACGTGAAGTTAAAAAACGGAACCGAGAATCCACGAGATTGAAAAAGATCTAGGATACGGATGCGAATATCTTGATACGACACCTTCTACGGATTGTCCATGGACACAGACGTCTCCAATTCTCCATCTTTCAACAATGGCAAGTGGGAGACCACCCACTTTTTGCATGAATTTCCTCAAGTAGATGTCTTACTTAATGCTAAGGAAACCCAGCAAGTGAAGAGGGAGGAAGGAGGGGCTTGGGGGGGTGTGGGGTTAGTGTGGGGGTGGTCCTAACGGTCGCTAAGAAAAGAGACAAAGGCACCGACCTGCCATAAAGGGGCACCACGTACTCTCTATTTCTTGCTTGACATGTCGACGTCATAGCTCTGGAAGGCAATACAGATTAGCTAACGAGTAGATCTCTCTTTTGAAACTGGCTTGTTAAGTACACTTACTTAAAGATTAAGAAAAGAAAGAAAGAATATAAAGTGACGACAAAGAGAAATAAGAAGAAAGAAGAGAGAGGCTTCGTTCAACAGGGGCGTGGCCGGCGAGGAGGGAAAAAGAAAGAAAGGAAAAGCAGGAAAAATTCATGCGTACACACATGGGAGATCTCGTTTGCAACGCTGGTAAAGACTCAAGCCCTTTATTCATCTAATTGAAGTAATCTTCAAAATTATGTGAATTTTGTATTTAAGGGTACGATTTTGGAGTTGCTAAGCTATGAATAGAAATGATAGTTTAATTTGATTGGAGTGAATTTTTAATATTTTGTCTCACTCCACATAGTGGATAGCTTTGAATAGCTTTGAGCATATATTTCGTTTATGTGTAAGTGTCGTTTCGTCAGCAATTAAGCTTATTTAGTCGATTTGTATTGAGGTAGCATTTTATTTGATTTTGATTTTTTTTCTCATTTAACCGATTGGATTACGAGTTTGTCTACTTGAATAAGCTTACGTGGTTTGGTTTAGATTTTCCTATGTGAATGGTTTTATCTATTCTCTAAATTTGTAAACTCATACCTGAAAGTGACAGAGATTATATATGAGTCTAGCTTGGCTAACCTTATGGTTATACTGAATTTGTAACGGTGCTTTTATAGCCAAAAATCTTACATTACGCTAGTTGGACTCATTTGGGCAATTGAAGTACAAAATATTCCAAAATTAATCTTAAAAAAAGGCCCTTATGTTTGCAAAATCACAAAAGTTAAACCGCTTAAACAAATAATAAAAATCATAATCTTATCATTTAGCACCCATCAACTACCACAAAATAGGTGATAAAACCCCAAACTAAATACAAAAAGAAAGATCTGCAGAACAAGATCCCTTCGCTCTTGCAGATGAATCTAGTTCACAAGAAAATCCATATCCTCATTCACAACAGCAAATTGGTCCTTGAGTCTCTCATTGTGGTTCAATATATAGCCACGGTTTCCGTAAACTACCACAAAAAGGACGGTAAAACCCCAAACTCAATACGAAAAGAAAGATTGTAGAACAAGAGCCCTCCGCTCTTGAAAATTAACCTAGTTCACAAGAAAATCCCGGTCCTTATTCACAACAACAAATTGGTCTGTGAGTCTTTCATTGTGGTTCAATACATAACCGAGATTTCCATCAACTACCATAAAATGGATGATGAAACCCCCAACTAAATACAGAAAGAAAGATTTGCAAAACAAGAGCTCTCTCTAAGAGTTTTCCTAATGTGGACTAAATTAATTGATATTGTAATTTACTATTTTTACGGTTATCGTAAAACATGGTTGGTTTAAGGTGAAATAGAAAGTTTCTTAATTAGTCTAACATGGGGCTGGCTAGTGTGGGCCAAGTTGAGCCTGGCCCATAATGAGGGCTGGGACTGAAACTCTATAAATAGTCTTTCCAAGTCTCTTCTCTAACCCTAATTCCACGTGTATCCTCACCTAAGGGGCGTTTACCTGACGCTAAATGTGAGGGGGCGCCTCATTGAGCCAGTGATACGGAGAGCAATAGATGAGAAGGACTTGATGCGTGGATCCCCTTGATGAGTGGATAATCCATTTTCTGTTTCCGCTTCAAGAACGATGGATCCAAAATAGTTGCATTAATCTTTCTACTCAATAATGCATGTTCTTGTTCTAGTTATGGAGATCTTGGGGATGCACAATTTGCGTCCAACATGTGGTATCAGAGCTTCCATAACCCTAGAACTCGAACGCATAGGATTTTGCCCTAATTTGAGATTTTCAAGATTTTTCGTTCAATAAAAATAAAATTAAATTATATATTCGGACTGGGTTTGACGAGATGAGAAGAACCGTAGGCGGCGCATCACCGGAAGAGGCCTCACGCGCCCCCACGCGCGGCCATGCGCCTCGCACTCAGGCGGCGCGTGTGGGCGCATGGAGCCTCCGTTAGGCGCGTGGGTGGCGGCGTTGTATTTGTATGGCCATCCCCTATGTTGTGGTGTATTTATTTTACATGTTTGATGATTTTATGAATGTGAAAATACATACAAAGCCCTAAATATGTGTATTTTTAATGTATTCTTGCGTATTTTTCTTGTATTTTATGTGATTTTGGAAATACAAGTGTTGGGTTATAGGTATGTTATCACATAAATATTATAAAGATGTGATTCATTAATAAAAATTAAACTCTATTGTGAACTGAAACTAGCTTAATGAGATATAACCATTATGGGATAATAATTGAGCTATGTATTGAGGTGATGAGAAATAGTAAATGTTATGAAACTTTTGTTGCTCAAGTATACTCCTTTACATGCTAGTAATCTTTGAATGATGGACATCTTAAGAACTTGTGACCAAATTGATTGTACTAATTAATACATTTGCTGAATGTAGGTAATTCATGTCAGTTAAGTTATTGCATATTATACCTAAATTCATCCGGTCACTTGTTAATGTCTATCAAAATGAACATTTTTTTTTTATAGTTAAGGAGTATGACAACATTAACGCAGAACAATAGTATCTACTGTTATAGTTTAGATATTTGGTTCTGTGATTTGACTTAATTAAAAGGTCATTGATTGATGCAATGATAATTTGTTATTTAAAATTGGCTAATAAATCAGTTGTTGACCTTGGAGACATTGTTTATCTTATGAAACTCATAAGCTATAGTTGATCAGCTATCAGGCTTGTTGATTTGGTGTACCCTGTATTGCTATTGATGTTAACTTATGATAGATCCTCTAGATCAGCATTCTTTTTACGTTATTCTAGTAATCTGTAATCGGGGTACATAAGAGATGCTTTCTTCTCTGTTATGAGAAGTTTCTTGTGTTTCTATGATCGGTGATCTCATTGGAGTCTATCTTACAAATTCTTTATATATATACAAATGATTGATTTTTATTGATGAATAAAGCAACGTAATTAGCATAATATGTGATTTTAGTGATTTACTGCCCCTATCACTAAAGTTAAAATCGCATGTATATGATGTATATGAGAAATAAGGTTTATATCCCTAGTATGAGAGAGTTTCAAGGATTCAATTAAGTAGTGACTGCCAAAATGGCACGCTTGATTGGGTTTGAGAAATTTCGGTCTCGTATGCTGATTGGGATGTCTCCTGGTCTAATGCATGGTCATACTCCCAATGGATGTGATTGTGTATTAGTTCATGGAAGGATACATGATGGTGTGGTAGAGGATTGACTGATTCTAGTGGTTCATCTGCCCAAAGGTGATGAATTCACGAAGATTAAAATATATTCTCATAACCGCTATCATGTGGGGAGTATACAAATGCATGTTATGTATTCTGCTCAAATGTGATTATATGATTATACATGTAACTCTCTGGATGTGTATTTGTACGTCAAGTTACATGGTGCTCACATGATGCTAATTATATATATTGCTTGTTTTTCAGTCATATTTTCTGTAATTAATAACTTCATTATTATTGAGGTTTTTACTGCTTTAAATTTTAAGTAATTGACATATGATTTGTTGTTTGAGAAAAGAGCAATAGAATTTATTTACTGTCCATGAAGTGTTCCATTTAGAAACACTTGAAAAGTGGCTTGTCTACTAACTGCATTGCTAAAAAATGATGAAAGCTTTAATGGCTTAAAATTATGTTTGATCTAATACTGAAATTAGGACACATCTGCAAAGATTGTGTTTAAGTTCTAATGGCATATACATCTCGTATATGGTTGAAGAGGTTGTTTCCAAAATTTTCTATTTAAGGAATAATCTCACACAAGTCTAAAGGAAAAGTAGAAAAGTTGACAATATTGATATTATGTCTACTCTTAACGGTTATTTAAAGACTTCTATAGATTATTGTGGAAGTAAAATTACCGAGATAAAGAATAAAACAATTACAATTAATCTTAAAAGGTTGTTAGGCTTAATAGTGGGCGTGAGTATATTGGCGAGTATGACAATGCGAAATAGCTTAAATGATCATTTGTCAAATACTTAGTAGATTATGGGGTGGTACCTTAATTAGTATGCCTGAAAATCCTGAGAAAAAAATTTGGTCGAAAAGCATAAATGCATCATATAGAACATGGTGATGAGTATGATTAGTAAGACTAATTTATCCGGTCTTCTATGGGCTAATATTTTGAAAGCAACTTTTTCACATATAAAAGTTGTGTCATAAACTTCTTTTGAGTTATAAATTGAACATAATTTTAACTTGAATCATATTAAAATATAGATATGTCATGTAGAAGTGAGATTATCTAATCCAATTTTAAGTGCATTGCAATTCAGATCTACTCGGAATTATTTTGTATCTTATCTAAATTATTTAAGGGGTATTGATTTTATGACATAAAGAAAGTACAAGTATTATGGAATCACATACTATAAAGTTTCTACAGTTCGACGTAATTGTAGAGGATAGGCTCTCGACTATTAAAGATAATAGTATGATGGAGGTTATTGTGTTTTTGTCTTTGTCCATACAGATAATTGTGGAATCTCTTGTATAATAGACTAAACTTGTTGAAGTTCAAGGTATTATTCTTGATATAGTTATGATGAAATCTTTTCAAACATCTCAAGTATAGAATGAAGTGGTTGTAACTTTATTAAGGTGATTTGTTAGGGAAAAACGATCAATTATATCATCGACTATATCATCTATTTGTGAGAGCATGATTACAATATCCACTACATTGTTGTTTTAGCAACTTATATAAATGTCGTTTTTTGTTCTCAATTAAGTATGTAATTAAATGACATAAAAGATGATAAAGTTTTCACTCTGAAAGAGGGATGAATAGTTTATAGTGAAGAAATAATTATTTCTTTAAATATTCTTTCAGAGTGAACGTGTCATTAATAGCTCTTTTTGATTTGGAGTTACGTTAAATAGATATAAAATCTATATAGTGCAACTGGAGGATTTTGTAGCAGATTCAAGTAAACTTGTGTGTAAACTGAAAAGTTTCATTCATAATTTTTAAGCAAGTTTCCAGGCACTATTATTAAAGTTTCATAGTGTTGTTATTTTGTTCAATTGGGAACAAAGTAAATTAATATATACTGCAAGATCAATAGGAGGAAATTTATTTTTCTCATACACTATGTACATGATATTTTGTTTACAAGTAGTGACCTTGAGGCATCATTTGTCTTTTGTACTGAGGTCTATAAGGATTGTTCTCGCCATATAAATATTGGATTTTATTAGATTTATCTCAGAGGATATTTGCTGATTATATTTTGGAAATATTCAATATACATTATTGCAAGCTAGGAATTGTTCCTATTGTTAAGGGTGATGAACGAATCCATTACATTGTTCTTATTTAGATATTGAGAAAATCTAGTTAAATGATGTACTTTGTGTTAATGGACTTAAAAGTATAATGTATGCTTGAATTTGCATTAGACTAAATATTGTCTTTGTGACGGGACTTCTAGGCAGATATCAGTCAAATCCAGGACGTGATTACTGGGTTGCTACCAAGAAGATTTTGAGGTACTTAAAAAGGACATGAGATTATATGCTAATTTACAGACATATTCAATTCTTGCAATTAGTAGAGTATTTAGATGTAAACTTTGCTGGCTGTTATAATGACATGAGATCAATAACAAAATACATATTTATGTTAGCAAGAAATGCAAAAAATAAAGTTCTATATCATCTTCTACTATATAAGCAGCGTTAGTAACATTCTTTTAGGTTGTTACTTGGGCTATTAGGCTCCGAAATCTCATGAAGGAGTTAACTGTTTTTAATTTTATGGATAGACCCATACGGTTATATTGAGACAATAAATTTGTAGTATTATTTACCATAGAGGTCTCAAGGGGTATAAATATATTGTGGTCAAAATTTTTTACCAAAAGGAAACGGTACAGAAATGTGATGTTATAATATAGCATATTTCCACAGATGATGCGATTATAGATCTACTAACTAAAGGCCTACGCCCATGTGTATTTGAGCGACATGTCATTAGCATGGGCCTAGGAGTATCATGAGATGTTGTTGTTTAGTAGGAGCTGTTTTGGCTTTACTCTAATAAATGTTTCATCTGTGATTCATTACACTTTGTAACGGTTTGATATGTATCAACTCTTGCATTCAATAAAAAATTTTGAATGTGGTATTATTATGTTGAATACATATTGATAAAGTCTCAAGGTACTGTATAAACCTTGAGTGAAGGCTAAGGGCATTCGGTTATTAGCCTTGTCTATATGTCTTGTTATACATAAATAAAGGTTAATCGTAAGAACAAGACATATGTGGGTTCATGGAACCATAAAGACATTCTCTAGTGACATAAGTTTTTTGTGACGCCTAAGGTAAGAGAATGGTGACTGACAAATGAGATTCTCTATGAAAGATATTATCCATTTGCCACACTACCATACTGAATCCATATCAATAAAGTTGAGAGCACTCATGACCATGGAAGACTCTGTGTCTATACATACAGTTATCGCCATGATTCGATGTTTAAGACTTTATGGGATATGATTGACTATTAAGAATTATCTCTGGACCAAATGTGCGCACATACAGCACGATTTCAATTAATATAGTCCAAGTGGGAGAATGTAAGAGTTTTCCTAATATTAGCTAAATTAATTGATATTGTAATTAACTGTTTTTACGGTTACCGTAAAACATGGTTGGTCTAAGATGAGATAGAAAGTTTCTTAATTAGTCTAATATGGGGCTGGCTAGTGTGGGCTAAGTTGAGCCTGGCCCGTAATAAGTGGGCATAGCTGGAAACTCTATAAATAGTGTTCAAGTTTCTCCTTTAACCCTAATTATCACATGTATCCTCACCTAAGGGGCGTTTACCTAACGCTAAACGTGAGGGGGCTACCTCATTGAGTCAGTGATACAGAGGGCAATAGAAGAGAAGGACTTGATGCGTGGATCCCGTTGATGAGTGGGTAATCCCTTTTTTGCTTTCGCTTCAAGGACGATGGATCCAAAATAAATGCGTTAATCTTTCTACTCAATATTGCATGTTCTTGTTCTAGTTATGGAGATCTTGGGGTTGTGCAATTTACATCCAACACCCTCTACTCTTGCAAATAAGCCCCGTTTGCAAGAAAATCCCATTCCTCATTCAAACCAGCAAATTGGCAAGTGAGTGTCTCATTGCGGTTCAATACATAACTGAGATTTCAGTCAATTACCACAAAATGGATGGTAAAGCCCCAAACTGAATACAAAAAGAAAGATTTGTAGAACAAGAGCCCTCTGCTCTTGCAGATGAACCCAGCTCCCAAGAAAATCCGGGTCCTCATTGTAGTTCAATACATAGCCGAGGTTCTCTATTGCCATGTGATCCCTATCATAGAGCCCAAGCCAAGTTTTGGGCTGATTACGTCGGCTAATTAGAAGCACCAAATGATGCTTGGTTATCAACTTTCCAGCGCATAACTTTAGTGCACCCTCTTTACTTATGAATACTTTGCTGACAGTTATCATAACCTAAAGCCTTGATATTACGTAAGGAGTTTGATCATCCGAGGTCGTGGCCATTTTATGTACCAGATTTTTAATGAAAGAGCAGACAGACATAACTTTTATAGCACTGGATTTTTCTTATGCTGCGGGCTGAGTTTTATGGCTGTGTTGGTGAGGTTGTGGTTGACAATGGTCTTAACATGACCGTCTGAAAACGACTAGAGAACTCGTGTTTTGACTTTGTCATTTCCCTGGAGTCCACGGAATTCAAATGACCTCCGTCTTAGCAACTCCTAAGCGTACCAATAAGCATTGAGCACAAATAAATGAGACAGATAAAAGGACAGCAAAGTCGCGTCCAAGTCTGAGTCCGTGGAGATAACCCTGTTTATGGAAGTACAAGCTCTACTTCAAGCTTGTCAAAAATCTCCTCCTCTTATGAGTTGGTCATATTCATTAAAACTTTACATGGTTCACTCATTTCATTGTAATGTGCAGATCGATGAGACTGGGAGACGAGTCATTTTGACCCAAAGGAGAAGAACAAGAGGCAGCCAAGATGGAGCTCTAGATTGCCTCAAGGTGTTGGAACGGAGGCTCGGTGAACAGCCCTTCTTCTGAGGGGAAACATTAGGGTTTGTCGATATCGCTCTTGTCCCCTTCTATAGCTGGTTTTATGGCTATAAGAGGTGCGGCGGTTTCAGCATCGAGACACATTGCCCCAAGCTCATTGGTGGGCCAAGAGGGGTTCCCAGAAAGACAGTGTTTCAAAGTCTTTAGCCGACCTCGAAAAAATTCGCGGATTCATGTTGGAGTTCAAGAAGAGGTTCAGGGTTGATTAAAAGCAAAAGGACCAACTTAGGTGGTATAGTGGATGTTGGTTTGTATTTAAATCTTTGATGGGTCCTAAATTTTCCAAGTAAAGAATGAAAGATAACTCAGTGTTTGTTGTGGACAAAGCTGTTGAGGAATAAATAACACATGCTTTACATGGCCTAGTGAAACCGATCGCCTTGTCCGTCCTTGGCCCTTGTTTTCTTCTCTAATGGGAAATACGACAACAATGCTCAATGCCTGCCCTCGTGAAGGGGCCAATAAAGGCCAATGGTGGAGCAAGAATCGACTAGTCCTGAAGAACTTTTTTCGCCAGGAGAAATAGCCGTCAAATTTAAACGAGAGCCATTGGACCCCCACAAAATTGAGATTGATAAATATAATTTCTTTCGGATACAAAAAAATTCACTCCAACACATTTTTTCCGCTGGTGTACGTACAAATTAGGCTTCACATTTCCATATCTTTTCAGCTTTGACAAGTCCACTCAGTACTCACACATCTTAACTACGATTGAAACTGAAAGGACTAGATCATGAAAGAAACGCTTCGAGCTTACTCATAATCCAAGCAGCGACTTTTTTTATTATTGCACACCAAACACTACCTCGGCACGAGCAACTCTCTGTTGCTCATCAGGATCACCAACATAAGTTTCGAAAGAAGACACAGTGAAGTGTCCCCTTCCCAATACCAGAAATTCAACTACAAGAGAAAGCCCTAAGCAGCAACTATAACGTTAAGACTAGGGATGGATATAAGAAGTACCCACAATGAGTCATCCAGATCTCTACTCAATGCCATTGGCTTTCTTGAGGTGCAAGACGAAGCCGTACACCTTCTGAGGGTCGGCGAGAGACTTGGACACGCTCTCTATCTCCAGGCACCTCATGGTCCACGCTATGAAATTGGGGCACTCCACCTCGATGCTGAAGTTTCCGCACGTCTCATACCCAAGAAAATAGGTGTAGAAGGGAACGATCGCTAAATCCACAAATCCTAACTTCTCTCCCCCAAAGAAGGGTTTGTCACCGAGCTCGCCTTCCAATAGCTTCAGGCTGTCAATCAGCTCCTTCTTGGCCACCTCCTGTTCTTCTCCTTTTGTGGTGCAAATCTTCCTCCCCAGGTCAGAGAACTGCGAGTTTTTTATGACACCATTAGAATCACACGATCTTTAATGTCTGAAAAGCTCATAATAAATAGAATAGGCAACCAATTTTTTAGCATTCTTTCCCAGAATGTACGTTTTGCTTCTATTTGCAAAGTCCTTCCCGAAACTCACGTCTGCGTCACAAAGAACTTAGCTGAATAAACCACAGCCATATACCAAAAAAGGATCTGATCATATTAGCTCAAAAGACCCCTTCCCCGGAAAATGTCATGATTTTACCAAACCAATAAAGGCAGAGAGGGGTAACCAAGCAAGCAGTGCCAAGCAATATCCTGATTTAAGACTATGGGGATGGCGGCAATCAGCATTTCTAACAAGCTCAAGATAGGTAGTTCCGTCACCATGGATGTGAACTAATCCACATGCACGATTACACAGCAAGAAAATTCAGATTCTTAGGGCCTATTTGGCAACTTGCCAAACAATAACAATTGATATTCTTTTGTTCTCGGGAGTAGATTTAGAACAGAAATTCGTTTGGTAAAATTTTTGTTACCGGAATAAATTTCTATTTTTTTTTTCGGGAAGTAGATTTGGAATAGAATCAAAAGTTAAAAAAAAAAAAAAATTGATTCTTTGCTTTCGGGAACAATTCTAGAATCAACCAACCTATTTTCTCTCTTTTCTTTTCTTTTTTCTTGTTCTTCTTCCCTCTTTCTTCTTCTTCAACTGCTGCCGCCGCCACCGTTGCCATCCACCATCGTCCGTCGCCAGTTGCTGGCAACCGATCCGGCAAGCTCGTCGAAGGCTCGCCAAGCCAAGGCAAGGTCCGATGAGCTTGCCGAAGGCTCGCCCAGCCACCAATAAGGCTCGCTTGGCCGAGTGAGGCTCGACCTCGCCTAGTGTGAGGCCAAGCTCATCTAGCCGCCGGCAGGGCTCAACCTTGCCAGGCCATGGGAGGTCGGCGTCACCCGACCAAGGCGAGGCCAATCTCGCGGTGGCCTGACAAGGTCGAGCCTCGCCAGCAATTGGGCGAGCTTGGCCTCACTAGATCTGAGCGAGGCCGCTCGCCTAGCTGTCAGCGAGACTCGACCGACAAGGCACTGCCTTGCCAAGGGCCAGCGATGCTCCGGTGAGGTCGGCCGGCTCTCGTCCGGCTGGTCATCCTAAGGCCGACGATCGGCAACCTTGAAGAAGAAGAGGAGGAGAAATAAAGGAAAATAAAGAAAAGAAGAAAAAAGGAAAAAAGCAATAAATTATTTAAAAATTTAAAAATTTTAAAAAATGATTTGAAGTAGAAATTTTAAGGACGGTACTAAACGCAATTCTTTCTCGAGAATTGAAATTTTGGACAGTTACCAAACGGCTTAAATTGCTTAAAATTTGATCTTGGGAACAGAATAAAAAAGAATCATTTCTGATCATAAATTGTTTCTGGGAACAGAAGCATTACCAAACGTATCTTTACTATCACTCAGTGTCAAAAACAACCATATTAGTCCGATTTAGCAAGACTTGAACAACTCCCTAAATCGAAGTGTCCTAATCCTTTTTCCCATTCATGTAGATCATATATATCTTATTTGTCTATTTTTATCTTGCCTAAGTAGATTATCTTGAATTACACATACATTACCTTAGTCTAAACTATAAAACAACCATTTTGAAAACGAAGTCAATCATGACTCCCCATAGATTCGCCAATATAAGCCGCAGCTGAAGTTGCAAAAATAAAGGCTTGAATACCACTTGTAAATAATCGAAAGAACATGATGGGTATTTGAATCGCTAAAAGTACTAAAAGAACAAGAACAACGGCTACTAATTCATCCGTTAATATATTTTGAAAACTCAAAAACTATGTGATAAAGGTTTTGTGAAATCAATCGCCTTGTCCGTCCTTGGCCCTTGTTTTCCACACATCTCATACCTTGGTCCAAACCTAAAAATTGCACAAAGGGACATGGTAAGAATATTTTATGACACTCTAGCCTACATTTTTTTTTTTTTTTCCCTAGTTTTATTTTCTTCTTTCTAATTTTATTATTTCATTTTCCCCTTCTATCATTTTCTAATAAAATTTCATCAAATGATAAAATATACTAATGTATCTAAAATACTAAAATACGTAAAATATGCAATAAATTTAATACTAAATATATATTTATATATTGAATATATATATATTATAAGATAAAAAGAAATTCGAATATATTAATAAAAAGAAATTGTTGTTATTTTTTATTTTGAAATTCCTTCTTATATTAGAATTCAAATATTAATTATATCCAAATATTATTTTAATTTTATTAATTTAAGAAATTTTTTAATTTAAAAAAATTAATTGGAAAATAACTTATATTCTATATATAAAAATTCTATTGACCTTTATCCTAGTTTTCCTAAGATAATTTTATCCAAGTTGTATTCATTTATATTCAATTTTATCCTGTCTTGAGCATAAATTAGATATATATGATAGATTCAAGAAGCATCGAGCACAAATAAGACAGATAAAAGGAGGACAACAAAGTCAGATCCAAGTCTGAGTCCACGGAGATTGGGAGATGAATCATTTTGACCAAAGGAGGAGAACTAGAGGCGGCCAAGAGGGAGCTCACGAATTGCCTCGAGGTGTTGGAATGAAAGCTCAGCTACGAGACCCTCTTCGACATCCCCTTCTTCAGAGGGGAAACATTATGGCTTGTCGACATTTCTCTCATTCCCTTCTATAGCTGGTTCTATTGCTATGAGAAGTGCGGCGGTTTCAGCATCGAGACACAATGTCCCAAGCTCATTGCATGGGACAAGAGGTATTCCTAGAAGGACGGTGTTTCAAAGTCGCTGGGCAACTGCAAAAGAGTTCACATATTCATGTTGGAGCTCAAGAATGGATTCGGGACAATGAGAAGCAAAGGGACCAACATAAATCATTTAGGGTATATATATATATATATATATATATTTTTTTTTTTTTGGGTACCCAGGGAACCTCCGCACGCCGCTTCGCGGTGGAGAGTAAACCCTGGGGCGCTGGGGGCCCCCACCGCTGACCCCCGAGCGCGGTTAAATCGCGCGTTATGCATTGAAGCATCGCGTCCACGAAGTTTCGAACCTCTCCCCCTTTGCGTATGGAGTACCAGGCTCTTAACCAGCGCGGCCACCGCGGCGGTGGTTCATTTAGGGTATATTTGGTAACCATTCTTTCCCGAGAATAATTTTCACCCTGAAATGATTATTTTTTATTCTATTCTTGGGAATAATTTCTTAACATTTAAAGACGTTTGGTAACTTCCTAAAATTTTTATTTCCAAAATAAAAATGCATATTGCAGAACTCTTAATTTTTTTTTAAAATTTTTTTAATACTTTTATTATATTTCTCTTTTTTTCTTTTTCTTTTTTTTTTTCCTTTTCTCTTGTTCTTTCTTCTTCTTGTGGCCAACGACCGACTAGGCGAGATTTGACAAGCTCGTCAAAGCCTCGCTTAGCCACCACGAGCCTCTGCCTCACCCTAGCCTAATGACTGCACGAGGCTTAGCCTCACCAAGTTAGGGCAAGGCTAACCTCACGCCACCCGAATGAGGTCAAGCCTTGCCAGGTTGAGCACGGCTCGCCTAGCTATCAATGAGGCTAAGGCTTGCGGTGGCGAGGCGAGCCTCCAATGATCTCATCGGCAATTGGCAACAGCAGTGATGGTGCCATGGCTGGCGACCGATTGGGAGGAAGAATATGAGAAAAGGAGAACAGAAAAAAAAATTAATAAATTGGACTTGATTCTGAAATTGTTCCTGAGAATAAAGAAACAATTTTTCCTAACTTTTTATTTTCTTCCAAATTTATTCTCAAGAACAAAAAATTTATCAAACGGATTTTAGTTCCAAATTTATTTCCAAGAATAAAAGAATAAAATCAATTACAATTTAACCTATTCACAAACAGACCTGTAGTGGATGTTGGTTTGTGTATCAACTTTGATGTGTCCTGACTTTTCCAAATAAAGAATGTAATACAGCTCACCGTTTGTTGTGGACGAAGTTGTTGAGGCATAACGAAACCAATCGCGTTGCCCATCCTTGGCCCTTGTTTTCTTCTCCCGTGGGAAATACAACAACAATGCTCAACGCCTGCCCTCACAGAGGGGCCAATAAGGGCCAATGGTAGAGCAAGAATCGAGTAGTCCCGATGAATATAATTGCTCCCGGAAACATAAGGATTCACTCCAACACATTTTCGCCACTGGTGTAGGTACAAATTAGGCATCACATTTGCATATCTTTTCAGCTTTGACAAGTCCACTCAGTACTCACACATCTTAACTACTACTGAAAGAAAAAAGACTAGATCATAAAGGAAAAGCTTCGAGTTTACTCAAAATCCAAGCAGCGACTTTTTAATTATTGCAAACCAAACACTACCTCACAGCACGAGCAACTCTCTGTTGCTCATCATGATCACCAACATAAGTTTCGAAAGAAGACACAATGAAGTGTCTCCTTCCCAGTACCAGAAATTCAACAAGAGAAAGCCCAGAGCAGTAACTATTACATTAAGACTGGTGATAAAGATAAGAAGTACCCACAACGACTCATCCAGATCTCTACTCAATCCCGAGGGCTTGCAAGATGAAGTCATACACCTTATGAGGGTCGACGAGAGACTTGGACACGTTCTCTATCTCCAGGCACCTCTTGGTCCATGCTATCAATTTGGGGCACTCCGCCTCAATGCTGAAGTTTCCGCACATCTCGTACGCATAGAACCAGGTGGACCTCACCCGTGAAGTAAATCATCGCACCTACGGTCCAACCAATTGGGAGAGAATCAATAGATTCCTTTTCGGGAGCGATTCATCCTTCCCGAACGCAGCATACAACTCTCCGTTGTACTGCGCTCTCCAAGTGTGCTTGTTCCCCCCTTCTTCCTTACCATGGCAAGTCTTTGTGAAATAACTCCTTTCACAATCCTTGGAGAGATAGTTCACTAATAGACCAAGGGATAAGTAATTCGACTCATTCACATCCAGATCATGAATGTTTGGAATCCATATTCCTAACTTCTCACCCCCCAAGAAGGGCTTGTCACCGAGCTCGCCTTCCAATAGCTTCATGCTTTCAATCAGCTCCTTCTTGGCCACCTCCTGTTCCTCTCCTTTTGTGGTCCACACCTTCCCACCCAGGTCATAGAACTGCAAGTATTTTCACAAAACCATTAGAATCACACGATGTTTAATTTCAATGTCCGCAGAACTCATCATAAACAGAATAGTGCAAACCAATTTTCGTGCACTCCTTCCCCAGAATATAACATTAAATTTTGCTTGAGAAGTTCTTCCTGAAACTCACTTCACCGTGACAAGTAAATCAATTGAATAAATCACATCCGTACCCAGTAGACGGCGAGACACATACATGTAAAAAAATATCTGATCAGATAAGCTGAGAAGCCCCCTTCCATATTTTTGTCCAACCAATTAAGGCAGAGATGGGTAACCAAGCAGGCGGCACTACCGACTTTTAGAGTTACCATGGAGACAATGGCACTCGGCATTACTAACGAGCTCGAGGGTATAGAGGCGAAATCATTCACACCCCACAAGCACACAGCAAGCGGGTTCTATCCCCACCGTCACCCACCGTCCGAAACGACCCAGCTAGTCCGACGTAGGAAGACCCGAAAGGTATAGGTACAACGACTACTGCAAGCGGCTACAGATTCAGCTACTAGAACTACCACAGAACCTAGAGCGCGAGATTTTGAGAGGGGGCAAATTTTACCTTCTTGTCGACATAATCGGCCCAGAACCTGGCCTGAGCCCTCTGGTAGGGGTCGGAAGGCAAGAGGGGGCACCTGTCGGGCCAGGTCTCCTCGATGTACTGAAGGATGATGAGGGACTCGCAGACGGACTTGCCGTTGTGAACGAGGACGGGGATCTTCTTGTGGACGGGGTTCATGCGGAGGAGGGGGTCGCTCTTGTTCCTCAGGTCCTCCTCCTTGTACTCGTACTTGATCCCTTTCTCCGCCAGCGCGATCCTGCACCGCATGCCGAACATGCTCGGCCAGAAGTCCAGCAGGATCACCTCGTCCGCCATCGCTTCCGCCTCACCACCACACGATCTCACGAGAAGGCAGCAGAGAAATCGCGATTTCCAAGCCCCTCAAGGATAATGCAGACGGCGCGCCAAGCTCAGCAAGAAGGGGCTGTGTGAGGACTGAGGCTGGGTGAGAGAGTGAGTATTTATCGGCTCGAGTCCAATTAGATTGCTTAAAAAAATGAGAAGTTGGTCATCGTTAAGGATAATTTCAACTAGTTTCCTCCATTATGCATTACCTATATCCCTTTTAATCGGTCAAAATTCAACGGATCGTTTAACAAATACATATATTAGTAAAGAGTTTTAGTACATCTAGCATTGTTAATTTCTTGAACGTATAATTATTAATTCAAATGACTAGTTCACTCGGAAAATTAAATATTGATACACCGAATATCATTTTTCTTTTTAAATTTTCATTTGATATATTGTGCTAGTTTTACAGATGAACCCTTCCCTTCGCCACACACCGGCCCCATTCACTTGCTTCTCGGTCTTTTGTTTGAGCAAGAATCACAGCGTTACCTTACCTTCACCATGATACGGACTCCAAGTTGAAAGGAAAATGAGCTTTGCTCCTCTGGGTGCTAGGCGCTTTCGTGTTTCGCATGAAGGGTCTTCTATGTCCCCTTCTATACTTCTTTTCGAAAAGGCAAAGACCTTAACTACCTAACGGAGTGCTCATTCTCTCAAAGAGCTTCTTTGTCCTTCTTTCTTTTAGGAATAAATAGAACTTCTTTCTAAATGGGAGTGCTCGAAGCACCTCATTTTGTCATTTCATCGTTGCTCGTTTCCCTTAGGCCGAAGTCTTTGGCCTTTCCTTCTCCGCACCTACTCACGCTTCGCTGACCTATCGCGTGGTAAAGGCCTTCCCCTAGGAGTGCCCAGCCATCCATTGGGAAAAGGACTAACGAATACCTCGAGTACTTAATGCTTCGATTTCAAAGGAGCTAATGATCTGACAGCCCTGCGAATCTAAGCCTTTTGAAGCACCAGTAGTTGTAGCTGTGGGTAGGGCTTTCGTTCTTATCGCTTCGAGTTCCGATCTATATGACCTCCTAGCTCTTTACTAAGTATGCGGTACTTCGTGACGATGTTTTGATCACAGACGAAAAGGTAGCTAATGAATATGCACAAGCTTTTACAGATAAATAAATGGAACTAAAAAAACATCCATTTCAAAATGACTTAATGAATATAATTGTTGAACACTTTAGAGTGTAGTGGATAATTTTTCATAAATAGGAAAGAAAGATCTAACCAAGCGAATGAACGAAGGTTAGAAAACAAATTGAAACTAATGGTCCGTTCGTTTCACGGAAAACATCTTCCAGGAAAATGTTTTCCGGATTTTCCGGTGTTCGTTTCACAGAAAATAAACTACTCAAGGAAAATATTTTCCATCATGGAGAAAAACAACCTTCAAAGATAGGAAAATGTTTTCCACTTTTCAAAAGTGGAAAACATTTTCCATAACTTCTTCTTCTTTTTAACACATTTTTGTTTTATTTTTATGCTTTCTTTTTCTTTTTTTTTTTTTCCTTTTCAGCTTTCTTCCTTAGGCTTGGCCGGTCGCCGGCCACGACGGCGGCCGCGACCGGCCACGGCCGCGAGCCGGCGACCGACCACGGCCGCGAGTCAACTCGAGCCTCGCCCCCGGCCGGCGAGGCTCCGCCTAGCCCGATCCGACGAAGCCGAGCTCGGGCCTCGCCGGATCCGGCGAGGTGGAGCTCGCCGGCTTGGGGCGGAGCTCGGGCCTCGCCGATCTCGGCGAGCTCGGTGGGGCTCGGGCCTCAGCCTCGCCCGAGCTCGCCGAGGTTCGCCGGGCTCTAGCGAGCCGCGAGCTCGTCGGATCCGGGCAGCGGAGCTCGGGCTCCCGATCCAGCGAGCCTCCCGACCGTGAGCTCCGACGCGGAGAGGAGGGAGGGAGAGAGAGGGGTGGTGCAGCCGCAGAAGACGGAGGATCAACCACCGCGACGTGAAACCGACCGACTCCCCGCCGGCGGGCCGCCGTCTCGCCGACGGACCCGATCGCCGATCCCCGAGTCAACCCCGAGGCCGGACAGAGGAAGAAAGGGAGACAGGAGAAGGCGATTGGGGGAAAATGAAAAGCGCCCGCGCGATGACCGCCGCCGATTAGTGCGAGGAAGTCTTCGCCGGCGCCGCCGCGAGCCGGCCGATCGTCGTGGATTGAGAATAGCCGGCGGAGGAAGGAGTCGGAGGAAGGAGGAGGTAGAAGGAGGAGGAAGGAGGGAGGAAAAGAAAAAGGAAAAAAGAGAAAGAATAAAGAATAAAGAATAAAAATT
The DNA here is from genome assembly GCA_014182375.1 of Eucalyptus virginea. Classification (NCBI taxonomy): domain Eukaryota; kingdom Viridiplantae; phylum Streptophyta; class Magnoliopsida; order Myrtales; family Myrtaceae; genus Eucalyptus; species Eucalyptus virginea. Next base: position 16,324,488 of record CM024519.1, read on the forward strand.
TCTATTTTTTAAAAATACAAATAATTAAAAATTCATTTTTTAAAAAAATATAAAAAATAAAACTAATTTTTTGGTCAATAAAAATAATAAAATTCAATTTTTGATAATTTTTCTCAAATAATTAAATCAGCTAACGAACGGTGAAAAATATTTTCCACTCAAAATTTAGGTTTCGGCCGAACACCGGAAAATAGAGTCATTTTCCTAGAAAATGACTTCCAAGAAAATGTTTTCCGGAAACATGATATTTTCCGCGAAACGAACGGAGCATAAGACAAGGCAGTACGGGGAAGGGCCTACGAAGTAGCCAATGGGCTAAGCCAAACTTACATAAAAAGCAAAAAGATTGCTCACAGTAAAAAGAAGGAGATTGATAGACAGGATTACTCACAAACCGCTTCGCATACTCTTTTTAATCGATAAGAAGCCCTAGAAATGGTTGAGTGATAAAAGATTAGGCCCTTCCGACATGACTTTTTCTCCTAAAGGTTGAATGTGATGTGTGCATTTCATCTCTTTGACCCTAAGAGCTCATAAGACAGATTTGATTGACTGAAACTAATGGACTGAATCAAATAGAGTAGCGGCATCAGGTTTTGTTGTTTACGAGAAGGTGAACTTCAAATTGAATCAATCCTAAAAAAGAGGACTTGCATTTTTCAATTGCAACACTTCTTTCGAGCCAATGTTCAAGTGCCGGGCACTATAGCACTAAAGTAACCCATGTCATACTCCTAGAAAAAGCTTGAACAACCTTCAACAATAGAATACCTATACCCGAAACAGATGGCTATTGAGGAAAAATTCCTCGCTGCGGAAGAGGTGCGCGTCTTGGATCACTATCTTTACTGCTAGGGGTGAGCGGTTCCTGGTTTCGGTTCGGTTCCGTCTAGAACCTGAAACCTACTCTCGGGTATAGGTTCTTCATTTTTTGGAACTTGGAATCTACCCATCAAAACCAAAAACCTGAAACCTACCCCCGTCACAGTTCCAAGGTCGGTTCCAAGTTCCAACAGGTTCCTTTTCTTTTCTTTTTTTCTTTCCTTTTTATTTTTAAGATTTGAACTATAACGAAAAAGGAAAGAGACAAAACTCCTATGGAATTTAAAAGACCATTTCAGTCACATATTCTATGGAAACGAATTGCTATTCAACCAATCAGCTCGAGCAAAACCAAAAGGTGTCATGGCTATACAAAGAAAAATGGAACCAACATAAGATAGATATCTTTACATCTAATGAAAAAGGACAAACAAAGTGAAAAGAGAAATAAACCTGATGCAGACCTTGTAAATGCTATATACGAACTTTCTTCAAAGGGAAGGAACACCAGCCTCACCACAAGGCTCCCTGGTAGTCATTCATCTTGCTTCCTTCTAGGCTATTGTCTACACAAAGACAACATCAATGAGGAGATTCTTTCAGAACACTGGGAATTTTGCATACATAAGTAACACTGCCATCATGCTGCACCAACTCATTGGCAAACATAGTAGAACCCAGAAAGACAAAGTGACGATAGACTTATGCCATGGGAGAGGCGCAAGACCTTGGTCCAAGGTCATATTTCACAAGATGGAGATAGTCACAACACAAGCAACCACAATGAGGAAATATGCATAACTACACAATGATCAAAGTGAGAGGGACCTAGTATAAAGCAAAACAAAAACAAAGCGAAACATTTTCAAATAATGTCATAATGAAAGAACTCAAAGAGACAACTACAAGACTACAATTTTGCGAAATTGACGAATGTGTTCTTTTTTTCCTTCAAACTTTAACTCTTCAAGGAAGGTACTTCATGAGAACATGGCAAGATCTTGCCCTACTCCATCAAACATTGCAAGATCTTGCCCTACTCCATCACGCATTGTGGGGGCTTGCGTTGACGTGCCTTCAATGAGGGAGTTGGTTTTCTTGTGCCCTGTCAATGGAGGAATGGGACCTTGAAGTTGCTCAATCAAATTTGCAAAGTCACACTGAGGATAGCTTTTTCGAGTTTACAATCTCTTCCTTAATCTCACTTTGATATCCTTGTTAGACATTCGAAACCAAAAACCTAGCAGAACTTTTACATCCTTCTTAGATTATGCACCAAATTGGTTTTTATGTGTTGGCAGCTCATTATTTTGCTAATTCTCTGTACTGAGTTAATCTTTTGTGCACATCGGTGCCCACACCTGTTCAACACCGATTCGACCACATCCCCAAAACCATCGACTGCCCATAGACACAAAAACCATCTACCACTTGAGCTCGGCTCAAGCTCTGACCTTTCTACCCGTAGACACGAAAACTAGACAAAATAAAGAAAACCCAAATAAAGATACCCACAAAACAGACACAGAGAGAGAGAGAGAGAGAGAGAGAGAGAGAGAGAGAGAGAGAGAGCTTACGAAGAAGAGGTCGAGGAGGACTTGATCGGGAAGTAGGGATAGATCGAAGAAGTGGGCAAGGTTGAGTACGGCCAACGGTGGAACAACAGCAGTGTCGCGGCCCCCCAGTAGCTCGTCATTGGGACGCAGCATGCGCAACAGTGAGAGCTGGCAGCATCGTCAAACCGGGTAGTGGCAGCATCCAAGGCGGCATCAAAGGGGGCAAGCAGTGTGGGGTCATCGGTGACTCGGGGGTGGAGCATTGTAGAGGAAATAGGAAGAAGGGACAGCGAAGAAGCGAAGAAAAATTAGGGTGGAGTGATGCAGAGGAAATAGAAAGAAGGGAAAGTGGAGAAGAGAAGAAAAATTAGGTTTCTATGAAGGGTACTCCCGGTCCCGGTTCCGGTTCCGCGAAAAATGGAACCGAGAACTAGAACCGACCACTCAAGAACCAAGACCGAACCGGACCCTCCAGTTCGGTTCTTTGGTTCTCGGTTCAACTTGGGAACCGTGCTCAGCCCTATTTGCTGCTATGTACCTCTAATAGTTGCTAGAAAAGAACATTGTTCACCCAATTTTGTTGATAGTGAAGATTTTCGGGTGGACTCCAGTCCCATGGATTTTGATCTCCTCACATCGATGAGGTTTTCCACGTAAAAAAATCGTCTTGTGTTCGCGTGCTTGGTATTTATTTTACTCTACTATATCAATTCCTATTAGGTTTATACAAGAGGGGAGATTGTTTTATTCCGCTACGTTAATTCGATATTGTTTGAATTGTTACTGTTCTCCCATCAAAGTGGTATCAGAGCATCTGGCTATTGCTTGATTTTTCTGCCTTGTATTAAACAATAGAAACAAATATGAGTAGAATGGTTACACTAAATAGTTCGAATTATCATATTTGGAAAGGGAATATGGAAGACATTTTAAATGTGAAAGATTTTTATTTGCCCGTATTTGCCGAGGAGAAACCAGAGAATAAAATTGAGGCTTAATGGTTTATATTTCATCGTCAAGTGTGTGGTTATATTAGGCAGTGGGTGAATGATAATGTTTTGAACCATATTATTGAGGAAACACATGCACGTAGTTCATGGGATAAGCTCGAACAGTTATATACTCGAAATACTGAGAAAAATAAGTTATTTTTTATAAAACAAATGATGGCTCTAAGATATCAAGATGGTAGTCGTTTGACTAATCATTTAAATTCTTTTCAAGGAATTATAAATCAGTTGGCTGCGATGGGAATCAAGTTTGATGATGAGATACAAGCACTATGGTTGCTTAGTACTTTGCCGGACTCTTGGGAGACGTTCCGAACATCTTTGTCTAATTCTGCCCTAGATGATACGATTACCGTGGATTTGGTCAAGAGTAGTATTTTGAATGAAGAGATGAGAAGGAAGACACAAGGATCGTCATCTTCACATTCCGATGCCTTGGTTGTTGAGAAAAGGGGAAGAAGAGAGTCTCGAGATTCGAGAAATAGAGATAAAAATCGAGATAAAAACAGAGGTAAGTATAATAAATTTGCGAATGTTGAGTGCCATTATTGTCATCAGAAAGGACATATTCAGAGATTTTGTCGCTAGTTAAAAAGGGAGAAACAAAAGGAGAAAGGTAAAGAGAAGAAAAGTGATAATAACAGTGATGACAATCGTGTTGCTGCACTTAAAGAAGACTTTATCATTATTTTTTATGGTGATGTGGTGAATTTTGTATCTCATGAGATTAGTTAGGTAATTGATAATGGTGCATCCGTTCATACTACGTCTCTTAGGTATTTTCTTTACATCATACAAGTCAGATGACTTCGGATCTGTAAAGATGGGAAACAATGGGCTAGCTCAAGCTGTAGGCATCGGTGATGTGTGCCTAGAAACCAGCAATGGCAGAAGGTTAGTATTGAATAATTTTAAACATATACTTGATATATGTTTAAATTTGACAAGCAAATTGGATGATGAGGGATATTGCAGCACCTCCAGTAATGGTCAATGGAAGCTCATCAAAGGTTCTCTTGTTATGGTTAGAGGTGAAAAATATTCTTCGCTGTACGTTATGCAAGCAAAGTTGTCCACGGACAAAATTAATGTAGTAGACAGCGAAGATGCAGCTGAGTTATGGCATAAGAGGCTCAGTCACATCAGTGAAAAGGGTTTGTCAATATTGGCCAAGAAGAAGTTCCTTTCAGGATTGAAAAGTTCGACGCTAAAGAAGTGTGCTCACTATTTAGTGGGAAAACAGAACAAATTTGCATTTAAAAGTTCCCCTCCTTCAAGAAAGTCAGGTATACTGGATTTAGTGCATTTTGATGTTTGCAGTCCCATGAAAACAAAATCACTTGGTGGCTCTTTTTATTTTGTTACCTTCATAGATGATTTTTCAAGGAAAATTTGGATTCATACCTTGAAAAGTAAAGATCAAGTGTTAGATATTTTTAAACAATTTCAAGCTTTAGTTGAGAGACAACTGAAAGAAATTAAAATGCATCAAAATTGATAACGGGGAGAGTATATTGGACCTTTTGATGAATATTGTAGACAACAAGGTATTCGACATCAAAAAACACCTCCTAAGACGCCTCAGTTAAATGGCTTAGCTAAGAGAATGACATAACATTGGTTGAAAGGGTAAAATGCTTACTTTCACAGTTAAAGCTACCTGGATCATTTTGGGGTGAGGCTTTAAGTACAATTGTGCATGTATTAAATCTTACTCCATGCATTCCTTTAGAGTTTGATGTTCCAAATAGAGTTTGAACATGCAAAGATGTTTCTTATGATTATTTGCGTGTTTTTAGATGCAAAGTATTTATACATATTCCCAAAGATGAGAGGTCTAAACTTAATGTGAAAACATGACAGTGTATATTTATTGGTTATGGACAAGATATGCTTGGCTACAAATTTTATGATCCGATTGAAAAGAAAATTGTAAGAAGCAAAGACATTGTGTTTATGAAAGATCAAACAATATAGGATATTGAGAAAGTAGAGATGATTTCAGCACCACAGGTTGGTGATAATTTGGTTGATTTGGATCAAGTTTCTCTTATAAATATTCCTACATAGGTTGATGAAGAGCAACAGGAAGTCAATGTTCCAAATAACGCACATGTTGAAACAGATAATAATATTTCTGAACCAAAGGCTCAATTAGATGTTCCACTGGATGTACAAGTCCAGAGATCCGTTAGCGACCGACAACCTTCCACCAGGTATTCTGAAGATAAGTATGTATTATTGACTGATGCAGGTTAGCTAGAGTGCTATACATAAATAATAGAAGATGAGTACAAAAGCAATTAGTTTGATGCTATGTGAGATAAGATGCAGTCACTTTATGATAATCATACTTTTGAGTTTGTGAAGTTACCTAAAAGTAAAAGAGCTTTGAAGAACAAGTGGGTATATAGGTTGAAGCAAGATGAACATACTTCACAACCACAGTACAAAGCTAAATTGGTTGTTAAGGGATTCAGTCAAAGAAAGGGTATTGATTTTGATGATATATTTTCTCCGGTAGTGAAAATGTCTTCTATCCGTATGGTACTAGGCTTAGCAGCTACCCTAGATTTGGAAATTGAGCAAATGGATGTTAAAACAGCATTCCTACATGGTGACTTGGAGAAAGAGATATACATGGAACAGCCTAAGGGTTTTAAAGTGAAAGGAAAAGAAGATTATGTATGCAAATTGAAAAAAAGTCTCTATGGCCTAAAATAAGCACCGAGGCAGTAGTACAAAAAGTTTGCGTCAGTTATAACAAAACATGGCTATAAGAAGACTTTTTCGGATAACTGTGTGTTTGTCCAAAAAAATTTTAATGATGACTTTATTATTCTCTTGCTTTATGTTGATGATATGTTGATTGTTAGCAGGAATGTTTCAAGAATTGAGTTATTAAAGAAACAGGTGAGTAAGTCTTTTGCTTTGAAAGACTTGGGCTCGGCAAAGCAGATTCTTGACATTAGAATTACCCAAGACAGAGATGCTAAGAAGTTGTATTTGTCGCAAGAGAAATATATCGAGAAGATACTTCAAAAATTGTACATAGATAAGGCTAAAGTGGTTAGTACTCTTCTTGCTGCCCACTTTAAGTTAAATATGAAACAAAGTCCTACGACTGATAAAGAGAAGAAAGATATGGAAAGTGTTTCATATGCCTTAGCTGTAGGAAGCTTAATGTATGCGATGGTATGTACACACCCAGACTTGGTGTACGCAGTTGGCGTTGTTAGTCACTATTTGTCAAATCCAAACAAAGAGCACTGAAATGCAATGAAGTAGATTATGAGGTATCTTCGGAGAACTTCAAATTTGAAACTTAATTTTGGGACCGGGAAACTTGAATTAGTTGGATACACAGATTCTGACTTGGCAGGAGATATTGATACTCGTAAATCTACTTCTAGTTATTTGATTTCTTTTGCAAGTGGAGCTATGTCATGGAAATCAATATTGCAGAAGTGTGTTGCACTTTCTACAATCGAAGTTGAATTTATTGCAACGACTGAAGCTAGTAAAGAGATGCTATGGATGAAGAAGTTTTTAGAAGAACTTGGGTTCAAGCAAAAGAGGTATGTGTTATTTTGTGATAATCAAAGCGCAATTCATCTTGGTAAGAATTCATCTTTTCATTCTAAATCGAAACATATTGATGTTAGATATCATTGGATAAGAGATGTTCTAGATGAAAAGTTGTTGGAACTTGAGAAAATTCATACGGATCATAATGGCTCTGATATGATGACGAAGACTCTATCAAGAGAGAATGTGACATCCCGATTTTCCAATTCTATTTTCAATAAATTGAGACGAGCATTTCGTTGGCACGCATATAGTTCTTTTCCCTGAACTGATCACTTTTGAGATAACTAGTCTATCAGGTGAAGCCGTTAAGAAATTCTAATGCATTGGACTCGAGAATTTGATCAGAAAATGACATTTCGACCGAGTTAATCTGCAAGAGTCATTACGGCACAGTTAAAAATCGATTAAAGATCGGAGATAGATCGACTCGATAGAGGCATGTGATCGAGTGTTACCATGAATGGACCTAGACTATGAACCAGTGAAGGAGAGTAAATTATCTGCAGGTATGCCTTCCCACTATGGGTGAACACCTCCGTTCAAACCCTTCAGGGACAGCCTTTTAGCAGAGAACCACTCGCCCTTTAGTTCAGAGCCTAGAGACACTCGAGATGCCAGATGGAAACGTTTCGATCTACCCAAGCTGCATTTCTGAGGATCCTACCAGCCGGAGAAGAAGAGGAGACTTAGAAAGCCATAGAGAGATTTTGCATAAACACTCACTTTACTTCAAGGGACTCTGCCCAACACATTACACCCTCCTTGCCTTATATAGACAATAAGAGGTCTCAAACCAACAAACAAGGACCTAGAACATCGGTCCGGGTAAAAACAGGCGCCGAAAAACTAACGGGAGGGAATTATTTGCGCACTATGAACAGAATCGTATCAGTGAATGAAGATTTCCCTAGCCTAGTGCTACAAGAAAGTGAACAGTGGTTTGCTACAAAGTGAAATTTGTACGGACTCGCGGTCTCGTCCGTCATGGGCATTGTAGCCGCATACCGAGTCATCATCCGAGCTTTCTTCTAGGAGATGTGCCTCGTACTTTTGCTGAAGGGCTTCAAGATCTTCGGGTGAGAGGATTTGATTTAGCCTTGACGAGGATGCTTGTTCATGAGCCCAATGGGATGCTTCTTCTTCGCCCGCCTTGTATTTTCGCCGGTGGTATTGGCGGGAATACTTGGCCGTGGCCAATTGGAGGGGTCTCGCATAAAAGGATGTGTCCATGCCTTGGGATGAGGATGAAGGTCCCCGTTCGTAGGGATCTTGGGACAGAGGACCTCCAAAGCGTGCATAGGGGTCTTGAGTGGACTGCACAATGTCATCTTCGCTTGTCATTTCATGGTCTTGGGACGATCCAGCTTGTCTGTATTGCCCGAGTGCTTCTTTAGCTTCTGGTGCTAGGTCATAATGATCCCACGTAGTAGGTGCATTATACCAGACATCTTCAGGAATGGTTTTGTTTTCCTGGCATAGAATTCTCTCGGAGTTCTCGATACTCATGCTCGCAAATTCTAACAGATCTTGGGTAAGATTTGTAGATTCGGCTTCTCGGTTGTTTAAGTTAGGTTTATAGGACGTGGTTCCTATTTCGAGTGGTGCATCGAGAATACTACCATTATTTCGCAAAAATTCCATGGACGTCGGAAAAACAGACGGTGTGGACCTCGGTGTTTGGTGTTGTGGTTCTCAATTCCTTTTCCGCATCTTGTTTCCAAAGATGTAGGATGATAGAACCAATTAAGGAAATCTAGGAGATTCTTATCACTTTCATTTTCCACATTTCTTCCGAGTAAGAATATCCTGGTGAGATTTGCAACGAATCTTCTCGGTTGGGATTTCAATGGCTATTAAGTACTTATTGGTTAAGTACCATAACAGCGTTTGAGCTGGTCGGGAAATCATCTTCCTTCCGATAAGAGGATGAATGAAAGGGTAATTTAAATTTAACCCGAAAGGATAAAGAATCGAACCTCCATTGAACCCGAATAGATCTCGTATGGCATTGCCACATGAGATTTTCCAGGTTCTCGGTAAGACTCCATTCGGATGTGCTTGGATGATCTCCGGGGTATTTCCAGCTTTGTAAATCTCCCGATGTTCTCAATCTTGTATTTCACTCCATGGTTGAGCATATGGAAAGCAGCCTCTTGATGTACATGTTGATTTCAGCCGGTGCTCGGGTCTTGATAGGAAGTCAGCAAGTACATTCTTTTTTCCGGAATGTGTTTGGTTTCAAAGGAGTATTTGGAAACCATTCAGCCCATCGAAGTAGCCGAGAATTTGGAATCTGTTTCGTTTAAACTTGGTCATCCGAGGGAAAGATGCCATGTCTAATTCTACCAGAAGTGATGGCCAATAAGATGGAACTCAAATTTTTGATTCCATTTTTGACTGCTAGGATTTCTTTGAAAGTGGAATGGTAGTGCATTTCAGCTTGGGAAAACTTTCCACTTTTATGAGCACAAAGGTGTTTCTTACCATCAATTTCTTCAAAGAGAATGGCTGCCCAAAATTCATCGCCGGCGCGCTTGAAGAATCCTTTTCCCGTTGATGGTATTTGCAATGGTGGGAGATTCTCGTGATAATCTCCTTAAGCTCAAGAACAGCCTTACTTTCCGGGTTTTTCCCCATGGTGGGGAATTCTTCTTCAGCATGGTTTGCAAAGGGATCGAAGCTTAGCAATATTTGGGACAAAAACCCCGAGATAATTGATTATCCCTTAAATTGCTGAACTCTTTTTGTCGTGAAGTTTCCTTCAGAAACTTCAGTAATTCTTGGGCGATATGTGGCCCGGATAGTACGTACCTTTGTTGAGGTGCATACCAAGGAATTCAATTTCGGTTTGGGCAATATTCATTTTCCTTTGTGAAAGCATAATGCCATGCTTTTTTACAATCTCTCGCAAACTGTTCAAGGAGCCGACAAGGTGGGACTGTTCATCGACCGTAGAGCAGAATATCATCGATGTATACGGCCGCACTTGCCAAGATTGGCTGAAATATACGACACATGGCCTTTTGGAAAAGGGATGGTGCTACCTTTAGGCCAAAAGGAAGAACCTTCCACTGAAAGTGCTGGTTCGGGATACAGAATCCTGTCTTGGATCTGTCTTCAGGATGAATGCCCAATTGCCAAAATCCGGCTTTGAGGTCGAATTTGGAATAGATATGGGCCTTGGTTAGACCACTAAAGAGAGAATCTCTGGATGGTAAAGGGAACTTATCATCCTGGAGGAAAAGATTGAGAGGTTGATAGTTAATCACCGCCTCATTTTTCCCCGTTTTGCTCGGCACGTTTATTGACATAAAGGCTTCACAAGCCCATTGAGAATCGGAGATTTCAATAAGGCCTTGTTGCGTGTTCCGAGCATTCCGTTTGGGCTAAAGCCAGATGTTCTGGCTTCATTCCCACATGACTCGCTCTTGTTGGATTGATATCTTCATTTTTCTTAAAAGGGAGGCGAACAAAGAATTCTGTGTTTTTCCATAAAGGATGAGGACATTTTTGAGCGAATTCTGAATGAGATTCTGAACAAGATTCTAGCAACTTTTGCATAATTGGATCTAGTAGACTCATTTGGATGGAAAAGAGTCTCTGAATATTAACAAACTCGAGAATTGATCTTTATATCGAAGACCTTTTCCAGAATGATGCGAAGCCGAGAGACTTGAGTCATGATATCCCACCCAATTATCGATCTTTATTGGGGAGGTCTGATCCAAAATTTTTGCGATTCTTTAAGCACTCAAGGAAAGAATTGGACCGTTACGGGGCGGTCCCGACATTTGTGGAGAAAGTATCTCCCGAGGCGAAATTGAAATATCGGATATGGGGAGTCCAATATTCTTCGACAAAATTTTAGTATCAAGAATGGAACAACTTGCTCCTGTGTCAATGAGAGCAATGACATTGATTGGTTTGGCAAACTTCAAGTGAGGATTTTAACTGGGAAATGGGGGCAAAGTGAGTTTGGCTTGAAAATATGTCAAAGATTGGTTCTGAGATGCAGGAGATATGTGAAAAATATCCTCGCATTCCCGAGTCCGACTCACCTTTCGTGGAAGTTTGGTAAAAGGGTATGACACAAAGGGATTGTTCGATGGTTCTTCGTCGCAGAGAATAAGGATTCAATGTCATCGTTTTCAAGAGAAATACCTGTCTCGGCTTCAATGAGATGATTCTGCCTTTTTTTGCATGAGGACAATTTTTAGCAAAATGTCCCGACTTGTTGCGATGTAGCAACGGTTTGATTTCTTATGGCCTCGTGCGATCCTTTCTTTTGCGTAGGTATCGCCATTTCTTCTTTGTCCGGAGATGCTTGGAGCCATGTTTGGATTTCTTCATCGAATACCTCTTGTAGTGCTTTTTCTTCCTGGAATACTTGCCACAAGTACCGCACGCTCTCTTGGAGCATTTTATTTTTAACTTCCGCGAGAACAAGCTGATTCGAGACGCTTGTCGTCTCGTGATGTAGGTACGAACCATCGCACGTTTTAAGCATAATTCTTCAAGGCATATATGGATTTCTTGCCGTATTTCCCTAAGGGAACATCCTCGTACTCTTCTTTGTTTTCCAAAGAAAGATCTTTCAACCATCCGGGATAGCTCTTTAGGGATGGATGTGAGGAAGACATGCTTCAAATTTGGATCTCGCTCCGACTGAAAAAGAGTCAAGCATTATTCGATAATGCTTATCAAGATGCTTCTCCTGGAGAGAGCAAAGATCTTCTCTCGAAAATTCTCTTCTTTTCAACTCTTGTAGATCTCCGGTTTTCCCACAAAACATGATACAAGAGAGTAATGGCATGGCTGAAATGAGGTGACATCAGAAGTGAATTTGGTCCTGTTCTACAAGTGATTGCCACCGAGTTTGAGACTTCCCCGTGAATCTTGTGACAAAATTGTAAAGAACATCATTCATATCATGGTTGGTGATAGACTCGAGTATTCAACCAAGTATGAAATTCTTCAAGTCTTTCTGGCCATTTGGAATAAGGAATATCGTCGATGGTGAAGAATTGTTTTGATGTTACTTGACACATGTTTGGTTGGATTGTTTCTAGCAGATTACTTGTCTCACCATATTCGGATCGAATAATTTGATTCCATTTCGTAACTGAGTATCAGCCATGAATATGGATGAAGTTATTGGTTGAAGAGGAAGGGAATCATCTCACTAGGAATAGAGAAAGATGAGGAGGAAGAGAGAGATGCTAAATTTGATTGAGTATCGAAGAAGTTTGTTCTGCTGGAAACAGAATTTGTTTTTCAGGAACAGGAGGATCAGATTGTTGGGTAGCAGGATCAGATTCCTGAGTACCCAGATTTTTTAGAAAAGATTCTAACGGATTTGATATCATCATCTGATCTGGTTGTTCTCTGATAACAATTGAACCTGATTTTTCTTTTTCTTTATCCTTTTCATGGCCTTGAGTCGGTTTCGTAGTCCCGCCATATCTGGTTCTCTTCGGTGAGGATCTTCGGGATATCAAGAAAAATGTAAGTCTCAGTGAAGCCTGTGATGTTGGAGGAAAATACCCGTTCGAACAAAAGAGGTGCCAATGGATCAAAGGGTCTCGAACTTTCCTTCTTCAAGAATTTGGATTTGCTTCTTGAGCTTTTCTATTTCGGCTTTGGACTTTCAAGATAATGGTACCCAAGATGTTGTCCTCGATTCTAAGGCATGAAGCCTCTTCCTGGAATTCGAAAGAATCTTCTTGGTACTTTCATCATACCTTCGAGATCTTGTTGCACGTTGCCAATTTTAGAATCAATTACCTTGAAGGCATTGTTCTGTGCTAACAAATAAGTCTCGATTGCCGCTGAGGACAGCTTCAAAGAGCGAGAGGTTTTTTTCTCGTCTCCCATGTTCGTCCACATCCGTGGGAGTTGGTATTTTTGGGACATGGCGATATCTCGTTTTGAGGGTCAATGAATTCTTCTCAAGGTGAAATGGCAATTTTGATCCTTCTTTGACAAGAGGAGGAAAATCAGCATCTTGGAACATGGCAATGGAAGAAGTGGGTGGTGTTTCTTCTGAGCATCAAGTGGGTAAGAATGCTTCTTAGCCCATTTGAGGATTGGTTTGTAAAACGGGGAGAGAGCTTGTTTTTTTTGAGGAGGGGATGATGGGGGTGACTTTGGTGGATCCGTGGGGTTTGGGATGTAATACGATCTTTGGTGGCGGAGGTGGTGCATAAGAAACCATGAATTGGTATTTATCACAATCTCCATGGGTATCAACGGAGGGATCTCCGTTTAAGTGCCTTTGGTATATCTTGTCCTTGGATTTCTTTCTTCGAGGTGGAGATCTTGCCGAGGATTTACCTCATCGGGGGAGTTTAAACAATAGGAACACTGGCAAAAAGGATCCCAAAAACAATGACCATAGTTGTCTTTGTAGTGAAAGACTGGATGTCCTTCACCATCAAAATGTCGAACATGTTTTTTCGCATCTGGTTCGGAAATTAATTGGGGAACACATGGTTCTATCATGAAGAGGGTCTGGAAGATAGAAGGGCTTTCTTCCTTTT